>CM030361.1:218611214-219211214 GCA_017893485.1 Hemerocallis citrina | reverse complement strand
TTACATCAAATATAGGAAACTCGGTAGCAGTAAAATTATTCATAACATCAGCATCATCATCATCTGAATCGTCCCCTAATTGAAATAAATCTCTTGGTTGCATAGTTAGTGCCACGTATGATTTTGGCACTTTTGGGTCTTGAATGTAGAAAACTTGGAGCACTTGAGACGGAAACACAAATGGTTCATGGCTAATATGTGTCTCAGTATGAATTAGATGTGCAAAATTTACAATTGTAAAACCAAGTTTATCCACTTTCATGTTATTTAACCCAGCCCAATCTCCACGAAATAAGACTACTCGAAAATGCCCATAATAATCCATATCTATAATATCTGTGAGCACCCCATTATAGTCAACATCTCCGTCTATGAGATTCGTGTCATTTTTAGAGGCATAGCTTCTAGTTTTTGAAGTAACTACAGTGCCACTATTTTGAGACTTAAAAGTTTTTTCACGATCCTGAGTACGAAATCTGAAGCCGTTGAATATGTATCCATTATATATTTTAACCATTTTATGGAGACATTTGGCAAGAATCTTTATTTCGGATGTCACCTCATCATCACCCAACGAAGGAACCTAAAATTACAAAGTAAATCATTTTAGCATAAAACTTAAACTTTAAAAAATACAGTCATCCAAGACACGAGACGGTGACTTACATGAGTTTCAAACCACTTGTGGAATTTTTCATTCATTAACTTATGTTGCTCACGTGGCTTCAATGTTTTTGGTCTATGCCTTCGTTTCATTATCCTGATAAATTAGCTGGAACAAAATAAAATAAATGGATATTAAAAAATCTTTTACTACTTCCTAATTGTGAGCAATAAATTCATGTTAATCTAAATTCAACTTACACTCTATATGGCTCACATGATGCACTATGATCCAACACATATCGATGTGCTTGTTCCCATGTTAAGTCATCTAACTCAAATGCATCAATTTCTCCGAAAGTAGTGCCAGCGGTCTGGAAGAGATATTTAGCCCTTTTGAGGTTTGAAGTGTCTGGGTTTCTCCTTGGTCTATTAAAACATGTCTCCACACCATGAAGATACCTTAAACAGAAATTGGAGCACTCCTCTGAAAGATACCCTTCTGCAATTGAGCCTTCTGGATAAGCTTTATTTTTAACATAACCCTTAAGTCGGTAAAGGTACCTAAACAAGTATATCTGGATTACAAAATGTATGGAGGAATAGCATAAAAGAACTAACAAAATTATTGGTTTGATGACGTATAAAGAATTACCTCTCAATGGGATACATCCAACGGTAATGTACTGGTCCACCAAGTCTTGCTTCATCGGCAAGGTGGATTACTAAGTGAACCATTATAGTGAAGAATGATGAGGAAAATATTCTCTCCATTTGACAAAGTGTTAAGGCAGCACGTTGTTCCAATTTGTCAATATCTTCAACATGCAGCACTCTAGAGAAAAGCCCTTTATATATGCTACATATATCTTTCAGGACAGAAGTGACTAGCTCACACATTGAAGATCTCAGAGCCATAGGAAGGATATCTTGCATCAGTATATGGTAGTCGTGTGACTTTGGACCCTGCAGCTTCTTTTCCTTATAATTTACACATCTTACTATATTAGATGAATAGCCATCTGGGACTTTAAGCTGCTGTAAAACATTGCAAAATATCTCCAACTCCATTTTTGACATTGAGTAGATTGCAGGAGCAAGTCATACTCTACCATTGGGTAATTCTTCAGGATGCAACTCATGCCTTATGTCCAATTCTACTAAATCAAGGCGAGACTTAAGATTGTCCTTCGTCCTCTGATCATCACCCATAACTGTTCCTATAATATTTTCACCGATGTTTTTACCAAGATGCATCACATCTATATTATGACGTAGTAAGGTGTACTCCCAATACGGTAACTGAAAAAAAATACTCCTCTTCTTCCATGAACCTGAATCAACATGATTGTCACATTCATCCGCATCACATAAATTGGTGTTCTCATGTTGTTCTTCTCTAGCCCGCTTGTTAGATGCTTTAATTATTGCCGGATCCTTTGACAAAGTGAATTGATGGCCTTCTAGTCGCCTTAACATATCTGACCCAGACAAAGCTCTTGGAACATGTCTCCACTCATTGGTACCATCAAATGTCGATGTTTCTTCTCTAAAAATATGTGTGTCACACAACCATCTCCTATGACCCATGTAGCAAAACTTTTTGCCTTTATACAACCACTTTGAATCCATTTGCTCAGCACAACATGAACAAGCATAACGTCCTTTCGTGCTATAACCAGATAAGCTTGCATATGCAGGAAAATCGGTTATTGTCCAAGTCAACGCAACTCGGAGACGGAAACTTTCTTTAGATGTTGCATCATAAGTTGTAACACCCTCCCACAATTGGGATAATTCATCAATCAACGGCTGCAGATACACATCTATATCATTTCCTGGGCTTTTTGGTTCAGGAATAATCATGGACAAAATGAATGATGATTGTTTCATGCACAACCAATGGGGGAAATTATATGGAATTAATACAACGGGCCATATGCTGTAGGTGCTACTCATTTGCCTAAATAGGTTAAAACCATCACTGGCCAATCCAAGTCTCACATTCCGAGGATTTTCAGCAAAATCGGAATATCTTTCATCAAATTTTTTTTAAGATGCAGAATCAGTCGGGTGCCTAAGAATCCCATCATTCTTGCGACCTTCCACATGCCATCCTATATCAGAAGATATTTTAGAGGATATGAACAATCTTTGCAGCCGAGGAATTAAAGGGAAGTAACTCAGTATTTTTGCAAGCTTCTTTCTCCTAGTTGTTGTAACTAGCTCATTTGTTCGGTCATCTTCATTTGGCATTTGTATCCATTTTGAAGTACCGCATACTTCATATTCTTCGAGAACTTTCTTATCTCCCTTAAACAGCATACAATCATATGGACATGCTGCTGTCTTCTCATACCCTAAATTAAAATGCTTGAGAAATTTTTTTATAGCATGGGATGACTTTGGAATTTGGATTTCAGGAAAAGCTTTATTCAACAATTCAAGAAGCAAGTTGAAGGACTTTGTAGACCATCTATTTAGACATTTAATTTGGAATAGTCTAACAATGAATGAAAACTTTGTAAACTGAGTGCAATCATAATATAAGGGAGTCTTTGCATCTTTCAACAACTTATTAAAGGCTTCAAATTCTTAATTAGTTTCTTCACCAGACATTTCATCTCCCACCCCACCATCATGAACAAATGTTTCTGCTGGCTCGTCGCAAACTTGGTTGATTGGATTGTTTGTGTGGACTTGAAAGTTATGGAATCTCACACCATCTCGCACTAAAGAGTGCATCTCATCGACAACACTTTGATTACTTGTAAATAAAGATTCATCTTCTCGTACAACCTGACCATTTGAAACTGACTGAGCAAACTCTCCATGACAAAACCAATTTGTATACCCCGGTAAAAAACCATCGCAAATCACATGTGTCTCAACTACATCGTATGTTCTCAAATCACAATTTGAACACCGAACACAAGGACACAAAATTAAGTTCGGGTCTGGAGAATTTCTCCTTGCAAAGTTAATAAAATCTTTCAAACCATCTCGATACTCCTTGGATAATCTTGACTTATTAATCCAACTTTTATCCATTTTGAAAAATATGATTCAACCTGAAATATAAAATTAGTAAATTAAAATGCATATTGCTTTTAGTCTCTTTCCACCAAGATAATACTAACAACTAACAAGGAATGACTTAACCACAATATCCATTTTATATTACTTGGTTGTAGTAGTAGTAGTACTTTGTTGTGAAACCAAAGTTTCTCTTGTAATTCCTGCATTTTCTATTAAGAATTTGTAGCAATAAAATTGATTCTCTTTTTTATTAAACTTAAAAATATAATATAATTGTCCTGTTTGTGCTCAATTATCATTTTTATCTTCAAAATATTGAAAATTATGTTCTTTCTTCCGAGGTATAAAATTCTGCTCATTAATGATTGATCTGCTATTGAAGATAATATGCATAACCCTCGCAAAGGGAAAGGAGTAGGTTAAACACCATGGTGATTCACTAGCATAACTCAGAAACTTTTTCAACCATAAGGACAAAATATTTGATGAAGCATAATTCATGATTACTTGAAGAACTAAACACTAATGAAGTGCAGCCGATATAATTCATAAAAAAGTCTTATCTAACTCCGTCTCTTCTGCCGTCGTTGTTGAGAAAATAGGACGGGGGTAAAAACACTCTATTCACACTACATATTATTAAAATCACGAAAGATTCGAGAGAAACAAGCCACCAAAACTTGTATGTTTTGGTTTCAGGTTGATGTACAAGAAGGGGGAGGTACAGCACAGGATGTTTGATTCCATGGTGTGAGGCGGGTGGCTCACGCATGCGGGAGTCTTTTGGGGATGTGTGAGATTCCATGTCGCTTCAGGGCATTTTTTTTTTGGATGTACTTTTGGGCCTTTTTAATTATTTGTATGTATTTTGGTGGGATTCATGGAATCCGGAGCGACCTATGGAGGGGACTCTTTTTTTTTGGTCGGACAATGAATATCATGATCCGAATGTGGGTCTCATGAATATCATTGTCCGACGATGGTTTTTCTGTTTTATTAAAAAAAAAATAATGAAACTAGGAGAACCTTTAGCCAACCTTTATGATCAAAAAAAATAAAAAACAAGCCACCAAAACAAAATCCAACCTATTGCAAAAGTATATGAACTGGAGAATACAAACCAAGTCTTAATAAGAAGCACGATAAACAAAACTACAACCAACAACGATCACCAAAAGGCTAGACACCCTAGTCAAAAGTATCACTGAAAAATATAGCCAAAAAAACTTAAAAAGTCACAGGAACAACACAAATTGTTCTTATCACTACAACACATCATCGATTTACCGGCGTATCTTCCCCGGCGTTTTACCATTCGCGCCGGGGTAGGAAGAGACCAGAAAAAGAACGTCCGATTGGATAGCTATACACCAGCGGCCTCCATAAAACGCCGGGGAATTATGATATTCACCGGCGTTTTGTGATAAAATGCCGGTGAAGGATAATATTCACCGGCGTTTTAATAAAACGTGCCGGCGAATATACAGACGAATGTGGCCAAAAATCTTCTCCTATTCACCGGCGTTTGTTTTTTAAAACGCCGGTGAATTAACTGGGATAAATCCCTGCGAACCCTAACATTTCGCTCGCTTTTTTCCCAAACCCAATTCTTTCGCGCGTCGCCCTTCGTTTTTCCTCCTTCCCTTCGTCGAATTTGGAGTTCCCAAAGCCGATCAAAACTCCCTCCTTCCCTCGTCTTCCCTCTCTCTCTCTCACCGTCGATTTTGGAATTCCCAAAACGCCCTATCCGAGAGGCGTTCGAAAGGAGCCATCTCCGACAGCCCCACCGTCACCGTCTCCATATCCTTCGTCGTCGCCCCAGTCCCAGTCCCCCCCACAGCCATCTCCGACAGCCCCAGTCCCCCCCACCGTCAAAAACTCCTCAGACATTGAGTGGTATAATGCTTTATTCTTTTTTTTTCGATGTTTGGGATTTCATGAGAACATCTTCATGATGGAAGAGTTCTTCGTTTATTTTTCATCCGTTACTGTTTACAAAATATGTTGGACATATTGTTTTTGTGATACTGTGAACTAGAACATGAAGGTCTTTTTGATTGCATAATGATGATTGATGCATCGGAAGATGAGATTTTGGCTGTGGAATTAAGTGGTTTTACTAGATTGATGTGTTATCGTGTGAAATTTCATTTAATGTTTCGAATTATGTCTTAGATATGTCATTTGGTCCATGGTTTAGGTGTTTTGACATTTGGTAAGGAATAGTTTGTAGACTATATTTTAGATGCTTGAGATGTCATGCAAGTATGGAGTAAACTTAGGAAGTTAAATAAGAAATTTCTATTTTTTAGTTGTTGTCCATCATTGAGTAAATTGTTTGCTTGACAAATGATAATGGAGGAGAATATAATTTGTTTGTGGTATTTAGGGATGGGTGTTTTATGAGAGAATCAGTAAATGTAAATCTGGAGTTGGTGATTTGGGGTGATGGATACCTTTTGACATTGTTCTTTGATAGTTCACATTTTTATTATTATTATTATTATTTTGGAATAGATGAGAACAAATGTAGTCCACTTTAATTAAGGTTAAATGAGAACAAATGTAGATGAGGTATAGGGATTATTATTATTATTATTATTATTTTGGGATAAGTAATTGATTATTAGTAGCCATGAATAGAATAGTTCATGAGTCATCAGATCTTCTTGTTATCGTATTTATAGCACGGTGCCCTCGTTATTTGTCCTATTCCTCTTCCTCAGCAAATACCCTTTACCATCATCATCTCCTTGAACAGAAAGCCAAATACAGGGGAGACTATAGTCGAATCGATATTACACTCGAACACAAGGTGTGCGATAAAATGCCACTAAGGTGGTTGAGATAATTTCCACAAAGGTAGTCAAGGGTTATGTGAATAGAGTAGATTGTATTAAGATTTAATTATTTTTTATACATTTTTGGAACTGGGATTTCTTTATTTTACAGTTAATTGTTATATTGTTTATTTATTTGCAGCTAGGGATGGTTTTAAAAAAGGTAAAATTAAATATAAAAAAAGCCTTTTAAATCTAATACTATTTAATATATCAAATTTTAATTTCAGATTGTCTGCTATTATTATAATGGATAGAAGTTTGATTAGTAAACCACGATTATCCAAGGAGTACCGGGATGGTATTAAAGATTTTATTATCTTTTCCAAACGACATTCCCGTGATCCCAACCGAATCCTTTGTCCATGCCTCCGGTGTACAAATTGTAATTTGAGGACATGTGACGTAGTACATACACATTTGGTTATCAACGGTTTTCTTCAAGGGTACACACGGTTGTTTTGTCATGGAGAGGATCATACGTCAGCTCCTGTTTGTCCGGTTGTATTAGAAAATGAAGATGAGCCCTTAGTGAACGAAGACTTAAGTGTTCCTGATGAGATGCATGCTTTGTTGCAAGACGCCTTGGAAATTCATAATGTTTCTTTCTATACCAATAATCCAACAACCCAAGTTCATAATGAGTCAACAGAAACATCACACATTTGTGGTGAGGTGGATGAGGAAATGCCTGACCCCGCCCCTGAAAATAATATACAGCAAGAATCCTTCGCTAAGTTGCTTGAAGATGCTAGTAATCCGCTGTACCGCGATTGCACCAAATTCTCTAAATTCTCATTCATTGTCAGACTATTTCAGATTAAATGTTTAAATGGGTGGTCTGCTAAGTCCTTCACCATGCTACTTGAACTGTTGAATGAAGCATTTCCAGAAATCTGTATTCCAAACTCAGCCTATAAAATCAAAAAATTCCTAAGTTCTTTCGATCTAGGGTATGAGAAGATAGCAGCATGTCCAAATGACTGCATGCTTTTCACGAAAGGTAAGGAAAGTCTGGAGAATTGCAAAGTCTGTGGTTCTTCGAAATGGTCAGAAACACCAAATCAAGACGATCAAGCTAGTGGATCTACTACGCGAAGTAGGAGAAAGAAGCCTGCCAAACTATTGCGTTATTTCCTCTGATTTCTTGGCAAAGGTTGTTTATATCTTCGAAAACTTGTTCTGATATGAAATGGCATGATGAAGGTCGCATTAATGATGAGATTCTTAGACATCCTGCTGATTCTCAATCTTGGAAAAAAATTGATGAAAGATATCCCGATTTTGCAGAAGATCCTCGGAATGTGAGACTTGGACTAGCTAGTGATGGTTTCAACCCTTTTAGGCAAATGAGTAGTACATACAACATATTGCCTGTTGTGTTAATACCATACAATTTGCCGCCTTGGAAATGCATGAAGCAGTCCTCATTTATTTTGTCCATGATAGTTCCTGGACCGAAAGGTCCTGGAAATGATATAGATGTGTACCTACAGCCATTAATAGATGAACTTCAGAAATTATGGGTGGGTGTTCCAACCTATGAAGCAATGGCTAAAGAAATATTTTCTCTTCGGGTCGTGTTGTCTTGGACAATCAATGATTTTCCAGCATATGCAAATTTATCTTAATATAGTACTAAAGGACGTTATGCATGTCCTTGTTGTGCTGACCAAACTAGTTCAAGCTGGTTGTACAATGGCAGAAAGTTTTGCTATATGGGTCATAGGAGATGGTTGCCTGACACACACATATTTCGGGCCGAGACAGCGATATTTGATGGTACCGACGAGTGGGAACATGCTCCTAAAGCTACTTCTGGGTCAGATATTCTAAGGCGGGTAGATGGTCATCAGTTCAAATATGGAAAAGAACCACAAGTTAGCAAAAAGGGCAAGAAAGGGCAAGGCCGGAGCAAGATGAGGAGACCGATCTATGTGGCGAAGATGAGCATCAGAACATGATGAGTTTAGGTGCAAGGAAGAAGAAGAGTATTTTCTTCAAGTTGCCGTATTGGGAATTCAACTTATTGCGACATAATTTAGATGTAATGTATATCGGAAAAAATATTGGTGAAAATTGCATAGGAACAGTTATGGGAGATGACCGGAAGATAAAGGAAAATCTTAAGAGCCGACTTGATTTGAAGTCAATGGGCATCCGAAATGAGTTGCACCCAGAGGAATTACCGAATGGGAGAGTACTCCTACCTCCTGCAATCTATTCAATGTCAAAATCGGAGTTGGAATTGTTTTGCAAAGTTCTACTGGAACTTAAAAATCCTGATGGCTATTCTTCTAACATAGCAAGGTGTGTCAACTTTAAGGAGAAGAGGCTTCAGGGTCTAAAGTCACACGACTACCACATCCTAATGCAGGATCTCCTTCCTGTGGCCCTAAGGTCTTCAATGTGTGAGCAAATCACTACTGTCCTGAAAGATCTTTGTAACATATATAAAGGTAATTTGCTCAAGAATGCTTCTTGTTGAAGATATTGACCAATTGGAGCAGCGCACAACATTGACACTTAGTAAAATGGAGATGATATTTCCTCCATCGTTCTTCACTATAATGATTCACTTGATAATCCACCTTGCTGGTGAAGCCAGAATCGGCAGACCTGTTCATTATCGGTGGATGTACCCCATTGAGAGGTAAAAGAATTAATGCATCTTACAAAACTGAATTCTCAAAAGCTCATTTCTTTTATTCCCTTACTCTGCTCTAATTCATTTATTATACATGTTTAGGTACCTATACCGACTCATGGGTTATGTTAAAAATAGAGCATTTCCTGAAGGGTTAATAGCTCAGGGATATCTATCAGAGGAGTGTTCACATTTTTGTTCCAGGTATCTGCAGGGTGTAGAGACATCTTTGACTAGACCAAGGAGAAATCCAGATATTTCCAACCTTGATGGTGCTAAATATCTTTTCGATACCACTGGCACTACTATTGGTAAAGTTGAAGCATTTGAGCTAGATAACTTAACGTGGGAACATGCACATCGATATGTGCTAGACCACCATGCATCAGTGGAGCCATTTCGAAAGTAAGTTGCTTTTGAATTTAAATCGAATACAGTGAAAACCGCAGAGTTCGATATTAACTTACATTTGTTATTCCTTATTTCAATTGCTTGTATTTTAGCAAATTTGTCAGGGACATCAAACGAAGGGCTAGACCAAGAAGACTGCCACAACGGAACAAAACAAGTTGATGAATGAAAATTTTCATAAGTGGTTTGAATCTCATGTAAGTGAATTAGGAAAATGCAAGTTAATCTTGATTATATCTACGTTATCCACGGTGCCGATACGATTTGCGCAAAATTTATAGGTACATTCTTTGGGTCCTGAAGGTGTGTCATCTGAAATACAAGTACTTGCCAAAGGTCCCTATAAGATGGTCAAAAGATACAGAGGATACATATTTAATGGCTTTAGATGACAATTACCCCATTTTGGTATACAGCATCCTTAGATGACAATTAACCCATTTTGGTAAATAGCATGCTGAGATGACAATAACATATCCAGTATCTAAAACAGTAAAAGAAATGAAAATTTCCAGTATCTAAGCATGTTTGACTATTCTTCATCCCAACTTTGCCAATGATGTTTCTGGCTCCAAAAGAAACCTGCACAAGGTTTGTTCTGACCAATTCTTGACAGATTTGGGAATTCTGAAGATTTTCGATCTAGGATGACAAATTTTGATTGAGCTGTGATTGGATTGTTTGGTGATTGTCGTCTATGTACTTAATTGGGCTGTGATTAGAAATAGAGGGCTCGAGTGGAGATCTGGAAACACATATAGAGACATCTCGTTTATTATAATTTATTATTATTGATGTTGTTGTCACTCTTGCTGTTGTTGCTGATGTCTCTTTGTGTGCGTGTGCTGCTCTTTGTGTGCGTGTGCTGAAGAGAAAGAAGGGATGAGAGAGAGATGAGGAAAATGCCGCTATGTTAGCCTGGTGTATCCTCATTCTCTACCATTCCTCTTTCTGTTTACATTTATGGCTTCTATATTTAATTGGTTTCCTTCCACGATGATAGTTCCTTAAAACTACACTTGATATGAGCCCTATTCTTATTTTTCTTCCATAAAAATAGGAGTTTTGGTGATCCAACAAACATGTATCCTCATACTTCCAAAAGGCATTTTCTTTAGAAAGTCGGTCTCCAAATAATCGATCAAATAATTGATCTAAAATCTTTAGACTTCCCAAATCTGTTAAGAATTGGTCTGAACAAACCTGTGTGCAGGTTTATTTTGGAGCTGAAAACTTCATTGGCAAAGTTGGGATGAAGAATAGACAAACATTCTTAGATATTGACCAATTTTCATTTCTTTTACTGTTTTAGATACTGGATATTAGCCATATCATTATCATCTAAGCATGCTATTTACCAAAATGGGTTAATTCTCATCTAAGGATGCTGTATACCAAAATGGGGTTGGTCATAGAATCCATGAAAGAGGCGTATTAGTGTTTGTGAGATAATTTGTCATCTTGTATCTAAAATCTTCAAAATTCCCAAATCTGTCAAGAATTGGTCTGAACAAACCTGTGTGCAGGTATCTTTTGGAGCCGGATACATCATTGGCAAAGTTGGGAAGAAGAATAGACAAACATGCTTAGCTACTGGAAATTTTCATTTCTTTTACTGTTTTAGATACTGGATATTACCCATATCATTGTCATCTTAGCATGCTATTTACCAAAATGGGTTAATTGTCATCTAAGGATGCTGTATACCAAAATGGGGTTGGTCATAGAATCCATGAAAGAGGCGTATTATTTTTTGTGCTCTAATTTGTCATCCTGGATCTAAAATCTTCAGAATTCCCAATTCTGTCAAGAATTGGTCTGAACAAACCTGTGTACAGGTTTCTTTTGGAGCCGAAAACATCATTGGCAAAGTTAGGATGAAGAATAGACAAACATGCTTAACTACACATAATTTTCATTTCTTTTACTGTTTTAGATACTGGATATTACCCACATCATTGTCATCTTAGCATGCTATTTACCAAAATGGGTTAATTGTCATCTAAGGATACTGTATACCAAAATGGGGTTGGTCATAGAATCCATGAAAGAGGCGTATTATTCTTTGTGCTCTAATTTGCCATCCTGGATCTAAAATCTTCAGAATTCCCAAATCTGTCAAGAATTGGTCTGAACAAACTGTGTGCAGGTTTCTTTTGGAGCCGGAAACATCATTGGCAAAGTTGGGAAGATGAATAGACAAACATGCTTAGATACTGGAAATTTTCATTTCTTTTACTGTATTAGATACTGGATATTAGCCATATCATTGTCATCTTAGCATGCTATTTACCAAAATGGGTTAATTGTCATCTAAGGATGTTGTATACCAAAATGGGGTTGGTCATAGAATCCATGAAAGAGGCGTATTATTCTTTGTGCTCTAATTTGTCATCCTGGATCTAAAATCTTCAGAATTCCCAAATCTGTCAAGAATTGATCTGAACAAACCTGTGTGCAGGTTTCTTTTGGAGCCGGAAACATCATTGGCAAAGTTGGGATGAAGAATAGACAAACATGCTTAGATACTGGAAATTTTCATTTCTTTTACTATTTTAAATACTGGATATTAGCCATATCATTGTCATCTAAGCATGCTATTTACCAAAATGGGTTAATTGTCATCTAAGGATGCTGTATACCAAAATGGGGTTGGTCGTAGAATCCATGAAAGATGCGTATTAGTGTTTGTGAGATAATTTGTCAGAAAATGCCATTTTGAGAATCTGAAAACCCTACTATTTAGTTGTTTAGTGGCTGTCGTCTATGTTCTTAATTGGGCTGTGATTAGAAAGAGATGGCTCGAGTGGAGATCTGGAAACCCATATAGAGACATCTCGTTTATTATAATTTATAATTATTGATGTTGTTGTCGCTCTTGTTGTTGTTGCTGATATCTCTTTGTGTGTGTGTGCTGAAGAGAAAGAAGGGATGAGAGAGAGATGAGAAAAATGCCGCTATGTTAGCCTGGTGTATCCTCATTCTCTACCATTCCTCTTTCTGTTTCCATTTCTGGTTTCTATATTTGGTTTCCTTCCACGATGACAGTTCCTTAAAACTACACTTGATATGAGCCCCTTCTTATTTTTCTTATTTTTCTTATATTTGGTTTCTTTCTATGATGACAGTTTCATGGATTGTCTAAACAATCCATGAAAGACATGCTTAGATACTGGATTTTCATTTGTTTTACTGTTTTAGATACTGGATATTCCCAATCAGAGGGGAATATAAAGGTTTCAAGTTAGATACTTGATTTTCATTTATTTTACTGTTTTAGATATATTCAAAAACAAAATTAAGTACTAGCTTTTTAGCACTGCAATATAATTATTTTACCTCTCTATATATCATTAACAATTCCATTTGCAATTGACACTTTGATCTTAGAACTTATGAATTGGGTAGATCTTTTTGCAAGTTCAAAAAATATGTATATTCTGTATTGTGGTCTAGTGTTGAACTAAATTATTATTTTTTTCACAGAGCTGTCCGATCAATCAATCAAATGTGAGTCTCCCAGATCAAGGAAATTCTGATGATCAGGACTGAAGCGACTCAAGGGGTATGAATCTGTGGTCGACCTAGTCTAGTTGTTGTTGTTATGTTGTCCTTGTTGTTGTTATGTCTTGGATTGTTGTTTTAAGTAATTGTTGAGATATTTGGGATGTTCATTAGTGTATTTGTTAATTATGACACTGCTAATTTTGCGGTGAATTTGGACGATTAATGGACTATGTGTGAAACTTTATTATCTTTAATTCTTGTGTTTGGTTGTTATTTGAGCATTAATATGCCAGAAATTGGTTGAATCGGTTGTGAATTAGTTTACAGGTTTTTTAAATGAAATTGTGAATTGAAATCGAATAAAAAACTGGAGCACAAAAAACAAATGATCATACACCGGCGTTTCATAAAACGTCGGTGTATCCAATTGATTAGTTGGAAATTTCGATAGAGATGCGTTTCCACACACACCGGTGTACGCATAAGCCGCAACAGCGCTAAGAAACACCGGCATTTTAGAAAATGTCGGTGAAGCTCCCTATAGCGGCGTTTTTACAACACGCCGGTGCTTGTAAGTAGGGAAAATAGGACACTCTTAAATAAGCATATACTGGCATTTGTCGACCACCAGTAAATATTGAACATACACCGGTGTTTGTGGAAACGCCGGTGAAGATAAATATACCGGCGTTATGTGACCGCCGGTGAATGTATATTGGGAAAAAGAACAGCACTTAGAAATGCCCATATACCGGCGTTAGCTGACCGCCAGTGTATTTTCAAGATCTACCGACGTCCAGTAGAAACGCCGGTGTATACCCCTATCTTTCCGCGACGCTCGCTCCGGCTGCATTTGCACCGGCGTTTATAAGAACGTCGGTGAATGTTTCACCGGCGTAAAAAACCGCCGGTGAATATCTAAAAAACGCCGGCGAATAGCTTGTCTGTTGTAGTGTATCTAATTAAATTATCTTTAACGTAATAGAAGAGTAAACAAATGCACAAACTTATCAGTATCATATCTAACTGGTCTCATCATTAGTGGCTTGTTTCCATCAAAACTTGTGCTAGGTTAAAAACCAAGGAATTTACCAAATCAGCTAGACTCGTTGGTCGTTTACGAATGTGGAACCCCTCCACTAATTTATTATTTGAGAGCCCCCTAAGTACCATACAATTTATCAGAGGTTTATCATCCGACTCGTATTATTATTACTAGGAAACTAACTTAACTATCTTCTCTTAGTAAATGGATATTATTTTTGCCATGAAAGCCTCAAAAGCAATAGTAACTGAGTCTCCTCAATAGCCAAATCACGGGTATATCATGCACCTCAAACCTTAACTCTCGATTCAATAAAAAACTACTAATTCACTAACACCGTAACATATGATGTGATGCATGTCTTAATAAATATATTTTTTAAAAGCAAAAACATTAACATAGTCTGTTCTTTAACTTGAGACCTCCTTTATATTAGTTATGCACGGGCGATACACGGGTTTGTTCCTCTACAAATGACAACCATTATATATTTAACCAGCACGATGCACGTTTTAATCAATATATAGTTTTTAATGTAATATAATATAGCACGTGTTAAATACATATCTTTTTAAAGTAATATAAAGAGTATAATGAGAAAGTTTGAGTTATAGATTAGAGATTATTAATGACCCTACCGATGGACCAAAACTTCAAAGTTGTGGTAAGGGTGAGGGTTCTAACAGAGATATCGGTATTTTTTATTATATATTTACCAAATCAACTATGAAATATCGGTATAATTAATGAGAGAGTTTGAGTTATAGATTTGAGATATCGGTATAATGAAAGACAGTATGAAGTATTGAAACGAAAAAGAAAAAGGTCATGTACAAAACACAGAGCCATCTTTCTATCAAAAATTTGTTCAAAGAAAGGTAGAAATTGAAACCATATGCAGATTTTAGTAGAAGGTAGATCCTTTAGTGAATAGGAATAGGTTCATGTATGCATGATATATCTATAGAAATCCTTCTCTGATTTGAAAATATATATGTAGTTAAATATCAGAGCTAGCACGTTTATTTCATCCACATAGTATAACTATTTTCACAAACACTTGTATATCTAAATTGTTTCACTTCCAATTATGTCCTTTTTCTATGCTAATATAAATTATAATAGTAATACTTTTAGGTTGTTCAATTTCACTGAAACCAAAACTAAATCTATAGTTAGGTTCTTGGAAAAAAAAATTGAATTTGATATCTCAATCCCTTTAAAGCATATAATGATGCAAACCAAAGAGATAAACTTAAAATTGATAGTCTAAATTTTCAATTAATCCCAGGAGAGGTGTATATAAAGCACAAGAGTGGTTCCATAACAAATATTTGAATGTAAACAAAAATACTTCCAAACCTTTCTAGCATCAATTTGGCTTTCAAGAACCCGAGGAGAGCAGAAGTGAACAGAACCAAGATTTTGAATCAACATATAGCCATTAGATATCTACTAACTTGCACTCAGCATAAGACCATACTAAGCATGAACAGTAACCTGCTAACAGTCAGGGTTGGGTATTTTTTGTGTGCATGCTTTCGATTGATACCCAGTTAAACTTTGCGTAATCAAAATCTAATTCCCTGAGATGTTTAACATATCATATATAATATATAGGAGCTATCAAAACACCCCAACACATCAGGATCTTCAAAAAAAAGCAATTTTTCACAAAACTCTTCAAAATCAGTGAATGTATGTATAGATTAGAGTTTGAGTTATAGATTAGAGTTATAATGAGAGACCTCCTTTATATTATATATTTTTTAAAACTCCTTTGAGAATGTCTTTTCGTTTCAGTAAAATTCCAGGTTCTAACATTGGCTAGACATACAAACTTTATGATCCATATTACCTTCAGCTACTCAGCTACAATATATCAGTATTTTCAGTAAACAAGAAATCGCCACTATACCAATCACGCATAACAGAACGGAGAATAGAAATAGAGACATTTAAGGCAACAACTACACATAAACATAATAGAGAACAGAAAACCTGATAGATAGGGGCAGGGGCAAGGGCAAGGGCAAGGGCAAGGGCAAGGGTGGGCGGTGGCGATGGATAGGGGCAGTCGAAGAGCGCTGGCAACGGCAAGGGCGTCGGCGATGGGTAAGGGCAGTCGAAGGATGTGCGGCGAAGAAGGAGCGGCGAAAGAGGAGCGGTGAGGGTGGTGTGCGCGAGGGAGAGAGGTGCGCGCGAGGAGCAACGAAGGAGGAGCGGCAAGGGTGGTGCGCGCGAGGGAGGTGAGGCTGTGAGTGGGGAGGGGAGAGAGAAACGGGGTTGGGTTTAGAATGGGGCGGTGTGTGCAGAGCGGGAAGAATGGAGTGAGCGGGATTAGTTAGGGTTAAAGAAATTGGGGGAAGTAAAAAGGGGGGTGAGCGGGATTAGTTAGGGTTTAGAGCGGGGTAGGTTTTCAGAACATAATTTACCCCCACCCTATAATGGCGCGTATAAATACCCGCCGCGATAGGTTATACATATATATATATAACGGCGTTACTGTTTGAGTCTATAGCGGCGTTGTTGGTTGGCAACCAAGTACCTAGAACATTTCAGAGATGAGCCTAATTGGAGTTTGTCAGCTTTCATTTCTGCAGTTAACAGAGATTACGGTGTTGTAGTCAGCAAAAATGTGGCTGCTAGACATTGATTAATTAAATATTGATATTAATTAATTTAATGTTTTTTTCCACTACTTCTTTGGGTTAACCATTCGTTTCCTACTTGATTGTAGGGGTTGCTGGAGATATTTAAAGAACTCGTACCTGAAGCTCATGTCCGATTCTGTGTGAGACATTTGTACGCAAACTTTGTGAAGAAGTTCAAGAGTTTAGATTGCAGGGAGAAGTATGGGGGGCAGCTACTGCATATACTCGTCAAAGGTGGGAGTTTTCAATGAAAAGAATTAAGGATATATCCGAGGAAGCCGCACAATGGTGGATGGATGTCGGCCTTGAGAAATGGTCCAGGTCACACTTTGATGAATCAACCAAGTGCGATTTTCTTTGCAATAATATATGTGAGGCTTGGAACGAATATATATTGCAAGCGAGGGATCGGCCAATCATAACAATGTTGGAGATGATTAGGAGAATGGTGATGGTGAGGTTGCAAAAAAAGAGGGAGATGATTTGTAGGTCGAGTGGAGTTGTCACTCCCAAAATCCAGTTGAAGTTAAAGAAGACATACGAGAAGTCTAGGCATTGTTTCATTTTCAAGTCCGATGAAAACAAGTATGAGATAATGGAGCATGGGGTGAATTATTGTGTGGACTTGAATGAGAGAACTTGTGATTGTAGAGAGTGGCAGGTTAGTGGAGTAGTATGTAGACATGCACTAGTCTCTCTAACGAATAGAAGGAAAAGAGTATAGGACTACTGTGACACCTCCTACAGTTGGGCTACATATATGAAAGTCTACGAAGGTAACTTGTTTTATCTCCAACCTTGTTACATTTCTTTACAATTTGCACCATATATTAACTTTTCTTCTTACTGTGGCATAATATAGGTATCATTGAACCAGTCCCAAATTCATCTCTTTGGGAGAAGTTGGACTATGTGGACATCCTTCCGCCACGATTGAGAAGAGCTCCTGGAAGGCCAGCTAAGGTTCGGAAGAAGGATCCGACTGAGAGTAAGTCTAAGAATCCAACTGGGTTGCAAAAAGCAAGCAAAGTGGGGATCACGATGAAGTGCAGGAGGTGTCATCAAGTAGGTCACAATATTAGAAACTGCACGAACGAACCAGCTCCACCAAAGCAAAGATCAACCAACAAAGGAGGGAGGCCAAAGGGTCAAAGAACCGATGAAGTTGTGAGGAGCGTGAGGCAAACTTTATGTGAGATTCAAAGTGATACTCATGGTGGTAGAGATCGGGGCAGCCGAAGAGTAGGACCTCACTCCAATGCCGACGAGACCCTTGAAATTGAGAGAGACACTGTTAATTGTGGGAGGAAAATGAAGGAGAAAGGACCATATATGGGAGGGGTTAATTCCAAGAAATCCAAGGTAAATCGTAACAAAGAATTAATTTCATATTACAGCAAATTGTAAGGATAATCATCTTTTTTGCCTTCATATAGGTGAACATCTCTAATGACAGTCCTGGTGGAGGTGGAGGTGGAAGCCAGCATGCAGACTGTTGATGTTCTATCAGTTCTATCAGTTCTCAGTTAGATGTTTATGCTCAATCTGGTAGGGCTGAAACTGGTAGGGCTGAAACTTATTTCAATCTGTTAGATGTTTATGCTCTATCAGTTATCAGTTAGATGAGCATCACTTTGAATCTCATGCTCAATCATGCTCAATCAGTTCTCAGTTTGAATCTCATGCTCAAACTCATGTTCTACCTTGAAAGCCTTCAATCTGTTACATGATATTGCTCATGTTTATCTAGTCAAGTATTTACACAAATTATCTTGATGCTGGGCAGTTTTTGCAATTTGTATTTCATTCTTTCAATTATGCTCTTTGCTTGCAATGTTGCTTTACCAGAATTGCTTTTTGCTGTTGCAAATTCTGTAATGTCTACAGTACTGTGCAATGGTCTTGGTTTGGTTGGCTTGGATTTCCCAGGCCTACTTCCACCACTTTTTGAAGAGTAATTGAGCATTTTCACTTTGATCTATTAAGTTTTTAGATTCCACTTATCACAACTCCAATTCTGGGATTTAACTAAAAATGCTTGGCCTTTCCAGTGCAGTCCTTAATCTATTCTCGAATAATATGAAGAATCGAACAACAGGAAGCGAAAAGGAGTTGTATGTTGCTGAGTCTCACATAGGCAACAAGATGAACACCTCGATTTTGGATTTTGATTCTGTCCTCAATATCATTTTGAGCTCAATTTTGGATTGTACGTTAATTACCATCCTTCCCTGTGTAACAACTTGGTTCATAAGACCAAAAAGATATTTCAGCCTGTAATAGTAATTTATTGTGGTTGCTATCTAAATTTCCAGTTGATTTATATATGTCAAAGTCAATTTTTCTGTGTTATGTTGCTTTTTACTGTGTCATACTTTCATCAAAATGAGAAGAGATTCAGTGATGTGTTATACTTTCATCAAAATGAGTATGTCTTCTCCTTTTGTTATGTTATCAGTGATGTTATCAGTGATGTTGATATCTCTTCACCTTTTGTTATGTTGCTTTTACCACCAAAGAAGAGATTCTGTGATGTACGTTATTAAAAGTATTCATTTGGAACACTTTTCCCACCATTACCTTCAGATGCTTTGTTGCACCAAATCTGAAATGTATATAATTATGCAAATTTTTACTGCTTTAGTGGTTCAAAGCCATATTTTTGTGCCCAATAGTTCTGATTGTAATTCATCTTTCCTGTGATACATATGATACATAGCATTAGCATTCATCCTGCATACGACATAACAACAATTTATTTGGTTGGAATATTTAAACTTCTTCCCAGGGCTGTTGTCTTTAATCTTCCATTTCTGCTACAAGAAAAGATTGTGGGTGATTCCCTAGTTGAAATTCAAATAGAAGATGGAGGGATATATCTTGAGATCAAAGATTTGAAAGAATAGTTAATGAAATGCCATCAGTGTTTTGAACTTGCAATACCTGACTATTGTGATATTTCTCTGTATTATTGTCTCTTTCAATATTTTGTCTATATTGGCTTTTGATAGACTAAAAATTTCATGTAATACATAATCAAAAGCCATTTGCTATTGTTCTTCATTAAACAAGGGACTCTGAATCATATGCTCACTTTGTAACTTCAAATAATCAAAAACTGAACATGGGATGCAAATTAATAGGTAGGGAATGAATGATATAATAAGATACAATACAAAACATGTGAAGATCTCCAGTGTCACATACGAACATATCCATTCCCAACTTCAACGATACACGTACTAACATATCCATTCTTAAGAGCTAACACAACAACAATTATCTCATTTCCATGGTTAGTTCATAATAAGTAACAGCAGAATAACCAAGAAAAGCAAAAGTAAACACCCTGTAAATCATTTCATGGTTCCTTCTCTAACTTTCAACTCGACCACCTTCTTTCTCAGCAAATTACATTCAGCTTCCAACTCAAGCTTCTGATTCTTTAGATCTACGACAATGGCACTTAGTTTATTCTCCATCTCACTAGCTTCATCAACTACCAACTTCAACTTTGCATTTTCCATCTTCAATTCTGAGTAAGATTTTTCCTGCTTCTCGGTTCCACCCACTAATTCAATCCAACGAAAAAATCTACATTTGTTTGTTTGCCAATATGGACAACCCGCAAAGTATCTTCCAGCATTTGTAGCAGTGCTGCTACCTTCACAACTGCAGGATCTTTGTGAAAACACACTAGGGTTCCACCTTCATCGCAACTATTATGCAAGTTCCTCCTTGAAGATTTGGAGGTTATCAAATCTACGTGTACACAAATGCAAACATCGAAATATTCAAATCAACAAATAAAAGAAAAAACGAGATCGGATCGAGGTCAAATATAATTCATTAGTGTGAACAAATCACCTGACATTGGATCGTTCGACTGAATGACATGAGAGACCTCCACTTGATGGCGTCAGGAACTCGACTTCAACGCCTGGAAGACCACGTCCGGTCGATGGCGACGTCCAATCGATGGCGTCGTCCGATCGATGGCGACGTCCAGTGGATGGCGTCGTCCAGTCGGGATTAGCTTCTGATTATGATTTGGTTGATTTGGGAGTTGGACGGTGTAGATAGTAGGGCTGATTTCGGAATTGGGTTTTATTTTGGGAGAGAAAGAATGGGTTCTAAAGAAAAGAGGAAGAAAAGAAGAAGGGAAGAAGGCACAGTCAGGGGTATTTTGGACATTTAGTAAGTAACGTGCATAGCACGTGACAAAAAACTAACTGACTCCTAACAGTGTCATGGTGGGGTTTTTTGAACCAATAGTTTAGTGCGGTTTTCAGCATAATAAAAAGGTGAGTGAGATTTTCTGCAGATATGGAATAGTTTAGGGGTTTTTTTTCAATTTTAGCCTAAAAAAAACAATAAGCCACCCACTTTGTATCTTAAACATAAAATAAAATGTCTAATTGTAACCATAAACAAAAAAACTAATTATAAAATACCTAAACATCGCATATGGCCTAAATTGTGCATGCCCTTCAATCTGCCCTTATCCTCTACGTCAATTGAGTACTGAATGACAGACTGAAGTAGCCCCAAATTAGAAAAGTTTGGTCAGTTAGGTGAGAAAAACTACAAATAATTCCAAATTAAAAAGATTGCTGCATCTTCCCTACTCTCAGTTTATAAGTTTCCTTCTTGCGCTTTACACAAATCATCTCGCCTATAACTCACCTACAGACTTTTGTCCCCATCCAACAAAACTAACTTAAAAGTGCAACCAAAAACAATGTGCTTTAGGTTAAGTGCTAGATTATATATATTAATCAATGAGTGGTTTCCAGAGGATATCAATGTTGACAAGTTTCAAATTACCTCTCTGCTAAGAAAACAAAAGATAAGTTACATTTTTGTGAGCATCTGACTCACCTCTGTGAAATAAATAGCACAGATAAGGAATTGTGAGAAACTAATTAAAACTATGGGATGCAAGAGCATAATGATAGCTCCAATATGTATTATCTCTATCCTTATGTTCATCCTTCAGATCAGTCACGCCCTAGCCCTAACTCCAAACAAAACAGCTCCTAAGGTGCCAGCCCTCATAGTTTTTGGGGACTCAATCGTGGATCCAGGCAACAATAATGCAATTGTAACTGCAACCAGGTGCAACTTCCCACCATATGGGCAGGATTTTGTTGGCCATGTAGCTACTGGAAGGTTTAGCAATGGGAAGATTCCCTCGGATCTCTTAGGTGATATCTAATACATTAGGATAAGTTCAACTTCTATTAACAATTAAAGTACATGAAATGCATCTCTCATGAATGCTTCTTAATCTAACCAGCTCCAAAAGAAAATACTACGCTTTCATACCAACCCTGTGAATCAATCATCTCATCGATCACATGCAACACAAAGTATCTTGTTGCACATACTACGTATTCAGCACATGCAATACATTATACATCATACTATACGCTCATAATGTCTATCCATTTCCCATCGTTTATTAAGTTTGTTTTGCTGCACTCCTTCACAGTTATTAAAACAAACTTGTCAAGCACTTGTATTACAAATTTCATCAAATTAGCTTCATTTAGTATAAGGTGCAACTGTAAATCTAAGAAAATTATCATCAACATGAGATCAAACTGAAAGCCTAAGTAATCAACATTTTCAAGAAGAGAAGAAAGGCACCATTAAACCTAGCTTGTATTATGATTCCCTTTCCAACTGGCTTATTCCCCTTATACATTAGATATTGTCTCTACAAAATCCTTAAGACCAATACTTTTCCCATACTCATTGGAGCTCTCTTTTTTGTACTAATTTTGTTTCCCTACTTAATTGTTTGGAAGGTTAATCACCTATAAACCTAACAAAGTAATAACAACTATGAACATCTTTTCTTCAGAATATACCAACAACCTTAGGCTTAAATTTTCTAGAGTGAACTTTAAGTAACACTTCGAATATGATATGGAGCAAAGTCTATTTTCTTGATCTGCTGCATTAATATTACCTAGATTAGACCTTAACTTGATCAGTTGATAGAATATATTTTCTCTATGGCACAAACCAATACAGGCATAGCTTGTTTAGGACCATGATACGCGCTCAATAAGATGATTATACCAAGGCATTAACTACTGTTATAAAATTGAATCTGGTCTAGCAGGTTTGCTTATGAATCTAAATTTAGGTTTCTGGTGCAGACACCCGTTTGAAATTTACGCAGTGTCATTATCCCCAACAATATTCCAACAATATTATATTTGTCTAAACACTAAATATTATCCCCAACAATATTATATTTGTCTATAGAGTGTAAACTAAATCTGCTGCATTAATATTACCTAGATTAGAACTTAACTTGATCAGTTGATAGAATATATTTTCTCTGTGGCACAAACCAATACAGGCATAGCTTGTTTAGGACCATGATGCGCGCTCAATAAGATGATTATACCAAGGCATTAACTACTGTTATAAAATTGAATCTGGTCTAGCAGGTTTGCTTATGAATCTAAATTTAGGTTTCTGGTGCCGACACCCGTTTGAAATTTACTCATTGTCATTATCCCCAACAATATTATATTTGTCTAAAGACTCTTCACAAATTATGTATTTGTCTAAGCACCAGCACAATATGGGCCCCAACAGAGTGGTATTAGTTTTCACCAAAATGAACTAATAGTTTTAAACATACAAGTGAACATATAATAATAACAGGATATTAAGTCATCCAGTTGACAGTTAAATTTACCATAAATAAATTTTTTTGAAGACCGCAAACTAGAGACATGAAAAACCGAAGTTTCACCCCAAAAGTCGAAACCAATTAAAGATAATGTTTCTCACATTTCTGGATGCCCCATGAGGTTTTACTGACACAGTAAATTATTATTCCAGCTTCCTTATTGGGGATAAAGGAGTATTTGCCTGCATACCTTGGAACAGAATTAAATGATGAGGACATCCTCACTGGTGTAAGTTTTGCTTCAGGTGGTTGTGGATATGATCCCCAGACTGCGCTCTTAGTGGTAATTAGTCCCCAATGCTTTGTAAACTCACATCCATCTTATAGGAAATTAGTTTGCGGTAATCTTTGGAAAAAAAAATATTAATAGATACTTGGGATGCAATGTTTGGTACTGCAGTCAGCTCTAAATATGACTGATCAGCTGAATCTTTTCAAAGAATACAAGGAGAAGCTGGCAAAGATTGCAGGAGAGGAAAGAGCAGCCTCCATCATTGCCAAGAGTATATATCTCATCGTTACAGGAACCGACGACATAGCAAACACATATTTTACTTTTCAAATTAGGAAGGAAGAGTATGATCTTCCTTCTTATATCAACTTTCTGACTGAATCAGCTTCACGCTTTTTCCAGGTATATGATCAGTTCTTTTCTTTCTTAACCCTTCAATTGGTTCACAAAGTCAATGGATAAAACCTTGTTTCCATATAATGTAAGATATCTTCCTTATTTGCAGGAGCTTTACAAATTAGGAGCAAGAAAATTGAGTGTACTTGGAGCACCTCCTATTGGATGCATACCCTCACAAAGAACTCTCGCAGGAGGCATAGAGAGAGCTTGTTCGCCTCTTTACAACCAAGCCGCAACTATGTTGAATACAGAGTTATCCTTAGAGTTAACACGGTTAAACCATACATT
Organism: Hemerocallis citrina; assembly: GCA_017893485.1. Lineage (NCBI taxonomy): Eukaryota > Viridiplantae > Streptophyta > Magnoliopsida > Asparagales > Asphodelaceae > Hemerocallis > Hemerocallis citrina. The sequence goes on along the minus strand of CM030361.1, from coordinate 219,186,834 downwards.
ACCAGGATCAAGGATGGTCTACATTGATATCTTTACGCCTCTGCTTGATATTATCACAAGGCCCACTGCTTACGGTAAACTACTCATCATCACTAAATCCACTACATCTTTTACTTTCTGAATTCTAATTCATAAACATTCAATAACAAAGCATTTGAGGAGTCCACAAAGGGTTGTTGCGGAACTGGAACTTTTGAGGTAACCTTAACTTGCAATAGCTTGACCACATCAGTATGTGAAAATGTTTCCAAGTATGTATTCTGGGATAGCTATCACCCTACAGAGAGAGCCTACCAGATTTTGATAACTCAAATTTCTCAGCGGTATCGCTCATTTTTGAACTGAAAGAGAACACCGACTCTGGTTCTACATGTTTATTTCCTGATTCTACTTGTTTAGTTATTATAGTTTGTTAAAAATACTGGGCTTATAATCTACATTCACTTTGTATTGGTATAGTTTGTGACGAGGACATCGGTTCTATTTTGTTTTATTTTGTGATTTATCCATACGCAGTTTGTTTGAAAGATTTATTTGAGATTTATTTTGGATTTGTTTTGAGCCTATATATAGGTCTTGAGAATAATGAGAATGTATGATATTATTGATTTAAAAAATTACTGTGTGTTGAGTTATTGTTCTGCAACATTTTCTTGTGAGTGTGAGACCACAAGAAATTATTTGAGAAATCCCAAGACATTTAGAGTTTAGAAATACTAAATCCCACCTTCATCTCTGCAATCACCTCTAAACTACACCAAAATACCAAAATCATTTACCCAAAACCCTAATCCCTTCACCCCCCCCCCCCCCCCTTCATCTTCATCTTCCACTCCCTCAAAATCTGTGCTCCTCTTCTTCAACCCTCGACCAAGCAGCCAAACTCTCGCAACGACAACCCCGACCTCTTCTCCTCCTCCTCCATCCAACAAGTCCATCGTCGACCTCCCGCTTGCTGCCTCATCCCGAAGCACTCGAACCCAAACCTTACCTCCCTCATCACTGCAGCACCACCCACCTTTCTCGAAACCCGAAGTCGACAGCTAGCACCCATCGACCGCTCCTTCAACACCGAAACCAACCCCAACTCCAAATTCCCAAATCCAACTCAAAATCTGAAACCCTAAAGCCCCAAATTCAATTCAATCCTAACCTTAATCTTCATATCAAAGAGAATGATTTACGGAGGAGTACTGTGCTATTAATTGCGACGATTGGCATCTTCTTCCTTCATCCGTAGCAATACGTTCATCGAACCCCGGTAATTTCTTTACAATCTCCTTTATTTGTGATACTGCATATCATCTCTAAAATATTATCTAAATTTACTATCATCCATAAATATTCAGTGTGTGTACTTCTACTTACCAATTAGCGTACAAATCATTATTGAATATCTTACTTGCTAATAACACTTAAGTATATTTGTTGATTATTAGGCTTGAATCTTTAATTGAGTTTGTTGAACTTATTTATTTCTTGAAAATTCATCAAACCAATTATTAGTTTTAATTTCTAACTTAATCGGCACTACATGTTGTTGAACTTAATCTTTTAAAATTCTTGGAAAATTCTCTACTTAGAGTTAAGTTTACATCATTTAGGTATCAGAGCGAAGGTTTTAAAACTCTACTTCTTACATTATTTAGTCATAAATTTTGCATTCATTTAGGATGGTTTTAGAGGCATATTTTTTATTATTTCAGTTTTTTTTAGAAAACTACATTCATTTTAGGATCATACGAACAATACAATAAGAACGTTAAAGCTGGCGTTCCCCACTTTGAAGGCCACATAGAACCCCAAGCTTATCTCGATTGGATCCGTGCTATGCACCACTACTTTGTGTGGTTTGACTTGAGCGAAACCTTAAAGGTCAAATTTGTCATGATGAAATTATGACCCCTGTTTTCGGTGTTTCAGATTTCTTTTGTAACCTATTTATCAAATTCTTGTAATCCGGTTTATTAATAATAGATATCATTGTTCTTTTCAACCTAATCGTGTTCTTTCAGTCAGTCAATTTTTCTATGTTGCCCCACTGAAATTATAATCCATATTATGGCTACTTGATTATTTATTTTGGGTGAAATCCAATCTTAATTTCTTGATTATTTTATTTAATGTTAAGCCCAACAATTTTAGCCCAGCCCATACTGCATATTATATCAAAATTTCACCCCACTATCAGCCGTTATAACCCTTCTAATTACTTTCTAATCTCCTCCTAGCCACTACTCCCCACAACTACTGAAACAAACCCCCCAATAATCCCCAACAACTTCATTTATATCATCATCATCTTCCAAGTTGGAAGCTGCCTCCTCTTCAATATCCCCCAACTTTGTCTTCTCCTTCATTTCTTCATGTCGAAACCCAAACCACCCTCCATCACCCTCGCACCCTGCTGTGTCCTCGCATGACCCCACCACCGCAACTCCAATACCTTCTCCGCTTCACCCCCGCCACTGCCGTTACCTCTTCTTCCGCCCTCGTCGATCTTCTCTCCCTTTTACCATCGCCATCCTAACCCTGAAACCATCACTGAATCCCGCAGATCCATCACCGAGCCTCGCCGTCTTGCTGCCATCGACAACACCATAGCACGTCGCGATCGCCTTCGGCCTGTACCCACAACTGATAGCCCACCACCTTGCTACAGTCACCCTTGCTGTTGTTGCGTGTTGCTGCACCCCAAAGCACCCCTAAAAACCCTTCTCCCACTGCCGCAGTCACCGAAGTGTTACTGTCCCTACCATGTGTGATCACCTCGTTGTTGTTGCAGTTGCTCTTACTTGTGCCGCCCACCGTTGTCGTCGGGACTCTCTTTTTCCCGTTAGTCATTCATATTTGAAATCATCATCAAAAAGGCAAGTTTCTCTTGAACCACGGTTATTGTTCTTGTTCAAGAATTATCTTGATCTCCGCAAATAGTTCTTATTTCATTTACCGTATCTCAATTTGTTGTTGTCCTTCAAAAAGGTTATTACAGATTCAACGGCGAAACTAAGTAATATCTTTCTTTTAGTACCTTATCCTTGACTCAAATCTAAGCCATGTTATCCGTCATCAAATGCATACACTACACGAACATAAACTAGAAACACTTATATGTAGAAGAAATAATGATTTAAATGCATTTCGATTGTATATGATGTTATAACTAGATTCGTAAATTTAATACTGTAGTGATAATAATTTTGAACATAAACTAGAAACACTTATATGTAGAAGAAATAATGATTTAAATGCATTTCGATTGTATATGATGTTATAACTAGATTCGTAAATTTAATACTATAGTGATAATAATTTTGCCATGTTAACAGTAGAAATGCATCCTAATTATTAAGTATAAATGCTAGTTCATTTCTCGTTATAAGAATATGTGGATTGATTATCATGATTGTTGCGAAGGAGTATATTGAACTGTTGTCCTGCTGTTTATCCCATGTTGTAGTGAGATTATGACCCAGTTTCTGATAGAATAAACTAGAACTTTGTAAATGAAATTTTAGCGCACTGAATCTAGTTTTCGGAACTTTTTACGGATCTGAATTCCGATTTGTAGACTGCAAGTTATACTATTTTTAGTACTGTTAGGTTTTAAATTCCAGAATATTGTCTAGAGGCATACAGCCATGATTTGCTAAATAAAATAAAATGTTAACAGTAGAATCAAAACATGAAATCAACCAGGGTGTCACTAGACATGATTAGGAGTCATTTTATAATTTTTACCAGATTTGTTAACGTACTAGGATTGCCCGTGGGACGTGCCTACGACACGTATTCGGGACTGCATATAAATTTCTAAAAAAATTAAAACAAAAAAGGTGGGTGTAAACAAAAAAGGTGGGTGTTTAAAATGTTTTTCTAATACGACGTCTTTAAAATGTTTCATACGACATATTATCGCGACGTCTTAACTTTCTTTAAAATATTTAGTAAAAATTTCGATGGAATATCTCATGAAATATTATTCCTTTGGCTCTGGGAAATATATATTAGGCTCTGGGAAATACAACAAAACTTTTAAGAGGTAATGTCATTCAATTAGATAACCAGCACGCGACATTACTTTCTTGAGGAGAAGCAGAGGTGTATTTCCTCTTAAAAGTTTTGTTGGTTATTTCCTCTACATCAAAAAAATAACCTACATGGCGTGCTGGTTATTTCCCACGGGCAATAATGTAAATTTCGTGTAAATTTCGAGAGGAAAATATTACAATTTTCGTGTAAATTTTATATTTCTGCCAAAACAAAGGTCTCTCTGCAAACCCTTAAAGAAGTAATCTCCAATAAATCCACCGCAAACATCAAAAAAATATGTAGTGCAGTTTTTCATTAATCCAGATAAAGTGCAGTTACGGAAGCTACCAGAATAAAATTTAATACCAACCACAACGAACAAAGCCTTTCCTGAATCCTTTTCTGTGTTGGAAGTTTCATTAATCCTTTATGAAAATAACAACTATAAAGAATTTGATGAACACATCTGAACATGAATTCTTGACTACATGAAGTAACCATCATAACGTAGAAAAACTTAGGCACCAAGATTTCCAAGCCAGAACAACAGAGGGAACTGAGCCACAGCCATGAAGATCAAGAGATAGTGATGCCTATTGATCTCGTCGTAGCTCCTTGAGCCCCCCAACAGAACCCTTTTCATGGTCTTCACCAAAAAAAACGCTCATACAACCGCACATCCACGGCAGCAACTAAGAAGTAGTAGGAGTAGCTCCACAGGATCCTCGAGAGAACAGCAAGCTAGGGACACGTTGGCAAAGGCATAGCCGCCATAAGCGACTATGTCCAAGAGTGGGGCCTCCCCAATGCCCATGGAGAAGAGAAGACCTTTTAAGAGGAGGACCTGCATAAACCAACCTACTAATCCTTTGGTGAACTTCAAGCTCAAATTAAGCTTCTGGGGTAAACCTGAATAAGCAATGACGATCGAACTATTTGTTAAATGAGTGCCTCCTCAAAGTTATTAGCATGTTAATCTCCACAAATTTCTAACATGTCATCATTAATTTAAAACCAAGTGATAAAAGAGAACTGGCGAAGAAAATCATGCAGAATTTAAGGATACCAAAACTTTCAAGATCAGAACATAAATATTGTAAAATAGTCTTAACGAAGATGACTGAATGGTGTCACAAAATTTTTGTTCAGTCAGCTCCAATCTAATTGAGCTTTATCTATGCATGCAGAGAAAGTATAATGGTGTCAGTTAGGTGCCTCAAACTTGGGAGAAATTAAGGTTGGGAGTCTAAGAGCACAAAGCTTATGGTATAAAAAGACATTCTATAAGGTTTTGAGGGTAAATGACACGTACAAATTTGCCAAAAATGAGTATGAGGAACACACATGTGAAAATATTTTACCATATATGTACAAAAAAGGAAAATCAGAAATTGTTTACCATGACAAACTCACCTTCCCAAAACACCTAATGAAAAACCCGTGAGAAGTACATAAGTCGCAAAGGCCATGAAAGGTATGTAAAGATCTGGGGCGTTTATATCATGCATTGGAGGCTTGTAAGAAAGTCTTCCGATCCTCCAACTGGTTCAGTTATCCTTGTCCAGTGGCCCTGAATTCAAACCAACAAAGAGAATTAGAATTGAGAACTAAAATAGTGATACTAATTAATAAAGTGGAAGGGAAATGATAGTTACCCTGTGTAGAAATGGGAACAAAATCACCTTCAAAACATGACATAGCATACTCTTACAAAAGCATTATCACAACTTCCTCGATATCTATCTAGGGCAATTGCTAATTTAGAAGTTAGCACAAATGCTCCTTCAATTTTACTTATTCTACAGCCAATTGGTCTATGTCATACATCATGAATATGTAAAAATAAATCAAATCGAACATGCTACAGTTGAGAAAGGACATAGATGAAGAAACTAACAGTTTTAGGGCCGATTCCTTTGAAGCAAGACAGCTCTGCCTACCCTCTTCTGATCCGCATCAAAAACCTACAAAATACAAAACCCAAAGTATAACTAACCAATGACCATAAAAATTCATCATAATAATAAAGATGAAAATTATTCTCAACCTGTTGCCCATAGGGGAAATTGGTTATGAGATTGAAGATAGAGAGACAGTGAGAAAGAGAGAATGGGGGTTATTTTGGGGCAGAGTGTATGTGTGAATTTTGAAATGTGTGGGATTTGAAATTTTGAGCGGAAAATTATGTTTTGTAAAGTTAAATCTGGGCCATTGATTTTGGAGGAGATTTTGGAGGAGGTATGCCCGTGGACACGTGCCTATGGCACGTTTCCGAGAACGATGCAGTATATAAAAGCCCTGTAAAAAGTTAAATATATGTACGTCTTCGTGAAGAATGATTTATATAAATGTGTATTTGGCAGTAGACATTGATGTATTCTACCTTACATGATTTCTACATTTTTCAAAATATAAAAATGTTTGTCCTTGGTGTCTTCCAAGTTTGCGTAATTTCTGTCATAACCCATCTGTTGTTAAATTAGGTATTCAGTGATTATTATGGTTTCTACTTGAGTACGGTAAAACACAATGCATGTTTGCTTAAAAGAGAAAGTGTTAGTGGATTGACAAAACTATGTAGGCAAAATCATTATTCAATCACAAATCCTGCAATTAAGAGACCAAACCATAGATTTCTTTAAGGATGGATATCAATAATCAAAGACAGTACCTTCGGCCTGGTATTTCGATTCCAATTTGAACTGAATGCTATTTGCACTTGCTGGTCCATCCCCATTGAGTTCGACCCTTCTTCATCCATAGCTTCAATACTACTTATCTTCAAACTCAAGCTACCCAAGCTCAGCTCAAGATCATGATCAGTATTAATAGCTACAACATTATCACAAACATCAACAATCAACACACAGAACAAATAGTTCTTGTCCTCATCGTCTCTAAACATTAATAACTAACTTGACTTACCAACAGAATTCAGCTCATTCTCGTAGATTTTAGGATCGAAGTTGGTCACAGCATCCCTACCATTATACTTAATTGCTTCTCTATCATAACCCCTGATAACTTTTAAGAGGTAATCTCTCGAAATTTTCGTGTAAATTTTCGTCTCTGAAATTTACATTATTGCCCGTGGGAAATAACCAGCATGCCATGTAGGTTATTTTTTTGATGTCGAGGAAATAACCAACAAAACTTTTAAGAGGAAATACACCTCTGCTTCCCCTCAAGAAAGTAATGTCGCGTGCTGGTTATCTAATTGAATGACATTACCTCTTAAAAGTTTTGTTGTATTTCCCAGAGCCTAATATATATTTCCCAGAGCCAAAGGAATAATATTTCATGAGATATTCCATCGAAATTTTTACTAAATATTTTAAAGAAAGTTAAGACGTCGCGATAACATGCCGTATGAAACATTTTAAAGACGTCGTATTAGAAAAACATTTTAAACACCCACCTTTTTTGTTTACACCCACCTTTTTTGTTTTAATTTTTTTAGAAATTTATATGCAGTCCCGAATACGTGCCGTAGGCACGTCCCACGGGCAATCCTAGTTACTTAACAATATTTGTTTAGTCAAAGAAATGGTTATTTTACCTCTTCGCATACAGGGGTCAACTGAGATTGTGCAATGTAACTACGTGCTGATTTTCCAGAGGTGATATCTTCAGCTTCTGATCCAGACTTGGGAGTAGAAGTATCGCGATACTCTATCTGGTCCAAGTAGACAGAGAAATTGAACTTCAGACCCCTATTAAATAATTCACTTGAGATATCAAACATTGTTACGGATCTTACTGCTGGGTATTGTGGCTTAGCATAAGCAACAATTTTCGCTATTAGAAACAGTAATAATTTGCCTAGCACATTGGGCTTCTCCATCAAGAACCATCAGGTTACAGTTGAATCATCAGAATTTTAGCTTAAATGGGCATTCTTGATCACCATATGAGAACAAAATTTTTATACCTTCAATACATGAGGATCTTTCCAGGGGCCCAGGTCTGAATTAAGATACCCTCCATGTTCAGAGCAGATGCAAGAGCCCCCAAGGAAATCTGGCAATTCACTGTAGAAAAGCATACAAAACGGAAGCTGAGAAAAACAATACAAAGAAATAATGATTAATAGGTTATAACGAAAAAGACAGAACTTACCTTGAATCAATTATATCAAGTAACTTATTTTGGCACTTGGTTCCAAGAACCTGAAGTGAAATTAAAAGTCAATATATTTCTCAATCTCTAGATAAATAAGCTGCAAGGGACAAAAAACATTCTTTCTTACATGTATCTTTGAAGTTGTTTTAGGATCAAGAAAAGATTTCACAGTGTTCCATAGCAATCTAAAATCTGGACCAACATTAATGATGAACTCGCGGCATAGTGTCTGCAAAAGAATATAGATCGTAATCAATAACTAAACAAATAAAATAAAAGGTTGATGTGCATGCCACTGTGATTTAGTGGTAAAGCCTCATTGTAGTGAGCAAGAGGTTGCAAGTTCGAGTTAACGGTTACCCAAATTTCAATCAACAATCAAGAATTTCAATCCCAAGTTACCCGAATTTCAATCCCAAATTAAAAGAACAACATGAAACTACAATAAAGAACTCGACTTTATACCTTGAAACACAGTCGAGGAGGGCAATCGATGAGGTGGGGCGTCGGGGCTAGCTTCAGGAGGCGGGGCGTCGAGAGAAGAGGGGGGGGGGGGGGGGGGGCTTTAGGGCGTCGCGAGATAATTGTAAACTCTTACTATTTCTAATGGGAAATAATCTACCAGAAAAAAAGGCCGGGTATAACAGTTGTAATATAGATTGAAAGTAACAGTTGCAATAAAAAAATATCAATTTTGAATGTAAGTGGACAATTAATTAATGGGCTAAGAACACAATGAAAAGCTTCACTTACTGTTTTTTCCAAGTCAACATCAACCTGTAAGGTATTAAGCACATGTGTAATGCCACTGGAGTTTTGATAAATGTCATGTTCTAACTACAGATGCCATCCTGCGTTTCTAAAGTGATGTGTTGATGTCTTCAGGGACTGAATTGTATTGTCCCTAGTATGGCTACTGCTTTGCTTAATACTTATCTATCTACAACTTTGTTTCAGGTGTTCTCTGTCTTTGGATTCATTTACAAAATTGCTACCTTCGAAAAGGCTGCAGGATTTTAGGTTAATTGCATTTGATTATTTTATAAAAACCTTCTGAACGCACTTGAAGAACTCTAACCTATTTGAGATCTATTTTTATGTATAGGCATTAATCTAGTTCATGGACTTACAGACTATAGCGGAGGCAAGAAATGCCTTAGATGGAAGGAGCATTCCAAAGTAGCGCCCTTCACTTACCATTTGCTATTTAGCACTTACAGAGTTGATTTTGTATCATTTAAAGACATCGATTGGATGTTTATCTTACTTTATGTTCAGATACTTGCTCCCAAAACATGTTGTTGTGTGTCATTTGCGAATTTCTTACTCTGCTCATATAGATTTGAACATCAGGTTTCAGTCACATCGCAACAGGTATCAAAATATGAACAAAAAACATTACCTTAGTCCTAGTTTTAATAGATATATTAATCCTTCTTCAATTTTCATACTTGCTTTAGCCTATTAAAAATTGTTGGAAATTATTTTTGTACCTTTAGCTAGTACTTTCTCATATAGGGATTGGAAAGCAAGCTGATGAGGTTTCAACTGTGAGTTAATTTGTAACCTCCCTAATCTCATCATCCTTTCTTGGTGTGTTAGTTTCATACTGAAAAATTATATGTCAAATTAAATGTATGTCAACTGTCAGAACTATATGTCAAATTAAATGTATGTCAAAATAAATTATGAGTAGAATTATATGTTTCTGAATGATCAGAATAAGAATCAACTATAGATTTATCAACCACTTTTAATACATTTTCAAGCTAGATGAGAAGTACTTACTGCCTACTTATATCCTCCCATGTATGACATTCAATGTCAATACCGAAATAGTGCCTTATAATGTCTCGCTCTCGCTCACTAATTGTTGCGCATAGAAGCTTGCTAACTTCATCCTGAAATGAGCAATTACAGAAATCCCAGTGAGTATACAGTTTTTTTCTAAATTATTCTTCTGAGTGCAAGGACATATCTAACTAAACGGAAGACCAATTTGTTAAGAATATGTGTTGATACAGATTCAAGGAAAGTTAATATGTTCTACAGCGAGAATAATTATGAGGTGTACACTTTATATGAATTACTTTGTTACCAATGTATTAATGATTTATTGTGGTCCAACTTTTTAGAATATTAATGAGGTTTTAGAATAATTTACAGTTCATTTCCGGAAGAAAATTTTAAATTTACTGAAAATTGCTACATAAGTTCATGATGAAAGTTCAATCTTTTCAACAAATGCAATATATATTAAAACTTGCTTAGATGACCTTGAGGGACCATTCTTCAAATTCATGCAAGGGATATTTTCAGGGTTGTTATCTGCGATGCACTACAACAGTAGAAGGAAAATAGAATTCAGTTAATATACATTTGCATAGAGATTAACTTTATTTCTAAATACATGAAGTTGCTAAACTTACACCGGGAAGAGTCTCACCCTGTAGGCCATTGGGAGAGGGAAATACTTCCTTATCTAAAGAAAATACTTTACTGACAACCTGCTTTTCTAGAAAACTTAATAAAAGGAGAGGAATAATTACATTGCACAAAACATTTGTTGCGGATTTAGTAGCTTTGTAGCATTTCTCACTTTCTTTTCAGATATTTTCAGATATACTGCGAGATTCTAAAGGTACAGAAAGAAACAAAGTCATTTATCTAGAAGTCATTGAAGGAACAAATATTTAATTTGAAGAAAGAGAACAAATTGGACATATAAAATTGCACAAAAACTCTCTTTTGAAGGGAAACAGCATAAAATCTCTATGAACCATTATGATGAAGGAAAAGTCGCAGATGGAGACATCTGTACTTACATCCACTGACGGTGTGATTCCTCTCTCTTCTGATCTAATCTTTGCATTTCGAATTGAACTTAAAAAAATTAAACAAATGTCTTAGTAGTCAATCAATCACATTACGTCAAAAATACCAAATTATATGAAGGGGTTAGATATTGAAACCTTGATGTATCCAGACATTAATGAGACCAAGTAGTCCTCGTACTGCGGCTCTGTGAGTTGCTTCGATCTGTTTGAGTAAAAAAAGTAATTTTGGACAAAATCATTAGTACCAGCACTGATTACAACCATGGAGTTGTTGATGATTTTCTGTGCTTCTGTTCGACCAACTAATTTTCTCAGGTGAAGCATGTAATGCTTCAAGTACTCTATGTGTACGGGTATGCATTCTTGGAATGCCACTAAATCCCCTGTACAATTCTAAAAGCCTATGTCATACCTCTCTAGTGCTTTAGACATGCTCTAAAAAACTATGTAGCTGAAGTTTGAATAGTATGACAATAATTAGTTGTAAATAAAAAGTCCATGTTTCCATTAGTATATGGTGAAAAATAATTATAAATTGGGGAATAAAAAAACACGCAAAGGAAACTCACTTGACCATAAGCGAACATGCAGCTATTGTAACCTCCCACACAATTTTCCACCATAGGTACTCCAGCCACTTTAAAAAAAAATCCTGTAAAATGAACAACAATCATATATTCTCTAAGAATAAACTATCAATAAGTAGTTACTATTAAAAGAGAATTTCACAAACCCAAATAAGTTACCTGGGTAACATGCTCATCAGCCACTAAATCAAATGTAAAACGGGTCTCTGGATGCCCAACCCACGTAACGGTTTGGAAAATGTCCTGCCGTACACAACCTAGTCCACAGTCAGAACATTTGAAAATACCCACCAATTGAAAAAGGGATAAAATCACAATATCACATCTAAAGTTATATATTCCCATATCATAATTTCAGTTCAAACTCTTTGATAAAACTGGAGCTACAGGAATACATGATATCGGTTCAAATTCAATCTAGACTATCGAGGAAAAGAGTAACCCACTGTAATTTTGTATTGCAAACCCCATATATGATTTCAAAATTATAATTCAACGGGGAAAAAAACAATCAACTTCTTTTAGATTTCCAAGAGAAAATGAACCAAAATTGCAATATCTTGTTCCTGTATTATTACTGATTCCCAATGTAGGATCCAGTTTTGTGCAATGTAATTATTACACAGCAAACAATCCGCAACAAATGCAATATATATTTCTTCCATATATGATTCTCTTACAGCAAACAATCAACTTGTTCCTGTATTATCACACAGATCAAAGATCCTACCTTTACTATACTAAACATAAGAGAACCAAAATTTCAAGCGATAAAAAAATAAATCAAAAGCGTTCTAACAATTACGAAATTAAACAAATACCTGAACATTGTGATGCCGAATTAAACAAATACGAAATTAAACAAATACCTGAAGGATCTTCGTTTAGCACGAAACCCTCGCTCCTAATGCCCCCCCCCGATTCGCTTCCCAACGAATCCATCGACTCCGATTCGGATGCCGCGACTCCTTGAAATCGAACTTCTCACCGCGCTCATTGACCTACGAATTCTAGGATTTGGAAAATCTACGGTTATGAGTGGAGAAAGATGAGCTTTTTAGGGTTTGATTTGAGGGGGAAAGAGAGGATTCGAAGTGGTGGAAAGATTGAGAGAAGGGGGGAAAGAGGGTCTGAAATTTTGGATCGAACGGTAGGGAGAGGTTGGAAGGGGATTTTTATGGAGGGATGAGAGCGGAAGGTAGTAGGGGGGTTGGCGACTGGAGTGGTGGGGGGGGGCGCGGAAGAGGCGCCGGAGGTTGGGGGGGAAGAGGCGCCGGAGGTTGGGGGGGGCGCTGAAGAGGCGCCGGAAGAGAGAGAGGGATACAGTGAGAGAGAGCGGGGAGAGGGAGAGGGAGAGAGAGAGAGAGAGGGAGACAGTGAGATAAAGAGCGGGGAGTAGGGGTGTTATTTTGGGAAAAAGAGAGATTGTGTGGGTTTTCAAATTTTTTGGTTTGAAAATTTGGGCGGGAAAATATGTTTTGTGAGAGCAGATCTGGTCCATTGATTTTGGGATAGATTGAGTGTGAGCCACTTGATAGCTTTCTTTGTGTTTTATTATATAGACTAGGATTGCCCGTGGGACGTGCCTACGGCACGTATTTGGGACTGCATATAAATTTCTAAAAAAATTAAAACAAAAAAGGTGGGTGTAAACAAAAAAGGTGGGTGTTTAAAATGTTTTTCTAATACGACGTCTTTAAAATGTTTCATACGGCATATTATCGCGACGTCTTAACTTTCTTTAAAATATTTAGTAAAAATTTCGATAGAATATCTCATGAAATATTATTCCTTTGGCTCTGGAAAATATATATTAGGCTCTGGGAAATACAACAAAACTTTTAAGAGGTAATGTCAGTCAATTAGATAACCAGCACGCGACATTACTTTCTTGAGGAGAAGCAGAGGTGTATTTCCTCTTAAAAGTTTTGTTGGTTATTTCCTCTACATCAAAAAAATAACCTACATGGCGTGCTGGTTATTTCCCACGGGCAATAATGTAAATTTCGTGTAAATTTCGAGAGGAAAATATTACAATTTTCGTGTAAATTTTATATTTCTGCCAAAACAAAGGTCTCTCTGCAAACCCTTAAAGAAGTAATCTCCAATAAATCCACCGCAAACATCAAAAAAATATGTAGTGCAGTTTTTCATTAATCCAGATAAAGTGCAGTTACGGAAGCTACCAGAATAAAATTTAATACCAACCACAACGAACAAAGCCTTTCCTGAATCCTTTTCTGTGTTGGAAGTTTCATTAATCCTTTATGAAAATAACAACTATAAAGAATTTGATGAACACATCTGAACATGAATTCTTGACTACATGAAGTAACCATCATAACGTAGAAAAACTTAGGCACCAAGATTTCCAAGCCAGAACAACAGAGGGAACTGAGCCACAACCATGAAGATCAAGAGATAGTGATGCCTATTGATCTCGTCGTAGCTCCTTGAGCCCCCCAACAGAACCCTTTTCATGGTCTTCACCAAAAAAAACGCTCATACAACCGCACATCCACGGCAGCAACTAAGAAGTAGTAGGAGTAGCTCCACAGGATCCTCGAGAGAACAGCAAGCTAGGGACACGTTGGCAAAGGCATAGCCGCCATAAGCGACTATGTCCAAGAGTGGGGCCTCCCCAATGCCCATGGAGAAGAGAAGACCTTTTAAGAGGAGGACCTGCATAAACCAACCTACTAATCCTTTGGTGAACTTCAAGCTCAAATTAAGCTTCTGGGGTAAACCTGAATAAGCAATGACGATCGAACTATTTGTTAAATGAGTGCCTCCTCAAAGTTATTAGCATGTTAATCTCCACAAATTTCTAACATGTCATCATTAATTTAAAACCAAGTGATAAAAGAGAACTGGCGAAGAAAATCATGCAGAATTTAAGGATACCAAAACTTTCAAGATCAGAACATAAATATTGTAAAATAGTCTTAACGAAGATGACTGAATGGTGTCACAAAATTTTTGTTCAGTCAGCTCCAATCTAATTGAGCTTTATCTATGCATGCAGAGAAAGTATAATGGTGTCAGTTAGGTGCCTCAAACTTGGGAGAAATTAAGGTTGGGAGTCTAAGAGCACAAAGCTTATGGTATAAAAAGACATTCTATAAGGTTTTGAGGGTAAATGACACGTACAAATTTGCCAAAAATGAGTATGAGGAACACACATGTGAAAATATTTTACCATATATGTACAAAAAAGGAAAATCAGAAATTGTTTACCATGACAAACTCACCTTCCCAAAACACCTAATGAAAAACCCGTGAGAAGTACATAAGTCGCAAAGGCCATGAAAGGTATGTAAAGATCTGGGGCGTTTATAACATGCATTGGAGGCTTGTAAGAAAGTCTTCCGATCCTCCAACTGGTTCAGTTATCCTTGTCCAGTGGCCCTGAATTCAAACCAACAAAGAGAATTAGAATTGAGAACTAAAATAGTGATACTAATTAATAAAGTGGAAGGGAAATGATAGTTACCCTGTGTAGAAATGGGAACAAAATCACCTTCAAAACATGACATAGCATACTCTTACAAAAGCATTATCACAACTTCCTCGATATCTATCTAGGGCAATTGCTAATTTAGAAGTTAGCACAAATGCTCCTTCAATTTTACTTATTCTACAGCCAATTGGTCTATGTCATACATCATGAATATGTAAAAATAAATCAAATCGAACATGCTACAGTTGAGAAAGGACATAGATGAAGAAACTAACAGTTTTAGGGCCGATTCCTTTGAAGCAAGACAGCTCTGCCTACCCTCTTCTGATCCGCATAAAAAACCTACAAAATACAAAACCCAAAGTATAACTAACCAATGAACATAAAAATTCATCATAATAATAAAGATGAAAATTATTCTCAACCTGTTGCCAATAGGGGAAATTGGTTATGAGATTGAAGATAGAGAGACAGTGAGAAAGAGAGAATGGGGGTTATTTTGGGGCAGAGTGTATGTGTGAATTTTGAAATGTGTGGGATTTGAAATTTTGAGCGGAAAATTATGTTTTGTAAAGTTAAATCTGGGCCATTGATTTTGGAGGAGATTTTGGAGGAGGTATGCCCGTGGACACGTGCCTATGGCACGTTTCCGAGAACGATGCAGTATATAAAAGCCCTGTAAAAAGTTAAATATATGTACGTCTTCGTGAAGAATGATTTATATAAATGTGTATTTGGCAGTAGACATTGATGTATTCTACCTTACATGATTTCTACATTTTTCAAAATATAAAAATGTTTGTCCTTGGTGTCTTCCAAGTTTGCGTAATTTCTGTCATAACCCATCTGTTGTTAAATTAGGTATTCAGTGATTATTATGGTTTCTACTCGAGTACGGTAAAACACAATGCATGTTTGCTTAAAAGAGAAAGTGTTAGTGGATTGACAAAACTATGTAGGCAAAATCATTATTCAATCACAAATCCTGCAATTAAGAGACCAAACCATAGATTTCTTTAAGGATGGATATCAATAATCAAAGACAGTACCTTCGGCCTGGTATTTCGATTCCAATTTGAACTGAATGCTATTTGCACTTGCTGGTCCATCCCCATTGAGTTCGACCCTTCTTCATCCATAGCTTCAATACTACTTATCTTCAAACTCAAGCTACCCAAGCTCAGCTCAAGATCATGATCAGTATTAATAGCTACAACATTATCACAAACATCAACAATCAACACACAGAACAAATAGTTCTTGTCCTCATCGTCTCTAAACATTAATAACTAACTTGACTTACCAACAGAATTCAGCTCATTCTCGTAGATTTTAGGATCGAAGTTGGTCACAGCATCCCTACCATTATACTTAATTGCTTCTCTATCATAACCCCTGATAACTTTTAAGAGGTAATCTCTCGAAATTTTCGTGTAAATTTTTGTCTCTGAAATTTACATTATTGCCCGTGGGAAATAACCAGCATGCCATGTAGGTTATTTTTTTGATGTCGAGGAAATAACCAACAAAACTTTTAAGAGGAAATACACCTCTGCTTCCCCTCAAGAAAGTAATGTCGCGTGCTGGTTATCTAATTGAATGACATTACCTCTTAAAAGTTTTGTTGTATTTCCCAGAGCCTAATATATATTTCCCAGAGCCAAAGGAATAATATTTCATGAGATATTCCATCGAAATTTTTACTAAATATTTTAAAGAAAGTTAAGACGTCGCGATAACATGCCGTATGAAACATTTTAAAGACGTCGTATTAGAAAAACATTTTAAACACCCACCTTTTTTGTTTACACCCACCTTTTTTGTTTTAATTTTTTTAGAAATTTATATGCAGTCCCGAATACGTGCCGTAGGCACGTCCCACGGGCAATCCTAGTTACTTAACAATATTTGTTTAGTCAAAGAAATGGTTATTTTACCTCTTCGCATACAGGGGTCAACTGAGATTGTGCAATGTAACTACGTGCTGATTTTCCAGAGGTGATATCTTCAGCTTCTGATCCAGACTTGGGAGTAGAAGTATCGCGATACTTTATCTGGTCCAAGTAGACAGAGAAATTGAACTTCAGACCCCTATTAAATAATTCACTTGAGATATCAAACATTGTTACGGATCTTACTGCTGGGTATTGTGGCTTAGCATAAGCAACAATTTTCGCTATTAGAAACAGTAATAATTTGCCTAGCACATTGGGCTTCTCCATCAAGAACCATCAGGTTACAGTTGAATCATCAGAATTTTAGCTTAAATGGGCATTCTTGATCACCATATGAGAACAAAATTTTTATACCTTCAATACATGAGGATCTTTCCAGGGGCCCAGGTCTGAATTAAGATACCCTCCATGTTCAGAGCAGATGCAAGAGCCCCCAAGGAAATCTGGCAATTCACTGTAGAAAAGCATACAAAACGGAAGCTGAGAAAAACAATACAAAGAAATAATGATTAATAGGTTATAACGAAAAAGACAGAACTTACCTTGAATCAATTATATCAAGTAACTTATTTTGGCACTTGGTTCCAAGAACCTGAAGTGAAATTAAAAGTCAATATATTTCTCAATCTCTAGATAAATAAGCTGCAAGGGACAAAAAACATTCTTTCTTACATGTATCTTTGAAGTTGTTTTAGGATCAAGAAAAGATTTCACAGTGTTCCATAGCAATCTAAAATCTGGACCAACATTAATGATGAACTCGCGGCATAATGTCTGCAAAAGAATATAGATCGTAATCAATAACTAAACAAATAAAATAAAAGGTTGATGTGCATGCCACTGTGATTTAGTGGTAAAGCCTCATTGTAGTGAGCAAGAGGTTGCAAGTTCGAGTTAACGGTTACCCAAATTTCAATCAACAATCAAGAATTTCAATCCCAAGTTACCCGAATTTCAATCCCAAATTAAAAGAACAACATGAAACTACAATAAAGAACTCGACTTTATACCTTGAAACACAGTCGAGGAGGGCAATCGATGAGGTGGGGCGTCGGGGCTAGCTTCAGGAGGCGGGGCGTCGAGAGAAGAGGGGGGGGGGGGGGGGGGGGGGCTTTAGGGCGTCGCGAGATAATTGTAAACTCTTACTATTTCTAATGGGAAATAATCTACCAGAAAAAAAGGCCGGGTATAACAGTTGTAATATAGATTGAAAGTAACAGTTGCAATAAAAAAATATCAATTTTGAATGTAAGTGGACAATTAATTAATGGGCTAAGAACACAATGAAAAGCTTCACTTACTGTTTTTTCCAAGTCAACATCAACCTGTAAGGTATTAAGCACATGTGTAATGCCACTGGAGTTTTGATAAATGTCATGTTCTAACTACAGATGCCATCCTGCGTTTCTAAAGTGATGTGTTGATGTCTTCAGGGACTGAATTGTATTGTCCCTAGTATGGCTACTGCTTTGCTTAATACTTATCTATCTACAACTTTGTTTCAGGTGTTCTCTGTCTTTGGATTCATTTACAAAATTGCTACCTTCGAAAAGGCTGCAGGATTTTAGGTTAATTGCATTTGATTATTTTATAAAAACCTTCTGAACGCACTTGAAGAACTCTAACCTATTTGAGATCTATTTTTATGTATAGGCATTAATCTAGTTCATGGACTTACAGACTATAGCGGAGGCAAGAAATGCCTTAGATGGAAGGAGCATTCCAAAGTAGCGCCCTTCACTTACCATTTGCTATTTAGCACTTACAGAGTTGATTTTGTATCATTTAAAGACATCGATTGGATGTTTATCTTACTTTATGTTCAGATATTTGCTCCCAAAACATGTTGTTGTGTGTCATTTGCGAATTTCTTACTCTGCTCATATAGATTTGAACATCAGGTTTCAGTCACATCGCAACAGGTATCAAAATATGAACAAAAAACATTACCTTAGTCCTAGTTTTAATAGATATATTAATCCTTCTTCAATTTTCATACTTGCTTTAGCCTATTAAAAATTGTTGGAAATTATTTTTGTACCTTTAGCTAGTACTTTCTCATATAGGGATTGGAAAGCAAGCTGATGAGGTTTCAACTGTGAGTTAATTTGTAACCTCCCTAATCTCATCATCCTTTCTTGGTGTGTTAGTTTCATACTGAAAAATTATATGTCAAATTAAATGTATGTCAACTGTCAGAACTATATGTCAAATTAAATGTATGTCAAAATAAATTATGAGTAGAATTATATGTTTCTGAATGATCAGAATAAGAATCAACTATAGATTTATCAACCACTTTTAATACATTTTCAAGCTGGATGAGAAGTACTTACTGCCTACTTATATCCTCCCATGTATGACATTCAATGTCAATACCGAAATAGTGCCTTATAATGTCTCGCTCTCGCTCACTAATTGTTGCGCATAGAAGCTTGCTAACTTCATCCTGAAATGAGCAATTACAGAAATCCCAGTGAGTATACAGTTTTTTTCTAAATTATTCTTCTGAGTGCAAGGACATATCTAACTAAACGGAAGACCAATTTGTTAAGAATATGTGTTGATACAGATTCAAGGAAAGTTAATATGTTCTACAGCGAGAATAATTATGAGGTGTACACTTTATATGAATTACTTTGTTACCAATGTATTAATGATTTATTGTGGTCCAACTTTTTAGAATATTAATGAGGTTTTAGAATAATTTACAGTTCATTTCCGGAAGAAAATTTTAAATTTACTGAAAATTGCTACATAAGTTCATGATGAAAGTTCAATCTTTTCAACAAATGCAATATATATTAAAACTTGCTTAGATGACCTTGAGGGACCATTCTTCAAATTCATGCAAGGGATATTTTCAGGGTTGTTATCTGCGATGCACTACAACAGTAGAAGGAAAATAGAATTCAGTTAATATACATTTGCATAGAGATTAACTTTATTTCTAAATACATGAAGTTGCTAAACTTACACCGGGAAGAGTCTCACCCTGTAGGCCATTGGGAGAGGGAAATACTTCCTTATCTAAAGAAAATACTTTACTGACAACCTGCTTTTCTAGAAAACTTAATAAAAGGAGAGGAATAATTACATTGCACAAAACATTTGTTGCGGATTTAGTAGCTTTGTAGCATTTCTCACTTTCTTTTCAGATATTTTCAGATATACTGCGAGATTCTAAAGGTACAGAAAGAAACAAAGTCATTTATCTAGAAGTCATTGAAGGAACAAATATTTAATTTGAAGAAAGAGAACAAATTGGACATATAAAATTGCACAAAAACTCTCTTTTGAAGGGAAACAGCATAAAATCTCTATGAACCATTATGATGAAGGAAAAGTCGCAGATGGAGACATCTGTACTTACATCCACTGACGGTGTGATTCCTCTCTCTTCTGATCTAATCTTTGCATTTCGAATTGAACTTAAAAAAATTAAACAAATGTCTTAGTAGTCAATCAATCACATTACGTCAAAAATACCAAATTATATGAAGGGGTTAGATATTGAAACCTTGATGTATCCAGACATTAATGAGACCAAGTAGTCCTCGTACTGCGGCTCTGTGAGTTGCTTCGATCTGTTTGAGTAAAAAAAGTAATTTTGGACAAAATCATTAGTACCAGCACTGATTACAACCATGGAGTTGTTGATGATTTTCTGTGCTTCTGTTCGACCAACTAATTTTCTCAGGTGAAGCATGTAATGCTTCAAGTACTCTATGTGTACGGGTATGCATTCTTGGAATGCCACTAAATCCCCTGTACAATTCTAAAAGCCTATGTCATACCTCTCTAGTGCTTTAGACATGCTCTAAAAAACTATGTAGCTGAAGTTTGAATAGTATGACAATAATTAGTTGTAAATAAAAAGTCCATGTTTCCATTAGTATATGGTGAAAAATAATTATAAATTGGGGAATAAAAAAACACGCAAAGGAAACTCACTTGACCATAAGCGAACATGCAGCTATTGTAACCTCCCACACAATTTTCCACCATAGGTACTCCAGCCACTTTAAAAAAAATCCTGTAAAATGAACAACAATCATATATTCTCTAAGAATAAACTATCAATAAGTAGTTACTATTAAAAGAGAATTTCACAAACCCAAATAAGTTACCTGGGTAACATGCTCATCAGCCACTAAATCAAATGTAAAACGGGTCTCTGGATGCCCAACCCACGTAACGGTTTGGAAAATGTCCTGCCGTACACAACCTAGTCCACAGGCAGAACATTTGAAAATACCCACCAATTGAAAAAGGGATAAAATCACAATATCACATCTAAAGTTATATATTCCCATATCATAATTTCAGTTCAAACTCTTTGATAAAACTGGAGCTACAGGAATACATGATATCGGTTCAAATTCAATCTAGACTATCGAGGCAAAGAGTAACCCACTGTAATTTTGTATTGCAAACCCCATATATGATTTCAAAATTATAATTCAACGGGGAAAAAAACAATCAACTTCTTTTAGATTTCCAAGAGAAAATGAACCAAAATTGCAATATCTTGTTCCTGTATTATTACTGATTCCCAATGTAGGATCCAGTTTTGTGCAATGTAATTATTACACAGCAAACAATCCGCAACAAATGCAATATATATTTCTTCCATATATGATTCTCTTACAGCAAACAATCAACTTGTTCCTGTATTATCACACAGATCAAAGATCCTACCTTTACTATACTAAACATAAGAGAACCAAAATTTCAAGCGATAAAAAAATAAATCAAAAGCGTTCTAACAATTACGAAATTAAACAAATACCTGAACATTGTGATGCCGAATTAAACAAATACGAAATTAAACAAATACCTGAAGGATCTTCGTTTAGCACGAAACCCTCGCTCCTAATGCCCCCCCCCGATTCGCTTCCCAACGAATCCATTGACTCCGATTCGGATGCCGCGACTCCTTGAAATCGAACTTCTCACCGCGCTCATTGACCTACGAATTCTAGGATTTGGAAAATCTACGGTTATGAGTGGAGAAAGATGAGCTTTTTAGGGTTTGATTTGAGGGGGAAAGAGAGGATTCGAAGTGGTGGAAAGATTGAGAGAAGGGGGGAAAGAGGGTCTGAAATTTTGGATCGAACGGTAGGGAGAGGTTGGAAGGGGATTTTTATGGAGGGATGAGAGCAGAAGGTAGTAGGGGGGTTGGCGACTGGAGTGGTGGGGGGGGGGGGGCGCGGAAGAGGCGCCGGAGGTTGGGGGGGAAGAGGCGCCGGAGGTTGGGGGGGGGGCGCTGAAGAGGCGCCGGAAGAGAGAGAGGGATACAGTGAGAGAGAGCGGGGAGAGGGAGAGGGAGACAGTGAGATAAAGAGCGGGGAGTAGGGGTGTTATTTTGGGAAAAAGAGAGATTGTGTGGGTTTTCAAATTTTTTGGTTTGAAAATTTGGGCGGAAAAATATGTTTTGTGAGAGCAGATCTGGTCCATTGATTTTGGGATAGATTGAGTGTGAGCCACTTGATAGCTTTCTTTGTGTTTTATTATATAGATTTCCACGCCCGTTATATATACAAGAACTTGACCCTAGTTTTCTGTCAAACACTGGATCGGTAAAGAACCGGATTTTTGGCCCAGCTGCAATAAAATCACTTAGAACTCAATAAATAAAATTTGTATCCCTTTATATCTGAAGTCCATACCATCTAACGTTTTTGCAATCCGACTTATGAATCGCAAGATATTCAAATTCTACCACTATACTGTCTTAACTCCAAAATTATGTTTTAAAAATACGTTGTCTTGTTCGATTGATTAAATCAGTAGGTTAACTTAAGAATTAGGACCTAAGATTTGCAAGAATATTAATAAAAAGTTCCAGAAACTGGATTATAATTTTTGAAAAAATTTTAAATAAGTTTTTAGTCGAATTATGCATGTAATAAATTTATATTGAGTTGCTGCCTAAGTAGCAGACTCGTAAAGAATTGATTGGTTGATATAGTTATTATAATCGAACCATGTTGTGTGAATATGTGTTGGAACCGGCGGGGAGTCTAATTTATAGAACCTCTGACGGAACCTGATTTTCCTTCCTATATCAGCGGGAAAGCAAGTTTTTGTACAACAACGTGTTACTATCCAGAATTGTGTTTTCATGTCAATGTAACCCCTATTTCCACTTTTGCATTTAATTTTGGTATTATTTTATTCAGTGTACTCTCCGTTGTTCTATTTCTTATATTTGATTCTTCTCTTAATGAAATTCATTATTGCCATCGACTTAATTTCTCTCTCCCAATCTATTTAATTTCTAAATCTTGTTTCTGTTGACCCAAAAAAAAATATTGTTGTTCATCTTATTCAAATTTGTCATTCTTGATTTATCCCATTAAAATCCATTTACTATTCTATTTTTACCCTATTGGGTCCTAAACCCAATAACCCTTTACCCATTAACCTACAAACCCACATCTTAACCCTAATCTAAACCCTATTTATAACCCCCCATCATTAATTAATCTAATCTCTCATCTAATCCTGCTGCCTACCCTGTTCATCTTCTTCCCTTGTTTCGAAACGAAATAGAGTTTACCCACTTTGCCCCGCATCCACCCAGTCGTCATTACCCCCGCTCCACCTTCGGCTCCACCTCACCCTCATCCTCTTCCCCTTCTCGTCGAGACCTCCAAACCCAACTCCCTACACCACCGAACACCTTCCACTCTTCCGAAACCCAGCCGTCGACTGCCTCTTTGTCTTCCCCATCGAGTTGCACCCATCCTTTTACCCTCGTCGATGCCGTCGACTGCAACTGACCGCAGTCATCCCCTTCATCCACCATCGCTCTTTCTCGTCGAGCACCGCCGTCGAGCCCCTCGTAGATCCCCGAGCACCCACCACCGGAGTTCGCCTTGATGAGCCCCAAGCTCCGATCGTGACTGCTGTTGCCTTGCCCTGCCGGTGACCACTAACAGCTGTTGCCGAAGTCGCGATCTCCGCCATTGTTGTTCCTCCACTTACTGTTGCTGTTTGGAGAACTTTGCTATTTTCTGTTGTGTGGATGTAACTTGCATGTGCTCTGGGATCCTAGTCCCATTATTCTAATCTTCATCGGAATTTTCATCTTGTAAGACAAGTATCTTGTACGAATTTTCTTGTTCTCCGTACAAGCATTTCTTGAAATACCGCAAGTAGTTAATCGTTGTAACTCGTTCTTCATGTCTTTACCCGTTGATAATCTTAGTCCTATTTGTTGATTTACTTCTATCAATTCCATAGTCGTAAAGGGCTCACAAACAATTCATTATTACACCAATCACACAAACATGAAGTAAATTTAGAGATTTATCCATATGAGTGCATGTTATAGATGTTTTGTTGTATGTTAAGGATGTGGATGATGTTTCCCTTTTAATGAGTTGAAAATAGATGTGGCTTGCTGATTTAAATACTTGTTACATTCTGATTTGCATTAGACATCAACTTGAATCTATCATAGTTACAAATAATGTTACAATTCATGCAAAAAGTAACTTCATTTACTGCTGTCCTAATTTGGCACGATGATTTAGACCCTCATAATGTCGAGATAATAACTAAATTTCTAAATATGAAATGTAGGCCTCTGACTCTAGTATTCAGAAATTTTAACGGATCTGAAATCCGATGTGTAATGTATGAGATATCTCAATTTAACTACTGTTGTGTCGTAAATTTCCAGATTTCCAATTATAAGATTTTTGGCATGAGTTATTGATTAAAATCGATGTAAATGGTAAACTCTAGACTTGATATAAATATGAACATGACTAGACATGTTTAGGAGTCACCGTAATTTTTTTTAGAATTATTCGATTATTTTCTGACTTAATATACTTATGCAAATATGACTATATAATTGCTGCTTGCATGCTAGTTCAGTAAAGAATCTCGGTTTTTATCTGCTTCTGTTTGTCATTAAATTAAACATGAATTGTAGCTCCATGTATCTATTTTCCAGAACATTTGATGGATTTGACTTTCAATTTATAATCTGCTAGATATCTGATTTTTAGTACTGCTAGGTCTGGATTCCAGATTCACAAATTTTATGTGTATCACCCTGATTTATTAATGAACAGAACATGTTAACAATAAAATTAAAATGTAAAATAAATTTGGCTTAGACTAGACATGCGTAGGTATCACCCTGAATTTTTGTGGAATTATTTGAAGAGTATTCAGACCTTATACATATATATGAACACAATTTATAACCTACTGCCTGAACACAAAATCTGTAAATAATAAGAATTTGAATATACTTTCTTTGATTTTTATATATCGTGTGTATATGCGCTGGAACCGGCAAAGAGTCTAGTTTCTAGAACATCTGACAGATCCAGATTTGCATTTTTGTATTGGCAAGAATCACAATTTTTGTACAGCAACGTCCTGCTGTCCAGAATTGGAGTTCTTGTTGTTTCACCATCTATAAGTTGTTTTATGACACCCGAGCATGTTTTTCGTCCAGTTTGAACCTGTTTCCTATATCTTTCATATTTACTTGTCCCTGATTGTGCAAGTTCATGTTTGTTTGGTAAACAGAATAAGTAATCAAGCTAGAGTTAAGGAAAAGATCAAGTAGTAGACAATATAGAAAAGTGTACTCGGAAGGGGCCCCGTGATTCTCACCTGTTGCATGAATATATGATTACATGATTCATGGGTCAGTTTACCTGATTACATGAATGCATTCTTTCATATAGGAAGGTGTACTCGGAAGGGGGCCCGTAGGTCCCACCTGTTGCATGAATACATGATTTCATGATTCATGGGTCTGTTTTTCTGTTTACCTGATGCTTAAGTACACGGTCCTATAAAATCCACCATAAAATCTAAACGTTCACTTGATTGTATGCATCAAATATGTGGTATATATATGGGATGCATGATTGCTGCATTAGTTAGGATTAATTAAAAAACGTAAGAATAATATGTTTTACCTGCACATTCCTGTTACCTGTTACCTATTACCTGTTACCTATTATATGTTACCTGTTATATGTTACCTGTTACCTGTTATCAGTTTACTTGTTGTCTGATCATGTTTACTTGCTTCTCGATTACTTGACTACGTTTTTTTTGTTGCATCACTTTCATGCTTTGTTCTATACTCTTGATTCTTGTTTCCTATTCCTCATTCTATTTACCTTGCTCATGTACCATTGTGCTTGTACTACTTGCGGCCTATAACTTGCACTAACGGGCATACTGTTTTCCTGTTTCTCTGTTTCTTTCAAATAATACATGTATAGGTTTTGGAGACGAGTTACCAGAAGGAGTGACCAAGTGTTCTAAGCTTGACTGGGATCTTATTATGAATTAGTTTATTCCTATGTTGAGTTCATTATTTTCTCTTGTTGCTACTTGAGAATTTGTATTGGGCATGTTGTCCCGGAGTTTTATTATTGTTTTCCAGATCTTGTTTTTATTTGAGGATCATGTATCTATTTTCAAATAATTTTTTTGATTATGTGATTTGTTTCATGCATGCGTGGTTGTATATTTCTTGTATATTTCTGTTTACTGTTGAGTTGATCTTTATATCATATAAATGATGAAAATCATTCTCTGGGCTTTGTCACGTACTCGTATTTCGTATTCTTTTAGAAAGCGGGACGTGACAAGTTTTTAGTGGTATCAGAGTCAGGTTAGGATTTAGCCGAGTTTGGCTCTAGCCATGAACTCAACAATAAATAGGCCATGCAACTACATGAACAATTGATAATCAACTTGATCTGGATACTAACAGTTTTGGTTTTGTGCAGACCATGGCTCGCAGGAATGCTTCTGCTTCCCGCCCCCACGATGAACAACCTGAGATTGTGGCTGACACACAAGTGCTGCGGCAAGTGGTCCAGACGCAGCAGGAGCACAGTGAACTTGTGAGGGCCGCGTTGGAAGCTGCAAACCGGAACCCTGCTGTAGGAGCTCTTCCCTCCCATCCTGGTACTGTTGCAGACTTTATGAGGTGCATCCCGATAAGTTCTTAGGCACCGAGATGCCACTGGAGGATGAACAGTGGTTGATCCAGGCAGAGCAGTTGCTACAGGTAGCAAGGGTTGCCGATGTTGACCATGTGGAGGTCGTGAGCATCTAGCTGATGGATCTTGCCCACATCTGATGGAGGGACGAGTCTGAGAGGCTTGAGTGGCCTATTACTTGGGCCACCTTCACTTGGAGTTTCTTGGAGAAGATTTTCCCCAGCATCACTAAGGTGGAAATGGAACAATAGTTTCTCTCCTCAAAGCAGGTTAGTCGGTTAGTGCTAGTAATTTGAATTTTGTTACGTATTTTATATGTGGTATCGTAACATGAAAACCTTCTTGGCACAGGACGCTAAATCCATGGATGAGTATGTTGCAGAGTTTACCAGGCTCAGTCATTTCGCAACCGCTTTGGTGGCGAATGAGGAAGATAGGGCTCAGAAGTTTCTGTTGGGGCTTGATCATAATATCCAGGTGCATTTGGCTGCTCCTCGCCTCCACACATATGCTGATGCCCTTGAGGCGGCTCGAGCTCAGGAGCAGGCTCGCAATAGGAGGGCCCCTTCTCAGCAGGTTGGTCAGTACACTACTGCTGCTACTGCTAAGCCCACTAGATGGCAGATTCGGAGGCCAGCCCCGGCCCCTACTGTCAGGGCAGCTCCCTACCCACCTACTGCTCTACGGAGGGACTTGGTCTGTAACTACTGCCAGATATTCGGGCATGTGCTGAAGGACTGTAGGACGGCCAACCGCCGATATTTCACGTGTGGTGCTAAGGACCACTCGATTCGGGATTGCCCTCAGAAGAGGCATAGCCAGCTCGCAGGTGCACCATCTCGTGGTCAGATCAGGCTACTGCTTCGCCCTCAGAAGCAAATCGTTAACCAGAGGACCACAGCTCTGTGTAGAGGTCAGGCCTATAACTTGACTGTGGAGGAAGCTGAGACTGCAAAGGATGTGGTTGCAAGTATATTGTGTTTTATTGTTCTATTATTTTCTTGCTTTATTATTTCTCTCTTGCATTATTCATTCATGTGATATTCCTTACATCATTATTCATTATTCCTTATTCATCATTCATTATTCATTTCCCTTTCATTTTTGACTCAGTCATAGGTATCATCTTAGTTCATTCTTTCCCTGTGCGCGTCTTGTATGATTCTGGGGTGACTCATTCTTTTGTCTCTTCCCGCTTCGTGGATCGGTATCAGTTGGAGTGCAGTATTATGCCGACAGCTTGAAATATTACTACAGGTGGCGGTGTTGTCGTTTGTTCTGAAGAGTGCAAGCAGAGCCCTATGGTAATCAGTGGTGCAGATTTCAAGGCTGATTTGATTGTGATCAGGAAATCTGGATTTGATGTAATCCTTGGGATGGATTGGTTGGTTGATTCCGATGCTGTTATCGACTACAGAGCTAAGAAGGTTGTGTTCAGAATTCTGGGCCATTCAGAGTTTGAGTTTCATGCTGGTGAGACACCCCTAGGACGTGTCAAGAATGCGGTTAATCAGGAAGCTTGTGCCTTGGGGTTGCATTCAGTCTGTGAGGCTGTGCCTCTAGTTGTGCGGGAGTTTTTGGATGTGTTTCCAGAGGAATTTCTCGGGCTACCCCGAGACCTAGAAATGGAGTTTGGTGTTGAAATCCAGCCTGGTATGACATCGATATCGAAGAGTCCCTACAGAATGACACTTTTCGAGCTAGTATCGAGCTAGTAGAGCTGAAAGTGCAAGTCCATGAGTTGTTGGACTTGGGTTTTATCAAGTCTTGTGTTTCACCATGGGGAGCTCCAATGTTGTTTGCCAACAAGAAGGATGGAAGTCGCAGGCTTTGCATCGATTAACTGGAGATGAATAATGTTACATTGAAGAATTGGTACCCACTGCCAAGGATTGATGATTTGTTTGACCAACTGGGGGGTGCTTCGGTCTTCTCGAAGCTAGATCTTCATTTTGGGTACCATCAGGTCAAGGTAAAGGCTGTGGACATTCAGAAGACAGCTTTCTGGTAGAGGTATGGGCACTATAAGTTCTTGGTGATGCCGTTCGGAGTCACTAATGCACTGGCAGTCTTCATAAGCTTGATGAATAGGGTATTCTATCCTTTTCTGGATAAGTTTGTGGTCATGTTCATCGGCGACATTCTGGTGTATTCCAAGAACCGGGAGGATCATACTGAACATTTGAGATTGGCATTGCAGATGCTGAGGGAGATTCAGCTGTACGGGAAGCTGAGTAAGTGCGAGTTTTGGCTCGATCGTGTCGCATTTCTAGGTTACATTATATTAGATGAGGGAATTTCGGTGGACCTGTCCAAGATTGAAGCAGTGGGGGATTGGCTAGTGCCTAAGTTAGCTTCTGAAGTGAGGAGTTTCCTTGGTCTAGCAGGCTACTATCGGAAGTTCGTCAAGTACTTTTCTATGATTGCTGGACCTTTGACTAAGCTGACTGGGAAAGATCAGAAGTTTGTCTGGGATGAGGCTTGTGGTGAAGCTTTTGCAGAGATGAAGAGCAGGTTGACATCAACACGAGTGTTGACTATTCCAGATGGTACAGGAGGGTTTGGGGTTCACTGTGATGCTTCTGGCAGAGGTCTTGGTGCAGTGCTGATGCATAAGGGTCGAGTCGTTGCCTATGCATCTAGGCAGTTGAGGCCGCATGAGAAGAACTATCCCACACACGATTTGGAGCTTGCCACCGTAATCTTTGCCCTGAAGTTTTGGAGGCATTACTTTCTTGGGGATAAGGTGAAGATCTTCACTGACCACAAGAGCCTCAAGTACGTGTTCATGCAGAAGGAGCTAAACATGAAGCAGAGGCGATGGTTAGAGTTGATGGCCGACTTTGATATCAACTTGCAGTATCACTCCGGTAAGGTGAACTTAGTACCTGAAACACTGAGCAGGAGGCCTGCTGCCATGATTCTTACTAGATAGAGAGAACTGTGGGAAGATATAAGGAGGATGGATTTGAATATGGTTTTTCTCGGTGATGAGCGGTAGTGTATGATGCTGCAGTTGCAGTCTTCTTTGGTGGAACAGATCAAGGAGGCCCAATCGGGAGATGGGCAGTTACAGAAGTTCTGAGCTGAAGAGGAAGCAGGTTCAAGGATAGATATGGTTGTTCACTCAGATGGATCACTTCGCTTTGGGGCTAGGTTGTGTGTCCCAAAGGGTGAAGTCCAACAAAAGTTACTTGAAGAAGCCCATCAGTCATCTTATTCTATTCATCCGGGAGACACGAAGATGTACAGGGACTTGAAACAACATTTTTGGTGGCACGGCATGAAGATGGCAGTGGCTAGATTCTTTTCCCAATGTTTGACCTGTCAGCAAGTGAAGGTAGAGCATCAGAGGACAGCTGGACTCCTTCAACCTCTTCCAATTCCGCAGTGGAAATGGGAGAACATCACCATGGACTTTGTGACTGTGTTGCCCAGGAGTCCCAAGGGTCATGATGCCATTTGGGTAATTGTGGATAGATCGATGAAGAGTGCCCATTTCATCCCTTTTAGAGTTGGTCAGTCTACTGAAATTCTAGCCGAGAAGTACATGCAGGAGATTGTGCGTCTTCATGGAGTTTCGGTGAGTATTGTATCCGACAGGCATTCGAGATTCAAGTCTTAATTCTGGGATAGTCTTCAAGGGAGTCTTGGGAGCAAGTTGAACTACAACATAGCTTTCCATCCTCAGACAGATGGACAGTCTGAAAGGATGATTCAGACTTTGGATGACATGTTGAGGTCTTGCATCCTCCAGTTTGGAGATTCTTGGGAGGACCATCTGCACTTGGTAGAGTTCTCGTACCACAATAGTTACCAAGCTAGTCTCAAGGCTGCACCATACGAGGCACTTTACGGTCGGAAGTGCATATCGCCATTATGTTGGGACGACATTGGCGAGAGGAAACCCTTGGGGCCAGAGTTGATCACGAAGACTGTTGATGTTGTGGCCCAGATCAGGAAATATTTGCAGACAACACAGGATAGGTAGAGGGAGTGGGTTGATATTCATCGGAGACCAATGGAATTTGAGGAAGAAGATCATGTCTTTCTCAAGGTTTCACCGTGGAGATGTGTCATCCACTTTGGAGGTGGAGGAAAGCTAAACCCCAGGTTCATTGGGCTGTTTGACATTGTGGAGTGCGTAGGCAAGATAGCTTACAGGCTCGCGCTACCACCAGGCTGGTTAGGGGGTTCATGATGTATTCCACGTCTCGACACAAAGGCAGTACATCAGAGATTCGAGCCATGTGATCGACTATTCAGATTTGGCTGTGCAGCCAGATCTATCTTGTGAGGTCCGATCGGTTGCCATCTTGGACAGGCGGGAGAAGGTATTGAAGGACAAGGTCATCAGGTTGGTTTGGGTTTTTTTGAATCCTCACTCGCCTAGTGAGTCGACTAGGGAACTGGAAGAGGAAATCCAGAAGAAGTTCCTTCATCTGTTCGAGTAGCTTCCCTTGCTTTTCTTTCTTTTCGGGGGTTACCCTATGTACCACTTGTATGAATTTCGAGGATGAAATTCTTCTTGTAAGGCAGGTAGAATTTGTAACCCTTGTTTCCACTTTTGTATTTATCTTTCGTATTATTTTATTCAGTGTACTTTCCGTTGTTCTATTTCTTTTATTTGATTATTCTTTTAATGAAATTCATTATTGCCTTCGACTTAACTTCTGTCTCCCAATCTATTTAATTTCTAAATATTTTTTCTGTTGAGACAAAAAAATATATTGTTGTCCATCTTATTCAAATTTGTCACTCTCAATTTATCCCATTAAAATCCATTTACTATTCTATTTTTACCCTATTGGATCCTAAATGCATAACCCTTTACCCATTAACCCACAAACCCACATCTAAATCCTAATCTAAACCGTATTTATAATCCCCCATCATTAATTAACCTAATCTCTCATCTAATCCCGCTGCCTACCCTGTTCATCTTCTCCCTATTTCGAAACGAAATAGAGCTTACCCACTTCGCCCGCATCCACCCAGTCGCCATTACCCCCGCTCCACCTTTGGTTCGACCTCACCCTCATCCTCTTCCTCTTCCCGTCGAGCCCTTCAAACCCAACTCCCTACACCACCGAACACCTTCCACTATGCTGAAACCTAGCCGTCGGCTGCCTCTTCACCTTCCCCGACGAGTCACACCCATCCTTCTGCCCCCGTCGATGCTGTCGACTGCAACCAACCGCAGTCATCCCCTTCATCCACCATCGCTCTTCCTCGTCGAGCACCGCTGTCGAGCCCCTCGCAGATCCCTGAGGACCCACCACCAAAGTTCCCATTAACGAGCCCCAAGCTTCGGTCGTGACTGCTGTTGCCTCGCCGTGCCGGTGACTACCAACAGCCGACGCCGAAGTCGCGATCTCTACTATTGTTGTTCCTCCACAAGCTGTTGCTATTTGAATAACTTTGCTGTTTGCTGTTGTGTGCACGTAACTCGCACGTGCTCCGGGATCCTAGTCTCGTTATTCAAATCTTCATCGAAATCGTCATCTCGTAAGGCAAGTATCTTGTACGAATTTTCTTGTTTCCCGTACAAGCATTTCTTAAAATGCTGCAAGTAGTTACTCATTGTAACTCGTTCTTCATGTCTGTACCCGTTGATAATCTTAGTCCTATTCATTGATTTACTTCTATCAATTCCATAGTTGCAAAGGGATGACAAACAATTCATTATTACATCCATCACACAAACATGAAGTAAATTTAGAGATTTATCCATATGAGTGCATGTTATACATGTTTTGTTGTATGTTGAGCATGTGG
This sequence comes from Hemerocallis citrina, assembly GCA_017893485.1. Classification (NCBI taxonomy): domain Eukaryota; kingdom Viridiplantae; phylum Streptophyta; class Magnoliopsida; order Asparagales; family Asphodelaceae; genus Hemerocallis; species Hemerocallis citrina. Next base: position 219,154,065 of record CM030361.1, on the reverse strand, counting down.
ATGATGTTTCCCTTTTAATGAGTTGAAAACAGATGTAGATTGCTGATTTAAATACTTGTTACATTCTGATTTGCATTACACGTCAACTTGAATCCATCATAGTTACAAATAATGTTACAAATCATGCAAAAAGTAACTTCCTTCACTGTTGTCCTGATTTGGCACGGTGATTTAGACACTAGTAATGTCTAGATAATAATTAAATTTGTGAATATGAAATGTAGGCCTCTGAGTCTAGTTTTCAGAACTTTTAACGAATCTAAAATATGATTTTTGATGTATGAGATAACTCAGTTTTACTGCTGTTGTGTCGTAAATTTCCATATTTCCAATTGTAAGATTTTTGGCATGAGTTATTGATTAAAATAGATGTAAATGGTAAAATCTAGACTTGATTTAAATATGGACATGACTAGACAAGTTTAGGAGTCACCCTAAATTTTTGTAGAATTATTTGGTTATTTTCTGACTTAATATAGTTATGCAAACATGACTATATAATTGTTGCCTGCATGCTAGTTCAGTAAAGAATCTCGGTTTTGACCTGATTCTGTTTGTCACTGATTAAAACTTATTAAACATGAATTGTAGCTCCATGTGTCTATTTTCCAGAAAATTTGACGAATTTGAATTCTGATTTGTAATCTGCAAGATATCTGACTTTTAATACTGCTAGGTCTGGATTCCAGATTCACAAATTTTATGTGTATCACCCTGATTTACTAATAAATAGAACATGTTAACAGTAAAATTAAAATGTAAAACAAATTTGGCTGAGACTAGACAAGCGTAGGTATCACCCTGAATTTTTTGGAATTATTTGATGAGTATTCAGACCTGATACATATATGTAAACACAATTTAAAACCTGCTGCATGAACATAAAATCTGTAAAGAATCAGAACTTGAACCAAGTTTCTGTGATTTTTATATATCTTGTGTATATGTGCTGGAACCGACAGAGAGTGTAGTTTCTAGAACTTTTGACTCATCCAGATTTGCATTTTTGTATTAGCGGGAATCCCAATTTTCGTACAGCAACATCCTGCTGTCTAGAATTGGAGTTCCCCATCTTTAAGTTGTTTTATGACATCCAAAAATGTTTTCCGTCCAGTCTGAACCTGTTTCCTATCCCTATCATATTTACCTGTCCCTGATTGTGCACATTCATGTCTGTTTGGTAAAAAGAATAAGTAACCAAGCCGGGGTTAAGGAAAAGATCTTGTCCTTTGCTGTTCTTTTAAGATTTTTCTAAGTGTCGTTGCTCTCTCAGTAGGTGACCCTTCATCAGGTGGAGCAGAAGTGTCGACACAAAGTTGAGCTCCAAAAAAAGTACCATCGCATTTCGATGGTTGAGAGGGAGTATCGCGAGCTCAAGGCCAATCTCAATGAGTCCCTTGCTGAGGGAGATGGCAGTAAACATCGAGCTCCTCAATATAGAAAAGTGGACAATACAGAAAAGTGTACTGGGAAGGGGGCCCATGTTTTTCACCTGTTGTATGAATATATGATTACATGATTCATGGGTCTGTTTACCAGATTACCTGACTGCATTCTTCCCAATAGGAAGGTGTAACCCCCATTCCCGACAATAAGTATTTTTCATGTATTTGCTATATTTTGATTTTTATAAAGTTATTTTGTGCTAAATTCATTTCAGATTTTTATTAAAGTATTTTGTAATCGAAAATTTATTCATTTCGAATAACGGTGTGTTTTAATCTTATTTTCTATATGTTATTGATTAGATATTTATATTTGAGTCCCAAAATCAAATATATTATTATTATTGGATTATTTTAATAAAATTGTTAAATGCGAATACTACTTCATTATATAATTTTATTATTATTATAATCATAATTATTAATTGTTATTTCTTGATTATCTAATTAAAAATTCATATTTCGAATTATTTTGTCATTATACCCGATCTGATTTTCTTGGTGAGTTCTAATTTATTTTTAAGCCCAATTCATATTATTTCAATTGTATTATTTATTTATTTAATTGGATTGGAATTTTCATTCACGAACTATTTTCTCTTTTATTGGGTTATCTATCTTGTGGATTTTATTTTATTGAATTGTGGATATTTTATTTGAACCCTATTGATTTAGATCTATCTCTTATTGAACCCTAAAACCCAGTTTCTATTGTTCTTGACCCAAATCCGCTATTTTTGGATCCTAAACCGCTAACCCAGTACTCTATAAATACAACTCTGCTGCAAACTCTAAAAGTTGCACAATTTTGAAACCCTAGAGCCATTTAATTTCTCTCCTCTCTCCTACCTGTTTTCTCTCTCCCTGTAAGTTGTTTCCCGCCCAAACCTACCAAGACCCATCTCGTCATCTTCTCCGGCCATCCCCCGTTCTCCGGCGTCACCCACGGAGACCTCCTGAGCATCGCCCTCCCTGTCGTCGACCCCAACACCAACACAACAATCCCCCGACCTCCCTTCCCCTCTTCCTCGACATCAGTCACGACCAGAGCAGCGAACCCATCGCTGCTCCCCCTTTCCGGCGTTAGATCCCCATTCGATCTACCGTTCGCCCTCCCCGCCATTTGCCAGCAGATCCCAACCACCTTCTTTTCTCCTCTGTTGTTGCTGCTGTCTCTTTGCTATTGTGTTGTTATTTTTGGATCTCTTTTGCACGTATATTGCATGTGCTATTGGTGGATTGTGTTAGTAAGTGGGTTCGTTGCTTCGGGATCCTTATCCCGTTATTCTTGGTATTCGATTTCACCGTTTATGAGGTAAGTCACTGTCCTCTTGAACTGTTAATTGTATCAAATTAAAGTTTTGTTGAAACTCTTGCAAGTAGATCCCTTGTTTATCATATTATCCCTTGTTCATCTCTTTGTTAGGTCTATTGAGGGTTTACACGAGCTGACCCCAATATTATTGACATCGTACCACTTTTGACTCTAAAGTTTGGATCTTTCATGAGTGCATATAGAATTGATAATAGGGTTGTTCATATAATCGTCACATAATTAATTATTATAGAAACAACTACTAGGTTGTACGTTTGGTTGATTGTTTGTTGTTTGATCGATGATGATTTAGTGTATGCATATGATTTTCTTCTTATTCATCACGTTATTGCACCCATCATGTTGATTGCACAATTTATTGACTAAAGAATCGATACCCATCATATTTAATTAATTTATTTTCAAGAAAACTACACAAATTCTGTATATTGCTTGCTGACCGGTATGTTGACTGCTATTTTTGACATGGTAAATGATCTTAAAATAAATTACTTTCTGAATATGAATTCTAGCCTTATCTTTCTAGTTTCCAGAAAATCTTGAAGTTTTGAATTCCGAGTTCTGTAGCAAAAGTTATGCCCGTTTTACTACGGTTGTGTTTTTAATTCCAAATTCTCAGATTACTGTATATTCCATGCTTAAACTGTAAAAAGGCTGATCAAATGTTAAAATTTTACTCTGATAATTTCCAGATTGATAGTAATCATGTTTAAGAGTTTAGAGAATATTTTTAATGAATTTATTATTGGGTTTTTGCTGATTCTAAAAATAAAATAACATGATATCAAAATTCTGCCTACACATGAAATCTGAAAAGAACCATGAGATTGATCTAGCTACTGTTGTCGGAATTTGAACTTTAACATGAGTTGGAACCGTGTGGAAGTCTAGTTTCTAGAATTTCTAATGAATTCAGTTTTCGAGTTCTAAAATAGCAGAAAACTGTACTTTTGTACAGACTACTCTTGTTGTCCAGAATATTATATTCCATATTTTAAGTACTAAATTATCCCTATATCGTAGTATTGCATGAGTTAATGAGTTAATGTATGTATGTTGCATTGCACGATCCTAATGAGTTATTGTCATCATTCTAATTATCCTATTCCATGTTACTAACCTATTATTTCCCTATTGATACTACCGTTCACCAAAATGTCGCTAGACTGCATATTGTATTGTTGCATTGGTAAAATAATTAACAAGCGGGGTTTAAGGGTTGGCTTTAGTGGTGGACAATATAAGGACTGTACTCGGATGAGGGGCCCGTGATTCTCTATTTATTGGTCTATTGGTCTATTGGTCATATTGGTCATCGATTAATTGTAGATTACTGACCACAGTATCTCGATTGATTCGGCCATCGGTCATTATTGTATACCGTTGTCGAGTACATGAACTAGAAAATCCACCACTAAGTCTAAACATAACAATGTAGCAACCATGTGTAAATAAATGGGATGCATGAAGTGCTACATTAGTTAGAATTAAAATGATTAATAGACTTAAGAATTGACACACCACATCGACACTACATATTGTTCATCATTGTTCTATTGATATCGAATATTGGCTAAGAGTTACCGTTATTGATTATTGATTATTATTACCGAATATTGAATCATTAATTATAGCCATTGCATCGATTACCATGATATTGATTATTGATTATCGTACCATGTTATTGATACCTTTTAATCCATTGATTCATTGTTATACTGTTATTCCATTGTTCCCTGCGTTCTCTGCTTGTTGTCCACAACTTGCTCTAAGAAAAAATTTTCTCCTCTTATTAGATGAAGTGTTTACAGGTGTTGATGGAGAGTTGCCTGATGGATTGGAAGAACAATATTGGTGAAGGAAATTGATTGCATCGCCGCTTAATAAATAATTGTTCTTGTCATGAAGACTTAATCATTGAAGTATTGTTATTTCATTGTATTGTGGGCTTTTGACCCAAATAGTGCTATTATTTGTTTCCAGATGTTGGATTATTATTGTACTTGGATATTTTATATTGCTTAAATTCAAGTATTATTGTTATGAGATTGTTATTATTGCCTGCGCAATTGTTCTGCATTGATTATATTGTTGAGTTGATCGGATAAACAGCTTATAGGTGACGTTAGTCATTCGCTGGGCCAATGTCATATACTCGTATTCCGTATTTTTGGGAAGCAGGACGTGACAGAAGGTGTACTCGGAAGGGGGCCCGTAGGTCCCACCTGTTGCATGAATACATGATTACATAATTCATGGGTTTGTTTATCTGTTTACCTGATGCCTGAGTACACGGCCCTATATAATCCACCGCGAAATCTAAACGTTCACTTGATTGTATGCATCAAACATGTGGTATATATATAGTTAAGATTAAATAAAAGACTTAAGAATAATATGTTTCACCTTCACATTCTTGTTACATGTTACCCGTTACCTGTTACCTGTTATATGTTACCTGTTGAATGTTACCTGTTACATGTTACCTATTACGTGTTACTTGTTACCTGTTATCAGTTTAGTTGTTGTCTGATCATGTTTACTTGCTTTTCGATTACTTGACTATGTTTTTCCTGTTGCATCCTTTTCATGCTATGTTCTATACTCTTGATTCTTGTTTCCCGTTCCTCATTCTATTTACCTTGCTCCTGTACCCTTTTGCTTGTACTACTTGTGACCCGTAACTTACACTAACGGGCAGACTGTTTTCCTGTTTCTCTGTTTCTTTCAAATAATAAATGTACAGGTTTTGGAGAAGAGTTACCAGAAAGAGTGAGTGACCAAGTGTTCTAAGCTTGACTGGAATCTTTTTATGAATTAGTTTATTCCTGTATTGAGTTCATTATTTGTTGCTACTTGAAACTTTGTATTGGGCATGTTGTCCCGGAGTTTTATTATTGTTTTCCAGATCTTATTTTTATTTGAGGATTATGTATCTGTTTTCAGATAATTCTTTTGATTATAAAATTTGTTTCATGATTCGTTGGGTTTTATCACGTACTTGTATTCCGTATTATTTTGGGAAGCGGGGTGTGACATTTAATTTTGCATATGAGGAATTGAACTATATATACTATGCATTGCATAGTCCTTGATACCCTCTTCATATCTTCTTGATAATACCGTTTCATCGATTGTACCCATTACATAAATCTTGGTTCCACCGTTGTCACTGATCATATTGATTACATGTCCATAATTGATCGTAATAAAATAATAACAAGCCGGGGTAATGAGGGTTGACTTAGTAGTGGACGATATAGGAGACTGTACTCAGAGAAGGGCCCCGTATTTCCCTACATTATTGTTATGGATTATCGTTGTCGTTATGGATTATGGATTATGGATGATTGATATGGGTTATGGATTATCGATTATTGATTATCACTGCTGAGTACACGACCATGTAGAGTCCACCACTATAGTCTAAATCTCTTGATTGTATGGACATGAACCTATGGTATGGGACACAAATTGTGTGCATTAGATGAGATAAATAAAAGATTGATAGCATTAAGATTGACACCGAGAATCGACACTTACATTTTGGTCGTTGTTATTGTTATCGACATTGATAATTGATTATTGTTATTGATCATTGTACCATCGATTATAGACTATTGATCTTAATATCAACTATTGTTCATTGTTCTAGTTTATTGTTCCTCGATATACCATGTTTTATTGTTCACTGGTTATTACTACTTGTTGTCTATAACTTTCTCTAATAGACATCCCCCCCCCCCCCTCTCACTGTAGACCAGGAGCTTGTAGGTATATGAGGAGAATTACCCGAAGGACTTAGTGAGCAAATCTTCTAGAGAATGTAGCTGAATTATTGGGCTACAATCATTATTTTGTCCATGTTATTTCACTTCTAGCATTGTTGATATTAACCTACTTTCTATTCCAGGCATTGGTGACCCGAAGTTTATTCTCTCCCAGATGTTGGATATTATTTTATGGATTTATTTCATAGATTATTGAAGTTTATTCATTGCTTATGTGATTATTTATTCATGCGTGGTTGTGATTATATTTCATATTGTTGAGTTGAATATTACAGCTTATGAATGACGGAAATCATTCACTGAGCCTTCGTTGCATGCATGTATTTTGGAAAACAGGGCACGACAGAAATTGAATGATAAAGATCAACAACACTGGACCAATCTTGAACACACCCGCAGAGGCCGATGCCTCGCACCCATGGCCACTTAGAAAGCCATGAAAGAGAAGCTCACTAAGAGATATGCGCCCTTGTCATTCCACATCCGATTGCTAGATTCGTGGAACCAACTCTATCAAGGAAGCAAATCCACCCAAGAGTATGTGGATAAATTCGACGACGTCCTCATTCGGTGCAATGCCTTAGGTAAAGAGAGTGAAGAACAAACTCTCTTTATATTTAGAGCTGGACTACGAGCCGATCTTAGGAACGAGCTAATCCATAGAAATGTGGCCTCCTGGGCAGTGGCTTATGCCCTTATCCTCGATATGGATTTCCTTAAAGCAAGTTCCCACTACAAGTCCAGTGATTCGGGAGATCTTTCCTCTAGAATGACCTACACTGACCCCTTTAGACCCAAGCCCCCTCTTCTCAGTACTCCAACAAGTCTTACCCAAGCAAAGCCTACTTTATACCCCTATCCACTTAAAAATTACAACATTAGTAAGAACACTGAAAGAGACTACTCTAAGATTGATCCTCTCACTAAGTGCTATAAATGCAAGGGATACGACATGTTGCTGACAATTGTCCCATCCCCAGTAGGATCAACATTGTGGAAGGTACCGCTGTCATTGCTGATGAAACAAATAATGAGTTAATTTATGAACCTAATGTAAATAATGACTTCGACGAAGAAGAGGATCACTAGTATCTCAACTGTATTCGGTCGATCGAATCGCCCCTATTTAATGTAGTCAGATGTGCTTTGTCCCAACCAAACGAAAAAGCGCACTGTTATATTTCACAACTTCATGAAAATTGTGCATGGTTATCGTCCTAGGTAGCCCATATATCTTGTCCCTGTGTTAGAACATCATAGAGTTTCAGAGTCTGCATCCACATTTGCATCTTACATTCATGATTTGCATAGAGAAATTTCCAAAAAAATTAATGAGAATAATTTTAACTACAAGTTAAGAGTAGAAACTAGAAAGAAATTTAAAACTCTTGATGTTGGTGACGAAGTGATGGTTCGGATTCGTCCGAAACGGTTTCCAACTGGATTCGTTAAGAAATTGAACACGTGTTGCAGGCCCATTTAAAATTTTGCATAAAATCAATAATAATGTCTATGTCATTGACTTTCCTGATGATTTTGGCATAAGTAAGACTTTCAATATTGAGGATCTAGTACACTATGAAGGTCCAGAATTTAATCATAGAATTCTTCTTATAGATGAGCCAACCCTACAGCCTACTAGTGAGATTCCCACATTTCTCCCATTACCTGACAATACTATCCACTGACAGACAAATTGGATAATATTTTAGATGATCAGATAATCTCTAATAGAGATGATGGTATTCATAGGTATTTGCTGAGATGGAAGAACAAGCAAAAGTCGGAGGATATTAGGATTGATCGTGAATAGCTCTAGGGCTTGGATCCAGACATTTTGGAACACTATGACATGATCACTGGTTGACTCGACTGGGTCAAACTCTCTCCTACTTAGAGAGTATGATGAGGACATCGATTCTATTTTGTTTTGTTTTGTTTTGAGATTTAGCCATATGTAGTTTATTTGAGAGATTTGTTTGAGATTTATTTTGAGCCTATATATAGGTCTTGAGAATAATGAGAAAGTATGCTATTATTGATTAAAATAATTATTGTGTGTTGAGTTATTGTTTTGCATCATTTTCTTGTGTGTGTGAGACCATAAAAATTATTAGAGTTTGTGAGAAATTCTAAGATATTTAGGGTTTGTGAGAAATCATAAATCCCACCTTCATCTCTACAGCCGTATGTAAACTACACCCAAATCCCAAAATCATTTACCCAAAACCCTAACCCCTTCACAGGCCCCCCCTCTTCATCTTCATTTTTCACTCCCTCAAAATCTGTGCTCCTATTCTTCAACCCCCGACCAAGTAATCAAACTCTCGCAACCACAGTGCCGACCTTTTCACCTCCTCCATCCCGTAATTCCATCACCGACCGCCTGCTTGCTGCCTCACCCCGAAGCACCCGAACCCAAACCTACCTCCCTCATCACCGCAACACCACCCTCCTTCCTCAAAACCCGAAGTCGATCGCCAGCACCTATCGACCGCTCCTTCACCACCCCCACTCCAAATCCCCAAATTCATCTCAAAATCCAAAACCCTAAATCCTAAATTTAATTCAATGTCTAACCCTTATCTTCATATCAAAGAGAATGATTTGAGGAGAAGTACTGTGCTATTGATTGCGACGATTAGCATCTTCTTCTTTCATCCATGGCAACACGTTAATCGAACCCCGGTAATTTCTTTCCATTCTCCTTTATTTGTGGTACCACATATCATCTCTAAAATATTATGTAAATTTACTATCGTCCATAAATATTGAGTGTATGTACTTCTACTTGCCAATTAGCGTACGAATCATTATTGAATATCTGACTTGTTAATAACACTTAAGTATATTTTTTGATTGTTAGGCTTTGAATTTTTAATTGAGTTTGTTAAACTTATTTCATTTCTTAAAAATCCATCAAACCAATTATCAGTTTTAATTTCTAACTTAATCGGCACTACATATTGGTAAACTAAATCTTTTTATAATCTTGGAACTTTCTTTACTTAGAGTTAAGTTTACATTAGTTTAGCATCCTTCTTAATTATGAGAAGAATAAAGTAATTAAAATACCAAGCTTGTCTTAAATATTCATTCCGTAGTTAACATACTGTAGATTAACTATATACGACTCGTTTAATGCACCATTCAACTGTGAAGTGGGTGGTTCTAGTGATTTTTAGCCTCTTGACAATTGTCAGTCACTCAGTTACCACCTATATCGTTGTATCAACTCCGTGATAGTGAATTGGAAGAATATAGCATTGATTCAAATTGCTTCTCTCCAAGATAGTTCTAATTAGGGATGGCAACTGGGCCGGGTCAACCGGCGAACCACCCGCGACCCGGCCCGCCAACCCGGCCCGGTTAGCTGCTTGGCGGGTTCGGGTCGAACCCGGTGAACAGTACCGGGTCGACCCGGGTCGCAATTTACGTGAATTGAACTCGCGAAACCCGGCCCACGAACCCGGCCCAACTCGCGAATTCAACCCGCCAACCCGCGGGTCGACCCGCGGTTTCGACCCGTTCGACCCGTACGAGTCGAACGTTCAACCCGTGACGGGTCGACCGTTGACCCGCGGGTCGAACGGTCGAAATTTCCGTTGCAGCGCTGCATGCGCTCTGTCTGGGACAAAGCCGTCTGGAACGGCTCTTTGAGCCGTTGGTTAATTTTTTTTTTTTTTTTTTTTGGTTTTTCCCACATATTTGGCCTATAAATATCCCCAAAAATCTCATAAAAAATCACACCTCACTCTCTTACTCTCTCTACTATTATACATCATTTGTAAAGAATTTTTGAACAATTGTAGTATTCATCAAACAAGTGTACAAGGAGGCATATACACGATCAAATTTCGGTCGTATCGGAATCAAAATTCAACTTCTTCAACGTCTTCAACTCTCTTCAACCCTCGTCAAATCTACTTCAACCTCTTCTCAACTCTTCAATTGCAGAATCGGCAAAGCGCTCCTCCATCTTTTCTATTCTATTCTTATTTTTACGGTTTTTTTTACATACGCGTATTCCACGTTGAACGGTATTAAAATATCTCTATCTCTCTTGTTAAATTTTTTTTTGCGTTGTAGTTAAAATTATTGTTCGTTTTTTGAACTTCTCTATCTCAACCCTCTTGTTTTTTAGATTTTTTTGTATCATTCTCTGCTCCTACATTGTATATTTTTTTACATACTAGTACATTATATCTAGATCACGCGGTAGCGGTCGTAGCGGACAAGATTCCTCCTCCTCTTCACGTAGGCCACCAATTGTCCCAACTAGTGAGCCCGCCCAAGATTACATAGATCCTACTTTGGAACAATGGGGTACACACGATAATATTGTAGGTGACATACAATTAGAAGAAGAAGAACAACAACAACAAACCGAAATCACACAACCCCGTAGTAGTAGAAAAAGTAGAGGAGAAACTAGCGATTGGCATAAGTTTTATGATTATATCATGGACGAACATACTCCGGGTATATGTTTGAAAGTATGTAAAACATGTAGTAAAACATACAAATTCAAGAGGGGTGACGGCACCGGTACAATTAGTAGGCACATCCAACATAATCATAAAGAACTTGATCAAATACAAGGCCAACAAAAAATCAACCATAGGACCGGTCAAGTTGATAGTCACCCTTATGATTCCGAACTTGTTCGTCGGGAAATGGCCCAATTAGTCATTAAGGAAGAGTTACCATTTTCCTATCCCGAGAGTAGGAACTTGGAAAATTTTAATCAAACAGCCTTAAACCCTCATTTTAAAAGAATTCCGAGAAATACTTGCAAATCAGATTATTTTAAAGTGTACATGGAAATGAAGGACGCTTTGATTGTAATTTTATGGAGTTTAACTTGTAGGGTTAGTTTAACTTCGGATTATTGGACGGGTGTCAACAATATTCCAACGATGGGAATAACCTGTCATTGGATCGACAATGATTGGATTCTTCAAAAAAGAATCATATCACTTGCGGCGTTGCCGTATCCCCATAGTGGCACTGAAATAGCAAACCGTATTATAGAAATTTGTGATGTTTTTTATATTCGAGATAAAATTATGACTATTAATTTTGATAATGCATCTAACAACAATGTAGCAATTACTACTTTAAAATCTGTATTAAACCCTCCATTTGACAATATTTTTCATGTTAGATGTGCATGTCATATTATAAATTTATGTGTTCAAGATGCATTAAGAATAGTCGATCTATATATAGTTAAAATTAGAAATTGTGTACATTTCATTGCATTAAGTCTAAGCATTTTACAAGAATGGAAAGCTTGGTGTAGGGTTAGAAATGTTCATTTTAGAAAATTTTCAAAGGATGTTAGACACCGATGGAATTCTACTTTTGATTTACTAAATGTTGTCATCGATTATAAAGCAGTTGTAAATAATTTTTTGTATCGCAAAAAATATGCACAATTTTGAAATGACCCCCCCCCCCCCCCCCCCGATTGGTTTTTTGCCGAATCTTTGTTGAAATTTTTAGCACCTTTTAAAACCGCAACTTTAAAATTTTCAAAAACATATGAATCTACTTCTAGTAGCATTTTTATTGAATTAGTTAGCATGATGGAAATATTTAACGAAATGTTAAATGATCCCTATATTAGTGACATTGTAAAACCTGCATTTCAAAAATTTTTGAAGTATTATTTTCCTCCTCCTATGTTGATTTGTGTTGCTACTGTTATGGATCCTCGTATCAAATTAGAAGGTACGAAGAGTTTGATAGAAATATTTTTTGGATATTTAGAGGTAAATGTAGAATTAACAATTGATTGCGCTACTTTTTTAGTTCAGTTTGAATCTACGTTGAATAACTTGTATGATTATTATGATAGACGTTTTGCTTCTAGTAGTACAACTTATGTAGTTAGTTCTTTTTCTGGTAGTTCTAAAGGTAAGGGTAAAAGTAGAATTGGTGATAGAACATTTAGTTTACTTGAACAAATTCAATCTAAAAAACGTAGGACTAATCAACCAAATGAATTAAATTGGTATAACCAACAGGATACTGAGCCTACTCTTTCTGTACTAGATATTTTACAATGGTGGAAAGAACATGAACACACTTTTAGTATTTAGTCAATTATGGCTAAAAATTTACTAACTCCTCCTGTCTCTACAGTTGCTTCTGAGAATGTATTTTCTACAAGTGGCAGAGTTCTATCTGATTACAGGAATCACTTGAAGCCCGAGGCGTTAGAGATGCTCGTTTGCACAGAAGACTGGCTGAAGACTGAAGATAGGACACAAGGGAAAGCACTATCAAGTTCCACAAGTGGGAGCAACTCGCCCAAAGAACAACAACAACAACAACAACAATAGCTTTGCTTGTTATGTCAAATTAGAAAACTTGTACTCAATTAAAATTGTATATAAGAAATATGTTATTGTATAAAACTTATTTGTGAAAACTTGTACTCATTTCATTATAAATTGTTAAAATTGTATAACTTAAATTCATATGAATAATATTTCAAAATTTGTTGTCAATTTCACTCTTTCAATCTTATTATTATTATTTAGATTTTTATTGTTTATTAGTATTATTACTTACTTAGTATTATAATAATAATAATTATTATTTTAAGGCTTTAAGTTACCACAAAAATTTTTTTTTACATATATATATATAATAAACGGGCCAACCCGCGGTTCGACCCGACCCAACCCGGGTTGAACCCTAAAGGGTTCACGGATTGGGCGGGCCACCCAAACGGAATCTCAGCCCGACCTGGCCCGGCCCGGATAAGAGCCCAACCCGGCCCGAGCCCGCAAAGTATACGTGCCAACCCGTTCGGGTTGGGCCCGGCCCGACCCACTCGACCTGTTCACCGTCCCTAGTTCTAATTAGGAAACATAGTGGTGGCATTTTAAAGTGCAACTTGGGGAATAATAACATATGAATCTTACGTCAAGTTGTCAACTTTGTTAGAGCTCAGATGTTTGCAAACCACATTTTGTATATGCATACATTTTGCATAGATACCCACAGACCCTCTCTCCTAATGGTTTTAGGAACCCCCCCCCCCCCCCCCCCCCCCCTTCTTTTTCCCCTTCAGCAACTTCACATGTATGACGGTGTTATCTGCGGCACCACCTATACGAAGCAGAAGCTTATTAAAAAAAAAAAAACCATAAAAGAATAGTAATAAGTTCGGAGGTCAATATTAAGTTGCTAGGAAAGCATGGTTATCAAGTTATCAAATAACAGTCAAACATCAAATATATGAACCGTAGCTTTATAGAATCTTAGCCAAACACCATAAAAGAATAGCGATAAGTTCAGATGTAAATATTAAGTTGCAAGGAAAGCATGTGTTTGCTCCCACACCAACATATCGAGTAGCAAAGCTCCATAGCTCAACCGAAGCTCGGAGCCCCACTGCTCGACGACAAGCAGGTATAGCTCAACCGAATTCAATCAAGTAACTCATACCACGAAGAAGGTATAGGTCGACGAAGCTCTGAAATCCAACGAAAATTGGCCATGGCTCGGCGAAATGGTCGGTTGAGCTACGGGGCCGCTCACAGCGCTCGACAACCATCCGATCGCTCAAAGATTCGAGCACGAGCGTGATGGATGCACGAGATTGAGCCACGCAGCCCTTATTCTTCTCCAACGCTCTGCTCGATCCTCCGTCGTCTGATTCCCCTCAGCGCTAGAGTCAGGGCGTGATCCACGCTCTAGATCGAGCCACGTCGCCTCCTCAGCAAATCGTCGCATCACAGCCGCTTAATCTCATCAGCGCGCGAGCTCACCTTGTTTGACGACTCTGATCACATCAAAAAGCATGCACAGGTCTGATTATTCAATAAAAATCCCATGGATTCATTTTAAATTCGAAAAGTTTATTTAAAAATCCGAAAATAATTATTTAAATTCATTAAAGTTTTCTGAAAAATAATTAAAATTGGATTTATTAATTCTAAAATTCGAAAAGTGATATTAAAATTAGGAAAAATTCTAGAATAATTCAGAAAAATTCAAAAAATTCTCGAAAAATCCAGGAAGATATTTACTGCCTTCAGAAGCCACAGATCAGTTTCAGCTATCCCCAAACACCCTGACGGCTAAAATTATACTCCAGGGTCCAAAAGTAAGATAAACTACTCCCCGAAAGCCTAGAAAACGGCCTTTCGGAATTGGGGGGCTTATGATGATGGTAAAATTCGCAGTGAATCAGAGCCGTACGATTCCAGCATAGAACTCAAAGGTTCTACAGAAAGATTATTCATAACATGCCTCTTTAACAAGTCTGAGCCTTCTCAAGTCTCCTTTACAAGACATGAGCTTCTTTCAAGCCCATAAAAAGTGACAGACTAGGCCCATTAGGAAAGACACATAGCCAATGAAGGCTAGGAGTCAAATCTCTTATCCCCTAATAAGAGAACTTATCTTTTGAGGGAGAGAAGCATAAAGAAGATAAGGAATTCATATCAATCCAACGGATCTAGATCGATCTCTTAATATGTTTCTTATGCCTATAAATACCCTCCCCCCCTTCACAGTTAGAAGGTAATTCAAAATTTGCCAGTTTCTCTCTCAAACCCTCTTTCTCTTTCTGATTCTGACTTCAACGTCGGAGGGTCTGTCGCCGGGGCCACCCCCCGGTGTTTCAGTCTTTTTGCAGGTCCATCGGCCGCGTCAGCAACCGTCGGATTCACATCACGGTAGTCAGTCAACGATCCAGATTCAATCTCAGAAGCTCTAACTGCATTTCACGACAAAGATCAAAGATCAGATTTTTAGTAGTTTCAATTAGTAAGAACTCACTTCGGTTCGCTCCCACACAAAAAAGCAGCAACAGCATGGTTATCAAGTTATTTGGACAATCTAATTGCGAATTATGATGAAGGCTCATAGCTCACCAATAGCAGTTAGATTCTACTTTTAAAAACAATACTAAAAACGACACCGTTGTATGGAGCAAATGAGGCAAAGCTGTTAAACAAACACTCATACAGGATTTGAAAATAGTTTCAATTCTGTATAGAACCCTATTAACTCTCAAAGGGACAACTTCCGAATCTCAAACCCTAAAAAATGTCAGCAAAATCTGACATAAAGGCTAAAACCAAAGAACTGACTAATCAGAATGGCTATTCCCATAGATATGGCTAAAATAGAAGCAGCCTGAGTCAACTTTTCAGTTACCCTAGGAATCCTATCTTTCAAGGCTTGGCGACATGAGCCTATGAAAACCATGTAACTCCCCATTGCAAGCACAGTCCCCACAAGAAACTGTTAATGAAAATGGGTTAGATATGGCTACAATAGAAGTAGCCAAAGTCAACTTTTTCAGTTACCCTAGGAATTCTATCTTTCAAGGCTTGGCTACATGAGCCTATGAAAACTGTGTAACTCCCCATTGCAAGCACAGTCCCCACAAGAAACTGTTAATGAAAATGAGTTATAATGAAAATGAGTTAAACCTGAGTGCATTAAATGAACTTTCTGAAAATGGCACTTGAGTTGATCTGCAACAGGAAAAAAGTAAAAAGTGGCTCCAGGCGTGGGTTGCACTTTCTTTAAGAAGCTATTTGGTCGATTGTGGAGATGAATCGTTGATCACCAAACACTTCTCTCGGGATACAACGAGCTTCTATCTATAGTTCTGCCTAGTGCTCCAATAGCAGCACATACCAACTTGCACCACCCAAATGAAGGCAAGAAACCGCTCAAAAATTGATTAGAAGAGGAGAAGGATTGTATTCTTTTTTTCTGTACATATTTTCCCAAAAAAAGATTCCTTTTTATAGCCAGTAACCAGGAAGGAATTAAAACGGTTTGAATTTAATCAAAAATGGCTACATCATAAAGATCCTTTAATTCTTGAAACGGCTATAACATAAAGCTCCTTTAATTCGTGAAACAGATATATTATTAATTGAAAAAAAGTTTTTGATCTGTTTGAAATTCGAAAGTTCCAAAATTAATAACAAAAAATCCATTTTTTTTCAAGAGACCCAATATATATGTGGAATGTAGGAATTGAACCCCCAAACCTCATGTGAACTCAAAACTTTAACCGTTGGGCCATAAGACAATGTTGTCAACAAGAGAAGTATTTTGAATGTATACTCAATTCTAACAATCCCCCACTTATGTATTTAAAACATTAATTTGAAAAGAATCATTTTTTCAAAAGTATAGAACCATGCAGACTTGAACCTTCCATAGTGGGCAATCTCCAAAATGCAAGAATAATAAGTGATCTTAAGTCTTGAACTCATTACCCGTTTTTACATAGTGAAGGAAAACTACACGTGATTCTACCATGTGCAAGTTCTAAATGCCAGCACATTCCAGCCTTGTCCTTATCCCAATATAGGTGAATGTTTTAGAGAATCAGCCTCATTCTCATAGAAGTGGCCACACTTTTCAATCACCTCGGTGAGTCTATCAAGAGTGCTCTTGTAGCTAGGCACTCATCTCATTCAGAGATATAGAGTCCATTAAGAGCCAAGCTCATCATTACTAACGTTACAAGACATCATGCACATACACATCAAGATGGACTAAGGAGTGGTAAACTCCTAGGTTGCATGATTCCAATCACAGTATGGCTTGTTTTTCCCATTGAACCAATGTCTTGAGATCTCCAGTCGTATATGTTGGGTTCCCACCAATTGTGATCCTAAATGAGCTTTAGTCCCATCCTTATCAATGTGTTCCAAACTTTGTCTCGAGAAAATCCTTTCTTCAAAGGATCTGCAAGGTTACTTTTCGATTTCACAAAATCCACAGTAACAGCACCAGACGCGAGGAGCTCTCTCAACGTACTGTGCTTGCGACGAATCGTAAATCTCTTACTGTTGTAGTAAGCATTTTGTACTTTAGCTATGGCAGCAGTACTATTTGAGTGGATTAAAATCCGAGGTATAGGTTTACTCCATGAAGGAATGTAAGACAAGAGGTTTCTCAACCAGCTTGCTTTCTCACTAGCCGCAGCTAGTACAACTAACTCAGACTCCATAGTAGAGTAAGTTAAAATAGTCTGTTTCTTGGACCTCTAAAAAACAGCATCACCAGTGATACTAAAAATGTATCCACTTTTGGCCTTGGAATCATCTGAAAATGAATTCCAATCTGCATCACTGAATCCCTTAGGGACAGCGGGAAACCTCTCATAATGTAGTCCTAAGTTTATGGTCTTTTTCAAGTACCTCATGACAATGTCAATAGCATTCCAATGCTCAGAACTAGGACAACTCGTCAATCTACATAATACCCCTACAGCATATGCAATGTCAGGTCTAGTGCAGTCGATAGCATAGCGAAAGCTACCAATACTACTAGCATATTCTTTTTGTTCTAACAGCAACACCAGAAGTTTTCAAAAGTTTGACATGAGGGTCACTAGGTGTACATGCAGGTCTATGGTCAAAGTAATTGTATTTCTTCAAGATCTTCACAATGTAATGAGATTGATCGATAGTAATGCCAGTCTCAGTATGTGTGATTTTCATGCCTAAAATAATATTGGCCTCACCTAGGTCCTTCATATCAAAATTTTGACTAAGCATTGTTTTATTATCCTGTGCTCCCCAACATTGACCTCACCGGTGCTCCCCAAGGTGACACACTTGGCTGAATAAAATATTTTTCCAGAAATTCGTCAATCTGCCATTTAATTTCATCCTGCTCCACAGGCAGCATCCTATATGGTGCCTTGGAAATAGGTGCACTCTCTGGCTGAATGGTGATGCTGAACTCTACATCACGATGAGGGGGTAACCCGGGAAAATCTTTCGAGAACACAGTCGGGTACTCCCAAACTACTAGAATTTGCTGCACCTCTATAGGAACCTTCTTCTTGCTGATAGCTGCCACCAAATATGAACATCACTTCTTGCCCTAAAAAGTGACTATAGGACCTCCTGGAGCTTTCACTGTTCCTTGGTCTTACACTCGATGTTCACACTGTACATCGACATCCAATCAATGCCAATGATAATATCTACCCCTAGGATATTCAGCTCGATTAGATCAATCCTGAAAATCCTGTCTCCAATCTCGATCTCGTAGTCTACATAATACCGATCAGTGGTTAAAGTCTCCCCTGATGGAGTAGCTACTGCTAAGACCTTGCCTGGAACAACCTTCGGTTCGACTCCCAAGACTTTAGCAAATTTTGAAGATACAAAAGTATGAGAGGATCCAGTATCGAACTGAATAACAACTTTCTTTCCATTTAATAAAAGTTCTCCTGTTACATAACACACTCTCGTTACATAACAGTTTTTACTAAATAAAATAGGAAAAAGGAACAACAGAAACTTCTAAATATCTGCCCCCGTACCAGTAATAACGTGATCCACTTCATCGGCATCGGCCTCAGTCAAGGCAAATACTCGTCCCTGCTGGAACGGCCTCTTCCCAACCTGCTACGATGGTCCGTTTCGGGCGACATCTCGCGACTTGGGGCATTGAGATTTGTAGTGGTCCGTCTCTCCACAATTGAAACAGGTCACAGGAGGCTTCACCCAACTATTTTCCGGTCTTCTAGCCACATTGACAGCGTTCGCCCTCCTAGGTTTGAACCTTTGAGCTGGCAGCTGCCCCCTGACATTCCCAGAAACTGCGGGCCTCTTTCCGAAATTTCAATTGTTCCTCCAGTTCTGGGCGGCATGAAACTGCTTCATATTCGCCTCTGTAGCTGCAGCCGCATGACTAACATGTCAAACCTCTGGATACCAAGGGATATCATCCTCGATCTCAGACTCGGCTTCAAACCGTGCTCGAACTTCCGAGCTTTCTTCGCCTCATTCATCACAAGTTCGGGTGCATACTTCGAAAGTTGAGTAAACCCTGTCTCATACTCCCTAACAGACATGTCTCCCTACTGCAGTGCCAGGAACTCCATTGCTTTCTTCTCTTGGACATCAAATGGAAAGTAGTGACCGCAGAACTCCTCCAAGAATTTCTCCCAGCTGATAACACCATTTCCCAGAGTTTGCTTCATGGATTGCCACCATACAGTTGCATCTTTCTCAAGCTGCAATGTAATGTAGCCAGCTTCATCTTGCTACCTTCTGGAGTTTTCAGGACTTCAAAGATATTCTCGACTTGCCTAATCCAATTGTCAGCTACATCTGGGTATGACTTCCCTTCAAACACTGGTGTCTTCATCCTCTTGAATGACTCCACGAGTTTGATCACCTCAGGAACTGGATTTGTAGGCATCCTTCTATGGTTTTGGTTCATGGCTACGACGTTGAGGTCTGATAGACTCTAGCTAACTTTGTTTCCAAGTCGAGTCCACAGCTGGGCCTTTCTCCATTCCTTGTTCTTCTTCCAGCCAAACTATGATTCAAAAGATCCATTAAATTTGTAGTAGAAAACATGAATTTAAATCAACTTTTTCATTTCATTAAATTCAAACTTTGTACATTCAAATTTAAAACATCGTTTGACATCAAGTGAAAAGCATTGAGAAGATACAACATTCTAATCCCTACAGTTACTCTTGGCTTTCCTAAGCTCTTCCTGTAGTTCTGCTACCTCTCCCTTCAGAACATCATACATGTTCTTTCTCTTCTCGAGTTCCCAAACACGATGACCGAGGATTGCAGTGTTCTCTTTGAACTTTGCACACTGGGCCTGCAATTGGTCTGCTCTCTCCTTCTGAGTCTCCACTTGCCTCTGAAGAGATTCGGTGAGACCTCTCGGAACTGGCTCTTCCTCCTCGGATGAAATATTTGATGAGTCCGGAGGTGGAGTGATCTCTTGGGACTCGGGCCATTATACTTCATACTCCTCAGGATCTTCTTCGTCCGTATCTCCTTGTCCAGGGTAGTAGTCCTCTTCAATTATGTGCCAATCGTCATCGCCTGCTGGGTCATGGTGGTTCACCATCTTTAAGGAGGAAGAAGAAGAAGTATCAATCATAGAGCAACACAAATTTAAGTACCTTACATTTAAATCTCTATACCCAACTCGCACTCTGATGTCTACTCTAGGGTACCGTTCCTTATAAATTTGTACTACTTGGAAGCGTGGCTCTGATACCACTCTGTAACACCCTGAATTTCAAATAAGTCTGAATTCGAAGTTCCAGAGGATCGTTACACTTCACTTCGTACAATTTTACAAGGAAATTAAAACTTTTTACACAACAATGATTACATCAACGGAGTGGAATTATAGATTACAACATGATACATGAATTAAATAACAACTTGAATATTTCTTTAAGCAGCATTCATTCTTTAATCTTGTCGTCCACTTTATCCTGCATAGAAATTGTGGGTACGTCAGTTGCATACAACTGACGCTAGGAAATAATACATCAATTTCTCTTACTTGGAAAGCACACACTTGTCACAGACAAAGCTAAGAGAGACTATCTTATTGATGTCGTGTGTGAATGTGCACTTAGTCCTTAATATAGTTATTTATATTTAATGACACTAATGCACACTTGTTCGGATTCTATGCATCCCATACTACATAGGTCCTAGGGCAAACCCTTAACTGTTCTTCATCTTCTAGGGTTGAATCTCTCGCAATGAGTTTAACTACTACAGTAACTACGAGTCCATGTCCAGACATCCTAGAGAGAATCCCATGTCATGACATGACGCATCATGCAGACATCCTATAGACAATTCGCCTTCGCCATGGAACGATGGCACTACGTAGTCACTAAGCTCTCCACAAGCATTGGCACAGTCCCGATATCCTGGAGAAGTATCCATGCCCTGACATGACGCATCATGTGGACATCCTGTGAACACTCTCACACCGTAAAAGCGAGGCCCTCATACTCGTGTTTTTCTCTTACTTTCATCACATCTTCACTATGTGTCTAATCCTTAGGTAATTGAATCATAAATAAAGTTAACACTCTAGAATTAGCGTTACTTCTACATCGGTCTTAAACAACAATTGTTAATCACGACCCAATCTTGGTCGTTATTATCACATTTCTCCTTCAAATTTTCATTCATGCCGATGTAAGGACTTAACTAAAACTCTAGTTTCAATTCTCTTTTCATGTTCATCAAAATAAGTATTTATACTCACAAAATTTCTACATTTCATCATGATCTCTTGTATTTCTGTCACGCCCCGCTTTCCAAAAAGAATACGGATACGCGACTCAACCCAGCGAATGATTTGCATCATCCAAAAGCTGTTCAGGAATCTTTACAACATCTCACAAAATAATCAGAGTCGGATTCAAAAGAGTATCAACCACATACATGCAAAATTGAATTAATAAACCAACAGAATTTACTTGAAACAAAATGTATTATTCTTAAATAAATCAGAATTTGTATAAGACAAAATCCTGGGTCACATCGCCCAAAATACCAAGTAATCATCCAAGTACTCAAAATACATTATTCAAAGTAACAATAATAGCAATACTAATAAGCAAGAAATCCAGCACTAATATCTCATTTCGCCAATACCGTCGGGCAGCTGACCATCCTGCTCTGCAATTAATAATTACAGGAGAAGGAAAGAGAAAACAAGTATCCGTCAATGCAAGTTACGAGCCACTTATAATGTAGGATACAAGTATAAGGGAAAGATAAAAAAATAGCATGGGATAATGCATCAACAGTAAAAACTAGCATGAATTAGTAAAACAAAGTCAACTAGCATGGTATACTAACAGTACAAATGAATGTGTCAAGTATAGTGTCATATGGCAACTAACAGTGTCCAGTAACAGTAAACTCAGTGTATCAGTGTAACAGTATAACAGTATCAGTCCAACAGTATCAGTATAACAGTATCAGTCTTATGTTCTTACAGTCTTGTGTGTATTACTAGCTAGGTAGCACTTCATGCGCCCCATATTATAACACATGGTTGCTATAACAAACAGTTTCGCTTTCAGACTTCATAGTGGACCATAATGGGGCAGTGTACTTAGGTATCAAAAATAGTAGCAGTAGCAGTAAAAGTAACAGTAATAGTAGCAGTAAAAGTAACAGTAGCAGTAACAGTAACAATATGGAATACTAGTTCCCTTCCAAGTACACGTTTCCATATTTTCCACTACTAGATCTTCCCTTGAGAACCCCGGCTTGATTACTTTTATTATGCTTATCAACAGACATGATAGTAAATGAAATAGTATCAAACTAACATGATACAATCAGTATTAGGTTCAAGAAAATAAATAGACATGCATAGGTGATATACGGTCACATAAACGAGCAAAACATTGTATATTCATATTCAGGACAGCAAGACAGTACAGTACTAAAACAATGATTCCCGTTACTACAGAAATCCAAATCTGAGTCAGTCAAACAACATGGAAAATAGACTTCCACTCAAATCCAGCGATTATGTATAAGCCATATAGTACTTCACAAAATCATAACTCAAAACTGATTTGAATCCAGAAAACACGTACAGCCAGAAATCAGTAAACCGTATTCAAAGTCAGAAAAACAACATTAAAACACCACAAATAAATCCAAGAAAATTCTGGGGTAATCCCCTACATGTCTAGTATCAGAATATAGAGTTTCATAATATTCCAGTAAAATTAGTTTAGTCAAAAAAAAATTAGAAAACATCAAGAAATGATAGTTTGGCAAATCTGGAATTCCCAACACTGCTGTACAAAAACTGTAATATCTCGCAAACTGTGAAACAAAATCAAAATCCACAAATGGAAGATGAAAATAGATAAAATAATATAAGTTTCATATTTCATAAATATTTTCCATACGGTAAAAGGAATAGGGTGGAAATACGAATCTTTATAGAACTGCGAGCAAAATACAGCAAGTATAGCTTTCATAAATAAGCATGAAACCGTGTATAAAAATCATCAATAAAAATCACCAAAATTCTGGGTAATCCCTAGATAGGTATAGAAATACTGTGCAAAGTTTCAGATCAAAATAATATAATTAAGACTAGTATCAAAATAGTTTAATCATCAAAAGCATCAAGAAACGAAATCTGGAAATAAAATACACCTATGTAGTAAAACTGCCATAACTCACTCATACGAAAACGAAATCGATCAAAGTCAGGGATATTGGAAAGAAGACAGATTTCTTTACAATTTATGTCAAATACAAAAATTAAGAATTCTGACTTTAATATGGTCTAAAATACAAATCAAAACTGATCATCGACAATTACAAATTTTTCTCTAACAACAAAACCAACATAAATCATACGAAACATGTTCTAATCACAATCAAACATAGTATAGAGTCTACTAAGTGTCCAAACATCATGAAATAGAGTATATAACAGATTCACAATCATCATATCACATGGATCTCATCAAACACATAATTTCACCTAATTATGAATAGATCAAGAACGGTCAAAACCTAGTTGTTTTCATGTCGATTTTGTGTCGTGAGGCAACTATGGTCAATAGCACAATAGAGACAAAACCCATCAAAGATAACACACACACAAGTTGTCTCTAGAACCTCACTACATTATAAGCTATATTTTTGATGTGTATCATACAAAAAAATTGGAGTACAAGTTACTTGCCTTAACCGAAGACGAAAACAAAGAACACCAAGAATAACGGGAACGGATCCTGGCAACGAACAAAATCCATGAACGAAAATCCACAAACTAAGAGCAAACGGTCCACACGATCACACGTGCGAAATCCACAAAGTGAGAGAAATCAAGAGAGACAAAGCATCGAGCTGGGGTACGTCGGACTGCTTGTAGGTTGTTGCTACTGCTACTGCCGGCGCTGCTGCTGGCCGGCGGTGACGGACGGCCAAGGGAATGGCAAGGGGAAGAGATGGTGGTGCTCGGTGTAGGAGGTTGCAGCTTGGGTGGTCGACAATGGTAGGGGTGACCGGGATGGGCTTGGTTGGGTGTTGGGTGCACAGGCCGAAGGTGGAGGGCGTCGGGTGTAGGGCTGGGGTGTTGGCGACTGACGAAACAAGGAAGAGAGGGAGGCCGAGTGTATAGGAGTTAGGGTTAAGGTTTAGTTTTTATGGAGAGAGTATATATATAGGGTGTATTTAGGGTTTAGAAATATGAGGTGGGTAATTGGGTATTGGGTTGTGGATAGTTTACGAGTAGTAATAGGATTAGTTTAATTGGAATTGATTAGGATAAATTGTATAAGATTCAAAATAGGATTATGGTTTAATTTGGCTTTGGTAATCAATTAGGGATAAAACAATAGGATTGGAAATAGGATGAGCAACCAAATCACCATGAGCACCCAAAAACAAAAATAAAGAGAATGAGACCCATATAAGAGAAACGAACAACAATCGATGAAGAACGAAGCAAAAGACAACAAATCAAACTCAAAAGAGCTCAAAATGAAATAAAATGAATATATATTGAAAATAACTCCAATATACGGTCCAAGAAAAATACAAGAGAGTACAAATACTCAAGAAAGAGAAAAATACACCAAAAATACGAAAAATGAAAAACATGAGTTACAATCCTACTCACCTAACAAAAAGAATTTCGTCCTCGAAATTCAAAAAGAAGATGCATAGGGTAACCCCAAAAGAAAAGAAAACAAGGCAAAACTAAACAAACAACCACTACTCAAACAACTGAGGAAACTTATGCTGAATTTCCTCCTCCAGCTCCCAAGTCGATTCACTAGGCGAGTGAGGAATCCAAGCAACACGAACCAACTTGATAACCTTGTTCTTAAGCACTTTCTCCCGCCGATCCGCAATAGCAACTGGTGAAATCTCATAAGTCTAATCCGGCCGCACGGTCAACTCAGAGTAGTCGATCACGTGACTCTCATCGCGGATATATCTCCTGAGTTACGAGACATGGAAAATATCGTGCACTCCTGATAATGCTGGCGGCAAAGCAAGACGATAGGCCACCTTGCCTACTCGCTCCAAAATCTCAAATGGTCCAATAAACCTAGGGCTAAGCTTGCCTCCACCACCAAACCAAATGACACCGCACCACGGCGATAACTTAAGGAAAACATGGTCACAAACAACAAACTCCAAAGCTCTCCGATGGACATCAGCCCACCGCCTCTGCCTATCCTGAGCTGCCTGAAGATGCTTTCTGATCTGAGTCACAGCATCAACTGTCCTGGTGATCAACTCCGGACCCAACAACTGCCCCTCACCAATGTCATCCCAGCACACTGGTGATCTACGTTTACATCCATAAAGTGCCTCGAACGGTGCAGCTTTAAGACTTGCCTGAAAGTTGCTTTTGTACGAGAACTTCACGAGATGCAAATGGTCCTCCCAAGATCCACCAAACTACAACATACAGGATCCCAACATGTCCTCAAGAATCTGAATAGTCCGCTCTGACTGTCCATTAGTCTGGGGATGAAAAGTTGTACTGTACTTGAACTTACTCCCCAAACTAGCCTGAAGACTTTCCCAAAACTGAGATCTAAATCTCGTATCCATGTCGGATATAATACTGACTGGAACCCCATGAAGTCTAATAGTCTCTTGCATATACTTCTCCGCTAGGCTCTCGGTAGACTGACCAACACGAAAAGCAATGAAATGAGCACTCTTCCTCAAATGGTCGACAATCACCCAAACGACGTTATGACCCTTAGGACACCTCGGCAAAGCGGTCACAAAATCTATGGTGATATGTTCTCACTTCTACTCCAGAATAGGAAGCGGTTGAAGAAGTCCAGCGGTTCTCTGATGCTCTGCCTTAACCTGCTGACAGATCAAACACTGAGCAACAAACCGAGCTATAGCCCTTTTCATACCATGCCACCAGAAATGAAGCTTCAAATCTCGAGACATCTTAGTACCACCAGGATGGATAGAACACGAGGACTGATGAGCTTCCTCAAGCAACCTCTGATGAACTTCACCCTTAGGGACACACAAACGGGAACCAAAACGAAGTGAACCATCGGCATAAATAACCATGTCCATCCTGGACCCAGACTCAACCTCAGCTCAAAAACCCTGCAACTGTGCATCACCATCCCGAGCCTCCTTGATATGATCATCAAGAGAAGACTGAAGCTGGAGCGCAAGACAACTCCAACCAGAACTCGGCAACAAAACCTCCAAATCCAACCTCCTCATCTGCTCAATGAGATCACTCTGCTGAGTAAGAAATAACTGTCGGTCTCTTGCTCAAAGCATCTGGCACCAAGTTTACTTTACTAGGATGGTATTGCCAAATGATGTCATAATCAGCCATAAGCTCTAACCATCGCCTTTGACTCATGTTTAATTCCTTCTGGGTGAAAATGTAATTAAGACTTTTGTGGTCTGTAAAGATCTCTACGCGGTCTCCAAGTAAATAATGTCTTCACAGCTTTAAAGCATAGATCACTGCCGCTTACTCTAAGTCATGAGTAGGATAGTTCTTTTCATGCGGCTTCAACTGCCTCAATGTATACGCAACGACATGGCCCTTTCACATAAGAATTGCTCCAAGATCCTTACCAGAAGTATCACAGTGAATTACAAATTTGCCTGAACCATCTGGAATAGTCAACACAGGCGCTGACATCAATCTCTTGTTCAACTCAAAAAAAGCCTCATTGCACTCACCAAACTAACAAAACTTCTCATCCTTCCCTGTCAGTTTAATCAACGGCCCTGCAATCTTCGAAAATCTTTAATGAATTTTCGATAATAGCCTGCAAGACCAAGAAAACTCCGAACTTCAGAAACTAACTTAGGAATAGGACAATCCTTCACAGCTTCAACCTTGGCTGGATCCACAGAAACACCATCGCCAGAAATAATGTGCCCCAAGAAAGAAACCTTGTTGAGCCAAAACTCGCACTTGCTGAGTTTCCCATACAGCTGATTCTCTCTCAAAGTCTGCAGAACCACTTTAAGATGCTCAACATGATCTTCCCGATTCTGAGAATATACCAGAATATAATCAATGAAGATCACCACAAATTTATTCAAAAACTGAGAGAAAACCCGGTTCATAAGACTCATGAATAGAGCTACCGCATTAGTGACCCCGAACGGCATCACAAGATACTCATAGTGCCCGTATCTAGTCCTGAATGCAGTCTTCTGTATATCAGCGACCTTCACATTGACTTGGTGATACCCAGAATGAAGATCCGACTTCGAAAAAATAGCAGCCCTACTCAGCTGGTCGAACAAATCATCTATCCTAGGCAAAGGATACCGGTTCTTCACAGTAACACTATTTAGTTCCTGATAATCCACACACAGGAAATGACTACCATCCTTCTTGCTGATAAAAAGGACCGGAGCACCCAAGGCAAAACACTTGGTCTGATGAAACCCAAATCAAGTAACTCCTGAATCTGCACTTTAAGCTCTACTAGCTCTACAGGTGCCATCCTGTAGGGTCTCTTTGACATCGGTGCCGTTTCAGGCTGAACATCAATACTGAACTCTACTTTTCTATCAGGGGGTAAGCCAGGAAACTCATCTGGTAAAACATCCAAGAAATCCCGAACTACTAGAGGTGCAACCTCACAACCTGAGTGCAATTCTATCACACAATCCACCTGTACAACTGCAGTCTTTGCTCGGCCAAGGAAAGAATCCCCGAAATGGAACTCAAATTCTGCTCGATCTAGAATTCTGAAAACAACTTTCTTGGCACGGCAATCAATAATGGCATGGGCTTCATCCAACCAATCCATACCCAGAATAACGTCGAATTCTGAATTTTCAATTATAATCAGGTTAGCTTTGAAATCTGTGTCCCTAATAACAACGGAACATTGCCTGCACTCACGGGAACAAATGACAACACCACCACCAGACAAAATGTTCCAAGCCTCAGACATGTTGCTGCAATCCAACTAATGGCAAGCGACAAATTATGAGGAGACAAAAGAATGGGTTGTCCTAGAATCAAAGAGAACACAAGCGGGAAAAGAGCAAACAAGGACGACACCTAAGGAAACAAAAGACAATGAGAAAGAAAAAGCAGACAATCAAGGGTAAGGGATACAACAATGCAGAAAGATAACAGAAAGAAAGCAAAACAAGACCAAAAGGGAGAAACAAGAGTGGTGTGAATATTTGCAAGTGTACAAAATCGCAACAAGTAATACAGTAAGTGAATAGAGTGTTGAACCCACAGGGACTATATATTTTACTGAGTACCGAATTTACGAGATTAATCACTATTTGGAAGATCAAAATTTATGAAGGATAAAACAACTAAATTAAATTAATCTAATTAAAACGAACTAAATTTGTGAAGAGGGAGAGGGCTATTAACTGTGAAGCTCTTGTAAGTTGTTAATGGTAAAATTAGTTCTAGGGCTCTTGGTTCACCTCATTTATCACACACACAAATTATAACTCCTTATGAATAAAGATATTAACTTTCTAAGTTGTAGACCAAAATCCTAAAAATAAAATAATAATAAGGAATTGAAATTTGTATTCTACAAAACTAGGCTACATCTTAGCTTCTAGAACAATAAATTTAGTTCATGTTCAAATTGCAATAAAAAATATGTTTTGGATTGCATCAAAAGAAATTTGGAGAAGAAGAGATACAAAAAGAATACAAAATTTAATGCAAAACCCTTTTCTGTCTCAAAAGCCAGAGCCAACAACTGTAGCAGCCACGTCAGTGAGTCAGTTAGCATCGAAGACCGCGTCCACGTCAGATCGCACAGGCCTGTCACGTCGAAGTCGTTGAGCACATGGGTCCCGCTAGCTGCCTGCGTCAGTCCACTGCAGTTGCTGTCGCTGCACGTGGGTCCCCTCTCTCTCCCTTTGTTTCTTCTGAACGCGTCAAACAGTGAGAAGAGAAGAAGAGAAGTCTTCACTCTCTCTGACTATTCTTTCTCTTTTTTTTTTTTTTTTTAAATGATGAGCCATCACCTCCTGAATCTTCTCTCTTCCTTTGGTTTGTACTTATAGAGAATGGGAAGAGCAATTAGGGTTTGCGCTTTTTGCAGAAAGATCCATTCTTTTCATTTATTTTCTTTCATCTTTGACCTGAATTTTATTTCTTTCTCTTTTATTATATTCTTTCCTTTTCTGCTAACCACATGCTGCTGCATATACAAAATAAGACCAGAATTTAGGATTTAAAAATAAAATAATTTAATTAGTTTAAAATTAATTAAACTAACAAAAAATCATATTGGCTCATTAAAATCCTTCTAAAATTATTTGTCGCACTTTTACTCAACAAAACAATAAAAATTGATAAATCCATAGTTATACTTTGTTTGTTGATTTTTTCCACAAATCTTTACTTTTTGCATCAAAAATATTATTTCTTCAAAGATAATTAATTAAATGAAATCTTATAGAAATAAGATGAATTATAGACAATATCAACGAAAACAAGCAATTTTAATTGGTAAATGAGTACAAATATTTGTATATAAATTAGACACATCAAATACCCCCAAACTTAAGATTTTGCTTGTCCTCGAGCAAAAAGTAGAATCATGAACAAGGGAATAATAATCAAGAGTAGGCTCAACCCATCACACTAAGAATTCTCATCATGCAAGCATCAAAATTTCAATTAAAAAATGTAAACAATAGCAAATAAAGTAAAACTAAGCACACCTACTTTCTCCAGTGCAATTATTTATTCATAATTCCCACCCAAATCGTATTTGTCATGCAATTAATGTAATTGTAGTATGTAACAACTTAATATGTGATTATCCCTTCTCTCTACTACAAACCGAGTAGCAAACTAGAGTTTTTTATTTTTATTATTACCTTTTTATTATCTTCTTTAAGTCGTCACTTGCCTTTTGATGCGAATGAAAATCATTTGTGACGAATTCACCCGGTTACTCAACAAGCCACAAACTTAAAGTGCTTTGCATACTCATATTTCAAGTTGCCGTTTTACGTAAGTATAAACATTTGTGATGAATATCCCTAATTACTAAGCAACTCAAAACATTGGAGTAGATTGACTTTATTCATAATTTTTTTTTTCATTATTACTCTATTTACTTAAACTATGTTTAGGACTAGATCAAAGGGAATAATCACAAGAAAAAACATCACATTTGTCTTTTCTGTATAATAGCATGACCCACACAATTTTGTAAGGAAATGTGAAATTCAATAATCCTAAAGTAAATAAGTATGCTTACTCTTCCTTTATAAGAAATTGTTTATCCCAAAAAAATTATTTCAATGCTTATCTCAATGAATAACTGAAAAGTGTAATGGTGAGCTTAATTGAAATCCATTTAAAATTTTGTTTTTCTTTTCTAAAAAAATAAATCATAAATTTGTAAAACTTCCCCCCAAACTTGAATATCACATTGTCCTCAATGGGAAAGAAAAACAAAAACAAAAAGAATGCAAAAGTTCAGAATTTCTCCCCTGATTCGTCCTTAAATTTCTGCACGCGCAGAGTTCAGTATTTTGGCGATATCTGGAGCTGTAGATGTCCAAATGGGCTGATTTGTTTTTTGCTGGAAAGCTAAGACAATTGTCTACAATTTCTCTTTGAATCACTTTTCCAGATTCTAACTCCATACTGCTCAAAAACAGTCATCAATGAAGGCGTACAAAACAGCTCCGCCCGGCAACTTCCAAAATTTATGCAATCCTACAAGATAAAATAAAAAATTAAAATAAAATAAACTAAAAGATAAACCAAACCTAAATGAAATTAAAAAAACATGGGTTGCCTCCCAAGAAGCGATAAGTTTTAAGTTTTCAGCCAGACATGGGGGTCAAATGGTTAAGTAATGCCAAGATCCAACAACATTAACACATCATTTCTAATTTTTCTCTTCAGATGTGGATCAGGTTCAAGCTCCAGTTTGAGGCGTTTCCTTTTAGATGATGATTTCTTTGATTCTCCCACCTCTTTGAATTTATGCTGAAAAAATGAATAAAAAGATGGTTCAGCATCCAAATACATGACATGTTCAAAAATATTTTCTTTTTCAGTTTCAAAAGTTTCTGAATTTGTTGGATATATTTTAATAGGTGATTTTTCAATTTCAGCCTTATGTTTCTCGCCCACAATTGTATCAGTTTTACTCACTTGAATACACGACTGTTCTTCAGGAGGAAACTTTATGGAATTAAAAACATCATACATTACTTGTTCATGCTGAATTTGTTCCTCCACAATTTGTTCAATCTCACTTTGATTTTCAACCACATTCTGTTCGTCATTTTCTTCTTGTGGTTGCTCAATTGTCCTCCCGCTTCGTAGTGTTATAGCCTCGACATGCTCCTTGGGATTGACAACTGTTTCGTGTGGTAATGTTCCTGCAGTTTTTTCGTTAACAATATTTGAAAATTGACTAATTTGTACCTCAAGATTGTGAATGGAAGCCGAAGTTGAATTTGCAATATTTTGGTTTGCCAAATCTGTCTTTTGTATGTATTGTTCTGCCCTTTGCATGTATTGCATAAACATATCTTCAAGTGTCAGCTTCTTTTCTTGCTGTGGAAAATTTTGAGGTGGTACAACTGCTCATTGATTGTAGTTCCATGCAAGTGTACAAAATCACAACAAGTAATATAGTAAGTGAATAGAGTGTCGAACCCACAGGGACTAGATATTTTACTGAGTACCGAATTTACGAGATTAATCACTATTTGGAAGATCGAAATTTATGAAGGATAAAACAACTAAACTAAATTAATCTAATTAAAACGAACTAAATTTGTGAAGAGGGAGAGGGCTATTAACTGTGAAGCTCTTGTAAGTTGTTAATGGTAAAATTAGTTCTAGGGCTCTTGGTTCACCTCGTTTATCACACACACAAATTATAACTCCTTATGAATAAAGATATTATCTTTCCAAGTTGTAGACCAAAATCCTAAAAATATTAACCACTCTATCCAGGTAGTCTAAAAATTATTCTCAACTAATTATTTGCCTATACATCAAATTATTAATTGAAAATTTGGATTTCTTAATGGCCACGTCCTCTAATAATGGTATTTAATTTTTATAAATCACAAATCACCAGTTCGGTCTCTTCATGATTTAAAAGATCATACAAATGTTTATCCACCATTTTGTACACATAAATAATAAAAATTAAAACACAACCAGGAAAAATAAAATAATAATAAGGAATTGAAATTTGTATTCTACAAAACTAGGCTACATCTTAGCCTCTAGAACAATAAATTCAGTTCATGTTCAATTTGCAATAAAAAATATGTTTTGGATTGCATCAAAAGAAATTTGGAGAAGAGATACAAAAAGAATACAAAATTTAATGCAAACCCCTTTTCTGTCTCAAAAGCTGGAGCCAACAACTGTAGCAGCCACGTCAGCGAGTCAGTCAGCGTCGAAGACCGCGTCCACGTCAGATCGCACAGGCTTGTCATGCCTGTCGTGTCGAAGTCGTTGAGCGCATGGGTCCTACTGTCTGCATCAGTCCACTGCAGTTGCTGTCGCTGCACGTGGGTCCCCTCTCTCTCTCCCTTTGTTTCTTCTGAACGCGTCGAACAGAGAGAAGAGAAGAAGAGAAGTCTTCTCTCTCTCTGACTATTCTTTCTCTCTTTTTTTTTTCTTTTTTTAAATGATGACCCATCACCTCCTGAATCTTCTCTCTTCCTTTGGTTTGTACTTATAGAGAACGGGAAGAGCAATTAGGGTTTGCGCTTTTTGCAGAAAGATCCATTCTTTTCATTTATTTTCTTCCTTCTTTGACCTGAATTTTATTTCTTTCTCTTTTATTCTTTTCTTTCCTTTTCTGCCAACCACATGCTGCTGCATACATAAAATAAGAGCAGAATTTAGGATTTAAAAATAAAATAATTTAATTAGTTTAAAATTAATTAAACTAACTAAAAATCATATTAGCTCATTAAAATCCTTATAAAATTATTTGTCGTACTTTTACTCAACAAAACAATAAAAATTGATAAATCCATAGTTTTACTTTGTTTGTTGATTTTTTCCACAAATCTTTACTTTTTGCATCAAAAATATTATTTCTTCAAAAATAAATAATTAAATAAAATCTTATAGAAATAAGATGAATTATAGATAATATCAATGAAACCAAGCAATTTTAATTGGTAAATGAGTACAAATATTTGTATATAAATTAGACACATCAAAGACAAAGCAAAACAAAAAGCAAAAAGATGCCTGCCACAACTCCTTCAGCTGTTTCAGCATCTACAGTAGTCAAGTTGAAAGTCTGACCTCTCCTCAGAACAACGGTCCTCTGACCGACAATATGATGCTGAGGAGGAAGCGGAGGCCTAACTGGATACGAGCTGGGCCTGCTTACTGAACAGGACCCCTGGCTAGAAGAGCTACCTGTTGCTGCTGCGGACAATCGCGTACTAAATGATCAACGACGCCACACCTAAAGCACCGGCAGTTAACGCGCCAACAATTCTTACGCTCATGCCCAGACATCTGACAGAAGTCGCAAAAACCTCCCTTCGGAAACCAGCAGAAGGATACGGAGTTTCCCTGACCGGATGGGTTGGGACAGGCCTCCGAACAGGACCACCAGAAGGCCTAGCAGCAGAATGCGAAACAGTCCGCGAAGAAGGAACCAAACCACCATGAGCTTGTTCCTAAGCTCGAGCTGCCTCAAGAGCTTCAGCAAAGTACGCAAACGAAGAGAGACAAGATGCCTCTTGATATCCTGCTCAAGCCCATTCGTGAATCTACGAGCTCTATCCTCTTCGGTAGCCACAAGAATGGCAGCGAAGCGGCTAAGTCTAGTAAACTCAGCTGCGTACTCATCCACTGACCTCGAATCCTGTTTCAAGAAGTCCATGTTACAACATTGTTTGGACAATTATATAATAAAATTCCAAAATAGAATAATGACTTAACCTGTTTTAGGGCCAGAAATTGCTTTTCCATCTCAACTCGAGTACTACTGGGGAAGAACTTCTCCAAGAATCTCCGAGTGAAAGTGGTCCAAGCAATAGGCCTCTCAAGTCGCTCGGACTCGGCCATCCAACAAATATGAGCCAAATCCACCAGCTGGATGGACACCACGTCCACCCTATCAGCCTCGGCAACACGTGCCGCTAAGAGCAAGCGCTCAGTCTAGATCAACCACTGTTCAGCCTCCAAAGGCATCTCAGTGCTGGAAAAGCAGTCGGGATGCAGCCTCATAAAATCCGTAACTGTTCCTGGACAAGGCGAAAGATTTGCCTGCACAGACACAACGGGAGGCAGAACCCTGGCAGCTTCAAGAGCAGCCATCACAAGATCACTGTGGTTTTGCTGCTGATTGATCAGCCGCTCAAGCACAGCAGTGACAGCCTCAACTGGATCAGGCTGAGAAGAATTTTTACGAGCCATAGCTGCACCAAAAATAAAAACAATTAGCATCCTGAATCAAAGTTGATAATAATTTATTTATTGATGCATGGTTGGTGAAATATTGAGCCGATCCCACTTCAAGCCAAGCTTGTCTAATAAATTAGGCAACTAATACATTAGCCAAACCTGGGCTCTGATACCACTAAAAGCCTTGTCACGCCCTACTTTCCAAAAAGAATACGGAATACGGATACGCGACTCAACCCAACGAATGATTTGCATCATCCATAAGCTGTTCAAGAATCTTTACAACATCTCACAAAATAATCAGAGTCGGAAGCAAAAGAGAATCAACCACACACATGCAAAATTGAATTAATAAACCAACAGAATTTACTTGAAACAAAATATATTAATCTCAAATAAATTAGAATCTAGATAAGACAAAATCCTGGGTCACATCGCCCAAAATACCAAGTAATCATCCAAGTACTCAAAATACATTATTCAAAGCAACAATAATAGCAATACTAATAAGCAAGAAATCCAGCACTAATATCTCATTTTGCCAATGCCATTGGGCAGCTGACCATCCTGATCTGCAATTAATAATTGCAGAAAAAGGAAAGAGAAAATAAGTATCCGTCAATGCAAGTTACGGGCCACTTATAATGTAGGATACAAGTACGTGGGAAAGATAAACAAATAGCATGGGATAATGCATCAACGGTAATAACTAGTATGAGTCAGTAAAACAAAGTCAACTAGCATAGTATACTAACAGTACAAATGAATGTGTCAAGTATAGTGTCATATGGAAACTAATAGTGTCCAGTAATAGTAAACTCATTGTATCAGTGTAACAGTATAACAGTATCAATCCAACAGTATTAGTCTAACAGTATCGGTCTTATGTTCTCACAGTCTTGTGTGTATTACTAGCTAGGTATCACTTCATGCGTCCTATATTATAAAACATAGTTGCTACAACAAACAGTTTTGCTTTTAGATTTTATAGTGGACCATAATGGGGCAGTGTACTCAGGTATTAGTTACAGTAGCAGTAGTAGTAAAAGTAACAGTAACAGTAGCAGTAATAGTAACAGTATGGAATACTAGTTCCCTTCCAAGTACACATTTCCATATTTTCCACTACTAGATCTTCCCTTAAGAACCCCGGCTTGATTACTTTTATTATGGTTATTAACAGACATGATAGTGCATGAAATAGTGTCAAACTAATATGGTACAATCTTTATTAGGTTTAGGAAAACAAATAGACATGGATAGGTGATATACGGTCACATAAACGAACAAAACAGTGTATGTTCATATTCAGGACAGCATGACAATACAGTACTAAAACAGTGATTCCTGTTACTACAGAAATTCAAATCTGAATCCTTCAAAGAATCTGGAAAATAGACTTCCACACGAATCCAGCGATTATGTATAAGCCATATAGTACATCACAAAATCATAACTCAAAACTGATTTGAATCCAAAAAACACGTTCAGTCAGAAATCAGTGAACCATATTCAAAGTCAGAAAAACAGCATTAAAACTCATCAAATAAATTCAGGAAAAGTCTGGGGTAATCCCCTATATGTCTAGTATCAGAATATAGAGTTTTATAATATTCCAGTAAAATTAGTTCTGTCAACAAAAATCAGAAAACATCAAGAAACGATAGTTTGACAAATCTGGAATTCCCTACATTGCTGTACGGAAACTATAATATCTCTCAAACTGTGAAACAAAATCAAAATCCACAAATGGGAGATGAAAATAGACAAAATAATATAACTTTCATATTTTATAAATATTTTCCATACAGTAAAAGGAAATAGGGTGAAAATACGATTCTTTACAGAACAGCAAGCAAAATACAGCAAGTATAACTTTCATAAACAAGCATGAAATTCCGTATAAAACTCATCAATAAAATCCACCAAAATTCTTGGTAATCTCTAGATAGGTATAGAAATACTGTTCAAAGTTTCAGGTCAAAATAATATAATTAGGACTAGTATCAAAATAGTTTAATCATCAAAATCATCAATAAAGGAAATATGGAAATAGAATACACCTCTGTAGTAAAACAGCCATAACTCACTCATACGAAAACGAAATCGATCAAAGTCAGTGATATTGGAAAGAAGATAGATTTCTCTACAATTCATGTCAAATACAAAAATTAAGAATTCTGACTTTAATATGGTCTAAAATACAAATCAAAACTGATCATCGACAATTACAGATGTTTCTCTAACAACAAAACCAACATAAATCATACGAAACATGTTCTAATCACAATCAAACATAGTATAGAGTCTACTAAGTGTCCAAACATCATGAAATAGAGTATATAACAGATTCACAATCATCATATCACATGGATCTCATCAAACACATAATTTCACCTAATTATGAATAGATCAAGAACGGTCAAACCTAGTTGTTTTCATGTCAATTTTGTGTCGTGAGGTAACTATGGTCAATAGCATAATAGAGACAAAACCAATCAAAGATAACACACACACGAGTTGTCTCTAGAACCCAACTACAGTATAAGTTGTATTTTTGACTTGTTTCATACAAAGGAATTGGAGTACAAGTTACTTGCCTTAACCGAAGATGAAAACGAAGAACACAAAGAATAACGGGAACGGTTCCCAGCAACGAACAAAATCCACGAATGACAATCCACAAACCAAGAGCAAACGGTCCACACGATCACACGTGCGAAATCCACAAAGTGAGAGAGATCAAGAG
The DNA here is from genome assembly GCA_017893485.1 of Hemerocallis citrina. Classification (NCBI taxonomy): domain Eukaryota; kingdom Viridiplantae; phylum Streptophyta; class Magnoliopsida; order Asparagales; family Asphodelaceae; genus Hemerocallis; species Hemerocallis citrina. The sequence continues at coordinate 219,116,526 of CM030361.1, read as the reverse complement.
AGACAGAAAGTGGTTGGCTGGGGTAGCATCAGGCTGCTACTGCCTGCGCTGCTGCTGGCCGACGGCGACGGACGGCCAAAGGAACAGAAATGGAAAGATATAGTGGTTCTTGGTGTAGGAGGTTGCGGCTTGGGTGGTCGGCAATGGTTGGGGTGACTGGGATGGGCTTGGTCAGGTGTTGGGTGCACCGGCCGAAGGTGGAGGGCGTTGGGTGTGGGGCTGGGGTGTTGGTGGTTGACACAACAAGGAAGAGAGGGAGGTCTGGTGTATAGGATTTAGGGTTAGGGTTTAGGTTTTAGGGAGATAGTATATATATAGGGTTTATTTAGTGTAACACCCCGGATTGTATGATGCTTGTATATATATGTATGTATGTATATTGACTGTATGCGTGCACACGATTGCAGTATTTTGTTTGATTTTGATATCGTGGTGAATGGTTAGGGTTACGGGACGGTTCATGGGAGGATTGCATTCTAAGAGATGCATGAGAACGAGGAGGACCGATACTAGTATAAATGCTGGTTTTCGGTACGATACCCATGCAAATATAACACTGTATGATACTACAGTGAATATATATTGCATCTACTCGTTAGACCGCTCGTCTCGCGCTCATTGGAACCCATTTAAACTAAATAGGACAGCCAACATAACTAACACCAAAACCATTGGCTACAAGCCATGGTTTTGCCCAAAACTACCCTACAATCCTATGCTACACTCTCCCATAGAATCCGGCCTATACCCCTCCCATCTCCTTCATTTCTCACTTCATTATCTCCCTTTTTTATCTGGAAATTTCAGAAAGAAAACACCTCAAGAGAAGGAGGAGAGAAGGAAGAAGGAAGTGAAGAAGAAAGATCAAGAGAAGAATTCCAAGAGAAGAAGCTTGAAGAAGTTCCTTCCACTACTACAACCAAGGGTGGAAAGTTTCTCTAAACCTGATTTTCTTGTCTTGTAATTGATTTTAATTGCATGCATGTATGCTAGGATGCATAGGATTGATCATCTAAAGGTTAAAAGTTGAAGTCAGAATTGAACTAGATAAACTGATTCGGAGTACCATTTTGTGGATTTTCCCGAGAGTAAAATATTATGAATTAGACTATGAAATTAAAAGGGTTTGTTCATATATGTGTTAGGATCATCCTTGATTTATTTCAGAGTTTTCTATCATCATTTGTTATGCTAATAAAATCGTGAGATGGAGCTGTGTCGTAAGGCAGACTCAGAAAAAGATAAACAGGATGGCTGATATTGTAGAAATTGTCATGATTTATTGAAGCATGCTATTGATCTGAAATTTATATCAATATTCCTGAATGCATGCTGATTATGCACAAAATTTAGTAAATTATTTGGATGAGTTTATAGACATGAGAAAAATCGATCTATAACCAGTAGCTGATGTTGAATTAGAAAACTTGATGGTTTCTGTGCTAACTTGCAATAGATATTACTCACTGTATAATTACAATTTTGATATGAGATCTTTTGCATGATGTTGGGTATGATGTCTGGTTTCACTACCTTTAATTTTATGTCATTTGGACAAGTCTGCAATTTACTATGATTTTGTGATTAAGCACTATGCTGTTTTTAGCCAGTTTTGATACTCTGTAAAGATTGGGAAACTGAGACATGTTAGAGGCACATTTTGAGGATCATGACTCATTAGAGAGTTGTAGTAGACACCTAGACCTTTCCAACAAAACTAATTTAAGGCAATTCCAGTAAATGGTTGAATTATTTTGATTTTCGTAAGACTGGACAGAGGACTAAAGTAGAGCTGAGTGCTCTAAATTGGAGAGACCAATTGTGTGAATTGGTGTATCGATGATAGATGAGTGTGTTAGGGTGACATAATGGTATAATTTGGACTCATGACCATCTAGCGAGTTATTGAGGACACCCACACCCTTCTACAGAATTTGAGTTTGTTTCGTTCTGATGAACGAGTAGGATTTTGTGTTACTGGTAAGGTACAGCCCGTGCACAGGAAGCACGCAGGTTGGAGCTTGAGAAGCTATTTCGAGGACTTAGATGGTTGAATCTAAGCTCTTGATCAACTAGGAAGTTGTATCCTAGGATCTTACCTTTTCAGGTTGGGCTCGTACACTCCAATCGGAGTTGTATCGAGAGAGGGATGACCATTTTAAGATTCGGGCAGAAACCCGTAGGTCGCTTAGTCTGGGTTTGGACTAAGGGTTGTGAAAGCATTTTTCCCTTGTGTGTGAGCTGAGTCGGTGACTCGTGTCTAGAGATGGTTGATCTCTATTATTGAGGTTGTTGATTCTCTGAGTGGGATGTGTGACTCGAGTTAGTCACTAGGGTAAAGGATACCCTGCACCTATCAAGCCTATATTATTAGACTTCTGTCGAGCGTAGGATGTCCGAGCATGCCAGCGAGTGGATCTTACGCGGCAGTTTTACATTTTCAGCCGGGGTTGCGGCAGGCGTAGGCCATTATACTGGACGAGTCCAAGTCGGGGAAGTGGCGAACCGGACTGGTGTCGCCAGGGGCTAGAGGTTGATAGGCAAGTGTGGAAGCAATCAATTTTTACCCGAAATAATTAGAGTAAGGTAGGGATTAGAATGGTTTATTAAGGGGTTGGGACATTGCATTAGTCCTAGTAAACCATAGTCGGTGTTGTATCTTCCAGTCGTAGGGATACGTTCTCAGCCGCTAATGGATTGCGTCTCCGGCTCGTATCTCGATCTGTTGATTTCCAAAGTTTTGTCGAAGTAAGGTGCAGGAGGCCCGGAGGAATTGACCTCCCGTAGTGCTCACGTCCCTAAAGCGCGGGCTTGTGTTTTTTGTTTTGGTATATATATGTTCATAACCCGGGCTAGGGGTGAACACGCATGCGAGAGTCCATGAGTGGACATGTGGAACCAAGGGTCGTAAGGACCAGGTTCGATGCGGTTTTTAAGGAGGTCCGTGCGCGGGTACCAACTGGCGGTGACCACTTGGGCACTGCAGGGCTGAATTAGACCGACCGCTGCAATTTCCTTGGGCGACGGACAATCTATTGGGAATTGGAGTGTGTACAAGAGTAGGGTGCATGGCGAGGGTTCGAATCCCTAAATTGTGGAGAAAGACGACTAGATTTGGAGGCGTATGTAGTATGGGATGCATTCGTGCTCCAAAGTCTTGCTTGCATTAGAAGTTAGGCATGTGAGTTTGCTGCATCTAGTCACAGGGTCATGTCATAATACTACACTAGAACCCGAATCCACTAAATCCTTGTTTTGACACAACACATTTTCTTTTTGCATAAATTATTGGTTGTGATTGAATTTTAGAGGATCGCTGTTATCACCAGCTTTGTGTCAGTCGAAGTACTGACGTTTCCCACCTTTTAGGTATCGGTTATGCCTTTCGAACAGGTGCAGAGGTATCAGAGTCGCGCAGCAGAAGCCTGAAGCTGAGGAGCAAGTCCCGGGGGAGCCGATGGGCCGCTCAGCGAAGTTCCGCAAGTAATCAGTCGATTACCATTCTAGGAGGCAGCTGATCGCTTCATAAGAGGAGTCTGTAAATACTTGTAATAAGTTGTAATGAATTGATGTAATTTGTACTCCTTGTCCAAGAACAAGTTATCGGTTGTAATCATGATGTAATGACCTATTTGGCAAATAAAAGTTTTTAAATTTCCCTAATATTACTGTGTTGAGATGCATTTGAAGGTAAAGATTCTGGAAGGTGTCACGGATGTTGTAATGCCCCAATTTTCATTTATGAAAATTATTTATTTATTTTGCACGTAGTGTGCACGTGCAATTTTTTGTAATATAAAATCCTATAATTATTTTTATTATGGATGATGTGTGTTCTTTAATTATTTTTAGAAAGGCCCATTTTTCTTCAAATAAACATAAGCCTTTTTTTTAGCCCAAATCTAATTTATTTACTTTCTTTTATAAAACTATTATTTTGGCCCATAAACTAAAGCCCATGAGTTATTTTTATTACAACTTGTAATGTAGCACATCTTTTAAAAATTCATTTTTGTAGAAAATATAATGTACAACTTTTGTTAAATGGAGACGAGTGCATGCACGTGCATTGCACGTACATGTGCAAAGCACCTCATGTGAGGCCGGTTTTGACATGGTGGGAAATGAAAATTTTGAGTGGAGTCATGGGTGGTGGTTGCTTGATCATGGTTGGTTATTGTAACTCCTCCTTGAATCCTAGCCTTTTGTTTCTAACTCCTGGTTTAATCCTAGCATTCCATTTACTCAAATTTTTAGTATAAATACCCCCCCCCCCCTAGCCAAGTTATTTTGTACTAATTAATTCTCCAAGACCTATAGTATAAAATACATTATTAGTAGTTTAGTAAGTGAGTTAAAAGATTGAGAGTTGTGTGTGGGGAGTTTGTGCTTGCATCAACAAGGAAGGCCGACATCAAAGGAGCTCGGGTTCGGCATCTTGGAGGCTTGTGTGCGCATCGACAAGAAGGAGGATCGCTCTCTTGGCAAGGACTTTTGTTTAGGAGGTGTTGCAAATTGTGTTTCTCTCCAATTAAGGTGGGTTATTTTCTACATTTCTAATTAGGAAGCATGCTAGAATTAAATTGAAATGATGATGCATGAAAAAGATTAATAAGAGTACATTTTAATCACCAAAACGGCTTATTAATTGATTGGAATGTTAATAAATAGCTTGTATGTGTTTCCATCGTTTAATTTAAGTCGTGTGTAGATTAATTATAGCTATGGATTGTTTGAAGAAAAATTCATTATTAGCATCGATAACTATATGCAAAACTTAGTAGATGACAATGTTGCCTTATATGCTTAAAGGGACTTTTGTGATAATGTTGTAATAGATGACGTAAAAAATATAATTTGTGTGTTTATGAAATGAATAAAAACAGAGAATTGATATAGAGATTATTGAGATCATGATTGGATAAGAAATGTCGAAAAAGAAATGTGGTAGTAGTAGCTTACAATTTAACCAAATTGAATGGGAAATATATGTTTAATTATTGAGAAAATTATTTTTTTATATACTGGAGTATAAATTATTAGAGGAACAATTAATCTGGAAATTTACAGCAAGATTAGTAAGAGCAAAATCAAATGAGAGCTTTTTGAACATCGAAATGTTCTATTAACAGAAACAATTGATTTAAGTAGACTTCGAGTTGTATCTGAGACAACCTGAGCTTATAGCTCAAGTGGTCGGGATGCTCTTAATCGCTACAGTGCGTGGGGTTCCCCACAGATCGATTGTTCGATTCCCGTTAGCACCATATATTTGTTTTGTACATTTAAAAATAAATTAACTGCAGCCGAGAGCATGTATAGCTCTCAGCCCTCCTTTATACTGCTTGGCGCGATCGGCCTAGTGGTTTGTGCCTGCGGCTTGTTTCCCTGTGGTTGTTGGTTCGAAACCCGGTCTCGGCCTAGGTTTAATTGTGGAAAAAAATATTTTTTGGTGAATTTTTTGTGATTAAAAATTATGGAAAAAATATGATTATTATTCTAAAAATATGTGGGACTTATGAAAAATGATTTGGTAGTTATGAAAATAAAATAGAGTATATTTTTTAGAACAAATGTATAAATAGAACTATGGTTCTACACCTGATTTTGTGGAGGTTATAATTCGCAAAAGAATTTGAAATAAAGTGTTAGAAAAGAAATATGAATAAGAAGGAAATTATATGACGTTAAGTGATGTGTATTATTCTTATTGAAGAATAGTGTGACCATATTGAGTAGTGGATATTTACAAATCTTGATATGATTTTTAATGTGGAAATGATATGTGATGAATTACTTGATGAATAATTGAATTCCATGTATGATTATGGACTCATGAATGATTTAGAAAGAGAAATGTTATTGAGTATGAAAAATCAAGCATATGAATTATGAATTGAAATTGAAAATTAGAGTGTAGCCAAAACTCACACCGGCAAGTGAAAGTGATGAATAATTATGATTATTGAAATTGAAAAGACCAGTTTGGGTCATTGTGAAATAAAAGAAATAAGACCGGTAGTAGTGAGAGGGCTAACTCTAAGAGATTGATTTTATTCATGATTCAATTAAACTAAGGATTAGTTATATAGTGAAGATGTGATGAAAGTAAGAGAAAAACATTGAGTATGAGGGCCATTGGATTGGCGGTGAGAGAGTATCCCAGGATGTCCCATGATGAGTCATGATAAGGTGTGGATACTGCTCCAGAGTACCGTCTCGGTGGCGACGCTCGTGGGGTGTTGGACGACTGCGGGTGGTGTCATGTCTATGGTAAGAGCTGAATTACCACAGGATGCCTTCATGATGAGTCATGTGTCAGTGTGTTGGGATTCCCTCCAGGGCGCCTAGACATGAGTTCGTATGTCAGAAAATATCTAGGATACTTACCGTAGTTATAATAGTAGATTAAGACATGACGAGGGATTGAACCCTACAAGATGAAGAACGATTATGGGCTTGCCCTCGGACCTATGTAGTATGGGATGCATAGAATCCGAACAAGTGCGCATTAGTGTCATGTAATATAAATAATTGCATTAAGGACTAAGTGCACAATCACAACACGACATCAATAGGGTATTCCCTTTAGTTTGATATGTGACAAGTTTGTGTTTGTTAAATATGGAAAATCAATTATACCCCGGCATAGAGAGGATGGCCGTGTATAATGTTTGTCGGTTGAATAAACTGATGTATCCATAGTTTTGTATGCAGGGTAAATGACATGATAAAGATTAAAGAAGCACAGATGCTTAGAGATTATTCAAATATTGATGTACATTTATTTAAATGTTGTAAATTTTGCTTCCGCTGTAAAAATGTAAAGTGTAAAGTTTTTCATGTAACTCTGATGTAAAGTGAAAAGTTTTAAATTCCTTGTCAAATTGTACGAAAGAAGTGTAAAGGTCCTGTGGAATCTCGAATTCAGTGTATTTTTGGAATTCGGGGCGTTACAGAGTGGTATCAGAGCCACGCTTCACACTTGTACAAATTTATAAGGAATGACACCCTTGAAGTGGACATTAGAGTGTGTGTTTGAGTCTAGAGATTTAAATGTAAGTGACTTACATTTGTGTTGCTCTATGACTTATGCTTCTTCCTACCTATTTCTAAGATGGCTGATCACTTCGACCCTGCTGGAGACGACAACTGGCATATCATTGAGGAAGATTATTATCCTAGACAAGCAGATTCCGAGGAAGAGTACTACCCAGGGCAAGCAGATTCTGATGGAGAAGAATGGCCTGAGTCCCGAGAGATCTCCCCACCTCCGGATTCATCTGATGACTCTTCTGACGAAGAAGAAGAACCGGTTCCAAATAGTCTTGTGATATCTCTTCAGAGGCAGGTAGAAACACTATGGGAGAGAGTCGGATTATTGGAGGCTCAATTGGCAAAGCGCAAGGACGACTTTGCAGTTCTCAGTCATCGTGTATGGGAACTCGGGAAGAGGAAGAATATGACCGATGTGCTGAAGGAAGAAGTTGAAGAACTACGGAGAGAACTTCGAGAAGAGAAGAGGAACCGTAGGAGTTAGACTGTTGTAGCTTCTACTGTTTTCATTCTGATGTCAAGAAATGTTTTCAATTCGAATGTATAAAGTTTGGAATTTAATGAAATGCAAGTTGATTTAAAATTCATGTCCTATACTTCGAATTTAATGGATCTTTTGCATCAGAATATGGCTAGAAGAGGAGCTAGAAATGGGGAAGGTCTGGATTTGGAAACGGAACTTGCGAGGGTCTATCAGACGCTCAACACCGTGGCCATGAATCAGAACCAAGGAAGGGTACCTGCGAATCCGGTGCCCGAGGCGATCAAACTCGTGGAATCGTTCAAACGGATGAAACCACCTGTGTTCGAAGGGAAGTCAGACCCTGATGCGGCTGACAACTGGATTCATCAGGTAGAGACGATCTTCGAAGTACTGGAGACCCCTGAGGGCAGCAAGGTGAAGTTGACGACTCTGCAACTTGAGAAGGATGCGGTTATTTGGTGGCAGTCGATGAAGCAGACGATGGGAGGTATTGTTCTTGGCTGGGAGGAATTTTTGGAAGAATTCCGCAGTCACTATTTCCCCTCCAACGTCCAGGAGAAGAAGGCTATGGAATTTCTATCACTACATGTAACGCCCCGAATCCCAAATACAACTGAATTCGAGAGTTCTACAGGATCTTTTCACTTCCTTTAGTACAATTTTACAAGAAAATTTGAACTTTTCATTTTACATCAGAGTTTACATAAATTTATTACAATTTACACTGCACAGCGGAAGTAAAATTACAATATTTACATGAATGTACAACAACATTGGATAATCTTTAAGCATCTGTTCCTCTTTAATCTTTATCATGTCATTTACCTGCATATAAGACTGTGGGTACGTCAGTTTATTCAACCGACGAATATTATACACGGCCATCATCTCTATGCCGGAAATAGTATAACTTATTTTCCATATTTAGCAAACACAAACTTGTCACATATAAAACTAAAGGGAATACCCTAATGATGTCGTGTCGTGATTGTGCACTTAGTCCTTAATGCAATTATTTATGTTACATGACACTAATGCGCACTTGTTCGGATTCTATGCATCCCATACTACATAGGTCCGAGGGCAAGCCCTTAATCGTTCTTCAACTTTGAAGGGTTCAATCCCTCGTCATGGCTTAATCTAGTACTGTAACTACAGTAAGTATCCTAAATGTTTTCTAACCTACGAACTCATGTCTAGGTGCCCTGGAGGGAATCCCAATGCACTGACACATGACTCATCATGCAGGCATCCTGTGGAAATTCAGCTCCTACCATAGACATGACACCACCCGTAGTCTTCAAACATCCCACGAGCGTCGCCACCGGGACGGTACTCTGGAGCAGTATCCTCGCCCAGACTCATCATGGGACATCCTGGGATATGCTCTCGCTGCTACCCAATGGCCCTCATACTCAGTGTTTTTCTCTTACTTTCGTCACGTCTTCACTATGTAACTAATCCTTAGTTAATTAAAATCATGAACAAAATCAAAGCACTAGAGTTAGCCTCTCCACTAAATCGGACTTATTCATTCATTCAAACATGACCAACCTTGGTCTTTTATTTCAAATTTCATTTCATTTCTTTCCAAATGCCAGGGGAGACTTAGCTAGTCTTTTGTTTCAATTCCAATTCACAATTTCTAAAGTTGAGCGTTTCAACTCATAAATTCACAGGTTGAATTGTCATACTCAAAATATTTCTATTTTCAAATCATGATTTTCAAATTGTTCAATGGTCCATAATTATATATTAAATTCAACTATTCATCATGTAACTCATGAAATGCTATCTTTACATTAAAACCACATCACTAGTTACTCAATCAAAGATGGATATTTACACATCATAATTTGTCGCACTATTCTCCAATGAGAATAATCCACATCACTTCACATAATTCACATCTTATTCGCATTTCTTTTATAATATTCCATTTTAAGTCTTTTGTAAAAATACAACTTTATACAAATGCAAGTGTAGCACTCATAGTTCTAAATTACACTTTTATTCTTAAAACATATTCCACTTCATGCAAATAATCCTCAAATTATTTTTCATAAACTCCCCATATTTTTAAGATAATAAATATATTTTTTCCACATTTTTTTGATCACTAAAACACCCCCCCCCAAAAAAATTGTTTTTCTACAACATAACAACAACCGAAGGCCACGGATCAAACCAGCGACCACTAGGAGAAATAGCCAAAGCACAGACCACTAGGCCAGGTGCTCATCCCGTCTAGAAGAAAGGGAAAAAGCATTAAATGCTTTCGGCCGAACTGTTTATTTCCAAAGTTGTAAATAAAAAGTATGGTGTCAACGGAATTCGATCCCTCCACCTCAGAGAAAATGCCATGCATACTGTAGCGATTGAGAATGATCCGACCACTCGAGCTATGGGCTCGGGTTGTCATTAGTACAATTTGAATTTTATTTAACCAATACCCTCTGTTATTTGAAACATTTCGCCGTTCATCAAATCTCATTTCATTTGTTCTTACTAACATACTGTAAAAAATCCAAATTAATTATTTCCATCATGAATTTTATTCCAGTATATGAAAATAATTTTCTTAAATAATTAAACATATTTTTCCCAATAGTTAACACATTTTTACCATACAATTTGGTTAATGTGATATACTACTACTAATACATTCTTTTTTTTTTCGACATTTTAATTTCATTAATCTCTATACTAATTTTCTGCTCTTATTTATTACACAAGCATAACAATTGCATCGTAATTCATTCGTTACAACATCATAACAAAATTTCTAATTTAGCACATAAAGCGACATTGTCCAACTACTAAATTTTTTCATGCTACTAACGAAGGTTTCTTTACACAATTTATAACCACATTCATATTGCACACAACTTGAATTTTAATAGTAGAAACACACACAATTTGCATATCAACAATTCAATCAATTATAGATCATTTTTCCAATTAAATGTGCATTCTTATTAATCATTTTCATGCATCATTTTTCTAATTAAATCTAGCATGCATTCCTATTTAGAAATAGTGAAAATTTACTCATTTTAATTTGGAAAGGAAAAATACAATTTAGCAACCTCCTAAACGAATGTCTTTGCAACAAGAGTGCTCCTCCTCCTTGAAGCGCGCACACGAATCTCCAAGCACCCAAAACCGAAAGCTCCCTCTTCATGTGGTGGCTGGTCTCCTCTTCTTCTTAATGTTGCAAGCACAATCCCACACACTCTCAATCTTTTAACTCACACAATCACCACTAGATAAAGTATTTTAGACTATAGATTTGTAGAAAGTAATAAGCACAAGAATAACTAGCCATGGAGGGGGGTATTTATACTAAAAATCAAAGAGAATGGAGGGCTAGGATCAAGTAATTGGTTATAAGATGGAGGGCTAAGATGAAAGTAGGAGTTGCATTAACTACCCACAACCAAGTAACCACCAAGCATGATCTCCACTCAAATTTTTGGTTTCCCTCCCAAAAGAAGCAATCCCGACCTACATAGGAAGTGCATATTGCACGTGTACGTGCAATGCACGTGCATGCAACTTGGCCTCCAAAATTTTTACATTTTATTTTATATAAAAATAAACTTCAAATTGTATTCTACATTACAAGTTGTATTCAAAAATAAATTAACTCATGGGCTTTAGTTTATGGTTCAAAATAATTATTTTAAAATAAAATAAATGAATTACATTTTGGGCTTTAAGAAAAAGACTTTTTGTCTAATTGAAAGAAGGCTTTGTATAAAATAATTAAAAGCACATATTTAAATATCTATACTCATCATGATGAAAGTAATTACCAAAAATATTGCACGTGCACACTACGTGCAAAATAAAATAATTTTTTATTAAATGAAAAATCAGGGCATTACACTACAACAAGGTAGCATGTCAGTTAGAGAGTACGAGACCAAGTTTACTCAGCTCTCTAGGTATGCTCCTGAATTAGTGATGGATGAGGCGAAGAAGGCTCGTAAGTTCGAGCATGGATTGAGGCCGAGCTTGAGATCCCGGATGATACCTCTTGGTATCAGAAGATTCGACAAGTTGGTCAAGCATGCGGTAGCCACAGACATGGAGCAGTTTCATGTTGTTCAGAATCGGAGGAACAACTGACAGTCTGGAAAGAGGCCCGCCAATTCTTGGAATTTCAAGGGTCAACCATCAGCACAAAGGTTCAAACCGATAGGTGCGAACGCTGTTCAAGTGGCAGGAAGACCCGGGAATACTTGGGCGAGACCTCCAGTAACTTGTTTCAACTGTGGAGAGACAGGCCACTACAAGTCTCAATGCCCCAAACTGCAGGATGTCATCCGCAATGGACCAACTTAGCGAGCCGGGAAGAAGCCATACTAACTAGGGCGAGTATTTGCCTTGACGGAAGCTGATGCCGATGAGGTTGATCATGTCATCACTGGTACGAGGGCAGATGTTTAGAGGTTTATGTTGTTTCTTTTTTCCGTTTATTTAGTGAACTGTTACGTAATGAGTGTGTATTATGTAACAGGGGAACTTTATTTAAATGGAATGAAAGCTGTTGTGTTGTTCGATACTGGATCATCTCATACTTTTGTGTCTCCTAAATTTGCTAAAGTGTTGGGAGTTGTACCGAAGATTTTTCCAGGCAAGATCTTAGCAGTAGCTACTCCATCAGGGGAGACTCTAACCATTGATCGGTACTATGCTAACTGTGAGATCGCGATTGGTGATCGAATCTTTGGAATTGATCTAATCGAGTTGACTATCTTAGGAGTCGATGTTGTCATTGGCATTGATTAGATATCGGTGTACAGTGCAAGTATCGAGTGTAAGACCAAGACGGTAACAGTGAAGGCTCCAGGTGGACCTGAAGTCACTTTCCAAGGGAAGAAGAAGTGTTCTAGGCTGGTGGCAGCTATCTGCAAGAAAGAGATTCCCGTGGAAGTGCAAGGGATTCCTGTGGTTCGGGACTATCCGACTGTGTTCTTGGATGATTTTCCTGGGTTACCCCCGCATCGTGATGTAGAGTTCAGCATCACTATTCAACCGGAAAGTGCACCCATTTCTAAGGCACCGTATAGGATGGCTCTAGTGGAATAGGATGAGGTAAAACGGCAAATTGAGGAACTGTTGGAGAAAGGCTTTATTCAACCTAGTGCGTCACCTTGGAGAGCACCAGTGCTTTTGGTAAAGAAGAAGGATGGATCGATGAGAATGTGTATCGATTACCGAGAGCTGAATAAGGTCACTATTCAGAATAAGTATCATATTCCCCATTGATGACTTGTTCGATCGTCTACAAGGAGCAGCTGTTTTCTCCAAAATAGATCTTCGATCAGGATATCACCAAGTTCGAGTGAAAGCTGAAGATGTGCACAAAACTGCATTTAGAACTCGACATGGGCATTACGAATTCTTAGTTATGCCATTTGGAGTGATGAATGCACCTGCAATATTTATGGATTTGATGAACAGAGTTCTGAGGCCGTTCATTGATTCTTTCATCGTCGTGTTTATCGACGATATCCTCGTGTACTCCAAGTCAGAAGAGGAGCACCAAGCATCTGGCAGCAGTTTAGAAGAAGCTGGAAGAGCAGGAGTTGTATGCCAAGCTATCCAAGTATGATTTCTGGAAATCCGAAGTGACATTCCTAGGTCACATCCTTTCTAAAGAGGGAGTGGCAACTGACCCTTAGAAGATAGAGGTAGTGAGAGATTGGGCTAGGCCTACTACAGTAAAGGAAGTCAGAAGTTTTCTTGGAATGACTGGATACTACAGGAGATTCATCCAAGGTTATGCTCAGTTAGCTGTACCGCTTACTAGTTTGACCAAGAAGAATGTGAACTTCAAGTGGACTGAGCAATGTGAGGCGAGCTTTCAGGAGTTGAAAGAGAAACTGACTACTGCACCTATTTTGGCTTTACCTAGAGCAGGTGTTGAGTATGATGTTTACAGTGATGCTTCACATCGTGGGCTTGGTTGTGTCTTAATGCAAGAAGGAAGAGTAATCGCTTATGGGTCTAGGCAACTACGACCGCATGAGAAGAATTGCCCGACTCATGATCTGGAGTTAGCTGCGATTATCTTTGCCCTGAAGCAATGAAGGCACTACGTGTACGGTGAGAAATTGAACATATACACGGACCACAAGAGTTTGAAGTTCATATATCAGCAGAATGATCTGAATTTGAGGCAGCGGAGATGGTTGGAAGTGCTTGAGGACATGCGACCTGAGATCAAGTATCAACATGGGAAAGCTAATGTTGTTACGATGCACTTAGTCGCAAGAACAGTTTATCCAGTTTGATTACAACTCATAAGTATCTGATTGAGGAATTGGATCGAGCAGGTATTGAAGTTGTCTTGCAAGGATTGGGAGCATCTTTAGCTCAGTTGAGGCTTCAACCTACACTGAATGGAAGAATCATTGCAAGTCAAGAGGTTGATGCTGATATTTTGGAGATGAAGGAGCAGGTTGGTGCTGGCAGGTTGCCTAGATTTCAAATCAGGGATGAAGTGCTGTGGTTCGGAGATAGACTATGCGTTCCAAATCAGGCGGACCTGAAAGAGAGTATTCTTCAGGAGGCGCATGCTACTCTTTTGTCGGTACATCTTGGAAGTACTAAGATGTACAGAGACATCAAACTGCATTTCTGGTGGTCAGGTTTGAAGTGGGATGTGGCTGAATTTGTGGCTAAGTGTGAGGTTTGTCGGCAAGTCAAAGCTGAGAATCAGAGACCCGGAGGTCTATTAAAGTCGTTACCTATTCCGGAATGGAAGTGGGATAACATCAGTATGGATTTCATTACGGGATTGCCCAAGAGTCCTAAAGGCAATGACGTGATTTGGGTGATAGTCGATCGACTAACCAAGTCCGCTCACTTCTTGGCGATAAAACTCACTGCTTCGATGGACAAGTTAGCTGAGTTGTATGTTGGCGAGATCGTCAGGCTCCATGGTGTTCCGTCAACTATTGTGTCTAATCGAGATGCGCGGTTTACTTCGCATTTCTGGAGAAGTCTTCAGACAGCTTTGGGTACCAAGACAGATTTCAGCATTGTTTTTCATCCGCAAACCGATGGGCAGACCGAGAGAGTCAACCGTATTCTTGAGGATATGCTTCGGTGTTGTGTACTAGACTTTGGAGGCAGTTGGTGTAATGCCCCAAATTTTTTTTTTTGACTCCAGACTCAAATCTTTCAATTTCTATATCACTTTAATCATAAACTAAGAAAGTTATGTTTCAGGAAAAATTTTGGCAGAGTCTCCCCTGTAAATTTTGCCCCGAAACACAAAAAGCTTACGGAATTCTGCTCAAAATTCCGTTGCTCACAAAATACACAATAATTTCATGGGCTTCCCAGGCCAAAATGAGCAGATACACACAGGCAATATAATATAATGCTCTGGGGGCCAAACACATAACAGATTATCAAATATCAAATAAAAACCATAAATTTTTTTGAAAACGAGGTAAAATTTTTAGAAAAACCTTTGTAAAGCCTACCACAGAGCCCGGTACACCACAACGAGGTGGGTACGGGTCACAAACATACCATACCATATCGTACTATACTCACCATCATCATCTACAAGCTTATACATTCAAATTATAATTTAAACCATAGATTCTACTATTCACATCACTAAACTTATACATAAAATTTAATGTGAATAATTTCACTCTACGAAATCTAGGCCTCACCTCTGCACTACTGAGGTTCTGAAACAGTAGGGGATTTAGGGTAGTCCTCGGACTCCCCTAACCCCCCAAACACTAAGGGGTTAGCCATTTCTGGTGTGAGTATAATTTAAAAATCTAACAAATAAATCAAATGGTATAACGAAAATAATTTTAAACTTGCAAACATCGAGTAAGAAGATACATCTTGAACCTCTGAACTTTAAAACATCATAAATACGGCTTTATATTCAATTACTCTTCAAATCTGTCTCACATTATAAAATTACTCATACTCACACATTCCACTATATATATTTCACATCAACCTCATATCTATCCTTACTTTATATTCGCACAATACGAATTTCCATTCAATCCATTCCTTTTCAATTTGAATCCCCTACACAAATACTTATCACTTCATAATTCCTACCACCTCATCGTTTCTTTATTTCCATAAATACTCACATAAAGTCCCTAACTCTTTTCTTCATACTTTTATAACTACGCACTTCATTTTCCATTCATTTACATCTACGAACTCATGACTCATATTCTTAAATACTCATTTTCATTCATAAACCCTTTCTTTCTCAATTTCATATTTCATAACACCGCGTTCATTTATTTCTTATAACCCATATCATCACGTATGCATATATCCACATAATACCTCATCAATTCCTGTCTTATGACAAAATATAACACTTCATTACCCATTGCAATTTACTCACATTTCATCACATCATGAACATATCACTTATTAAATACTCATTCTTATCACATCAAAACATGTTTTATAACTGATGAACCAAATATTATTCACTTTTAGGAGCAATAATCTTAAGGCAAGTAGACATTTAAATGCTCTATATATGGTATTTACGCTTCTTTTCTCTTTTTCCATAGGAAACAGCCGAGAGCAGCAAAACGAAGTAGATTCAGGACTTTGAGGATGATACACAGAAACTACAGAGTATAAGTCGACTTGTTCTTCAAACAGTCGATTGAACAGAGGAGAATGAAATCCCAAAGCTGCTCAGAACAGTCGACTGGTCCTCAAAGACAGTCGATTGGACTGATTAATTATGAATTTCCAGATGTTTTGACACAGTCGACTTACATCCAACACCAGTCGACTGGTATGCGGCGAGTCAGAAGATAAGAACAGATGCATCCTCATCCAAATCCGAATCAAAAATTAAGTTATCCAAACCCAAGTGTTTTCTGAGAATAACAACTTCTCCAACAATCAAAGCAAGAGCACGTGGTGAGCAGATAAGGAAGAAAAGAAGAAAAGAGAAAGATATAAAAACGCAGATGAAAATAAGGAAAGAAATAATCAAAAGAAGAGGACTTCTCTGCAAAAAGTACAAACCCTAATTCTCTTCCCTTGTTCTATAAATACCAATCAAGAAAGAAGCGGCTGATTATTATCTATCTCTTGGACTATCTCTGATCGGTCAGGAAGGCCATCGACATCAGCATCAAAGGAGGAGAACAAGTCGACTGCTGATTGGGCTGAAGTGCAACATCATACAAATCAGCGTTCTTCTGTTCTTTCTCTTTAGTTTTATTTCTATTGTAGTCATGAACTCTATTATATCAATCAATAAAAGTTTAATTATGTGGAACTAACTTTCATAGTTGGGTAGATTGAAACCGTAGTCATGTAATGCTTATATTTTTCTAAATGCTACTCTATTATTTATTGATTAAACCTGAGAGTATTGGTATGGATTTATAGTGCTCGAACTTGTTCAGATGTTTCTGAAGAGCAGTCGACTGATGTGACAGTAAGTCGACTGCATTACAGAACCTGAGTTTATCAAGTCTGTGTAGTGTAGATCTAAATATGTTATATGAGCATATTGAGACGACCCGTATCTCGTGTTCATATCTTGTAACAAGGGAATCTTTAGGGATTCTTGGTTTAATCAACTTAAAGGATCTAGATCTGATACCAATTTCTAGAACTTCAAGTGTTTGTTCGTTTCCATTGTTCCTATGTTTTCTTTAAGTGCAACTTAGTAAATACCATGCTAAATACATAAGGAAAGAAACGAATTAGAGTAGATACCATGCCTAATTCTTGGCCTAGGGAAACATTAACTTTAAGGAGTAGATACCATGCCCTTAAAGAGAACAAACATGAGTAATTAGAATAGTAGGTGACTTAGCATTACTGACTATAGGTGGAAATCAATGCCCAACTACTTCAATAGATATTCGTGACTCAATTTGTGATGCTACTTAACTAGATTTTTATCTTTTCATTTTTTTTTCAATCATACCTTTAGAACAAACTCTCTGAATTGCAATTTTTCTTTTTATTGATTAGTAAGTTAATTTCTACAATCTCTGTGGGATCGACCCTTGCTCGTCACTACGCTTCTCCAAACGATTCGTACACTTGCGAGGTTTTTAATTTGTGTCTAGTTTAGATCATCTAGATTGCACAACAATAACTCATTGTCATCCCGTTATATCATTTAGCTATTATTCAAGCTAATTAATGACCAACTTACTTTCATCTTCACTTATAACTCAAGTTATCACTGATTTCACTTTCATTCACATCAATTTATATTCCATACCCCCAAACATAGTTTGGGCAATAATATATCACACCCCAAAGCCGATAGCTTGGGTAATAATCACCACACCCCAAACGCATAGTCTGGGTAATATCACATCACATCTCAAGAGTTATTAATTTCACTTCAATAATTATTCATCTTCACTTATTTAATTCTTCATTTCTATTAATCATAGCCCTATCATGCCCACTCACCCTGCGAATTATGCCAAGGCAGGTAGTTCCCACCATTTCTACAGAAACAGCGGGTAGGTAGTTCCTTGACACAATCCCAAGGTGGAACCACTCATATCATACTGTATTTTACTTTAATGATCACATACATAATATAATTACTTCGTACTATTCATAAGAACACATGCCTCTTTTATTATTCCATTTTAAATTGACCACGTACTGCATTTATTACTTATTTTCATACACTAACTCATAACTCATTTTCTTTCACATTTACTTCATTCACAACTACTTTCTTTCTCATCCACAATTCATGTTTCACTATCTACTTTCTTTACTATCCCATTTATTACTAACACTTATTTAATCTTTATTCTCAACTCATAATACACTTACTTCACTATTTCATTTCAGCTTATACCAAACACTTCTCTTTCTCATTCATATTTCATATCATATTCATTTTACTCTAGGTCTATCCTAGAGTATCAATTCTCTCTCAGGTCTACCCTGAGGTATTATCTCTCTCTCTCTCTCAGGTCTACCCTGAGGTATCATATCTCTCTCCGGTCCCACCGGAGGTATCTACTCTCCCAGGTCTACCCTGGGGTATCATCTCTCTCTCAGGTCTACCCTGAGGTATCATATCTCTCTCCGGTCCCACCGGAGGTATCTACTCTCCCAGGTCTACCCTGGGGTATCATCTCTCTCTAGGTCTACCCTGAGGTATCATATCTCTCTCCGGTCCCACCGGAGGTATCTACTCTCCCAGGTCTACCCTGGGGTATCATATCTCTCTCCGTCTATGTGGAGGTATCTATTCAAGTCAACCGAAATTATTGTTATTAACATTTACTTTTCATATTAACATCACCCTTTATCATCATAACATCTCATCCATTATTTAAACTTATTATCATAAACAATGATCACCATGTCACTTACCCTTTCAATGCGTCACACAAAAGAAAATATCACTACCATTAATATATAAAATCATCACATTATAATATTGCACATCACAACTGCACTGTATTATTTATTTTATCATTGCCCCATACATCATGCATATATCATACCATTTATTATCTCAATATCACAAGTTTGCATACGCCCAGTATATCAACACATCACAACATTATATATATAAATACACTCAATACGTTACCATCACCCTGGATATTCCAAATCACAACAATTCACAATATACCGACATCCTATATAAATATAACTCATCCCCGTATATATATATCACTAATCCATCATCTATAAGTTTATATCAATACCCGAGACGAGTATTTAATCATCCAATCGCATATCAACACTGAACACTAATTTCCCTTTACACATACACCATATTTCGGGATTCATATCAATCATTCAAATTATACTAAAAAATTTTTAAACAACAGATATATAAATATTTTCATACTCACCTCATAGCCCGGGAAGCCTCGAAGCATCACTTCTCCATCCGGCACCCGAAGCCGTTAATATTTCCTATTATCACGTTTCAAAGCAATTAAGGCTCACAACATCCAAATCAACCACAGAAAATAATAACACTATTTCTAATATCACTCAGGCGTTTTATCAAACGTCTGGGATGCACACGTGCATCGCACGTAATATTTAAATTCCTACGAGATGTTTATCCCCAAACAATTTCTAAAATCACCCCCAACTTTTCTAATAGCTCTACTAAAATTCTACTACTGTGAAGAAGATAATTCTCACACATAAAATTTTCTTTTACAAACCCAAAACCCTAATTTATTAGCAACTTGCTAAATCTCCCATAATGTGCTAATTTCTCATCTCAACTATTCCCAACATCTTCTAATCTCTCTACCATAACCATTTTACTCAAAATAAATTAACCACACTAAATTTTATACAAATAACTAAAATAAGGTATACCTTTCCGGAGTTATTTCTCCAAATCGATGCTACCACGGTGTAGAGGACCTTTCCATTAGTCATCCCTCCAGATTAATTGAAAAACCACGGAGGGACGAGGTGGAATCGGGCGAGGGAAGATGGCGCGCCGATGGGTTCGGCGATTTCGTTCGGTCGGGGGAAAAAAACAGAAGAAGGAAAGAAAGAAGGAAAGAATGGGGATGGGGTGTTGGGGATTTTGTAAAATAAATAATAATATAAATATATTTTATAAAGGAAAATTTACAAATAAGCCCCCAAATCTCTAAAATATTTCAAATAATCCCAACTCTTTCTTTATTAGGACGAACAATATAAAATACATCAAAATTATCTCGTATTAATCCACCAAAATTATAAAATAAAAATAAATCATATTTCTTCATATAAATTTCAACTCTGAGCTCTCAACTCTGAGCTCTCATATCTCAATAATACCAATCGAACACGAATCCAAACACAAATTTCAATAGTTAAAATAAAAATACACCAAATAAAATTATCACCACTCAAGGAATATAAAAATGGGTATTTTTGGTATTTTGCAAATTCGAGGTGTTACAGTTGGGAAAGGCATCTACCTTTGGTAGAGTTTGCCTACAACAACAGTTTTCAGACTAGCATTGGGATGGCGCCGTACGAAGCTTTGTATGGCAGGAATTGCAGGACACCTGTTTGTTGGTTTGAAATTGGGGAGCGTCAATTGTTTGGGCCTGAGCTTGTGCAGCAAACCTTTGAGAAGATTGATCTGATCAGGAAAAGGTTAATAGAAGCTCAGAGCAGGCAGAAAAGCTATGTAGACAACCGGAGAAGTGACCTTGAGTTTGAGGAAGGTGACTTCGTCCTTCTGAAAGTATCGCCCAGTAAATGTGTGATTCGATTTGGCAAAGGCGGAAAATTAGCCCCGAGGTTTATAGGCCCGTACAAGATATTGAAAAGGATCGGAAAAACTGCTTACCGGCTTGAATTACCGGAAGAGTTATCTTAGGTGCACAATGTCTTTCATGTGTCTATGCTGAGAGGTTATATTCTAGATCCGAGTCATCATTTGTCTGAAGTGCCGGAAGGTTTGCAGTTGGATCTGAATTACATCGAGTCTCCTGTCGAGATTGTTGATCGTCGAGAGAAAGTCTTGAGGAATAAGACGATACCGATGGTCAAGGTAGTCTGGAGAAACCATTTGGTTGAAAAGGCTACTTGGGAGTCTGAGGAGAGGATGTTGAAGGATTATCCTGAGCTTTTTGCTTGATTTGTATTTTGTATTTTCTTGTGCTTGTTGTGAGTATTTTTGTTTCTTGCTCTTGACTGTAGTTCCGGGGACGGAACTATTCTAAGGAGGGAGTGTTGTAATGCCCCGATTTTCATTTATGAAAATTATTTATTTATTTTGCACGTAGTATGCACGTGCAATTTTTTGTAGTATGAAATCCTATAATTATTTTTATACAGGCCCATTCTTTCTTCAAATAAACGTACGCCTTTTTTTTATAGCCCAAATCTAATTCATTTACTTTCTTTTATAAAACTATTATTTTGGCCCATAAACTAAAGCCCATGAGTTATTTTTATTACAACTTGTAATGTAACACATCTTTTAAAAATTCATTTTTGTAGAAAATATAATGTACAACTTTTGTTAAAGGGAGACAAGTGCATGCACGTGCATTGCACGTACACGTGCAAAGCACCTCATGTGAGGCCGGTTTTGATATGGAGGGAAATGAAAATTTTGAGTGGAGTCATCGGTGGTGGTTGCTTGATCATGGTTGGTTATTGTAACTCCTCCTTGAATCCTAGCCTTTTGTTTCTAACTCCTAGTTTAATCCTAACCTTCCATTTACCCAAATTTTTAGTATAAATACCCTCCCCCCCTAGCGTAGTTATTTTGTACTAATTAATTCTCCAAGACCTATAGTATAAAATACATTATTAGTAGTTTAGTAAGTGAGTTAAAAGATTGAGAGTTGTGTGTGGGGAGTTTGTGCTTGCATCAACAAGGAAGGCCGGCATCAAAGGAGCTCGGGTTCGGCATCTTGGAGGCTTGTGTGTGCATCGACGAGAAGGAGGATCGCTCTCTTGGCAAGGACTTTTATTTAGGAGGTGTTGCAAATTGTGTTTCTCTCCAATTAAGGTGGGTTATTTTCCACATTTCTAATTAGGAAGCATGCTAGAATTAAATTGAAATGATGATGCATGAAAAAGATTAATAAGAGTACATTTTAATCACCAAAATTGGCTTATTAATTGATTGGAATGTTAATAAATAGCTTGTATGTGTTTCCATCGTTTAATTTAAGTCATGTGTAGATTAATTATAGCTATGGATTGTTTGAAGAAAAATTCATTATTAGCATCGATAACTATATGCAAAACTTAGTAGATGACAATGTTGCCTTATATGCTTAAAGGGACTTTTGTGATAATGTTGTAATAGATGACGTAAAAAATATAATTTGTGTGTTTATGAAATGAATAAAAACAGAGAATTGATATAGAGATTATTGTGATCATGATTGGATAAGAAATGTCGAAAAAGAAATGTGGTAGTAGTAGTTTACAATTTAACCAAATTGTATGGGAAATATATGTTTAATTATTGAGAAAATTATTTTTTTATATACTAGAGTATAAATTTTTAGAGGAACAATTAATCTGGAAATTTACAGCAAGATTAGTAAGAGCAAAATCAAATGAGGGCATTTTGAACATCGGAATGTTCTATTAACTGAAAGAATTAATTTAAGTAGACTTCGAGTTGTATCTGAGACAACCTGAGCTTATAGCTCAAGTGGTTGGGATGCTTTTAATCGCTAAAGTGCGCGGGGTTCCCCACAGATCGATGATTCGATTCCCGTTAGCACCATATATTTGTTTTGTACATTTAAAAATAAATTAACTGCAGCCGAGAGCATGTATAGCTCTCAGCCCTCCTTTATACTGCTTGGCGCGATTGGCCTAGTGGTCTGTGCTTGCAGCTTGTTTCCCTGTGGTTGTTGGTTCGAAACCCGGTCTCGGTCTGGGTTTAATTGTGGAAAAAAATATTTTTTGGTGGATTTTTTTTGATTAAAAATTATGGAAAAAATATGATTATTATCCTAAAAATATGTTGGACTTATGAAAAATGATTTGGTAGTTATCAAAATAAAATAGAGTATATTTTTAGAACAAATGTATAAATAGAACTATGGTTCTACACCTGTATTTTGTGGAGGTTATAATTCGCAAAAGAATTTGAAATAAAGTGTTAGAAAAGAAATATGAATAAGAAGGAAATTATATGAAGTGAAGTGATGTGTATTATTCTTATTGAAGAATAGTGTGACCATATTGAGTAGTGGATATTGACAAATCTTGATATGATTTTTAATGTGGAAATGATATGTGATGAATTACTTGATGAATAATTGAATTCCATGTATGATTATGGACTCATGAATGATTTAGAAATCATGTTATTGGAAAAGAGAAATGTTATTGAGTATGAAAAATCAAGCATATGAATTATGAATTGAAATTGAAAATTAGAGTGTAGCCAAAATTCACACCGGCAAGTGAAAGTGATGAATAATTATGATTATTGAAATTGAAAAGACCAGTTTGGGTCATTGTGAAATGAAAGAAATAAGACCGGTAGTAGTGAGAGGGCTAACTCTAAGAGATTGATTTTATTCATGATTCAATTAAACTAAGGATTAGTTACATAGTGAAGATGTAATGAAAGTAAGAGAAAAAAATTGAGTATGAGGGCCATTGGATTGGCGGCGAGAGAGTATCCCATGATGAGTCATGATAGGGCGTAGATACTGCTCCAGAGTACTGTCCTGGTGGCGACGCTCGTGGGTTGTTGGACGACTGCGGATGGTGTCATGTCTATAGTAGGAGCTGAATTACCACAGGATGCCTGCATGATGAGTCATGTGTCAGTGCGTTGGGATTCCCTCCATGGTGCCTAGACATGAGTTCGTATGTCAGAAAACATTTAGGATACTTTCCGTAGTTACAGTAGTAGATTAAGACATGACGAGGGATTGAACCCTACAAGATGAAGAACGATTAAGAGCTTGCCCTCGGACCTATGTAGTATGGGATGCATAAATCCGAACAATTGCGCATTAGTGTCATGTAATATAAATCATTGCATTAAGGACTAAGTGCACAATCACAACACGACATCAATAGGGTATTCCCTTTAGTTTGATATGTGACAAGTTTGTGTTTGTTAAATATGAAAAATCAGTTATACTTTTTCCGGCATAGAGAGGATGGCCGTGTATAATGTTCGTCGGTTGAATAAACTGACGTACCCACAGTTTTGTATGCAGGGTAAATGACATGATGAAGATTAAAGAAGCACAGATGCTTAGAGATTATTCAAATGTTGATGTACATTTATTTAAATGTTGTAAATTTCGCTTCCGCTGTAAAAATGTAAAGTGTAAAGTTTTTCATGTAACTCTGATCTAAAGTGAAAAGTTTTAAATTCCTTGTAAAATTGTACGAAAGAAGTGTAAAGGTCCTGTGGAATCTCGAATTCAGTGTATTTTGGAATTCGGGGCATTACAGATGTCCGGTAACGGGGATCCGGGTCGCTACAGAGTTGGTATCAGAGCTGACTTCAAATTGCAGTCTAACACGGTAGGAAATTAGACTTGAAGGCCAGATAAATTAATTCTAGTTGGCAGATAGGATGATTATAAATCATATGGTAGCGCTACAACTTATGATTATGATCTTCCCTACATGTGAACCAGTCTCAGATTACTTCATTTTTACTAACATGCTTGGAGCAGTCAAGTCCAATTTGTGACTAGTCTGTTACCAGACATTAGTGGAGGAAGACAAAACAAGATTTGTCTGTAATTCCAAAACTAAACCCTGTTTATGTTTTGCAGATGGTGTTCGAAGATATCTTCATCCAGGATGGGTCAGTGGGTAAGCTAATACCTACAAGGAAAATGATGACGATGGAGCAAGAAATGAGGGAAGTGTTACAGAAGACCGAAGGTGAGAAGAACTCACCTCCACCATCGCTAGACCCAACGGCAGAGCAGCAGAGGATAGCCATCGGGTATCTGGAAATGAAAAGGGCGAGGGAACGCAGGGACAAGGCGATCCACTGGGCCCAGTAACAGATCAAATTTCATCAGGCGCAGATAACATACCAGAAGAAAGAACGAAGGCAGCTTCAAGACAGTATGACACACCTCAGAACCGCTGGTGGGGACTTCAGGAAGGCCCCAAGCCAAAAACTACTGGAAAAATCACCAAACCTTCTAAAGGAGAATACCTCAAGAGAACGATTGCGACTGAGAGTTGCTACGAATGCGGGAAAGTCAGGACACTACAAGTTGCGTTGCCCAGCAGCGATCAAGGGTTGTTTCAACTGTAAGGAACTTTGGCATGTCAAGTCAAATTGCCCAGAATTTCAAAGGGATGCTCATCAAGCAAGTAATCGGATAAATAACAAGGACATATATATATATAAATGGAATTTTGGTTACGGTCTAGTTTGATAGTGGATGGACTCATTCTTTTGTGTTAAAATCTTTTTTGAGAAAATTAAGATGCACATAAAGGGCAATCCCAGAGTTAGCTTTGACGGTAGCTACGCCGTCAGTGGCAACCCTTACTACAGATCTTTGCTATAGGGGATGTAAGCTCCAGATTAGCAGAGAAATTCTTAGTATCGATTTGTTGGAGTTAGGTTTTGCTGGGACAGATGTCATTCTTGGCATGGATTGGATGTCGAGGCATAAGGCAAACATTGACTGCAATGAGAAGAAGGTAATCATTTCAGCTGAAGGAGTGGAACTTGTATTCCACGGGGAGCAGAGATCGGAGGCAATGACTTTCGCAACTGCTAGTGAAGTACGGGTACTAGAAGAGGTGAACAAGATACCAGTGGTGAGGAATTTTCCACTTGTATTCTTAGAAGATTTACCTGGAATTCCCCCACACCGTGATGCAGAGATTAGCATCACAATTCAACCAGGAAGCGCTCCAGTATCCAAAGCACCCTATCGAATGGCACCAGTAGAGCAGAATGAGATAAAGAAGTAGATTGAAGAATACTTGCATAAAAGATTTATCAGACCAAGTGCATCGCCTTGGGGAGCACCAGTATTGCTGGTTAAGAAGAAGGACGGGTCGTCCAGGATGTGTACCGATTATCGGGAATTGAATCAAGTCACTATTCGGAACAAGTACCCAATTCCCAGGATTGACGATTTGTTCGATCAGCTTCAGGGAGCAACAGTATTTTCCAAGATTGATCTACGGTCTGGATATCATCAGGTACGAGTCAAGGAAGAGGATGTACCTAAGATAGTTTTTCGAACTCGACATGGACACTATGAGTTCTTGGTAATGTCGTTTGAAGTGACTAATGCTCCAGCAATTTTCATGGACTTAATGAACAGAATTCTACGGCCGTTTATCAACTCATTTGTCGTGGTCTTCATCGACGACATTTTGGTATATTCAAGAACGGAAGAGGATCATGCTGAACATCTAACAGCAGTCTTGAGCAAGTTACAAGAGCATCAGTTGTATGCCAAATTATCTAAGTGTGAGTTCTGAAAATCGAAAGTTGCATTCCTAGGCCATATCCTTTCTAAGGAGGCAGTGGTAACGGATCCTCAGAAGATAGAGGTGGTCAAGGAATGGCCACAACCAAAGACAGTGAAGGAAGTAAGAAGTTTTCTGGGTATGACTGGGTATTATCGGAAATTTATCCAGAATTATGCAAGGATAGCTGTACCCCTTACATCTTTGACCAAAAAGAACCAAAGTTTCGACTGGACGGAGAAGTGTGAAGGAAGTTTCAGGAACTGAAGAACCGTTTGATTTTCGCACTTATATTGGTTTTGCCTCAGGAAGATAAGGACTACGTCATCTACAGTGATGCATCATATTTGGGGTTTGGATGTGTGCTGATGCAGGAAGGCAAGATTATAGCTTATGGTTCGAGACAGCTACGACCACACGAGAAGAATTGTCCAACACATGATTTGGAACATGCAGCAATAATTTTTGCTTTGAAATCATGGAGACATTATATCTACGGAGCAAAGGTGGAAATTTACACTGATCACAAGAGCTTAAAGTATATTTACCAGCAGAAGGGTCTCAACTTAAGGCAGAGGAGATGGTTGGAAGTACTCGAAGACATCAGGCCTGAGATTATATATCATCCAGGAAAAGCCAACGTGGTAGCAGACGCGCTCAGTAGGAAGAGAAGTGTGGCAACATTGATAGAGACCCATAGGGAGCTAGATAAAGAGATCAGGTAAGCAGGCATCGAAGTGGTTACACAACACATAAGTGTAGTTCTGGCACAGTTGGTGTTACGACCAAAGATCCAGAGATGGAAGCCATGAAGAAGCAAGTGCACGAAGGAAAATCTGCGGAATTCAGCATAAGAGAAGGTTCACTATGGTTTGGTAACCGACTATGTGTACCGAAGGACGAGGAGTTGAGGGAAGACATCATGAAGGAAGCTCACTCTACATTACTTATGATTCACCCCGGAAGCACCAATATGTATCGCGATGTAAAGCAGCACTATTGGTGGTCAGGGATGAAGCGAGATATAGCAGAGTTTGTCACCAAGTGTTTGACATGCCAACAAGTTAAGGTTAAAAACCAGAAACCAGGAGGATTGTTACAGCCTTTACCCATTCCAGAATAGAAATGAGAGAACATCAGTATGGATTTTATCAATGGGTGAATCTTTTCTATGATCATACCCGAATTATGTCATGCATGAACAGGCTCCGTAAGATCCTGTAGAATAGAATAAGTCATGCGGCATGATAGGAGCCCTAAAGGAAATGACTCAATATGGGTGATTGTGGATCGATTGACCAAGTCAGCACATTTTCTTCCAGTAAAGACGACCTGTACAGTCGAGAAGTTGGCCGAGGTCTACATTGAGAACATAGTGAAGCTACATGGAGTGCCAGTGTCTATAGTATCCGACCAAGATGCAAAATTTACGTCTCAATTCTGGCGAAGTCTACAGTCAGCGTTGGGAACTAGAACAGACTTCAGCACAGCTTTTCACCCACAGATGGATGGACAGACGGAGAGAGTCAACAGGATTCTCGAGGACATGTTATAGGCATGCAGTTTGGACTTCGGAGGAAGTTGGCAAAAATACTTAGCCTTGGTAGAGTTTGCTTATAATAACAGCTATCAGGCAAGCATTAGCATGGCCCCGTATGAAACTTTGTATGGACGAAGATGCAGGACGCTGATTGTTGGTTCGAGGTAGGAGAGCGGCAGATGTATGGACCAGAAATCGAGCAACAAACGTCGGAGCAGATCGAGCTTATTCGGAAGAAGCTTCAAGGAGCACGAAGCAGGCAGAAGAGCTATGTGGACAACCGCCGAAGAGAGGGAATTTGAGGAAGGCAACTCCGTATTTCTCAAGGTATCGCTGAACAAAAGAGTTATCAGGTTTGCGAAAGGCAGAAAGTTAGCTCCGAGGTATATTGGACCATACAAGATTCTGAAAAGAAATGGCAGGATGGCTTATAAGTTGGAACTACCGGCCGAACTATCTCAAGTGCATGACGTGTTCCACGTCTCCATGCTACGGTAGTATGTGCCAGATTCGAGTCTTCGGTTGCCAGAGGTTCCGAAAGATTTACAGATAGATCGTTCCTGTAGAGAGAAACCAGTCAGGATACTTGATCATCAGGACAAGGTACTGAGAAACAAGGTCATCCCGATGGTCAAAGTTCTCTGGAAGAACGAGTTCGTGGAAGAAGCCACGTGGGAGCCGGAGAGCCGCATGAAGGCTTAATATCCAGATTTATTTTAAGTGTTTTCTGTTTATCTTCTTTTGTTGTGTTCTTTTCTCCCACTAGGAACGTTCTGGGGACAGAACGACTCTAAGGAGGGAGTGATGTAACACGCCAGATTGTACGATGCTTGTATATGTATGTATGTATGTATATTGACTGTATGCGTGCACACGATTGCAGTGTTTTGTTTGATTTTGATATTGTGATGGATGGTTAGGGTTACGGGACGGTTCATGGGAGGATTGCATTCTAAGAGATGCACGAAAACGAGGAGGACCGATACTAGTATAAACGCTAGTTTTCGGTACGATACCCATGCAAATATAACACTGTATGATACTACAGTGAATATATATTGTATCTACTCGTTAGACCGCTTGTCTCGCACTCATTGGAACCCATTTAAGCTAAATAGTATAGCCAACACAACTAACACCAAAACCATTGGCTACAAGCCATGGTTTTGCCTAAAACCACCGTACAATCCCATGCTACACCCCCCCTCCCCATAGAATTCGGCCTATATCCCTCCCATCTCCTTCATTTCCCACTTCATTATCTCCCTTTTGCTCTGGAAATTTCAGAAAGAAAACACCTTAAGAGAAGGAGGAGAGAAGGAAGAAGGAAGTGAAGAAGAAAGATCAAGAGAAGATTTCCAAGAGAAGAAGCTTAAAGAAGTTCCTTCCACTACTACAACCAAGGGTGGAAAGTTTCTCTAAACCTGATTTTCTTGTCTTTTAATTGATTTTGATTGCATGCGTGTATGCTAGGATGCATTGGATTTATCATCTAAAGGTTAAAAGTTGAAGTCAGAATTGAACTAGAAAAACTGATTCGGAGTACCATTTTGTGGATTTTTCCGACAGTAAAATATGATGAATTAGACCATGAAATTAAAAGGATTTGTTCATATATGTGTTAGTATCATCCAAGATTTATTTTCGATTTTTCTATGATCATTTGATATGCTAATAAAATCGTGAGGTGGAGCTGTGTTGTAAGGCAGACTCAGAAAAAGATAAACAGGATGACTGATATTGTAGGAATTTTCATGGTTTATTGAAGCATTCTATTGATCTACAATTTTTACCCAATATTCCTGAATACATTTTGATTATGTAAAAAAATTAGTAAATTATTTGGATGAGTTTGTAGACATGAGAAAAATCGATCTATAACCAGTAGCTGATGTTGAATTAGAAAACTTGATGGTTTCTATGCTAACTTGCAATAGATAGTACTCACTGTATAATTGGAATTTTGACATGAAGTCTTTTTCATGATGTTGGTTATGATCTTTAGTTTTACCACCATAAAGTTTATGTCATTTGGACAAGTGTGCAATTTACTATAATTTTGTGATTAAGCACTGTGATGTTTTCTGCCAGTTTTGATACTCTGTAAAGATTGGGAAATTAAGACTTGTTAGAGGCACATTTTGAGGATCATGACTCATTAGAGAGTTTTAGTGGACACCTATACCTTTCCAACAAAACTAATTTAAGGCAATTCCAGTAAACGGTTGAATTATTATGATTTTTGTAAGACTGGATAGAGGACTAGAGTAGAGCTGAGTGCTCTGAATTGGAGAGACCAATTGTGTGAATTGGTGTATCGATGATAGATGAGTGTGTTAGGATGACTTAATGGTATAATTTGGACTCATGACCAACTAGAGAGTTGTTGAGGACACCCACACCCTTCTACAGAATTTGAGTTTGTGTCGTTCTGATGAACGAGTAGGATTTTGTGTTATTGGTAAGGTGCAGCCCGTGCACAGGAAGCACGCAGGTTGGAGCTTGAGAAGCTATTTCGTGAGAAGCTATTTCGAGGAGTTAGATGGTTGAATCTAAGCTCGTGATCAACTAGGAAGTTGTAGCCTAGGATCTTACATTTCCAGGTTGGGCTCGTACACTCCAATTGGAGTTGTATCGAGAGAGGGATGACCATTTTGAGATTCGGGCAGAAACCCGTAGGTCGCTTAGTCTGGGTTTGGACTAAGGGTTGTGAAAGCATTTTTCCCTTGTGTGTGAGCTGAGTCGGTGACTCGTGTCTAGGGATGGTTGATCTCTGTTATTGAGGTTGTTGAGTCCCCAAGTGGGATATGTGACCCGAGTTAGTCACTAGGGTAAAGGATACCCTGCACCTATCAAGCCTATATTATTAGACTTCTGCCGAGCGTAGGACGTCCGAGCATGCCAGTGAGTGGAGCTCACGCGAAAGTTTTACATTTTCAGTCGGGGTAGCGTCAGGCGTAGGCCATTATGCTGGTCGAGTCCAAGTCGGGGAAGTGGCGAACCGGACCAGTGTCGCCAGGGGCTAGAGGTTGATAGGCAAGTGTGGAAGCAGTTAATTCTTACCCGAAACAATTAGAGTAAGGTAGGGATTAGAATGGCTTATTAAGGGGTTGGAAAATTGCATTAGTCCTAGTAAACCATAGTCGGTGTTGTATCTTCCAGTCGCAGGGATACATTCTCGGCCGCTAATGGATTGCGTCCCCAGCTCGTATCTCGATCTGTTGATTCCCAAAGTTTTGCCGAAGTAAGGTGCAGGAGACCCGGAGGAATTGACCTCCCGTGGTGCTCACGTCCCTAAAGTGCGGGTTTGTGTTTTGTGTTTTGGTATATATATATTCATAACTCGGGCCAGGGGTGAACATGCATGCGAGAGTCCATGAGTGGACATGTGGAACCAAGGGTCGTAAGAACCAGGTTCAACGCGGTTTCTAAGAAGGTACGTGCACGGGTACCAACTGGCGGTGACCACTTGGGCACTACAGGGCAGAATTAGACCGACCACTACAGTCTCCTTGGGCGACGGACAATCTATTGGGAACTGGAGTGTGTACAAGTCTACAAGAGTAGGGTGCATGGCGAGGGTTTGAATCCCTAAATTGTGGAGAAAGACGGCTAGATTTGGGGGCGTATGTAGTATGGGGTGCATTCGTGCTCCAAAGTCTTACTTGCATTAGAAGTTAGGCATGTGAGTTTGCTGCATCTAGTCATAGGGTCATGTCATAACACTGTACTAGAACCCGAATCCACTAAACCCTTGTTTTGACACAACACTTTTCTTTTTTGCATAAATTATTGGTTGTGATTGAATTTTAGAGGATCGATGTTATCACCAGCTTTACATCAGTCGAAATACTGACGTTCCCCACCTTTTAGGTATCGGTTATGCCTTCCGAACAGGTGCAGAGATATCAGATTTGCGCAGCAGAAGCCTGAAGCTGAGGAGCAAGTCCCGGGAGAGCCGATAGGCCGCTGAGCGAAGTTCCGCAAGTAATCAGTCGATTACCATTCCAGGAGGCAGCTGATCGCTTCACAAGAGGAGTCTCTAAATACTTGTAATAAGTTGTAATGAATTGATGTAATTTGTACTCCTTGTCCAAGAACAAGTTATCGGTTGTAATCATGATGTAATGACCTATTTGGCAAATAAAAGTTTTTAAATTTCCCTGATATTACTGTGTTGAGATGTATTTGAAGGTAAAGATTATGGAAGGTGTCACGGATGTCCGATAACGGGGATCCAGGGCGCTACATTTAGGTTATAGAAATAAGAGGTGGGTAATTGGGTATTGGGTTGTGGATAGTTTAGGAGTAGTAATAGGATTGTTAGGATAAATTGTATAGGATTCAAAATAGGATTGTGGTTTAATTTGGCTTTGGTAATCAATTAGGGATAAAACAATAGGATTGGTAGGATGAGCAATCAAATCACCATGAGCACCCAAGAACAAAAATAAAGAGAACGAGACCCAAATAAGAGAAAAGAACAACAATCGATGAAGAACGAAGCAAAAGAAAACAAATCAAACACAAAGAGCTCAAAATGAAATAAAATGAATATATATTGAAAACAACTCCAATATACGGTCTAATAAAAATACAAGAGAGTACAAATACTCAAGAAAGAGAAAATTACACAAAAAATACGAAAAACGAAAAACAGGAGTTATAATTTTATTTTCCATGCACGATGCATAATTTAAGCAACAATTTTATATTTTATCTTACTCATTTTTTCCATGTCAAAAATCTCATTTTAAATCTCTACACCAAAATTCTTTACATTAAAAAATATTCGTTTTCTTTAATTGATCAAAATCACATTCTAAGAAATTTTATCAATTTCTTCTTCTCAAAATTTCTTCTAATTCCCATTATTATAAATCAAATATTGTAGAAATAATTTTCATGAAGTCTATGTATTTTTTGAAGGATTCTAATATTTTTTCTCAATTTTTCTACACTTAAAATTACTAAAAAAGAATCAAAATAATAATTAAAAAAAAATCAAATTTTACAAAAACAGTGGCCAAAGGCCGGATTCGAACATAGGTCAAACCTCCCGCTCATGAACAGTAACCAACCCAAATTACACCCGTCGACCAGAAAGGCCAGAGTGGCTAACCGATATAGAATAGACTTGAGGTATATTTAAAGTCTGGTGTTTAGTTTTGAATAAAAATCGAATTTTCAGAAAAACAGAGTCTCCTGAAAGACTCGAACCCAAGACAGTAGCTCCGCTCATGAATAGTAACAGACCCAAAGTGCACTCATCGACCAGAAAGGCCAGAGTGACTAACCGATATAGGGAGAGATTAAAATACTTTTATATTAAACTGTACTGTATATAGTTCTTCTTTTAATTATCTCAGTTTTTCTCAATTAATTTGTACTTATAAAAATCTATATCTTCTCCAGAATATGTTTCCTTGAAAAAACAGTAACTGATATGTCCTTAGATTGTCAAAACCTCATCTTCAAACTCATAATAGACTTTTTCTCTTTAGTTCTTTGAAAAAGTGAAACAGTAATACATTTCAACATAGAAAAATTTTCTTTTAGATGAATCCTTTTATCAACTTATCCCTCATTTATTTACAATGTGTTTACATAATTTCTCTTCTTTCTTTAATAAAAATCATGGCCCTTAATTTAATTATCTTTACAAAATTAATTCTTTTCTTGTGTTTCAAAGAGACAACATGGATGATAATCTAGTGAATATAAAAAGTTACTCGTATAAAGCAATTAAAACTCACTTTTTACAACTACTCAATTAATTTCACAATCCATGGATATTATCTTGCATCCTATAATTCATTCATAAGTACAATTATTCATGTATTGCATTCTACAATTCATTCATGAGGACACATTTTAATATAATCATGATTCATCAATTCATATGTATTCTAGCATGCAAATATACTAACAAGCATCATAACAAATCTTAATTAACACATTCTAATTCATTTTACTAATTTTCATGTAGATAAAAAGAGTTTCCTCTCTTTCTTACTAGTATCTTGAAGCAAGTATATGGCAATTTTTCTACTTGTTTCTACCATTTTCACAAATCAAAATCCTATCAGGGCATCTATATTAGAAGTTTGAGAAATCACCCACCTTATTGAAGAACAAAAGAAAACTTCTAAGAAACTCCTTGAATGCACGAATGGTTCCCTTCTCCTCCTAGTTTGTGCCACAAAACCCAAGCCTTCTCCTTGCTAGTGTGAACCCAAGCCCTCCCCTCTTGAAGCTTGGCCGGCCTCCAATGTTGTAAGAGCACACAGACACACACACTCAATCTTTTTCTCACACAATCCTTTCTTTTCCTCACAATGGATTCTTTTCTTTTCTCTTCTCTTGAAAATAATTCTAATGCAAGTAATGAAGAAGACAAGGGAGGGGTATTTATACACAAACTCAAGCTCAAATGAAGGGTTGAGATGAGTTTAGATGAAGGGCTAGGATACATTTGGGAGTTAGAAGAACTACCCATGATCACATAACCACTCTTCCACTTTCTCCATCACTCCCACATCCAAGACCAAGGTCGGCCACCCCCTTCTCATCAATTTCCACGCGCTTGGGCAATGCACATGCCACATTATGCATACTACAAATTAGTTTGTACATTTATTTGTTAAATTAATTGTTACTTGATCAAGTCTACACTACAAGTTGTGTTAATTGTTAATAAAAATAACTAGTGGGCTAAATAGGTGGGCTAAAAACCATGGGCACTCTAATTAAATTAATTAATTTATTTAAGTGGGCTAGAATTAGACTATTAGGCATAAAGATTAATAATAGGTTTTAATTTTAAAAGAGAAGAAAATGTTTATTCATGACATAAGAATACTTTTTAAAGCTAAATACACATATTAAATTGCACGTGCAAAACACGTGAAAATAAAACAAAACTCTATATTGATTATTTGAAAATTCAGGATGTTACATAGATAAAGCATAATGCAACTATCACTGGATGCTTCATAATAAAGGCATTTATCAATATTATTAATAGAAAAACCATTTGAGAGTAATAATTGATCAATTCTGTCGTGCCACTGTTTAGGAGCATGCTTAAGACCATATAGAGTCTTATTCAGCTTGCAGACTTTGTGTTCCTGTCCTGGAATCAAAAAATCTTCAGGTTGATCGATATAAAGTACCTCTTCAAGTTCTCTATTAAAGAAAGCTGTTTTAACTTCCATCTGGTGAATCAACAAATTATGCACAGTAGAAATAGCTAATAAAACTCTAATGGTAGTCACACGAGTTACAGGAGAGTAAGTGTCAAAGAAATCTATATTTTCCTTTCTTACATATCCTTTAGCTACTAGTCTAGCTTTGAATTTTTCAATAGTACCATCTGGTTTTAG
This sequence comes from Hemerocallis citrina, assembly GCA_017893485.1. Classification (NCBI taxonomy): domain Eukaryota; kingdom Viridiplantae; phylum Streptophyta; class Magnoliopsida; order Asparagales; family Asphodelaceae; genus Hemerocallis; species Hemerocallis citrina. Next base: position 219,081,098 of record CM030361.1, on the reverse strand, counting down.
TTCTCTCTTAAGAATCCATTTGTATCCTATAGTATGGCTACCGCGAGGTAAGTCCACTAACTCCCAAGTACATTTAGAGGTTAGTGAATCCATTTCGTCATTTATGGCTTCTTCCCACAAATCAGCATCGGGTGAGGTTAAGGCATCATTGATAGAACTAGGGTAAGATTCTAAAGCATATACAACATAGTCCTCACCAAAATTTTTAGTAGTTCTAGCACGATTATTTCTACGAGGCTCAGAATCTATATCAACATTAAAATGTGTACTAGTTTGAGGTATGCTAGAGGAAGTAGAGGGTTGTGAACCCCCACTACTACCCCTACTGTTTCTCACTAAGTAAGAAAATGTATCCTCATAAAAATCAGCATCTAAAGATTCAACAATCACATAATTATTCAAGTCTAAAAATCTGGAAGCCTTACTGTTATCTGCATAACCAATAAAACACATTCATATGCTATACTTGCAAGTTTGATTCTTTTAGGGTCAGGTTTTCTGACATATGCTAAACGACCCCAAACTCTAAAATAATCAATAGTGGGCTTTCTACTTCTCTATAATTCATATGGTGAAGTATCAGAAGATAGATGCAGAATTCTATTTAAAATATGACATACAGATAATAGAGCTTCACCCCATAGAGATTTTGGTGAACCTAAACTAATAAGTAAAGCAACTACCAATTCAGTTAGAGTTCTATTATTTCTTTCAGATTTTCTACTAGATTCGGGTGAATAAGGTGCAGTAGTCTCGTTAATAATTCCTAATGATGCATATAATTATTTGAATTCATTGAAATCATATTCAGTACCTCTATCACTACGAAATCTCTTAATATTTCTTTCAAATTGATTTTGCACTTCAGTTACATAAGTCCTAAACATGTCAATTTCTTCACTCTTATGTGTCATAAGATAAACATGAGTATAATTTGAATGATCATCAATAAACGTAACGAATTATCTTTTACCATTTCTAGTTAAAGTTCCATCCATCTCACACATATCAGAATGTACCAAGTCTAGAATTTTTGTTTCTCTAGCTACACTTCTAGGTGAAGTTCAAATTATCTTAGCTTAACTACAGGAGGTGCATTTCTGAAATTCATTTAAGTTAACTTATGGTATCATGCCAAGTTTGCTCATATTATTTACCAATTTCTTATTAACATGACATAGTCTACAATGCCATAAATTAAAAGAAGACAAGGAGTAAACAGAAGCATTATTCTTATTCATTTCAATACTCAGTTTAAACATCTCATTACAAGTAAATACCATTCCCACAAAAATCTCATTCTTAGTTATAACATACTGGTCGGATCCGATGCTCTGATGAAACCCAGCCTTATTGAGAAGGTATCCAGAAATCAAGTTCTTCCTCATATGAGGAGTGTGCAAGCCATCCTTGAGGGTTACAATCCTGCCAGAGGTAAACTCCAAGTCCACCTCTCCAATGCCCATCACAATGATAACAGTGTGAATCACCAAGTTGCACTTTCCGATCTTTAGTCTCTTTATAAGTTTTGAACCAGCTGCGCTTATAGCAAACATGCCTAGTAGCGCCCGTATCAGCCTACCACCCGTCAGTTATACTGACCATGTTGGTCTCAGTGATCATAGCCACTAAAGGCCCTTTGATAGCATTTTCCTGTGGTGCAGGCGTACGCGATCGGAAGTTCCTAGCGATATATCCGAAGTGATGACACTTCCAACACTCGATAGGATCTGTCCCATTATTATTGGTTTGAGCTTGCTGGTTATTTTCCTTATTTGGATTCTGACGTCTACTCTGAAAATTCTGACAGAAGTTCAAATTGAACTTTGGACTAGCATTCTTCTTGAACGGCTTGTTCTTTTGTTTCAAATGGACCTTCGCTTTGTTCTGTTGAACAAGCAAGACTTCTTCTTTCTGGTCTTGTTTTCTGGATTCCTCCTCAACTCTAAGCCTAGTTATCAAATTCTCCATGGTTAGTTCCTTTGATTTGTGTCGCAGGATATTCTTGTAGTCTTTCCAACTAGGTGGTAACTTGTCAATCATCTCAGCTACTTGAAATTGCTCATTGAGCGGTATTCCCTCTGAAATGGTTTCATGAGTAATGTGTTGTAACTCGTGTGATTTAATAGTTACCAGCTTATCATCGACCATGGTGTATTTGAGATAATGACTGACTGCGAATTTCTTCGAGCCAGCCTCTTCGGCGTTATATTTCTTTTGCAGGGCTTCCCATACAAATCTAACCATATCGGACTGTAAGTAATAGTCATACAATTCGTCGGATAGCCCATTCAAGATAAAGTTTGTACATTTAATATCGGCATCCTTCCATTTTGATATGTCATTTAAGATTTGTTCATTTTCATGGACATCAACATGTTTTGGGTTAGGCATTACAGGGCAGTCGGTCGTAAGAACATAGGCAACTTCCTTCAGCAATAGATACAAAAACATCTTGTTCTTTCCATCGCTTGAAGTTTAGGCCAGCAAATTTCTCGGGTTTGTTGGATTTATGCTTGCGGTCAGAATTAAGAACCATTACAGATTACAGGAAATTGCTTCTTAAAACTGTTAAAGAAAATGGGTTAAACCTGAGTGCACCAAATGAACCTTCTGAGAATGGCTCTAGAGTTGATCTGCAATAGGAAGAAAGTGAAAAGTGGCTCGAGGCGTGGGTTGCACTTTCTTTAAGAAGGTATTTGGCCGATTGTGGAGATGAATCGTTGATCACCAAACACTTCTCCCGAGATACAATGAGCTTCTGTCTATAGTGCTGCCTAATGCTCCAATAGCAGCACGTACCAACTTGCACCACCCAACTGAAGGCAAGAAACCGCTCAAAAAAAAGATTAGAAGAGGAGAAGGACTGTATTCTTTTTTTCTATACTTTTTTTCCCAACAAAATATTCCTTTTTATAACCAGTAACCAGGAAGGAATTAAAATGGTTTGCATTTAACCAAAAATGGCTACATCATAAAGCTCCTTTAATTCTTGAAACGGCTATAACATAAAGCTCCTTTAATTCTTAAAACAACTATAACATAAAGCTCCTTTAATTCTTGAAATAGATATATTATTAACTGAAAAAAAAATTGATCTGTTTGAAATTCGAAAGTTCAAAAATTAAAAACAAAAAAATCCTTTTTTTTCCAAGAGACCCAAAGAGCCCAAGGCCCTAAGGCCCGGCCCGGTCATATATATATATATATGGGATATGCTCAGTTGAAAACGGGTTTGTATTCACGGGTTTGGAAAACAGCGATCTGAGCCATCAGATCGATCATGATCATGATCGATGGCTCAGATCTGCCTCCCCATAACCCGTTTCAATTGTTGAGCGGAGGGTTATTTTGGGAATTTCGTCCCAAATAACTCTTCGCTGAACAGATTCTAAAAAAAATAATATAACCTAAGCCGTTGTTGGAAACAACGTCCTAGGTTATAAAAATTTGAATCATAGGCCGTTATTTGGAACAACGGCCTTGTTTTCAATATTTATAACCTAGGCCGTTGTTCGGAACAAAGGCCTAGGTTATAAAATTTCTATAAAAATTTATAGAAATTTTATAACCTAGGCCTTTGTTCCGAACAACGGCCTAGGTTATAAATTTTGAAAACAAGGCCGTTGTTCCAAACAACGGCCTATGATTCATTTTTTTATAACCTAGGCCGTTGTTCCCAACATCGGCCTAGGTTATATCTTTTTTTTCAAAATGAATCAGGCGAAGAGTTATTTGGGACGAAATTCCCAAAATAACCCTCCGCTCAACAATTGAAACGGGTGATGGGCGGGCTCGATCTGAGCTGCTGATCGCGATCATGATAGATCCGATGGCTCAGATTCATGTTTTCCAACCCGTGAAAACAAACCCTTTTTCAACTGAGCATATCCCTATATATATATATATATATATCTGTGTGTGGAATGTAGGAATTGAACCAAGTATTCTCTGAATCCTGCTTATTTTCCATCTTACCAAATACCTATGAATACCACCATCTCTAGTAGAGATTATCTGATCATCTAAAATATTATCTAATTTTCTATCGGTGGGTAAGTAGTATCAGGTAGTAGGGGTAATGTGGGATTCTCAACATTAGGCTGCAGGGTAGGCTCATCTATAAGAGGATTTCTAGGGTTAAATTCTGGGCCTTCATAGGGTAGTACATCCTCAATATTGAAAGTCCTTCTTAGGCCAAAACCTTCAGGAAGCTTAACGACATAGGCATTATCATTGATTAGGGGTGGGCATCGGTCGGTATCCGACCTAATATGGACCATCCATTACTGATCCGAAGAATATCGGTATTTTAATTTTTTCATCCGCAACCAATCCAAGCCTTAATTGGATCAATTTCCATCCAAGCCGATTAAGCTCGGTTTGGATTGGATTGGATGGTAGGTTTGGCGTGCTATTTTTCACCTCCAATATCATTCGCAATTTCGTTAAAATTTAAAAGATCAACTTCAGTCATTCTTAAGAAACAACATGCTAGCAACATGTTAATTGTTGTTCAGAAATGAGTTGAAAATGAAGATTAAAAGATCTACCCAGGAAGAGAATAAAAGAACCAAAGTTCGGTCAAATTCAGTTATAGTCAATAAAATTGATATTGGCAGTGCATGTGCTGAGCAAGTCCGTACTAGACCTTTTACTGCAACAAAATTTCCAGAAACAAAAAAATTAGATACAAAACAAAACCGAAATGCCTCTATTGATACCAAGCACCCACACGTCTACAAATTTGCAAAGAGTTCTCGGTATATAAATATTTGGACAACAAAACTGCCGATAAATTTAAATGAACAGAGAAGACTACTTTGAAAACCACAATAATATGCAAACAATTCTTCCATTTAAATATAGTTCCACACAAACAAAACTATGACAAGGAAAGTTACAGTTACAAGTTCAAGCCCTGAACAACAACACTATGATAGGAAATTTGGAGTGTGGGACTTAGGGTTTGAACTTTGAAGTTTGAACTGAACTTAAAGGAGACTGTTTGTATCTTCAAGAAATGATGGTTTGTATATTCAAGAAATTAAATGAGAACTAAATTTTTTATGGACTAATGCATAAATATATGGTCGGTTCGGTTCTATCGATTATTTGGAAGCCCCATCCAACAACCGAACTGGTCTACTTGGTTATTGAAGATCAAGAACCGGGCCAATCTAATCCCCAATTGGTTCAGTTCGAAACTAGTCGGTTCGGATTGGATTAGTTCGGATTGGTCGGTTCGGATAATAGTTGTCTACCCCTATCATTGATTTTATGAATAATTTTAAATGGGTCTGCAGCACGTGTATTTAACTTCTTAATGAATCTAGCTGGAAACAGTTCCGTACGAATCCGAACCATCACTTCGTCACCTACATTAAAAATTTTAAATTTTCTTCTAATATCTGCTCTTAGCTTGTAGTTAAAATTATTCTCATTAATTTTCTTTGAAATTTCTCTATGCAAGTCATGAATGCAGGATGCAAATGCAGATGCAGACTCTGAGACTCGGTGATGTTCTAACATGGGGACAAGATCTATGAGCTGCCAAGGTCGATAACCATGTACAACTTCATGTGGACTCATGCCAGTGGTTCTATTCTTAGATGTGTTATAAGCAAATTCAGCAATCGTTAATTTTAAGTTCCAAGTTCCCTAGTTCTCTCTCACAGGAGTACGCAAGAGATTTCCAAGACTCCGATTGACAACCTCAGTATGTCCATCAGTTTGTGGGTGGAAGACTAAAAAGAACTTCAATTTCGTACCCATCTTGTGTCATAGGGTCTTCCAAAAATAACTCGTGAATTTCACATCCTTATTGGACATAATGATTTTTGGAAACCCATATAGCTTTAAAATATGATCAAAGAAGATCTGAGCTACACGAGATGCATCAAAAGCTTTCGAGCATGGGAGGAAGTGGGCAATTTTAGAAAATGGTCCACGATGACAAGTATGGAATCGTGTTTCTTTTGTGTTTTCGGTAAGCCTAGCACGAAATCCATACCCACATCTTCCTAAGGATGACTGGGAACGGGTAACAGAATATACAGGCCTGTGTTCTGTTTTTGTTGCTTGGCGAGTTGATAAGTATGACATCTGTTAACAAGTCTCGCAATGTCTCTCTTTACTTTCGGCCAGTAAAACCTATGTTCCACAACATCAATGCTCTTGCTATGCACAAAGTGTCCAGCAATGCTACCAGCGTGCAGTTCCCAAATAAGATACTCTCGTAATGATGTACAAGGAATGCACAATTTGGAGCGATAAAAGAGATAATCATCTTTCAAGAAATAATTATCTGTCACTCGAGTGATGCCATCCTTCAAAGAGGTATAGATCTCGTGAAAATCTGGGCAGGAGGCATACTCATCTTTTAATCTCCCAAAACCAATAATTTCGGTGTGCGGTGTAGATAAGATCATGTGACAACGACTTAGCGCATCCACGGCCTTATTGTATGCCTAATGGTATACGAATATTCTTGTTGGAACTTTACCTATCAAGCATGTCTCTGATTCAACTTTTGTTGAGAATTAAGGAATCTTAAGGCCTCATGGTCGGAGAAAAAATAAATTCTTCCGGCAGGAGGTAATGTCGCCAATAGCGAAGTGACTGAATTACCGCATAGAACTCTTTGTCATAAGTGGAGTATTTTTGTTTTGCTTCGTTCAGCTTTTTGCTGAAGTAAACAAAATGATGACTCTCTTGACTGAAGACTCCACCAATTTTAATATTAGACGCGTCACTTGTTACTTCGAAGACTTTAGTGAAATTAGCCAATGTCACGCCCTGCTTTCCAAAAGAGAATACGAAATATAGATATGTGACTAAGCCTAGCGAATGATTTTCATCATCCATAAACTGTTCGGAATTTTTACAACATCCCACAAGAATAATCAGAGTCGGAAGCAAAAGAATCAACCAAGCATGCATATATGAATCAAAATACCAACAAGAATACTTGAAACAAAATATATTAATCTCAAATAATCCAGATCTGAATAAGTCAAATATCCTGGGTCACATTGTCCAAATACAAATAAATCTAAGTAATCAAGTACAATTGTTCAAGATAAGCAAAAAGAAATAATAAAGCAAAACTCCAGCATCTAGTATCTCATCTCGCCTATTCCATCTGGCAGCTAATCTCCAAAATATGGAATTTGATAAATTGCAGGAAGAGGAAATAGAAAACAAACTTCTGTCAATGTAAATTATGGGCCGCTTGTAGTGCAGGATACAAGTACATAGGGAAAAATAACTAATAACATGGAATAGGCATGATAACAAAATATAATAACTAGCATGGCAAGATAACCAAGTGTAAGTGGCATGTGTCAAGTGTCAAGTAAACAAGTATCATGTAAACAAGCAACAAGTGTCGAGCAAGCAGGTAAACAGGTAACAGGTGTCAAGTATCAAGTACAAGTAGCAAGTGTCATGAGTAGCAAGTGTTATATATCAAGTCTCATGTATCATGTAGTCAAGTATCAAGTAAGCATGTATCATGTTCAAGTGTCATGTATCAAGTTTTGTAGTTATTACTATCTAGGTAGCACTTCAAGCAGCCCACACTACATGGTTGCTACAATAATCAATTTCGCTTTAGATTTCATAAGGGATCTTATTGGGCCGTGTACTCAGAGACAAGTAATTCAAATCATGTACCAAATTCCAAATTAACCAAATCATATACAAAATTCTAAATAATCCAAATCATATACAAAATTCTAAATAATCCAAATTATATACCAAATTCTAAATATGGAAAGCACCGGCCCCCTTCCGAGTACACTTTTCTATATTGTCCACTACTAGATCTTTACCTTAACCCCGGCTTGTTACTTTTTATTACAAAATACACATGATCACGAGATAACGAGAACAAAATCGTGATAGGACCATGATGTATCAAGAGCTCATATGATGCAAGGAACATGTTCTAAATCACAAAATGCAAGAAACAACATGCAAGTATTCAAACATGGCAACATATCAATTCGGGATAGAACAACGTTGCTGTATCAAAACTGGGATTCCCGCTACCACAGAAATGCAAATATGGATCCGTCAGAAGCTCTAGAAAATAGACTCCCAGCCGAATCCAGCAAGCCTATAAGTCATATAGTATTTCACAACATCATAACTCAAAACATGTTTGAATCCAGAAAATACGTTCAGTCAGAAATCAGAAGATTGTATTCAAAGTCAGAAAAACAACATGAAAACTCATTAATTAAATCTACGAAAATTCTGGGTATTCCCCTATATGTATAGTAATAGAAAAACAAGTTTCATAATTTTCCAACAAAAATAGAGTAGTCAAGTAAAATTAGAAAACAACAAGACACGACAGTTTTGTAAATCTGAAATCACAAACACTGCAGTACGAAAACAGCAATATCTCCCAAACCATAAATCGAAATCAAAATATGCTAAAAGGATAATAAAATAGATACAGTAGGCTAACTTTATTCAAAATTATTTTAGAAACAACAAGTAGAAATAGGTCGAAAATTAGGTTCTTTACTGAACAGTAGCAAAATTCTGCACGTAAAATCTTTATTTGCGAGCATGAAAAGGTTTGTAAAAATTCTCAAATAAATTCACCAAAATTATGGGTAAACCCCAATCAAGTTTAGAAGCACTGAGCAAAACTTTAGATTAAAATAATAATTTTAACACTAGATTATTCTTCAGAATTCATAGAAAACACAATCTGAAAATCTTTCGATACTACTGTAGTAAAATAGACATAAATCACAAACCAAAAATCGAAACTGAGATCAGTCAAAAGGGTTAGAAAATAGACAGAATTCTCTACAAAGCATGTTCACAAAATATTTTCATATACTGACCTTAATAGGGTCTAAAATACTGATCAAAACAGAAAAGTCAGCAAAACTGAAAATATCGTATATGCACAAAATCCACTAGTTCACATAAAACTCATCCAAAACACAACCAAACACGAATTATAATGTACTAGATGTCCAAGCAATATGGTATAGAGTATTTAACAAGTATACAATAAGTCTACCACAAATAACACGAACGTGCACGAGATAACACATGAACAACACGCATATATGCAACAGGATGTGGTCAACCCTAGGTTATATCATGTCATGTATGTCGTGAGGCAACTATGGTCAAATCATCACAATAGAGACAATATCAACATAGGGATTCACACGCAAATTGTCTCTAGAACCCAACTACACTACATGCGGTATTTAGTACTTGTATTTACAAATGAATTTAATACAAGTTACTTGCCTGAAAGACGACGACGAAAATGACACCAAGCAAGAATAACAGGAATAGATTTCTGGGCACGAACTTAACGAACACACGAACCAAAAACGAGCAAAACCCACGAACACAAAAATGAACACGAACTACGAATGAGATTTACTCCAAGAAGAACTCTCCAAACTCGTGCACGGAGAACACACGTGCACACCATGAACACAACCCACAACAGCAAGATCAACCACAACAACGACAGTAAGATCGTCAACACCCACGGCAACTGGGAGAGATGGTAGGCGATCGGCGCTGCTGGCTAATGGCATCAAGCGACCCAGCAAGAGGCCAGGGGGGCACGCATAGTGGTGCTGTCGCTGCTATCGAGGGAGTCAGGCACAGGGGGGTAAGCACAGCGGTGCTGGCGGCCAGGAGACACGGCGGAGGTGCGGCGCAGCGTCATGAGGACAGAACGAGGCAGGCGACAGCGAACAGGGGGCAGTGACCTGGTCGTGCTGTCACTCAGGCTGATGGCAGCATAAGGTGGTCATCGAGAGGAGGCAGGCAACGCAGGGGAGATGGGGATGACTACTGGCGCTGCGGTGCTGCATTGCGGCAGGAGGAGACCAGGGTTGTGCAGTTGTCAAGAGAAGGAGGGAGACGACACACAGGGAGGAAGGAGAAGATGAAGGGGCTAGGGTAAACATAGGGAAGACAAACGGCTGGGTGGGAGTATATATAAGATGGTTTTAGGGTTGGGGTGAATAGCAGAGCAGGGGTGACGGGTCTGGGGTATTAAAGAAATGGGTATTGGGTATTTTGAGTAATTAGGGTTATAGGGTATTATTGGGTTTGGGTATGAAAGGGGTTTGGTATAATAGGGTAGAGAGAATAGGGTATAGGATATCCAATAGGGTATTAAAACATAAATAGAAAAATAACCAATACAAAATTTGTTTATAATAAAAAAATTAATTTGCATTACAAAATAGGATTTATTTAAAATAGATACAAATACAATTAGCACTTAGAAATGGATTTCCAATAACCAACCAAAATTAATAATAATAATAACAATAATAACAGTAATAATAACGATAAGAGTAATAATAACAAGAATAAGAATTGTATTTCAATATAAAATCATAGAAAATAGTTACAATTAAAATTATTGATCGAAAATAGATTTTAATAGAAGAGTCAAGAATACATCTTGACAAAGGAATTTGAAAACCGAAAAAATAATTTGCGAAAATTTTAAATACAGAAAATACACAAAAATACAATTTTTTTTTGGAAAATAGGGGTTACAGCCAACCTCATGACAGGTGTCTGAGTCATTCTTTTTTTTATCACTTCGAAGGCTTTCGTGACTTCTTTCGACCAGACGAATTCACCTTTCTTGAAATAGTCGGTTATCAGTACCATAATTGTGCTAAATCCGTGCACAATCTGACGATAGAAGGTGGAAATGCCATGAAAACTTTGCACATCACGAATATTGCAGGGCTCAGGCCACTTCGAAATAGCTCAGATCTTTTATTGGTAAGTGGATACTCCCCTGGCAGAAACAACAAATCCCAGAAAGATAGTTTGATCGGAAAGGATTGTACATTTGATAGGATTAGCGTAAAGATGTTCCTTCCTCAAAACACCGTAGACCTGTCTCAAATGGTCAACATGTTTCCCAACAGATCGGCTGTAAATGAGAATATCACCAAAGTACACCACAAGGAACTTGCTCATAAAGGGACGGAATACTTGCGTCATGATTATCATAAACGTGCTTGGGGCATTCGTCATTCCAAACAGCATGACCATCCATTCGTACAGGCCATCCTTCGTCTTGAAAGCGATCTTCCATTCATCACTAGGACAGACACATATTTGGTGGTAGCCACTTTTAAGATCAATCTTGGAAAATATTGTAGCATCAGACATCATGTCTAACATGTCATCTAAACAGAGAATGGGAAAACTGTACTTTACCCTGATCTTGTTTATGGCATAGCTATCCACACACATATGCCAGGTTCCATCCTTTTTAGGCATCAATAGAGTGGGATCAGCGCAAGGACTTAAGCTTTTTCTGATAAATTCCTTTGCCAATAACACATCAATTTGCCTTTTCAACTTAGCATGTTCTGTCGGATTCATCTGATAATGTGGTAAGTTATGTAGGCTCGCTCCTGAAACCAGATCAATAGCATGTTAGATGTCACGCAGTGGGGGCAACTGGTTGGGGAGGTCAGCAGGAAACATGAGGGATGAGTGACTTAGGATCTTTAGGTACTTCTCTTGCTGTAAGTAGAAGAATTGTAGCTCCTTCGTCAATTTCTTTTCTGAGTTCCTTTTCACCTATATATGTTACTTCCTTGCCCTTTCTCGAGGGAGCTGATGTTGTTTCAACCAGTACAGTTCGTGGGCTCATGGGTATGAGCATTATTTTTAGTCCGTCGTGCTGGAACACACATTGGTTGGATCGACTATATATGGTCACATCGTGGTCGTACAACCAAGGTCTCCCTAAAATGACATGATCCACATCAATTTTGAGCACATCACACCAAAATTTCTCTTTGTAAGCTTTGAAGTCCACATGGACCAAACATCAATGTGTTACTTGGAGGGCTGTCGCATTAATCCAAGATACTTTGTATGGGAGTGGATGGGGTTCAGCCTTAAGTCCGTTTTTAGCTAAGACTGCAGAAGAGACGGCGTTGATGCAGTTCCCACTGTAAACAATCACCTTGCAGTTTTTGCCACCTATAGTCGTAAAGGTGTGAAATATAGCAGTGTGCTTCCAATCATCTTCTTCTTTTGGCTAGGACAAAGCACATCTGACTACATTAAAGTGAGGTGATTTAATAGAGTGAATACAGGGATGACAGCAGAGTCATCAGCGATGACAGCGGTACCTTCTACTATGTTGATCATACTGGGACTGGGACAGTTGCCAGCAACATAGCCGTGTCCCTTACATTTATAGCACTTAGTGAGAGAATCAAGCTTAGAGTAGTCTTTTTCGGTATTCTTACCCTTATTGTCATTTCTAGGTGCATGGGAATTTGAATTAGGCTTGCTGGGGTAAGATTATTGGGGTACTGAGAAGATGAGGTCTTATGCTTAGAGGAGTCAATGGAGTTCGTTCCAGAGGAATGATCTCTCGAATTGCTGGATTTCTAATGGGAACTTGCTTTAAGGAAATCCATATCGAGGACAAGGGCATAAGCTGCTGCCAAGGAGTCCACATTTCTATGAATTAGCTCGTTCCTAAGGTCTGTGATGTGATTTATTTGCAAGTGTACAAAATCACAACAAGTAGTATAGTTAAGTGAAAAGAGTGTCGAACCCACAAGGACTAATTATTTTACTGAGTACCGAAATTTACTAGATTAACTACTATTTGGAAAATTAAAATTCAATAAAGAAAGCAACTAAATTAAATTAATCTAAAGAACTAACTAAATTAATTAAAAGGAGCGGAATCTGAATTTTGCTATTTATTAATTGCAAAAATAATTCTAGGGCTTTCGATTTCACCTAGTTAATCCCACACAATTTATAACTCCATGTGAATAAAAATATTATTTTTCCAAGTTGTAAACAAAATTTCCCAAATTATTCAATATACTCTCTCAAGCAATATAAAAATATTCTCAATTAATTATTTGTCATAGTTCATGCAGAAATTGCTGATTAAAAATTCATTAAGATCTATGAATTTCTTAACAGTCACATTAACAGCGGTTTTCTCTTGTAACGGTGTTTAATTTTATTAATTCGAAATCATAAATTACCATTTCGGTGTCTCCATGATTTAATAAATCATAGAAAAGTTGGCCAAACAATTGTAAGCAATAAGAACAAAAATCAAACACACAACGATGAAAAAATGGAAAAATAATATGGAAAAAAAATTGTGTTCTCAAAACTAGGCCTACATCAAATCCCTAGAAAATAAAATTTGTTCATAATAAATTTGCAACTAACAAACTTGTTCATGAATTGCATAATAAAAATAAGAGGAGAAGAAAAAAAACTGTTTTGTTGAAATTTGAAGCCTCGAATTCCGTGCCGCAAAGCTCTCTCGCTCCTCTTTCCACTATCCTTTCATCCTTTGATTTCTGAGTAGTGTCGCCCACATCAGAATCTCCGCTGTCTCTCTCCTGCTCTTCAAGTCAGAGCTCTTCTCTTTATTTTTTAATTTTTTTTTTCCTTTTTTCTGTGCCTTGACTTTCGAGCCGCCAACTCACCTCCCTTCTTTCTCTCCTTCTCTTTCCTCACCTCAAGTTTCCAGCCACCACAACTACAAGCAGCCAACTCCTCTGTCTCTCTCTGTATCTGCTGCTTCTCTAACTTAACATTATATATATATATTTGTAAATTGATTGAGAGGTCAGCCGTCGCTCTCCCTCTATTGTTAAGTGTCTCCCCTCTTTTTAAGTTGGCTCCTGTATTTATAGGGATCCGAATCTGGTTTATTAGGGTTTTCTTTTGCATATAACCCCACATCTTCCATTATTTATTTTCTTTTTCAGATTTGCTCTTTATTTCTTTCTTCTTTTTCTTCTCTTTCTCTTTCTTGAAGCACGTGCTGCACACACACAAAAATAAAATCAGAATTTCGGATTTAAAAATAAAGATAAAAATAGTTATTTTAAATTAATTAAACTAACTATTAATCATATTAGCTCAATTAAACCCTTTTAAAATAGTTTATTTCATTTTCACCCTCTATTACCAATTACAATTTCTATTTTGCTTTTCACATGGCCAAATTGTAAAATTCAAATTTCAACAAATCAATAAAAATTAATCAATCCTTCTCCTTGTTTTGTTTGTTAATTTCTACTGAATATCTTCACCTTTTGCATCAAAATAACTTATTCCTTCAAAAATAATTAATTAACTGAAATCTATGGAAATAAGATAAATTATTAACAAGATAGACGAATATACACAATTTTTATGGGTAAATGAGTACAAATATTTGTATAAAAATTAGACACATCAAATACCCCAAACTTAAGATTTTGCTTGTCCTCGAGTAAAAAGTAAACCATGAGCAAAGGTGATAGTAATCATAATTAGGCTCAACTCATCTCACCAAGAGATCTTATTATGCAAGATGCAAAATTTCAACGTAAAACATAAACAATAGCAAATAAAGTAAAACTAAGCATACTCACTTTCTCCAGTGCAATTATTCATACATAATTCCCAGCACAATCATATTTGTCGTGCAATTAATGTAATCATAGTATGTAACAACTCTATCTGTGATTACCCCTTCTCACTACTACAAACCGAGTAGCAAACTAGAGTGTTTTTTAGTATTTATTATTTTTATTTATTTATTATTTTTTTTGCTTTTCTCTAAGTTGTCACTTGCCTTTTGACGCGAATGGAAATATTTGTGATGAATTCACCCGGTTACTCAACATGTCACAAATTTGGAGTGCTTTTGCTTACTCATATTTCAAGTTGTTGTTTGATGTAAAAGTAAACATTGGTGATGAAAACCCCTAGTTACTAAGCAACTCAAAACATTAGAGTAGATAGAAATTTATTCATTCAATTATTTACTCATTATCACTCTATTTACTTAAACTCTGTTTAGGACTAAATCAAAGGGGATAATCACAAGAAAAGCATCACATTTTCCTTTTACGTATAATCACATGACTGTCACAATTGTGTATGGAATTTTGAAATTCCATAATCCTAAAGTAAATAGGTATGCTTAATCTTTTTATATAAGATATTGTCTATCCTTAAAAATAAATAAATAAATAAATAATAATAATAATAATAATAATAATATATATATATATATATATATATATATACTCAAAAGTGTAATGGTAAGCCTTATTAAAATCCTTTTTGTTTTGTTTTTCTTTTCAAATATATATATATATATAATATATAAAAAATTACCCCTTTTCTCAAACTTGAATATCACATTGTCCTCAATGGAAAAGGAAAAAAGAAAAACAAAAGGAATGCGAAAAGTTCTAAATTGCTCCCCTAATTCGTGATAAAATTATGGGCGCGCGAAATTCATTGTTTCAGTGATATCTGGAGTTGTAGATGTCCAAATGGTCTGATTATTTTTGTTTTGTAAAGCTATGATAATTTCCTACGATCTCTCTTTGAAACATTTTTCCAGATTCTGACTCCATCCTGCCCAAAAACAGCCATCAATGTAGGTGTACAAAACAGCTCCGCCCCGGAACTTCCAAACTCATGCAATCCTACAAAATAAAATCAAAAATTAAAATTAAAATAAAATAAAATAAAATAAAAATCTAAATGCAGTAAAAGGAAACATGGGTTGCCTCCCAAGAAGCGCCATGTTTTAAATCTTCAGCCAGACGTTGTATTTGAGATGGTTATGTAACGCCAAGATCCAACAACATAAGAACATCTTTTCTAATAGTTCTCTTCAGGTGTAGATTAGGTTTAAGCTCTAGTTTGTGTCGTTTCATTCTTGATGATGGCATTTTTGATATCCCTACCTCTTTGAATATCAGCTGAGAAAATGGATGAATAGATGTCGCAATATCCAAATACATAACATATTCAAAAATATTTTCTTTCTTAAATTCAATAGTTGCTGAATTTGTATGACATACTTCGATTTGTAACTTTTCAACGTCAGCCTTATGTTTCTCGCCCACAATTAAATCAGTTTTACTTACTTGAAAATACGACTGTTCTTCAGTAGGAAACTTTATGGAATTAAAGACATCAAACGTTACTTACTCATCCTCAACCCTCAAAATAAGTTTTCCTCGTTGGACACCAATCAAAGCTCTCCCCATAGCTAGAAAAGGTCGCCACAAAATTAACGGAATCTGTTCATCTTCCTCCATACCAAGCACTACAAAATCAGCTATAAATATAAACTTGTCTACTTTTACCAAAACATCTTCAATTATTCCTCTTGTGTACTTGATAGATCTGTTCGCCAATTGCAATGAGATTGTGGTGGGTTTTGCTTATCCAATACCTAATTTCCTGAAAACAGAATAAGGCATAAGATTAATACTTACTCCTAAATCACATAATGCTTTATCAAAGGAAGAATTTCCAATAGTGTAAGAAATTGTAAAACTCCTTGGATCTTTAAGTTTAAGAGACAGTTTCGTTTGTAAAATTGCACAACGCCCTTCGGTTAGCATCACCGTCTCTGCTCCTCCAACTTCTGCTTGTTTGATAAAATGTCCTTAAAAAATTCAGCATATTTAAGTATTTGTTCTAAAGCTTCAATAAGAGGAATATTAATCAGCAATTTCTTAAAAATATTTAAAAATTTAGAAAATTGATTTTCGAGATTATTCTTTTTAAATCTTTGTGGAAAAGGAATAGGTGGATCATAAGGTGAATTAGGATAAGTGTCAGAATTAAACTTCCCTGAATTTGTTTGGCTTGAAACTCCTTTATCTTTCTTAGAATGGTGATTGGTCACCTGCTGCATTTGTTCCTCCACAATTTGTTGGATCTCACTTTGCTTTTCAACCCCATTTTGTTCAGCATTTTGGGTTTGTGGCTGCTCAATTGTTGTTCCACTTCTAAATGTCATTGCTTTGACATGCTTCTTGGGATTAACCACTGTGTTGTTAGGTAATGTTCCTGTTGTTCTTTCTGTAAGAATATTTGAAACTTACCAATTTGAGCCTCAAGATTGTGAATTGAAGCTGTATATTTTGTATCACCAAATCTGTCTTTTGCATGTATTGCATGAACATCTCTTCAAGTGTCGGCTTCTGTTCTTGTTGTTAAAAATTTTGTTGTGGTCGAGGTCCTCCTTGATTGTTGTTCCATGAAAAATTGGGGTGGTTTCTCCATCCTAGATTATACGTGTTCGAATATGAATTATGTTGATGTTGAAAATTGAACACGTAATTTGCTTGATAGGACTGTTGGTAAGCAAATGGGTTCCCCACTTGGCAATATATACTTGAGTGATTTCCTGCACAAAGATCACAAATCGTATTAGTCTTAAAAGCATTAACATTCATATTACCTATTTGTTTAGATAAAATATCAACTTATGCAGTCAATGTGCCAATAGGATCATGCTAAAAAACTCCAGCCACTTTTCTTGGTATTGTTCTCTATGAAGACCATTGGTGATTGTTGGATGCCATTATGATACACTTCTATGACTTAAAATATAGGTATTAAAAAAAACCAAAATAATAAAAATAATAATAAAATAATAATAATAATAATCCAAATTAGTAACAATCTAGCAATTATCAATATCAATAAAAGAATAATTAGTCCCCGCAACAGAGCCAAAAATTTGATGTGAATATTTGCAAGTGTACAAAATCGCAATAAGTACTATAGTAAAGTGAAAAAAGTGTCGAACCCACAAGGAATAATTATTTTATCAAGTACCGAAATTACTAGATTAACTACTATTTGGAAGACCGAAAAGATGATAAAAAATAGCAACTAAATTAAATTAATCTAAATAAAAGAAATAAACTAATTAAAATGAAAGGAATCCGAAATTTGGTTGTTTGTTAATGGCAAAACAAATTCTAGGGCTTTTGATTTCACCTAGTTAATCCCACACAATTTAAAACTCCATATGAATAAAAATATTATTTTTCCACGTTGTAGACCAAAATCCCCAAATTATTCAATATTCTCTCTCAAGCAATATCAAATATATTCTCAACTAATTATTTGTCATAGTTCATGCACAAATTACTAATTGAAAATTCATTAAGATCCAAGAATTTCTTAACGGTCTCATTACCTAGCGGTTCGCTCTTGTAACGGTGTTTAATTTTATTTACTCAAAATAAAAAATAAAAAATTTCTTAACGGTCTCTCCATGATTTAATAAATCATACAAAAGTTGGCCAAACAATTGTAAGAATTAAGAACAAAAATCAAACACACAACCATGAAAAAATAGAAAAAATAATATGGAATTAAAATTTTGTTCTCAAAACTATGCTACATCAAACCCTAGAAAAATAAAATTAGTTCATAACAAATTTGCAACTAACAAATACTTATTTGGATTGCATAATAAAAATTATAAGGGAAGAAGAAAAACTCTGTTTGTTGCCGAAAATCCAAGTTGAAGCTCCTCGAACTCTGCACTATTCTCTCACTTTCTTCTTTGTTTCTGTCCACACGCAGAAACCCAACCTCCAACTTCTCTTTCCTCCGCCCTCGATTCTCGTGCCACTATAAACAGAGAAGCCCCTTCTTCCTTTCTTTTATTTTTTTTTAAATTTTTTTCTTCTTGGATTCTGTGCCCTGCCTCAGCCGGCAAACCAACCCAGCACCAAAAACAGCCAACCTCTTCTTCATTTATATATATATATATATATATATATATAAAGGGGTAGTAGGTAGGTAGGATTAGTTTAATTATTATTAATTAATTTATTAATTAATTAAAAAATTTATAGATTAAAATTTATCTATTAAACTTTAAACTAATCAATTAACTAACCATAATTTAAATCAACTCAAGTTTTATTTTTATTACAAAATTTTTTTTCCACCCGTTAATTGATCGAAATATTTTTTATTGATTCTTCCATGGGCCAATTTATAAACACATGCAGTTGAGTACTTGAATCTTGAAATTTTCATCTTTGTTTTCTTCCATAATTTCACAAAAAATGCCCACCTTTTCATCTCATTCCAACAAAATCAAACAAATAAATAAAAATAAGCAGAAATAAGATAAATTTCAAAAAAAAATAAACGAGAACTCGCAATTTTAATACATAAAGAGCACTCAAATTTATGTATAAGTTTCACTCATCAGTCTGCTCGTAATCCAGCTCTGAACCTAGAAAAAGTTTGTTCTTTGCTCTCTTTACCTAAGACATTGCACCGAATAAGGAAGTCATCGAACTTATTAACATACTCTTAGGTGGATTTGCTTCCTTGATAGAGTTGGTTCCACGAATCTAGTAATCGGGTGTGGAACGATAATAGTACATATCTCTCAGTGAGCTTTTCTTTCATGGCTCCCAAGTGGCTATGGGTGCAGGCCTTGGCCTCTACGGGCATGTTAAAGATTGGTCCAGTGTTGTTAAATTTTTTCAGCCAATTTCATCGTGGCAAATTTGACCTTCAGGGCTTCGCTCATGTCAAACCATACGAAGTAGTGGTCCATGGCACAGGTCCAATCAAGATAAGCTTGGGTTTCCTATGTGGCCTTCAAAATGGGGAACGTCAGCCTTAACGTTCTTCTTGTATTGTTCGTCAAGGTCACAATCTTGACGTCGGCCGTCACGGTCATTCCCTTGAGGGATCTGATGATTAGCATAAAGCTCAGGGGCAAGAGTTTGATTTAATCACTTTCTCAAGCCTCTGATTGATATTGGCAAGATTTCATGAATGGCAGCTAGGGTAGTGAAAATATCATTCCATCTTAGTTCGGGGAGGGGTTCGCAGAATTCTAGGGTTCCTAATTGGATGGTTTGGGAGGGACAGGAAAGACTCTTCAGTATCTGTGATGGTGCTGCGAAGACGCATTCACCAACGGTGATAACTAGGGGCGTGGGGATGTGTATTTGCTGAAATTTGGCAAAACATGTCGTAAATGCACTTAAGTTTTTTTTTAAAAAAAAATTCAACCTGAAATAATCTAAAAGTAGGAAAAATAAAATAAAAAGACACTAAAATGATCCTAAATGAATGCAAAACTTATGACTAAATGATGCAAGAACTAGGGTTTTAACTACCTTCGCTCTAATACCAAAATAATGTAAACTTAACCGTAAATAGAGAATTTTCAAGAATTTTTAAAGGATTAAATTACCAACATGAACTGCAGATTAAGTGAGAAATTAAAACTATTAATTGATAGATGGGTTTTCAAGATATTAGACAAGCGTAACAAATCCAGTTAAAATTCAATCATAATAATCAATAATTATATAAACCTAAGCATTTTTAGCAAGTAAAAGATGCAATAATAATTTGTACACTAATAGAAAATTAGAAGCACACACTCTCAATATTTGTGGACGACAGATTAATCAAATAATATTATAGAGATGATAGATGGTATCACAAATAAATGAGAAGTGGAAGGAATTTACCAATGTCGAAGAAAGTGTCAAAGCTGAAGATAAGACCTTCAGGGGGTCGACGATAGCAAAGAGGACGACAAGGAGTGGTGGCTTGTGGCTTAGTGATTGTTTGGCAGCAAAGAGAGTAGCACAGCAGCGAAGGGCGAGGGCGTCGAGCATCAACCGGGTTACGGTTTCAAGTTGTAGAGGATTTGGGGCATTTGGGTTAGAATTGAAGGAGATTTGGGTGGGGCTTCGAGTGATTTTGGGGAGGAAGATGACAGGGATCATCGACGAAGTTAGGGTTGAGGGGTACGGCAACACAGTGGTCAATCGTGGTGAGCGGTGACGGGGAGGCGTTGGGTTGGACCAACAGGGGTTTGGGAGTTCGGTTAGAGAAGGAGAGGGTGTCGACTGTGGTTGTGGAACAGCAGGAATAGAAGGAGAGGATTTGGGGGGGGGGGGTCGTCGAAGCTGATGGAGAGTTGAGTTTCTAAATGAAGAGGTGAAGAAGATGAAGAAGAGAGGAAGGGGGTAGCAGGCTATAAATATTGGAAAGTTAGGGTTTGGAATTTGTTTAATAGTTTTAGAGTTTATCACAAATCCTAAATTTTGTTCTCAATTGTCTCACACAAAGTGATAGATGAAGAGCAAAAACTCAATCACAATAATTTTTTTAATCAGAAATAGCATAACTTCTCATTAATCTCAAGCCCTATATATAGGCTCAAACAAATCTTGATACAAACCTCAAAATATTCTAAAATCTCAAAAAATAATCTAATGCATAAAAGAAATGGTGTAAATCGTAAAACTACTACATATGGCTATAATTTCCAAAAAAAATATAATTACTGAATAAACTACTAAACTAATAAAACAGCTATCGTAGATGATGTTTGCGCTGATAGAAACGTCCGAATCGTCTTGAACCGATGTCCTCGTCAAAAGGTTCTTAGGGGATGAGATTGAGATGTATAACCGTATAAAAGCTAGGTTTGCCTAACCAACAATTCGACATGTTTAATTTCCCAAACTACATGATGGTCTTAACAAAGCCTTCACTTTCTCATTGTTGCCCTGGCCCAAAAACATAACAGGGTTACCTAATTTGTGTTAAAGGTCTCGAACCAGGACTTGGTTTGAGTGATCCCATTCAAGGGAGTGTTCACCATCCAGATCACGAAATTCAACGAATTCTTTTATCGCATTAGTTGAAAAGAGATGGATTGATTAGTTTAAAAAGTTGGTTGCAGTTAAAATTGAAATTGTTTTAAATATTGGAAAAACTTGAACTTTTATCTAAATTAAGGTTTTTTGTTTGTTTGGATTATCTATGATATCATTGTGTTATAGTGTATTGCAAACCAAAACAACAAATAAACTAAGGCAACCCCATAGGAACTGCAAATTTACAAAGTGCCAAACTGCAAACTCGTACCCGTACAACTAATCAAAGCGAACCATGAACCGGTAACACTGGAACAGAATCAAGTCACCAAGTGTAGTACAGAACTTTAACTAATAATTCATCAATTTGGCCACACTTAAGAGTTCAATTTTAAGGAAAAAACAAAATATTGCCCATTTTTGTTTAGCAATGTCATATTTACTAAGGACCAGACCTGATCTAGACCCGATATTGGACCCAACCCAACACGACGCGGTTACTGCTGGATACATAGAGAAGAGAGATACCCCTTATCCCGCAAGTAGAAAACTTGATGGAAAGAGATATAAACAAACTCAGAAGATAAAGAATTTTTACACCTTTAAAAGAAAATAACAAGTACAAGGAAGTATCAACTCAAGTTCATACATAAATTGAACCCTTGTATTCAAAAAGATATCTCTTGTACACACTTTCTATCTAAAGGATCACTCTATACCAAGAATTATACACACTATTCAAACACTCATCACTCACACTGCTTCTATACACGAAGACTTTTGATTCTCGAATGATTGAGAATGGAGTGACCCCCTATTTATACTCAAAGGTGGAAGTGTCTAGAATTCAATAATAATGCCCCACTAGCACACCACTTAACCACATGCACCTTGATCCTTACACCTTCATAAACTTTCTCATTCTTGAGCCTTGCACATTTGCCATGAGAAGTGTAGAGACTCATGAATTTTATGGCTGAAAAATTCTCAAGTGGTCTAGAATATCTTTTGAAGAAATCTCTAGAACCCACCAGGAAGACAAAACATAACAATCTCTTCCTACCGACTTAGGTGGATAATTTCGCACTGCCACTTCCACTCCTAAAGTCCACTTGTTATACCCACAAGCTCTTCATTGGCCATGTTCTTGTACTAGCTACACATATCTCAAATAAGTTACTTATGATCCTAACTCCCCCTGATTCATAACGGCCAATGCTATGTGTAACTGTTCCAAGTCAATAGTCACCAGTTGGTCTCGAATAGAGACTGATACTTTACATCTTCATCAGCAGTATATTTATTCTCACCATCATCTGAAACCTGGAAACATGTGGCTAATGTCTCTGCTATGCTCGCAAACGAGACCCGCCTCAAGTGCTTGTTTTCTTGTACACATTGTTTCCCAAAATCCTTAGACGGTCCAGTTTTTCCAATCGGATGGAATAAATTACCACACATTCCTCCTTTCATTAGGACCACGCAGCCATGTGAAACTTTCATGACTATCCTTCTGACAACAGTTTGTAGCCTTTTATGTCAACTTTCTTGAGGATATTAGATTTCTTCGAAACCTTCGGACACATACCACATCATCCAAAGTGCAAACCGCTCCATCGAACATTTTGATCTTAACCGTTCCTTTAACAATGACACAACACTTAGTGCCATCGCCCCAAGTCATGAATCCTTGGACTTCTTGAAACGTATCAAAATATTCTTTTCTAGATCAAAGATCATGAAAACAACTGCTATCTAGTATCCAATCATCTTGAGAAATAGTGTTGTTACCTTTGGAGATGGTGAGAAATTCTCCAAAATCCTTAGCCATCTCCACTACACCAACCAAAGGAGATTTATCATCCTTCTCTTTCATCAATGGGCAATATGGCTTTATGTGTCCCCACACCATGCACTTATAGCAGTGCTTGACATTTTCGCTGGCCTTGGATTTAGACCTATTGTGTTCACTAGATCTTTTGACAGTTGACCTTCCATTAGGATGTTGATCATGAGCAACAAAGACAAAACCTTGAGAATCGTCAGCTCTAATCTCGTATGACAAGAGAGTTGATTTCACCTCATCCATCTTCACTATATCCTTACCATATACAATTGTAGTAACAATATTTTCATATTAAAAGGGAAGTGAGGTAAGAAGTAAAAGGGACTGGTCTTCTTCATTAATTTTTACTTCAACTCTTGCTAGTTGATTCAACAACCCTTTGAACACGTTCATGTGCTCCATGAGATTCCCACATTCTCCCATCTTGATCTTGTAGAGGTCCTATTTCAAATTTAGCTTCGTCTGAAGACCTTTCCCAAGATAAAGCTTTTCTAACTTTTCCAAAAGTGCTGGTGCAGAATCTACATCACTGATGTTGTTGATAATATTATCAGCAATATAAACCCTAATAGTGCTGACACACCTGGACTCCATATCCTCCTAGTCTGCATCTGAAATTTTCTATGGTTTTGCATCATTTCCCTTCAACAATTTTGCTATGCCTTGTTGAACTAAGATATCCTTCACCCTACTCTGCCAAAGAGTGAAATTTTCTCTTCCATCAAACTGCTCAACCCGAAATTGTGAAGTGCTGAAACTTGTCATGACGAACAACCCACGATCGAAGAATCTGGCTCCGATACCACTGTAGAGAAAAGAGAGATACCCTTCGTCCCGCAAGTAGAAAACTTGATGCAAAGAGATATAAACAAACTCAGAAGATAAAGAAATTTTACTCCTTTAAAAGAAAATAACAAGTACAAGAAAGTATCAACTCAAGTTCATACACAACTTGAACCCTTGTATTCAAAAAGTTATCTCTTGTACACACTTTCTATCTAAAGGGTCACTTAATACCAAAAGTTATACACACTCTTTACCAAGAGTTATGCACACTCTTGAAACATTCACAACTCACCTTGCTTCTATACACGAAGACTTTTAAAGTTTTTGTATTTTTGATTCTTGGATGATTGAGAATGAAGGAGTGACCCCCTATTTATACTCAAAGGTGGAAGTGTCTAGAACTCAATAATTATGCCCCATTAGCACACTAACCAACTACATGCTCCTTGAGCCTTACACCATGATAAACATTCTCACTCCTGAGCCTTGCTCATTTGCCATGAGAAGTGTGGATACTCATGAATTTTATGGGAGAACTAGATTTGTCCGTGGCCACGTGCCTACGGCACGTCTTCAGAACGATACAGCATATGAAAAGTCTTGTAAACAGTAAATCAACAATTATGTAGTTGAAGTTTGAAATAATTAGTTTAGTTGTAAATAAAAGTCCATGTTTCCATTAGTATATGGTGAAAAATAATTATAAATTGGGGTGTAAAAGTCCATGTTTCCATATATATGTATATGTATATATATATATATATATATATATATATATATATATATAGAGAGAGAGAGAGAGAGAGAGAGAGAGAGAGAGAGAGAGAGAGAGAGAGAGAGAGAGAGAGAGAGAAATAATTAAATAAATAAATGAGTGTTTTGGGGGGATTTAAATTTGAGTTTTGGGGGAAAAATATGTTTTATGAGGTTAGAGAAATAATTAAATAAATAAATGAGTTGTTTTGGGGGAATTTGAATTTGAGTTTTGGGAGAAAACATTTGGGGGAAAAATATGTTTGTGAGGTTAGATCTGGGCCTTTGATTTTGGGTGATTGAAGGAGAGCCACTTGATAGCTTTCTTTGTGTTTTGTTATATAGATAATTCTCAAGTTGTCTAGAATATCTTTTGAAGAAATCTCTAGAATCAACCGAAAAGACAAAACATAACTGGGTAGAGTTTGTGTCCAAAAGTTGCATCGGACTAAAATAACGGGTTGGGTCTATGTCCCAGCAAATTGAACCCGACCGGACTAGAGCCGGACCCACGACTTCAAATTATTATCAGGCATTTCTAAAATGGGTCCGACCCTACCCGACCTGGATTCTACTCCTTGCCAATGTACCCATTAAATATTAGTTTGGATAAAGGGTTAGGATAAGTGAAGTGGAACGATCTGTTTTTATTTGATGGTTTTCTAATTTCTGTTTGCTTCTCTTTATTATTTTTTACTTTTTATAGCATTTTCTCTTCTTTGATTAAAATTTGTTGACATACAACTGGTAGGGATGATTACTCCATCGTTTAGTCAAAGAAAAAGAATAAAAGTTGATATGGGTCAGATGACGTGGCGCCTCCTGGGCCACAGGATCCCCTCAAAAACTGCTCACCCATAATCATCAGTCTGCCAGGTCTGCCCTAAGCCCCATGGGCTTCTGTCACATCAGGCCCATGGGTAAACGGGTCCAGACCCGGCCCAAATGGGTCCAGACCTGCTTTGCACTGCCTATAAATACCATGCCCTCTTCCACCTTCACAGGTAATCAACCTTTCACCTCTAAAAACATTAGCAACTGTTACTCTTTAGTGACTAACTAGACCATCGGAGGGCCTGCCACTGGGATCAACCCTGGTGTTCCTAGGTCGAGTGCAGGTACACGAGACCAAGCCAAGCCTCTAGATCCGAGCCAAGCATCCGACCTCCACCTTACTCCTGCCTGCTACCGAGCTGCCTCCACAGCTGAGGGTCAGGCATATAGCCAGTACCGAAGCTTCCACTTTATAAATTGAGAGAACTCACACCTGTTGCAGCTACCCCCAAAAATAAACCACATCAGGTTGGCACCGTCTGTGGGAAACCGATATGGACCTCAGTCTTATCCCAGCCATTAACGACATCCCTTCAATCCGAGCTCATATGGCACCCAAGCCCAGAAGAGCTGTCACCTCTGTACGTCGTTAGGACGCTCCTCCTCAGGACGTCCCCACCGACACTCATGGATCCAACCATCCGAGGGTCAACCTCGGACCCGGACCGGGCGCTTCTTGCTCGGTCGTAGTCGACCTGCGTCTGGTCATCCAGGATAGACAGGCCAGTCGAACTAGGGAAGGGGCTGCTTCCAACTCGGCCCCGAACCATCCCAGACATCCGTCCCGAGAGTGGGAGCTGGCACTCAGTCACACCGACCGGAGGCCGCCACCCCAACGCGACCCGGCCGGACAGGCTCCGGTCACCCACCGTGAGTTCCAAGACTTCCGGAATGAGATCCTAGAGGCCATCCTAGGGACCCCTATCAACGAGACACACCACTGCTCTCACTCGCGGTCGGATGCCGAATCCAGCGTGTCTCGCGGCCTGACAGGCCCACCAGTGTATGACGAGGACGTCCTAAGACCACTTCGGCGTTGGAGGCTCGAGGCCGGCTCAGGGTCATACACTGACCCGACCTCCTTTCTCCGCTGCAATCCTACAAGCAGAAATATCCCGGAATTTCCGACCTCCCCAGTTCGAGACCTATGACGGTGAGGGTGATCCTGCTGATCACATGGAGGGTTTCAAGACCCTCATGATGATTCACAGCACTTCGGATCCCATCCTATGCCGTGCCTTCCCTGCCACCCTCCGAGGTCCGGCTCGGGAATGGTTCTCTAAGCTCGTCCCTGGCTCGATCTACTTGTTGGACCAGCTGGAGGCCAATTTTCTGGCCCACTTCATGACCAGCAGGAAAGCCAAGAAGATGAGCGCGTCCCTATTGGACCTCCGAAAGAAGGAAGGGGAGTCACTCCGGCAGTTTGTCTGGAGATTCACCACAGAGGCGAGGTTGGTCTCCTCCCTTGATGCTGGGATCGCCTCGACGGCGTTCCAACACAATGTTCGACACGGCCAGCTAAACACATCCCTGGCCAAGAAACCTCCCCTCAATTTCCCTGACCTGCTTAATCGGGTCGAAAAGTACATCCAGGCCGAGGAGGCCCTAAATCCCGAAGACCCCAAAGAGGTCCCGGGAAAAGGGAAACGCAAGACCAAGGAGGCATAGCCAGCCAAGAAAGCCCCCAAAGATGGGACCGACATGAAGTGGGTCCCCCCGATTCCGCACTTCCAGAGGTACACACCACTGACACAAAACATGTCCACCATCCTATTAGCAATCAAGGATAGTGACCTCGTCCAGATTCCCCCTTGACCGACCAGCAATAAGAAAAGGGATCAGCGGTTCTACTGCCGCTTCCACCGGGACAACGGGTACGACACCGACTACTGTCGGGCCCTCAAGGATGAAATCGAGGCCCTTATCCAATGAGGGTACCTCTGAGAATTCACTCGGGAAGACGCCCGGGACCGAAGGGACACGAGGAACCGGAGGCCTTCTCCTCCTCGTGCCCCCAAACAGCGTCCCAACGGGACCTCGAGCCTGAAGAGACCTGAGGCCAAGCCATCTTACGTTGCGTCCATGGGGAGCCCATGGGAGGGGAGTCCAGCACTTCCCACAAAGCATTTGTTTGAGAGGTAAACGTCGTCCAGGGTCTCCTTTCCCCCCAGGTTCAGTAGCTTCCGGTCTCCTTCTCAGGGGAAGACCTGGAGGGGGTCCGTCTCCTGCACTGCGATGTGCTCGTCATCAGTCTCATCATGGCGAACTACGAGGTCTGTCAAATCCTCTTGGAAAATGGGAGCTCCGTGAACATCCTCTTCCTGGAAGCATTTGAGAACCTCAAGCTCCCCCAAGACAAGATGAAGCCAGCTGAGTACACCCTGCACGGGTTCTCCAGCATCCCGGTGCCAATAGAAGGGATGTGACCTTGGATGTCACCACCGATACGACCCCTCGTAGACGGATCGAATCGATAGACTTCATGGTTGTGAACGTCAAGGTAGCTTACAATGTCATCCTCGGCCGACCGGGGCTCTGTTCCCTCCAGCTGTTTCCCTCGGCCAACCACCTAAAGTAAAAGTTCCCCACCGAGTCAGGTGTTAGGGTCGTCCGAGGGAACCAAGAAGTAGCACGATCGTGCTATATGACGGTGTTTGGGGGCAGTGTGTTCCCCCTGGATGCCGTCGAGCTATAGCCCGAAAGAAGCTAGCCTGAACCTGAGCCGGCGGACGAACTAGAAGAAGTCTTGTTCGAGGTAGGGGACATGTCAAAATGGTTCTTCGTGAGCTATTCGCTCACGCCTGGCCTCAAGTCCGACCTGATCGATTACATTCGCCGCAACGTCGACCTCTTCACTTGGAAGACCTCTGATATGCCCGGGATCTCCGAAGATCTGATCATGCAAAAACTAAGCGTGATCCCTGGCTCGAAGCCGATTGTTCAGAAGTGACGTAAGTTTGCCCCGAAGAGGCAGTAGGCAGTGAAAGCAGAGGTAGACAAGCTCTTGTCTGCCCGGTTCATCCAGGACGACAGCTACCCCGAGTGGTTGGCGAACGTCGTGCTGGTCAGAAAGGCGAGCGGGAGCTGGAGGATCTGTATAGACTTTACCAACCTCAGCAAGGCGTTCCCCAAAGATCCATTCCTTCTCTCCAACATCGATGCTCTGATTGATGCAACGTCGGGTCACGAGCTCCTTTCCTTCATGGATGCCTTCTCAGACTACAACCAGATCCGAATGTTCCCCCCTGATATGTCCAAGACGTCCTTCGTCATCGACCAAGGTCTTTATTGCTACCGGGTTAGGCCCTTTGGGCTGAAGAATGCCAGTGCTACCTATCAGAGGCTCGTCAAATGAGTCTTCAAGGACCAGATCGATCATAACATGGAGGTGTATGTCAACGACATGCTCGTCAAAAGCCATCGGGACAGGACCACATCACCGACCTGGAAGAAGTCTTTGGCATCCTTCGAACCCACAATATGAGGCTCAATCTGCCGAAGTGTGCGTTCGGCGTCTCCTCGAAAAAATTTCTCAGGTTTGTCGTGAGCCAGCGCGACATCGAGGCGAACCCCGAGAAGATCCAGGCCATAATAGACATTGCCCCTCCTAGAAACATCAAAGAAGTCCAGTGGCTCACGGGAAGACTGGCGGCCATCGGCCATTTCTTCTCCAAGTCTGGAGAGAAGTCCCTCTCGTTCTTCAAAGCTTTGTGCAGAACTGGTGGCATCGAATGGGGTACTCGGCAGCAAGAGGCGTTCGCCTAATTGAAGAAGTACCTCGCCAATCCGCTGCTCCTTAGCAAACCCGAGTCGGGCTAGCCCCACTGGCTTTATCTCTCGGCCTCAGAAAACGTGCTCAGTGCTGTTTTCGTTCGAGAAGAGGACGGAGTCCAAAAGCCGCTGTACTATGTGAGCAAAGTCTTGCTCTTGTCCGAGACAAGGTATGCAAAGATGGAAAAGGAGGCATATGCCATGATCATGGCCGCGTGCAAGCTCCGCCCCTATTTCCAAGCACAATCAATTCAGGTGCTCACAGTCCAGTCTCTAAATGTTGTGCTTCACAAGCCCGAGAGCTCCGATCGCTTGGTCAAGTGGTCGATCGAGCTGAGTCAATACGACGTCAGCTACCAGCCAAGAATGGAAATAAAGGGACAGGCCTTCGCCGAGTTCATCACAGAATGCACCATCTCCGAGCAACCCAAAAGTGGGGAGGCCGACCACACGTAGGAAGTTTACGTCGATGGCTCCTCCTGCGAAGCGGGGAGTGGTGCGGGCATCATTTTGCGAGGACCTGACAACTTCCTTCTCCAATATTGCCTCCACCTTTACTTTCCAGCCTCCAATAACGAGGCCGAATATGAGACCATGATTGCTGGGCTCACCCTGGCACATCAGGCAGGCACCAGACAGATCACGGCTTTCAGCGAGACTCAGCTCGTGGTCAATCAGATCACCGGAGAGTACGAGGCCCGTGACGATTAGATGGTCCGGTACTTGGCCATGGTCCAGCGGCTCTTGGCGTCCTTTGACGAGTCTGCAGTCTTAAGGATCCCAAGATAGTAGAACACCCAGGCCTATGCCCTGTCAAAGTTAGCCTCCTCCTCCTTCGAAGGTCTCGACCGCACCGTTCTGATCGAAGTACTCCTGAAGCCGAGCATCGACCTCCCCGAGACCCTCTGCATAGAAGACGTAGCTTAGCCTGACGATTGGACCACTCCCATCAAAAAGTTTCTAATCAAAGGAGGCAAGGCGGATTAGGGTCTGCTCTGAGAGGTTCGCCATGATCAGCGAAACCCTCTTCAAATGGTCGTACACCACAATGAACGGAAGGCCCTACCTTCGCTGCTTAACCCCCGACGAAGCAAAGTATGCTCTCAAGGAGCTCCATGAAGGAATCGGCGGGTGCTATATGACAAGCTGATCGCTTGCACGAAAGGCACTGAACCACGGGTACTACTGGCCCACTATGTTGCAAGATGCTCTGGACCTGGTCAAAAAGTGTGGCCCTTGTCAAAGGTTCTCCTCGGTGAGAAGGGCTCCGCAAGCAAACCTCCGCTCCCTGGCCAGTCCGACCCCGTTTGCTATGTGGGGGATGGACATGGTATGCCCATTTTCGAAGGCAACGGGCCAAAGAAAATTTCTGATAGTAGCAATGACTACTTCACGAAGTGGATTAAGGCCGAGCCCCTGGCCACAATCACTGAGCAGCAGACCCAACAATTTTTCTAGAAGCACATCGTCTGCCCATTCGGGAGTCTACGCATACTCATCACAGATAATGGGACTCAGTTCGCGGGTAAGAATTTTTGAAAGTTCTGCGAGGATCTCGGGATCTAGCAGCGCTTCTCTTCGGTATGCCACCCACAGTAGAACGGTCAGGCCGAGAACGCGAACTGCCAGATCCTTGACGGGCTCAAGAAATGACTTGATAACTCTTCCAAGAGGTTATGGGTCGATGAGTTGCCAAGCATTCTCTGGGCCCATCGAACGACAAAAAGAATCACCACGGGAAAGTTGCCATTTTATCTAACATACGGCACGGAGGCCTAACTCTCCTCGAGATCGGGATCCCTACGCCCCGAATCATGTCCATCGATGAAGAAAGCAACTCGGCGCAACTACGTGCCGATCTGGACCTCATAGACGAGGTCAGAGAAAAGTTTTCCATCAGAAGAAACACGTACGAGCAGAGGATCTAGAAGTTCTACAACAAAAGGGTGCGCACCACCGACATCAAGCTAGGGGACCCCGTCCTCCGAAATCTAGCAGTATCTAACCCCGACCAAAAGAGGAAACTGGCCCCAAACTGGGAAGGCCCGTACAAAGTTACTGAGGTTGTATGTCCGGGCACGTACCGCCTCACTAATCCGAAGGGCAAGGCTGTCAAGAGACCATGGAACACCGAGCACCTCATCAAATTCCTCGAGGGAGAGGATTAGCCTTTACAGATACTCCCATGTAAATTATGAAATGTAATCGGCACGCCAGGCCTTATTTTGTAAAGTCAATAGGATGTAATTATGCTAGCTTTCTTAAAACAAGCTTCGGCTTTATGCTGGCTCTAGGCTCGGCGTTCGGATGGAACCACGAGCCACCAAAAGCTTCCCTTACAAGCTTGGGGCTCGGCGTTCGGATGACACCAAAAGCCACAATTTCTCCTCCATTCAGCTTACGGTTCGGTGCTCGGATGTCACATCGAGCCACAAAAAGTCACTTCTAAGGTATGGGGGCTCGGCATCGATCTTGAGCATGGCCTGGGTTTTTTCCAAGCCCTGCGACCTATGCGCTCAGCGATGACCTCTAGCTACACCCGTACTATCTACCCGAGAACAGGTATGGGAGCTCGACGTCGACCTCGAGCAAGCCTTTGGCTTTTTCAAGCCACGCGACCTTTACGCTCGGTGATGACCTTCAGCTACGCTCATAACAAGCTTCTCTAAGGTATGAGGGCTCGTTATCGACCTCGAGCATGGCCTGGGTTTTTTCAAGCCCTGCGACCTATGCGCTCGGTGATGACCTCCAGCCACACCCATACTATCTACCCGAGAATAGGTATGAGAGCTCGGCGTCGACCTCGAGCAAGGTGTTGGCTTTTTCAAGCCATGCAACCTTTACACTCGGCGACGACCTTTAGCTATGCTCATAACAAGCTTCTTTAAGGTATGGGGGCTCGGCATCGACCTCGAGCATGGCCTGGGTTTTTTCAAGCCATACGACCTATGCGCTCGGCACTGACCTCCAGCTACACCCGTACTATCTACCTGAGAACAGGTATGGGAGCTCGGAATCAACCTCGAGCAAGGCATTGGTTTCTTCAAGCCATGCAATCTTTATGCTCGTCGACGACCTTCAGCTATGCTCATAAGATGCTTCTCTAAGGTATGGGGGCTCGGCATCGACCTCGAGCATGGCCTGGGTTTTTTCAAGCCCTGTGACCTATGCGCTCGACAATGACCTCCAGCTACACCCGTACTATCTACGCAAGAACAGGTATGGGAGCTTGGCATTGACCTCGAGTAAGGCCTTGGCTTTTTCAGGCCATGCGACCTTTATGCTCGGCGACGACCTTCAGCTACGCTAACAAGTTTTTCTACGGTATCGGGGCTCGGCATCGACCTCGTACATGGCCTGGGCTTTTTCAAGCTTTGCAGCCTATGCGCTCGGCAATGACCTCTAGCTACACCCGTACCATCTACCAAAGAACATGCATGAGAGCTCAGCATCGACCTCGAACAAGGCCTTGGCTTTTTCAAACCATGCGACCTTTACGCTCGGCGACGACCTTCAACCCCACCCTACTCAAAAGTTTTTATTAAATATTTAGGGTGCTCGCCCTCAGGCAAACACCCTAGGCCCCGGATCTGTGGTCGACCCACCTCTCAGCCGCGAACAACTCGGGGTTAACGACCCTTTAGGGCCGAAACCCTGGATTGTTCGAGAGTAGCAGGGGAGCCACCGACCCAGGACCCTTGCCCAAAATATTCTCCGAGCCCCCGAACCCTGGCCGGTACACCTCTCACATGCTATCAATTTTGGGCAGACTGCCCTCCGGGCTGTCTCCCAAAAATGCTAAAGTATGGTAGGGGAGCCGCCGATCTGGGACTCTGGGCCAAAAAATCCCGTGGTAGGGCGCCCACCGTTGGCAAACACCCAAGGTTCCACCCCCAGGGTTGGCCAACCTTTTCACCCACTGGAAACTCGGGGTAAGCGGCCCTCAGAGCCGAAACCCCGTATTGTCAGAGGGTGGCAGGCGAGCCACCGGCAAGGAGGACCTACGAGATTGAAAGTTTTTCTCTGAAAATTTTTTGATGTGGGGGTGGGGGTTATACAGCCCCTATGAGCGGCTCATTAATGACATCGGGAAGTCCAAATGGCAGAAGGTGAAGCATCACCATTAATTTTTATCGGAAGACGAAACGTCTCTTATTGAAGGCTACATGCGAGGTGTAGCGGTTCGGCTCCTGAGCGTAGCCCCGACCTCGGCAGCGACCTCGAGCGAAGCCCCACTCGACAAGGGTCTCAAGCTACGACCCTACCGGTCTCGCTTAACAAGTTGCCAAAGTAAAGAAATCGAAGTCTTATTACTCATAGAGCGGCTGAAACGGCCACACAATACAATGAGAATTTTACAAATTGCTCATCGCTCGGCTTAAAACACAAACTCAGTACTTCCTACGGGATCCTTTGCGTGCCCAGTCAGTCCGGCCAGCGAGGGCACCCCAACAACGGAGCTCTGTGCGTCGGCAGGCTGGGCCGTCTCCAAGAAAAAGTCGGAGAAGGTCCCAGTACGAAATTGCTCGCCTCCTCAAGCAGACCGGTGCCTAGCATGAGCTTCAGCCTACGGATCTCCAACTCTTTCTCTACAATAGCCTCACGAAGAAAAGACTCCAAAGCCGGTCGGCCAATCGAGGCATCCGAGATCGACCAGTAGGTCTCAACTGCCCACCAGTCCCGGTCGGCTATGGCCTTCTTCAGGCATGCGACCTCCAGGCTAAGCTCCTTAGACTTGTTCATAAAATAATTCACTGCGGCCTCTCAATCCCGAGCCTGCTTACGGTGGCGAGCCAGAACACTTTCCATGGCCCCCAGTCCAGCTCGGACCCAGGAGACCTCGGCAGAACCAAGGTCAGCGTCGAGGACCTCATGCATCTACCAAAAAGACGGGAATCACAAAAAAGGCAAAAAAGCACAAGTCATAAAGCATTGGCCAAAAATTCTTCTTTTATAAATTCAAAAATTTTTGTTACAAAAAAGCGGTGGCCATTCCGCATTCAGCAATTACAAACAAAAAAGAAAGAAATTCTTAGACTACTCTTCGTTAGCCTGGTCGCCCCCGGCCTCGAGTTGAGGGTCCCCCTACTCCTCGTTGTCCCCGTCGCAGGGCGTCAGCGGAAGCTCGGGGAACTACCACCCGTAGTAGAGATGACCGATCCGAAGGTCCGAATAGATTTGCAGGATGTGTTCTTTGGCCTTGTTGTAGGCCTCACCCTGGGAGGCGATCAGGGTGTCCGCCATGGTGATTGCCATCACCTCGCTCTCCTTCTTGGCCTTCATCTTGAAGTGCGCCAGCTCGTTCGTGTGATGCTCCGTGATCGAGACCAGCTGGGCTTGGGCGACCGCATGGGCAGACTCCACTGCTGTCCGCTCATCCTTCAGCTGGGTGGCTTCTCGAAGATAGCGCTCGACATTCTTCTTCTCGACCACAATCTCCTTCTCGAGGTACATATGAAAGTGCTGCGCATGCTGCATCGCCTAGCCGAGGAGAATCAAGTTAGAAGAATTCTTCACAAGCTAAGCCAAAAACGAAAAAGGAAGACTTACCGCGAGGTGGGCCTACCCGAACCTCATGTAAGACGTATCGGCTGTTTCCACCACCAGGCTTATACGATCAAGTTCCGTGGTGAGGTGCTCCACCACCTCCACCGCAACCGGGCCCTCGAGGAGTGTATCCCCCCAATCGGGGGCATACGACCTCATGCCCTGCCAACCCACCATCTCCTCGGCGTTCGAGCGAAGAGGCGGGAGAGGCCCCTTCGCGACCTCGGCAACCTTTTTACTGCCGGAGCTCACCCCCGGATCTCTCGTCGTCCTCGATGAATGGTGGTGGTGCTTCTTCGCCCTCTTTGGGACCAGCTCCTCGGGCCTTGGGGTTGCTGCCTGGCTGGTCCCCGCCCCCGAGGTCGCCTTCTTCGCCAAATCGGCCCTCCTCTTGGCAGCCAGGGCTACCAAGGTGTTCCGGTGGTGGAGCTCCTTGGCAGACATCTCGACAAAAGGAAAAAAGTAAAAAAGTTAACACGAAGGTAGAAAGAAAAGCGAAATGGAGACAAAAACATACTAGGGTCGGCTGGGCTTAGTCCAGCTCGGGCGAGATGCAACTCCGTGACGCGAGGCCAACCGATGATGTGCCCCTCCACGATCTTATTAACCTTCGCCCACTCCTTTTTGGTCAAGTTTCTGTGCTTCGGGGACTTGTGGTTCGGCCTTCCAAAATTCCAAACCGTTGGAATTTTCCAAGGTTTCTCGCTCCAGACTATGAAGTACTTCTCCTTCCAGCCCTTTATGGAGTCCAGATGTCAGTGCATCACTCTCTTATGAAGACGCGAAGATAGGTAGAAAATCCCCTCCTAGTCCCCGAGCGAGCTCATCCCCAGGATGACGCAGAAGTAGGTGAGCCTCAGCTTAATCCCCTTCTCCTGACACTTCTAAATAAAACATACCAAGTGTTTCCATGAGTTGGGACCGTACTGCTTGGGGCTCAGCTCTCCCCAGCTTAACACCCTCTTGATGAATGGGTGCAGCGGAAGTCTCAACCCCAAGACAAAAACGTCCTCATGAAACATACAGAAGCTCGACTCTAGCGCGATAGTCGGGCCGATGCCTGGGTTCAGCACAACTAGCTCAAATTCCTGCCGAATAAAGTAGGCCGCCATCAAGATGGGAAAGTAGTCCCTCTTCAAGGCGCATTTCACGTTGTCCATCTTGATCATGGACCGGCCCTCGTCCCGCAGCAGTGAAGTGTACGCAAGAAGATCCTCCATGTCGTCTGGGTACATCCTGATCGACCTTAGATTTTTGCTAGAAAAAAAAGGGGGGGGGGTACTTGAACCCGGAGCCATATTCATATTTGTCCTTCTCGGCCAGACTGTCGGGCCGTATCCACTTCCTTTTCCTCCTTCGGGGGCGAGTCTTCCTATCAGGGGAAGGGGTCACTAGGGGGGGAAACGGTGGGAGGTCTGTCTCTTCCGCCTCTACCTCTTCCGCGGTTCCTCCGACCTTGCCATGTTCGCTACCTCCTTTAGTCCCTTGTTCGGACCTCTCCTAACCATCGTCCTCCTCAACCTGCTCCTCTTCCCCTGGGCCTCCTTCCCCGGGCTCATTCTCCTCATCAACAAACTCATCCTCAGAGTCTCCTTCATGATCGATCTGCTCAACAGGCTCCCCTTCTGGTCCACGAACTCATAAAGGAGCCACGTTATAAACTACAACAGCCTCGTCTCCCGACCCTCCAACCGATTGAACCTCCTCTTTCACTACAAAGTCACCCGGAGACCAAGATATCAAAGACGAGTGAACTTCCTCCTCGGTGCGACCTGAAGAGCTTGCCTCGGAGCCGGACTGAGTGCGGACATTGTAAAACAAAAATACTAACCTGTTTCACCGGACAACGTAAAGATCAACGAAAAGTGGTTGCCGACAGCTTGCAAGGAAATTTCTGTTGACAAGAGAATGAGAGCAAAGTGAAGAAATGAGGAGGGGCGAGGGGGATTTATAAGCTGGGATGAGACTCCTCGAATTTTGCAAAGAGATCTGGCCGTTTGATCTTGATCATCAAGAACTAACGGCCACCAAGATCTTGATGACGTCAACTTAGAGCGCAAACATACCTTCTTACCCTCGGCGCTGTCAACCAACGCGGCGGCTCAGTATGCAGGTTCAACTTCTCTGGTACTTCACCTTCTTTCACCACCTAAGTTTCTCTCAACGGCTAGGGGCTCGATGCTCGGATGTCACCGCGAGCCACAAAAAGTTTCTCTCAAAGGCTTGGGGGTCGTCGCTTAGATGTCACCATGAGCCCTAAAAAGTTTCTCTCAACGGCGTGGGGTTCGACACTCGGATGTCACCGCGAGCCACAAAAAGTTTCTCTCAACGGCTTAGGGCTCGACGCTCGGATGTCACTGCGAGCCACAAAAAGCTTCTCTCAAAGACTTGGGGGTCGACGCTCGGATGTCACCACGATGCCCAAAAAGTTTCTCTCAACGGCTTGGGAATCGACGCTCAAATGTCACCGTGAGCCACAAGAAGTTTCTCTCAACGGCTTAGGGCTCGACGCTTGGATGTCACCGCGAGCCAAAAAAGTTTCTCCCAAAGGCTTGGGGGTCGACGCTCGAATGTCACCACGAGCCCCAAAAAAGTTTTTCTCAACGGCTTGGGGCTCGAAGCTCAGATGCCATCGCGAGCCCCAAAAAGTTTTGCTCAACAGCTTAGGGCTCGACGCTCGGATGTCACCGTGAGCCCCAAAAACTTTCTCTCAACGGCTTGAGGCTCGACGCTCGGATGTCACCGCGTGCCCCAAAAAATTTCTCTCAACGGCATGGGGCTCGACGCTCGGATGTCACTGCGTGCCCCAAAAAGTTTCTCCCAACGGCTGGGGTCTCGACGCTCGGATGTTACTGTGAGCCACAAAAAGTTTCTCTCAAAGGCTTCGGGGGTCGACGCTCGGATGTCACCACGAGCCCTAAAAAGTTCCTCTCAATGACTTGGTGCTCGACACTCGGATGTCACCGCTAGCCACAAAAAGTTTCTCTTAATGGCTTAGGGCTCGATGCTCAGATGTCACCGCGAGCCACAAAAAATTTCTCTCAAAGGCTTGGGGGTCGACACTCGGATGTCACCACGAGCCCCAAAAAGTTTCTCTCAACGGCTTGGGACTCAACGCTCGGATGTCACCGTGAGCCAGAAAAAGTTTCTCTCAATGGCTTGGGGCTCGACGCTCGGATGTCACTGTGAGCCAGAAAAAGTTTCTCTTAACAGCTTAGGGGGTCGACGCTTGGATGTCACCACGAGCCCCAAAAAGTTTCTCTCAACGGCTTGGGGCTCGACGCTCGGATATCACCCCGAGCCACAAAAAGTTTCTGTCAAAGGCTTCGGGGGTCGACGCTCGGATGTCACCACGAGCTCCAAAAAATTTCTCTCAATGTCTTGGGGCTCGATGCTCGGATGTCACAGCAAGCCAAAAAAAGTTTCTCTCAACGGCTTAGGGCTCGACGCTCGGATGTCACCGCGAGCCACGAAAACTTTCTCTCAAAGGCTTGGGGGTCGACGCTCGGATGTCACCACGAGCCCTAAAAAGTTTTCCTCAATGGCTTGGGGCTCGATGCTCGGAGGTCACTGCGAGCCCCAAAAAAGTTTCTCTCAACGGCTTGGGGCTCGATGCTGGATGTCACCGCGAGCCACAAAAAGTCTCTCAACGGCTTGGGACTCGACGCTCGGATGTCACCGCGAGCCCTAAAAAGTTTCCCTCAACGGCTTGGGGCTCGACGCTCGGATGTCACCGTAAGCCACAAAAGGTTTCTCTCAAAGGCTTGGGGGTCGATGCATGGATGTCACCACAAGCCCTAAAAATTTTCTCTCAACGGCTTGGGGCTCGACGCTCGGATGTTACCGCGAGCCCAAAAAAGTTTCTCTCAACGGCTTGGGGCTCGACGCTCGGATGTCACTGCAAGCCAAAAAAAGTTTCTCTCAACGGCTTCGGTCTCGACGCTCGGATGTCACCGCGAGCCACAAAAAGTTTCTCTTAAAGGCTTGGGGGTCGACGCTCGAATGTCACCACGAGCCCCAAAAGTTTTCTCTCAACAGCTTGGGGCTCGACGCTCAGATGTCACCGCGAGCCACAAAAAGTTTTTTTCAAAGGCTTGGGGGTCCATGCTTGGATGTCACTATGAGCCCCAAAAGTTTTCCTCAACGGCTTGGGGCTCGACGCTCGGATGTACCGCGAGCCACAAAAAGTTTCTCTCAACGGCTTAGGGCTCGATGCTCGGATGTCACCGTGGGCCCCAAAAAGTTTCTCTCAATGGCTTGGGGCTGGACACTCGGATATCACCGCGAGCACCAAAAAGTTTCTCTCAACGGCTTAGGGCTTGATGCTCGAATGTCACCGCGAGCCACAAAAAGTTTCTATCAAAGACTTTGGGGCTCAACGCTCGGATGTCACCACGAGCCCCAAAAAGTTTCTCTCAACGGCTTGTGACTCGATGCTCGGATGTCACCGTAAGCCACGAAAAGTATCTCTTAACGGCTTAGGGCTCGACGCTCGGATGTCACCACAAGCCACAAAAACATTCTCTTAACGGCTTAGGGCTCGACGCTCGGATGTCACCGCGTGCCACAAAAACTTTCTCTCAAAGGCTTGTTGGTCGACGCTCGGATGTCACCACGAGCCCCAAAAAGTTTTTCTCAATGGCTTGGGACTCAACGCTCGGATGTCACCACAAGCCCCAAAAAGTTTCTTTCAATGGCTTGGGGCTCGACGCTCGGATGTCATCGCGAGCCACAAAAAGTTTTCCTTAAACATCTTGGGGCTCGACTCTCGGATGGAACCTCGAGCCATAAATTATCTCCCAACAAGTGAGGGGGCTCATCTCCCGACCCTCGATGCTCGGCAAGAGGAGCTCCTACTCCACATATCTCGACATTCCCTTGCTTTTCCAACAAGTGAGGGAGCTCATCTCCCGACTCTCGATGCTCGGCAAGAGGAGCTCATACTCCACAGATCTCAACGTCACCTTTCTTTCCAAACAAGTGAGGGGGCTCGTCTCCCGATCCTCGACGCTCGGTAAGAGGATCTCCTACTCCACAGATCTCAATGTTCCCTTACTTTTCCAACAAGTGAAGGGGCTCGTCTCCCGACCCTCGACGCTCGGTGAGAAGAGCTCCTACTCCACAGATCTCGATGTCCCCTTGCTTTTCCAATGAGTGAGGGGGCTCGTCTCCCGACCCTCGATGCTCGGCCAGAGGTGCTCTTACTCCACAAATCTCAACATCCTCTTGCTTTTCCAAACAAGTAAGGGGGATCATCTCCCGATCGTCGATGCTCGGCCAGAAGAGCTCCTACTCCATAGATCTTGACGTCACCTTGCTTTACCAACAAGTGAGGGGGCTCGTCTCCCGACCCTCGATGCTCGGCAAGAGGAATTCCTACTCTACAGACCTCAACGTCCTCTTGCTTTCCAAACAAGTAAGGGGGCTCGTCTCCCGACCCTTGACGCTTGACGAGAAGAGCTCCTGCTCCACAGATCTCGATGTCCCCTTGCTTTCCCAACGAGT
Source organism: Hemerocallis citrina (assembly GCA_017893485.1). Lineage (NCBI taxonomy): Eukaryota > Viridiplantae > Streptophyta > Magnoliopsida > Asparagales > Asphodelaceae > Hemerocallis > Hemerocallis citrina. The sequence goes on along the minus strand of CM030361.1, from coordinate 219,040,559 downwards.
TAGGGGGCTCGTCTCCCGACCCTCGATGCTCAGCAAAAAGAGCACCTACTCCACAGATCTCTACGCCCCCTTACTTTTCCAACAATGGAGGGAGCTCACCTCCCGACCCTCGACCTTCGGCAAATCGAGCTCCTACTCTTCAGCACTCAACACCCCTTGTAACCCCTGTTTTTTATTTTTCATATTTTGGTGTATTTTTCTTTTCTTGTGTATTTGGACTCACTCTTGTATTTTTCTGAACCGTATATTGAGTTGTTTCAATATATTTTCATTTTCTTTTCTTATTCTTGATTTTTGCGAGTTATTTTTGATTTCTTGGTTGTTCTTGTTTATGGTTGTTGTTTTCGCTCTTTATTGTTATCTCGTTCTCTTTATTTGTATTTTTGGGTGCTCTTGGTATTTTTTTGGTCTACCACATTCCTAATCCTATTATTTTGATCCCTAATTGATTACCAAAGCCAAATTACCCAATCCTAATTTGAATCCTATTCAATTTGATCCCCATTTGTCTTATTGGATTAATCCTATTACTACTCCTAATCTACCCACAACACAATTACCCAATATCCCAATTCATATTCTAAACCCTAATCCCCTTATGCATATATACCTCTCTAATCTCTCAAACCCTAACCCTAACTCCTTGCACCCTACCCCCGGCCTCTCTCTCCCCCCTTTGCTTGCGCCGCACACCATCCTGCCTAGCACACCCCAGGCTGACCATCCCCCTCCTCTTGGCCTGTACCTTGGCTGAGCACCCCTCATCCCGATCTCCAACCACTTCCGACCACCATACTCCATCACTTCCCCCCCCCTCTCCAGGCCATCATCCAATCCTCCAAGCCTCAAGCACCGCCATTCATCTATCTCTCTTTTGTGGATTCTCTCTTCTCTTGCTTTAAGAAGTGTGTCGTGTGTTCGTGCTGTTGTTCGTGGGTTCGTTGCTCTTGAATTGTGGATCTCTTGTTCATGGATTTTGGTTCGTTTCCCGGGAATCCGTTCCCGTTATTCTTGAAGTTCGTTTCATATCCGATTAAAGCATGTAACTTGTACTCCAATTTCTTTGTTTGATACAAGTCAAAAATACCACCTATAGTGTAGTTGGGTTTAGAGACGACTCTTGTTGTGTTATCTTTGATGGGTTTTGTCTCTATTGTGAAAACTTGACCATAGTTGCCTCATGACACAATCTTGACATAAATTAACTTAGGTTTTGTCCGTTCTTGATTTGATCATGTATGTAGAATTTTTGTTAGAATTTGGGTATTTGTTGAGATCTATGTGAAAGTCTTGCTTTAGATATGTTAATTACCCTATTTCATGTTGTTTGGATACTTTGTAGACTCGATTTTATGTTTGGTTGTGCTTTGAACAAGTTTTGTTTGATATATATTGAGTTGTTGTTAAAGGGGAAAAATCTGTATTTTGTCGCTGATCTGTTTTGTTTGCTGTTTTGGACTGTTTTAAAGTCAGTATCTTGGTTCCAGTATAAAACATGAGTTTTAGAGAATTTCGTCTATTTTCAGATAACTCTGAGCTTGCTCTATTTCGTTTTTGTATGAGTGACTTATGACTATTTTACTACAGAGGTGTATCATGTTTCCAGATTTCGTTTCTCGACGATTTTGTTGATTAAATTATTTTGTTACTTGTGCTACACATATTATGTTGATCTGAAACTTTGCACAATTTTTCTATACCTATGTAGGGATTACCCAAAATTTTGGTAGATTTTATTGATAAGTTTTATATGTCGTTTCATGCATGTTTACAAAAGTTATACTTGCTGTATTTTGCTCGCTGTTCTGTAAAGTCATATTTTCACCCTGTTTCCTTCTACTGTATGGAAAATATTTATGAAATATGAAAGTTAGTTTAATTTGTCTATTTTCATCTTCCTTTGGCGGATTTGGATTTCATTTTACAGTCTTGCGAGATATTTCAGTTTTCGTACAGCAGTGTTAGGAATTCCAGATTGGCCAAAGTAACGTTCTTGATGTTTTCTTATTTTTGATGACTGAACAAATTTTACTGGAATATTATGAAACCTTATATTTTGATTCTAGACATATAGAAAAATACCCCAGTTTTTTTCTGGATTTATTAAGGAGTTTTAATGCTGTTTTTCTGTCTAAGAATTCGTTTTACTGATTTCTGGCTGAACGTGTTTTCTGGATTCAAATCAGTTTTGAGTTATGATTTTGTAAAATACAATATGACTTATTTATATTTTCTGGATTCGTGTGGGAGTCTATTTTCCAGATTCTTTGATGATCCATATTTGCATTTCTGTAGCGACGGGATTCACTGTTTTAGTACTTTACTATCTTGCTGTCCTGAATATGAACATACACTGTTTTGTTTGTTTATGTAATTGTAAATTTTCTATGCATGTTTATTTGTTTCCCTGAACCTAATACTGATTATACCATGTTAGTTTGATACTATTTCGTACACTTTCATGCTTGTTTGATGACCATAATAAAAGTAACCAAGCCGGAGTTTATGGGAAAGATCTAGTAGTGGAAAAGCATAGAAATATGTACTTAGAGGAGGGCCCGTGTTTTCCATCTGATTATCTGTTATCTGTTATGAGATCATGCAAGATTTTGATTATCTGTTACCCATCTACATACTTCCTATGAGGGGGTGTACTTGGAGGGGACTTAGTCCTATCTGTTGCATGATCGTCTGTTATCTGTCTGTCTAGATCTGTTATCTGATATCTGTCTGAACCCTGAGTACACGGTCCTATATGATTCCCTACGAAATCTACAAACGTAACTATTTTGAATGTAGCAACCATGTGATAAAAGGATGGCACATGAAGTGCTATCTAGTTAGTAATTAATACAAGACTTTTAAAAATCTGAATCTGAATCTGTATCTGAAATCTGAATCTAAATCTGTTATATGTATCTGGCTTTCTGTTATCTGATCATCTGATTACCTGTTATCTGTCTGACATTATCATATGACACCATTAATTGACACTATCTGAATATCTGTCTGCATGCTTTTGACTTTAACAACTGACACATGTTAGTATACCATACTAGTTGATTCTGCAATACCATGCTAGATCTGTTTCTGCTATTACTTAGATTTGTTTAGTTTTTCCCATATACTTGTATCCCACATTATAAGTGGTCCGTAACTTGCAATTGACGGGTACTTGTTTTCTTTTTTCTTCTTCTGCAAATTTACTAATTGCAGATCAGGATGGTCAGCTGCCAGATGGTATTGGCGAGATGATGTATTAGTGCTGGATTTTCTGTTTTATTATTATTATTATTTGTTGCTTGAACTTGAATAAACTGTACTTGATTACTTGGATATTTATTTGTATTTGGGCGATGTGACCCAGGATATTTGAATTGTTCAGAATTTGATTATTTGAGATTATTATATTTGGTTTCAAGTAATTTCTGTTGGTATCTTATTTCAGTTATGCATGTCTGGTTGTATCTGTTGTTTCCGACTCTGATTATTTCTGTGATATGTTGTAAAGATTCTTGAATAGCATATGGATGATGAAAATCAATCGTTGTGCTTTTATCGCGTATCCGTATTCCGTATTCCTTTTTCGGAAGCGGGGTGTGACACCCCTCGTGACTCCAAGAGGGGATCCCCTGCATCCTAACTAGCCGACCTCTTCAGGAACCGAGCCGAGCCTTCAAATCCGAGCCGTGCATCCGACCTCCACCTCACTCCTGCCTGCTACCGAGCCGCCTCCTCAGCTGAGGGTCGGGCGTATAGCCAGTACCGAAACTTCCACTTTATAAATTGAGACAATTCACACCTGTTGCAGCCACTCTAAAGAACAAACCGCATCAAAAGAAATAGGATTTGAATTAACTTTTCTCTCAATAAAAACACTGATACATGATACCGGTGGGGATCAGGGTCCAGTTCTGGGTACAATGGTACCCGGAACTGACCTGAACCAATGACAATGCTACTCAATTATTTAGGCCTGATGGACGCAAATTGCTTATTTATGAATATTGTATGTAATTATGTGTTTAAATGTATATTTGTTTGTATGTTTCTGCATGTGTTAATACTTATATGCAAAGTTTAATAACAATGTTTTGAAGTAGTGACCTGACAACCACACAGTACTAGTATCATGCACGTGCGATGCACGGAGGAGGAAGGAAAAGGGCACAAAAAAAACCTACCAATACGTGCGCTGCACGTGTTTGCACACATTACAAAAAACAATAAAAAATTATTTATTTGTTTGGAACCCCATCTCTCTCATTATAATAGTTATAGATTAGTTAACTACAATATTATAATTATCAAAGTTAATTAATTTTTTAAATATTATTAAATATGTAGCCTAGGCCGAACCCCAGTTACTTGTTCTATATATGATATGGGCTTTGGACAAACATTTAGGCCAGATAAAATTATTGGGTTTGGCTTGGAATCAACTCAGGCCTATATGGGTTCGGCCGAGCCAGACTCATTGCCAACAATAGTTACAGGATGATCTCATGTTAGCATCCATCCATCAAAATTTGGCAGTGTGGTTGAACTTGTTTGCTTGTGAATAGGCACCATTTGATCAGAAAAAGCTTAAGAAGAAGCTAACTAAATTCCTTAACAAGAAATAGACTCAAACGTTGACATCATGAGTACAATTATTCTTATTTGAGGTAGCATTGTTTTTATATTAGTTTGAACCACGGACCAATGAAGACAAGTTTAAACATGAATGGGAGCTAAAAAGAAACATAGGAAGCACAGATTCGGGTACGGGTACGGGTGCGGTGAATGCGGGTGCGGGCATGTGGTAATTTTCAAAAATAGTGGGATGCAGGTGCAGCTGAGATTCGACTAATATTTAAATACTATTTTATAAAATTATATATTTATATTAATATTTATATTTTTGTACAAAATATCAAAATCACTGTCATTTATTATTCATTTAGCAAGAGATTCAAAATGACAGTATAGCCCAACAAAGTTATAAAATGAGATCTAAAGTGAAATAGAGGAATTATTGAAACAAGTTTGGGGGTTTGGGTCACAAGATACCCAAACACGCATTGAAAAACTAAGACTAGTGCGGAGCTACACCCAATACCGCACCATGCTGCGCTATATTTTATGAATTTAATTTATATTAATGGGACACACCTTGCAGCACCTGGTACGTGTCTCACAACACCCATGTCCAATACGAGTCCAACTTGAATGCGAGTGCCTCCATGAAGAGTTTGTTTTTCATAGAAAGAAACAAGCTATAACCGGATAACTTCATTCCCTGCAATTCTTAGGCTCTATTAATATTTCTTTTGAAGCCCAAAGTAACTTTTTCATCAGTAAAAGAACTTCTAGGTTTAACATAGGTGTTCAATGAAACTGAGCAAAAGTGTAGTCCACAACAACAATAATAAAGCCTTCAACCCAACAAGTTGAGGTCGGCTATATGAATTCTTCTCTTCCACTTCCTTTATTGAAGGTCTTTCCTTCGCCAGGTTAACTTCTCTGATGCTGCTTGTTTTTTGTGTGGGAGCAACAGGTGTGAGTTCTTGTAATTTTGTGATGGAAGGAGCGGCACTGGAACAGATCTAGGGCTTGGGCCGATGTTTGGGATGTATATTTGGCTCTGGGGTAGCAGGAGAGGGTTGAAGGCTGAGTGCTCGGCTCGGACCCTAGTTGCTCGGCTCGGATCCTGGTAGCTCGACTCGGATCCTGGTAGCTCAGCTCGAAACTCGATACCTGCATAATGCTTAGAAACACCGGAAGCTATTCCGGTGATAGGCCCTCCAACGATCTAGTCAGTCACTAGAATAGTTATAGTAGCTAGGGTTTAGGTGGAGAAAAGTTTATTACCTTAGGCAATGAGAAGGGGGTCTGGTGTTTATAGGCAGGGGATAATGGGTCCATACCTTAACGGGTCGGGTCGGACCTGTTAGCTTGTGTGCCTGAACCGGCGGAAGCCCATTGGACCTATTTGACTCGATGATCATGGAGGAGAAAAATCTGAGGAGATCTGAGGGCCCTGGGGCCATGTTATTCATACCATATCATAAGCCCCCCACTCCTGAGGGTTGTATGAACCATCGGTAGAGGAGTAGTTTGTCTTTGTGAGAAGAGCGGAGGGGAGTTTTTGGTGAAGATGAGTTGTTGAGTCCCTGAGAAGCGAATGGGGTCGGTGCCGAGCCGGGCACAGGTAGAGTCGAGGCATAGAGCGACGAACGAGGTAGTTCACAAAAGGGAGTAGACTCGACGTCCGAGCTTTGAGCGTCGAGGCCCTTCAGCTTTACAATCAGGCAAGGCCTTTTCTCGAAGTTCATGCCGAGCGTCGAGTGTCGAGCATCGAGCGTCTCTAGCTTGTGAGAAAGCTAGCACTTTGCTCGAAGTCCATGCTGAGCGTCGAGCATCTCCAGCTTGTGAGAAAGCTAGCACTTTGCTCGAAGTCCATGCCGAGCGTCGAGCGTCGTGCATCGAGTGTCTCCAGCTTGTGAAAAAAGCTAGTGCATTGCTCGAAGTCCATGCCAAGCATCGAGCGTCTAGCGTCTCCAGCTTGTGATAAAGCTATCGCTTTGCTGGAAGTCCATGCCAAGTGTCTCCAGCTTGTGAGAAAGCTAGCACTTTTCTCTAACTCCATGCCAAGCGTCTAGCGTCGCCAGCTTGTGAGAAAAGCTAGTGCACTGCTCAAAGTTCATGCTGAGCCTCCAGCACCGAGCGTCGAGGGTCGAGATTCAAACGTCGAGCATCTCCAGCTTGTGAGAAATCTATCACTTCGCTCGAAGTCTATGCGGAGTGTCGAGAGTCGAGGCCCTTTAGTTTTACAGGGGGGTAGGCCTTTGCTCGAAGTCCATATCGAGCTTCGAGCGTCGAGCGTTGAGAGTCGAGGCCCTTCAGTTTTACAAGGGGGCTAGGCATTTGCTTGAAGTCCATGCCAAGCCTCGAGAGACGAGCATCGAGCATCTCCAGCTTGTGAGAAAGCTAGCGCTTTGCTCGATGTCTATGCCGAGCGTCGAGAGTCAAGCGTCGAGCATCTCCAATTTTGTGAGAAAGCTAGCGCTTTGGTCAAAGTCAAGGCCGAGCGTCGAGCATCGAGACCAATCAGCTTGTGAAAAAGCTAGGGCTTTGCTCGAAGCCTACACCGAGCGTCAGGAGTCGACAACTTGTGAGAAAGCTCGCGCATTGCTAGAAGTCAATGTCGAACATCGAGCATCTCCAACTTGTGAGAAATCTAGCGCATTGCTTGAAGTCAACAGCGAGCGTCGAGCATCTCCAGCTTGTGAGAAAGCTAGTGCTTTGCTCAAAGTCAAGGCCGAGCATCGAGCGTCGAAACCCTTTAGCTCGTGAAAAGATAACGCTTTGCTCGAAGTCAATGCCTAGCGTCGAGCGTCTCCAACTTGTAAGAAAGCTAGTGCTTTGCTCGAAGTCAGTGCCGAGTGTCGAGCATCTCCAGCTTGTGAGAAAGCTAGTGCTTTTCTCGAAGGCAACGGTGAGCGTCGAGCATTTCCAGCTTGTGAGAAAGCTAAGGCTTTGTTTGAAGTCAATGTCGAGTGTCGAGCATATCCAGCTACTGAGAAAGCTAGTGCATTGCTCGAAGTCAACGGCGAGTGTCTAGCATCTCCAGCTTGTGAGAAAGCTAGTGCATTGCTCGAAGTCAACGGCGAGTGTCAAGCGTCTCCAGCTTCTAAGAAAAGCTAGTGTGTTTCTCGAAGTCGATGCCAAGGCATCAAGCGCCTCCATCTTGTGAGAAAGCTGGCGCTTTGCTTGAAGTCAGTGCCGAGCGTCGAGAATCAAGCGTCGAGCGTCTCCAGCTAATGAGAAAGCTAGGACTTTGCTCGAAGTCAAGGCCGAGCGTCGAGTGTCGAGACCTTTTATCTCGTGAAAAAGATAGGGCTTTGCTCGAAGTCTACGCCGAGCGTCGAGCGTCTCCAGCTTGTGAGAAAGCTAGCGCTTTTCTCGAAGTCAATGCTGAGCGTCGAGTGTCGAGACCGTTTAGCTTGTGAGAAAGCCAGTGCTTTGCTAGATGTCAAGGCCGAGTGTCGAGCGTCTCTAGTATATGAGAAAGCTAGCGCTTTGCTCGAAGTCAATGCCAAGCATCGAGCGTCTCCAGCTTGTGACAAAGCTAGTGCTTTGCTCGAAGTCAATGCCGAGCATCGAGACCCTTCAGCTTATGAGAAAGCTAGTGCTTTGCTCGAAGTCAGTGCCGAGCATCGAGAGTCAAGCATCGAGCGTCTCCAGCTTATGAGAAAGCTAGCACTTTGCTTGATGTCAAGGCCGATCGTCGAGCGTCGAGACCCTTCAACTCGTGAAAAAGCTAGGTCTTTGCTCAAAGTCTATGCAGAGCGTCGAGCATTTCCAGCTTGTGAAAATGCTGGCGCTTTGCTCAAAGTCAATGCCGAGCGTCGGCGTCGAGACCCTTCAGCTTGCGAGAAAGCTAGTGCTTAGCTTGAAGTCAAGGCCGAGTGTCGAGCATCCCCCAGCTTGTGCGAAAGCTAGCTCTTTGCTCGAAGTCAATGCCGAGCGTCGAGACCCTTCAACTTGTGAAAGACATGTGTATAGCACGTGTTATGCTGACGTCTAGGGGGGAATCGAGGTGTTGAAATCTTTTCAACCGTTAGATTTTGGTGATCAAGATTGGACGGTTTGATTCCTTTTGAGGAATTCTAGGCGGAAGGTTTCTCTATAAAACCTTCATCCCCTTTTCATTTCTTCACTTTGCTTTCTCTCTCTATTTTTTTTGTTTTCAGAATTTTCTTTTTTAGTTCAATTTCAAATTTCATAAGTGAATTCAATTCCAAAATTCAATCAATTAAATAAATTCAATTAAATAAAATAAATTAATAAGTGAATAAGTTGAAGCTAATTGCAAGTACTCTACGGCTCCAGCTCTAACCCTCTTTCTGGGATATGGGAATAGGTATTTCGGAAGATAGACCTGAACCTGTCAGTTCTTCCCGGTTCGCAGGCGGCCGATGACGACATTTCTGGTGAACCATTCCGTTTACGAAAACCAGGTTAGTATCGATTTTGTTATGTCGCAGGTCTCAGTCCGGTTCCGAAGCGAGTGCCTCTGGTCAGGATGAGGAGGATTGTATTTCAGTTTCCACGTCCTGGAATATAAGCGAGAAGGTCTACGACGTAGCGCCGCTTCGTAGTCGTAAGCCATGTGTGGAGGAGTCAAGTGATTCCGAGGGTGAGGCAGAGGTAGCGAATGAGGAAGTGGAGGAAGAAGGCATAGTGGATGAGGGAGCCGAGAGTGCGGGATAGTGGGGGTGATGCCGAGAAAGTTGACCCTACTCTTCCGCCCATAGCGACATCGTCTCCTGCGAGGGGTCCTCGCGTTCTAAGGAAGAGGAGAAAATGGCGTCTCCCGGACATTCTGGGAATGCCAGAAGAGTTTATCCCTAAGCACGAGCTCGACGTCCAGTACTTCAAGCAACCCTGATCCATTAGGATGTACCCGGATGATGTCGAAGGGTTGGTTCGGTATTGGAGTGCAAGTCTCTTCGCAGAGTCAAACCCAGATCCAAATGGACAGGATTCAGTGTGTTTTGACGGCCGACTACCTGCCTCTGATAAGAGCCAATTACTTCATTAGGCTGTAGTACAAGCTGTTGATTCCCAGCCCTGGCTTTCGTCCGATGACCGAGTTGGAACTTTGCTGTTGCATGTTTCCCGAAGATGCTTTCAGCTCGGGGTTAAGGCTTTTGTTGCACCCGTTGATCAAGAAGGTGCTAAATTAGGGGGCCAGTATGGTCCCAACTCCTGGAAGCAACTAGTCTGCTTTATGCTACTCTGCAAGGAGATGTGAGTGCCTTTGAAGTTGAAGTATTTCCGGGCCGTCCTGGGGATAAGCTCGTTGGGAGAGCAGGATGGCATACATTACATATCGCATCGCCCTCACAAGAAGGTGGTGCACGAACACCCGGACTCTATAAAAGGGTGGAAAGGAAATACTTCGTCATCCGAAGTCCGGTGCCTTGGGGAATTACCAGCACTTGGAATTTTTACAAACCAAACCACAAACCTCCGAGGCGAAGAGAGTTGATGGAAGAGGAGTGGGCTGATGTTGACCGGATCGTAGGTGGCTACAGCATCGGCTGGCCCAATGTGATCGAGTTGCACTTGGCTCAGATCGAACTGAGCTACGTCGACCCTTGTACGTTTTGCTTATGTTTTATTTAACTTTTAGCATTCGTGTTAACAGTCTTCTCTTTCCCCTGCAGCGATGGACAAGGCTAAGATTGACGCAAGGACTTTGAAGGACCTGGCCAAGAAGAGGGCGGCCGAGCAGCCTAAGCAAAAGGCAGGGCCCACTCAGAGCGGTTCCGAAGGCCCTTCAGAATGGGCTCCTAAGAGGGCAAAGACCATCTTTGTTGGAGGGCCACGGGAGAGGAAGCGGGAGCCGAGCACTAGTAACCGTAAGGTTGCCGAGGCTCTGAAGAGCGGGGTCCCTCTGGTTTGCCCTGACGCCCGTGAGATGGTAGGCGAGGAAGGGCTGATGTCGTGGGCTCCCGATTGGTTAGTGAAAATGGCCGACACTCTGGCTGAGGGGCCAGTGGCGGTCGAGGTGGTGGACAACCTCTCTACGCCATGCGACTGGTAGACTTTAACGACCGAGACCACCGAGTCGTGCTACATAAGGTGGGCTTAGGCCCACGTAATGGTAAGCTTCTGCTTGTCTGATAGATTCATTCTTGCGGCATGCTTTAAAAAAATTAACAACTCTTGGATCCTTGTCCGCAGGCATCTATGGTCAGGGCCCAACTGAAGAGGTGTCACAAAAAGAACCTTAAGAGGGAGGAGAGGAACGCTCGGTGATATGAGCGTGAAATGAAGGATCTGAAGCTGGAGCTAGAGGCATCTCAGGGGCGCGAACAGTACCTTCAGGCCGAGATCGTGACTCAAGCCCACGAGCATCTTCGCATCTTGGCGTAGGTCAAGGCAGAGGTGGACACGAAGTTCGAGGAGGTGGGGGATGTAGCCATGGCCGAGGTAATCGCGGCCCAGGACGAGGCGTGTGATCGGGCGAAGGAGCACTTCTTGTTCCGTTACCCTGAGGCCAAGGTTGATGACCTTCACTACGGTTGGAAGTTGCCCAACCATTGGAAGACGCCTAGGGTGGAAGGCAAGGAGATGGAGTTGGGGCCGACCCTTGAAAAGGGAGCGGGAGGAGTGGCGGACGCCGATTCGAGTGGGCGGCCGATGAAGAGGTGTCGATTTCTTCTAAGAAGTAGTCTTAATTTCCTCCCCCTCTTCTTTTTGTATTTACCAAGCGCAGACTGGCCAACGCTTTTTGTAACAATTTTTGGGATAACGAATAAATATTTTTGGCCTAACCTTTTGACCTTATGACTTTTGGTTGTTACTTGGTCTCATTCTTTTGAGATCTTGGAGTGAACCATCATTTTCTTTTTTCTGTCAGATGGACGAGACCCTCAGAGCCGACCTCAGTTATGCCAAGATGAAGCGCCTTCGTGGTAGAATAGAGTCCAAGGAGTTTATCTTGATTCGCTATCGCAAACAGGCATGTGATCGGGTACCTGCCGTTACCGACTTCATGAATAAGTCTAAGGAGCTGAGCTTGGAGGTGGCACGCCTAAAGAAGACAATTGCCGACCATGACTGGGGGAGCGCAGAGACGGGGTGGTCAATGTCCGATGCCTCCACTAGGCGGTCGACCTCGGAGTCGTTCCTTCGTGAGGTCATAGTGGATAAGGAGTTAGAGATTCATAGGATAAGGGTCATGCTTGGTACCGGGTGGATCTCGACTCCATTCTCTTGGGGGAGGTCAACCCTCCATTATAGGTCCGTCTCCGACCCTTTGCATGGAAATGGTGAGGTCGGGCGATAGCCAAAGCTCTGTTGCCAGAGCTTCTACCTTGGCGATACCGACTGAGCCAGGTGGGCTGGTTGGGGAGCAAACCCGCTCAGCGGGGCTCGAACTGGTCTGTGTTAGCCCGAAGGGCCCCTCAGAAAAACTTAGGCTGAGGTCATAGCCATTGTAATAAAAACTTATTGTACCTGGCCTCTCAAGGCGTTATAAATAAAAATGATCTTTTCGATCTCCATCTTTCTTTGGATCCCAGGTCTTGCCGGGACGTAGGCCGGGCATCGAGCGCCCCTAACTTTGTGAGAAAGCTCAGTCATTGCTAAGTCCCCACCAAGTGGCGAGGATGTGGGTCTGAGAAAAACCGTTTGACTCGAGAACCGAGCTGAGGGTCAAGGACTAGGGAGATTAAGAAATCTCCCATTTGTCGCTTGTAGTCCCCGCCGAGTAGCGAGGACATGGGGCTAAGGAGCCCCATTTGACTCAGGAACCGAGCCGAGGGTCAAGGACTGGAGAGATTAAGGAATCTCCCGTTTTTCGCTTGTAGTCCCCGCTGTGTAGTGAAGACATAGGGCGAGGGTCAAGGACTGGGGAGATTGAGGAAGCTCCCATTTGTTGCTTGTAGTCCTCGATGAGTAACGAGGATGTGGGGCTGGGTAGCTAGGTAATTTCTCGGAGTCAATGCCGAGCATCGAGCATCGAGCATCCCCGAGCTTGTGCGAAAGCTAGCACTTTGCTTGAAATCACTGCCGAGCATCGAGCGTGTACAGCTTGCGAGAAAGCTAGCGCTTTTCTCGAAGTCACTGCCGTGCATCGAGCATATCAAGCTTGTGAGAAAGCTAGTACTTTGTTCAAAGTCAATACCAAGCATCGGGTGTCCCCAGCTTGTGAGAAAGCTAGCGTTTTGCTTGAAAGCAACGACAAGCGTCGAGCATCTCCAGCTTGCTAAAAATCTAGCGCTTTGCTCGAAGTCACTACCGAGCATCGAGCATCTCCAGCATGTGAGAAAACTAGCACTTTGCTCGAAGGCAACGATGAGCGTCGAGCGTCTCCAGCTTGCAAGAAAGCTAGAGCTTTGCTCGAAGTCACTGCCGAGCGTCAAGCGTGTACAGCTTATGAGAAGCTAGCGCTTTGCTCGAAGTCACTGCCGAGCGTCGAGCATATCTAGTTTGTGAGAATCCATAGAAATTTGAACAAAGAAGGGAAATAATAAGGCTACACTTCATTCTATTTACTATTTATGTTTGCATACAAGGGGCAGCATGTACTGCCTATTACATATGACCGACTATTACATAAGACCGATTACAAAAGAAGGACTAGTCCTCCGCTTCGAGAAACTTGATGTGGTGCTCCGCATTCCAGGGCCTCTTGACAACCCTGCCCCCCAGGTTTTCAAGTCGGTATGTACCGGGGCATACCACTTCGGAGACCTTATATGGGCCCTCCTAGTTTGGGGCCAGCTTTTGCTTCTTGTTGGGGTCGAAAATAGCTAGTTTCCTAAGAACGAGGTCCCCTTGCTTGATGTTGGAGGGGCAGACCTTTTTGTTGTAGAATCTCTTGATCCGCTGTTGATATATGCTTCTTATGACGGCATATTTTTCTTTGAATTCTTCGATCAGGTCCAAATTTACTCTAAGGTCGGTTGAGTTCGTCTCCACGTTGAAGCCCGTGATTCTGGGTGAGGGGAGCCCAATTTCCAAGGGGATGACTGTCTCGGTTCCGTAGGTCAAGTTGAACGGTGATTCGCCAGTAGGGATTCTCTGAGGTGTACGGTGTGACCAGAGAACGCTCGGGAGCTAGTCGACCCACAGTCCCTTAGGAGAGTTATCCAACCATTTCTTGAGCCCATTATGGATTTGGCGATTGGCGTTTTATGCTTGGCCATTCTCCTGGGGATGAGATATCGACGAGAAGCGTTGTTGAATGCCAATGTCTTCGCAGAATTTTCGTAAGTTTTTGCCTGCAAACTGGGTTCCGTTATCGATGATGAGAACTTGTAGGATCCCGAACCAACAGATGATGTTCTTCCAGAAAAATTATCGGGTTTGATGTTCCGTAATCGAGGCCAGGGGTTCCGCCTCGATCCACCTGGTGAAATAATCGATTGCCACGACTAGGTATCGCCTTTGTCCAGTGGCTGTTGGGAACAGGTCGACCAAATCCATTCCTTACATGGCAAAGGGGGTCGGACTAGCCAGCAACTTGAGTTCGGCTTGTGGGAGCCGTTTGACCGGGGAGAATCTCCGGTCAGGGCCGCACATTTTTGACGAGTTCCTAGGCGTCTTGTAACATGGTCGGCCAAAAATAGCCATGGTTTAGTGCTTTTCTTGCGAGTGGCCTGCTCCCCATGTGGCATCCTCCGATTCCCTCGTGTAGCTCCTTCAACGCTTATTTGGCCTCATCGGGGCCCAAATAGCGGAGATAAGGCCTTTCGTCCACCCGTGTGTACAAGCGTTTGAACAGTGTCCCGTCAATCACAGTGAACCTCTCCGAATGGATTCTGGAAATTTTCGGATGGGAGCCATCCAAGTGTCCGTGTGGGCCTAAAAAGCAAGGCAAAGGACCTCGGAGATGTCGATGCTAGGCATTGGGAGGACATCAATTAAGACAGTGCGGTAGAGGCCTTCGAAGGACAATAAGGCGAGCTTGGACAAAGAATCAGCTTGGGCGTTCTGCTCTCTCTGGATTCGCTCTACCAAAGCAGAGTCGAAGGCGGTCAAGAGTTGCTGGACTAGTGCCAAATATTGAACCATCCAGGTATCACGATCCGTCGACATAAACCTCCCAGATCGGTTCCGCCTCTTGAATTCAGAAGGCTCGGGAATGGTATTCCGTGATGAATTCGGCGAAGGCCTACCCTTTAATAGTCATCCTGGGTTGGTAGCTGATGTCGGACTGTCACACCCCTCTTCCCAAAAGGAATACGGAGTACGGTTTGTGGCTAAGCCTAGCGAATAGTTTTCACCATTGTCACGCCCTGCTTCCCAAAATGAATACGGAATACGGATACGAGACAAAAACTCAACGAATGATTTTCATCATCCATAAGATGTTCAAGAATCCTTACAACATTCACAAGAATCATCAAAGTCGGAAGCAAAAGTATCAACCACATGCACATATGAGCCAAAATATCAACAAGAATACTTGAAATCAAATATATAAATCTCAAACAGTAATGATCTGAATAAGTCAATATCCTGGGTCACATTGCCCAAATACAAGAATAAGTCCAAGTCTCAAAATACAATATTGTTCAAGCAAACTACAAAAATAATAATAATAAAATCCAGCACTAATACTTCATGTCACCAATACCGTCTGGAACCTGTTCTCCAAAATCTGCAATTCAACGAGTGCAGGGAAGAGGGAAAGAGAAAAACAAGTACCCATCAATTGCAAAGTTACGGGCCACTTATAATGTAGGATACAAGTACTTGTGGAAACTAACTAATAGCATGGTATAAGCATGATGTCAAAATAAACAACTAGCATGGCAAAGTGAATAAGTGTAAATGACATGAATCAATTGTCAAGTAATCAACTATCATGTAAACATGCATCAAGTGTCAAATATCAAGTAATCATGTATCAAGTCTCATGTATCATGTAGTCAAGTATCAAGCAAGCATGTATCATGTTCAACTATCATGTTCAAGTATCATGTATCAAGTCTTGTAGTGATTACTATCATGCAGCCCACCTTACATAGTTGCTACAACAAACTGTTTCACTTTAGATTTCATAGTGGACCATAGAGGGCAGTATACTCGGGGACAAGTCAAGTAATCGAACTCCAAGCTCCAAGTATCATGTATCATGTATCATGTAATCACGTGTCAAATTGTGCAAGTGGCAAGTATCGTGTCTTGCGTGCAAGTAGGTAACTGTATTATTTTCCAAGGTAAAAGGGCACCTGACCCTAAAAACAATAAAGCTTTCGAATAGGCAAGTAATCACGTAGGATCAGTGGATCCCCTTCTGAGTACACGTTTCTGAATTATCCACTATTAGATCTGTCCCTTAAACCCTGGCTTGGTTATTTATTATTAATGTCAAACAAGCATGTATATGTGCAAAATATATCAAGAATAACATGGCATGATCATGTGTCAAGTTCAAGTTGCAAGGTAAACATGTACGAGTGCAAGATAATACATGAAAGAATAAAATAGACAAATCTCAAGTTCAGGACAGCAAGACCATACTTTAGTAAAATAGTGATTCCCAATGTTACAAGCATACAAATCTGAATCCGTCGAAACGTCTAGAAAATAGACACCCAAGCAAATCCAGCGAGTATAAATAAGTCATATATTAATTTCCAAAAACATAGCTCAAAACTGATTTGAATACAGTAAATAGGTTCAGCTAGAAATCAAGAAAACGAATTCAAGAACAAGAAAACCGCATGAAAACACATTAAATAAATCCACGAAAAATCTGGGGTATTCCCCTATATGTCCAGTATCTAAATATAAAGTTTCATAATTTTCTAGTAAAATTAGATCAGTCATCAGAAATAAGAAAACATCAATAAACGAGAGTTTGGCAAATCTGGAACTCCCAACACTACTGTACGAAAACTATGTTATCTCGCAACCAGTGAAACGAAATCCAATTCTGCCAAAGGAATATGAAATAGATAAAATATAGTGACTTTCATAATTCATAAATATTTTTCATACAGTAAAAGGAATCAGGGTTAAAATACGATTCTTTACAGAACAGCGAGCAAAATACAGCAAGTATAATTTTCATAAACGAGCATGAAACGACACATAAAACTCACCAATAAAATCCACCAAAATTCTGGGTAATCCCTAATTAGATATAGAAAACTTGACTAAAGTTTCAGATCAAAATAATATGTGTAGTACAAGTATCAAAATTATTTAGTCATAAAAAATCATCGAAAACGAAATCCGAAAAAGATCTACACCTTTGTAGTAAAACAGTCATAGCTCACACATACGAATATGAAATCAAGAAAGGTCAGAGGGTTTGGAAATAGATGAAATTCTCTAAAAGTCATGTTTTATACCGAAATTAAGATACTGACTTTAAGACAGTCCAAAACAGCAACCAAAACAAATCAGCGACAAAATACAGATTTTTCCCCTTAATAACAACTCAACATATATCATACAAAACTTGTTCAAAACACAACCAAACATGAAATCGAGTCTACCAAGTGTCCAAACATCATGAATTAGGGTATTTAGCATGTCCATACCAAGTATATCACATGGATCTCAACAAAATCACGAATTCGCACAAAAGTGCCACATACATGATCAAATCAAGAATGGGTAAAACCTAAGTTATTTCATGTCAAATTTTATGTCGTGAGTCATCTATGGTCAAATAGCACTATAGAGACAAAATCCATCAAGAATAACACAAACTAGATCCAACTACACTATAGGTGGTATTTTTAACTTGTATCATACAAAGGAATTTGAGTACAAGTCACTTGCCTTAACCGAAGATGAAAAACGACGAAAATCAAGAATAACGGGAGTGGATCCCGACAATGAACAAAACCCACGAACGAAAATTCATGAACCAACGAATCCAAGCAATACTTGTGCAAAACTCCACACGAGCAGAACCCACGAAGCGAAAAGGGAGAGAGAGATCAAGAGGGGCGTCAGCTGGCTTGCGGCTGGCTGGCGCTCCACTACTGGTCGGCGATGGCGATGAATGGCAAGGGAGAGAGATGAGGGCTGGTGAAGAGGTGGATAAGGTGATTGGCGGTTGCGGCTAGGGGTTGGGTGTTGGTCGGTCGGGTGTAGCCTAGGAGGGGGTCGGCTAGGGCGAAGGGATGGGAGACTGGGGTGTGTGGGCATTGGCTGGGGGCGGCGCAAACAGCAGGAGAGGGAAAGAGAGGTCGGGAGAGAGAGAGGTAGAGGGTTAGGGTATTAGGGTTAGGGTTTGTGTGAAGGAGAGGTATATATATATATATGGGGTTCTAGGGTTTAATTGGGTAATTGGGTTTATTTGGGTTGTAAATAATTTAGGAATAGTAATAGGACTTGTTTAATAGGTTTTGATAAAGATTAATTTCATAGGATAACAAATAGGATTGTGGACTTAATTTGGCTTTGGTAATCATATTAGGGATCAAACAATAGGATTGGGAAAAGGATAACAACCAACCACCACCGCAAGCACCCAGGAAAATAAAATAAAGAGAACGAAGCCAAATGAAAGAAAGAACAAATAATGAAGAACGAAACTAAAAATACAACTAATCAAACACAAAGAGCTCAAAATGAAATAAAATGAATGTATATTGAAAACAACTCCAACATACGGTTCAGAAAAAACACAAGAGAGAAAATACACCAAAACAAAAAATATGCTAAAAATACACAAAATGAAAAACAGGGGTTACAATCATCCATAAGTTGTACGGATCTACTTGACTCGTCACAACAGTAAATATAACAATATACTCAACCAGGCATGCATAAACAATTATAAATCAACAGTATTTATTCACAGCAATAATGAATATCCCAAACAAATACGAGATATGAAACAAAATAATATCCTGGGACTACAAGCCCAAATACATGTCTCAATACAGTTCATGAATAAAATAGTTCGAACAAAACATTAACCAAATTTTCCAATGCGCAACTCAAAACTTTTGCTCACCAACTCAAGTAGGCAAGCGATCACCAAAACCTGCTCATTTAGCAATTACAAGAAAAATAGGAAGACACGAAAACATAATGCCCATTAGATGCATGTTCCGGGCCGCAAGCAGTACAAAGCAAGAAAAAGGAAAGGGAAAACTGAAGCGAAGTAGAAGTACTGACATGGAGATTAGCAACAAAGGATGACAGTCTACGGATAACAAAGATAGCATGATAACATTAAAGAGTGTAGTAATAACAGTAACAGTGAAGTCAACAGAAACAGTGAAATCAATAGTAACAGTAACAGGATGTGACAGTGAAACATATATTCTTATGTCCAATGTTCATTACTATCTAGGTAGCACTTCACACGTCCCAAATTATACCACATGGTTGCCACATCAAACAGTTTCATTTTAAGATTTCGTAGTGGAACCGATAGGGCAGTATATTCAGACAAATAGTAACAGTAACAGTAATAGCAAACAGTACGGTGTCATGGATCATGCCCACATGCATCCAGAGATAAACA
Source organism: Hemerocallis citrina (assembly GCA_017893485.1). Lineage (NCBI taxonomy): Eukaryota > Viridiplantae > Streptophyta > Magnoliopsida > Asparagales > Asphodelaceae > Hemerocallis > Hemerocallis citrina. Next base: position 219,021,553 of record CM030361.1, on the reverse strand, counting down.
GTGGGTACCACAGTACACAGTGGGCAAAATGAGTTCCCTTCTGAATACGTATTTCTATATTATCCACTACTCGATCTTACCTTTACCGGCTTAATTATTTTTCATTATTATTAAACACATGTGAATGAACACAAAAGGGCTAAAGACATGGCAAGAACAAAGTACAAGTCTAAGATGAATAGGAAACACAACGGGTGACCAAAACAACCTATAACAGTCAAAATAACGAAACTTTCAGTTCTGAACAGCAAGACACTATTGTACCAAATCTGAGAATCCGTTGCTACAGAACTTCGAATCTAGATCCGTCAGAAAATCTGAAAACTAGAATCTCTTCCGAATCCAGCGCATATATACAAGTCACACAACAGCCACAGAAACAAGGTCGAAAATAGCGTCTAATACAGAATTTATGTCCAGCCAGAAAATGCAAAATCTTGTTTATAAGCATGAAAAGAATTTTAAAACATCATAATTAATTCTGAGAAAAATCTGGAAGATTCCCTAACATATCTAGTCTCAAAATATAAAATATCATGAGTTTATATTACAGATAGTATAGTCAATACAATTGGGAAAACAGAGTAATGCAACAAAACTTCGAATCTAAAGTTCAGATACAGTAGTACCAAAACAGAGATAATTCACAAAATACAATTCGAAATCTAGATCCGTCAAAAGGGTGAAAAAATAGACAAATTAGGCTACAGTTTATATTCACAAAGTTTTCATCAAAAACGAATAGAATCAGGTTGAAAACATAGTTCTTTACTGAACAGTACGCAGTTTGGAAATATATCGATTGGTTTCTTAAGCATGAAATGAAATACAAAAGTCATTAATTAACACCACAAAAAATAGGGATTGATCCCAGTCATGTTTAAACATATTCAGCAAAATATGGAGTTCAAATTCTACTTTTAATATTAGTTTTAAAATAATATTTCATACAGAATACATATAGTTCAGAATCTGGAATATATGATATGACTGCAGTAAAACAGCAATAACTCATGCATCAAAAATCGGAGTTCAGAATCTGGAATATATGATATGACTGCAGTAAAACAGCAATAACTCATGCATCAAAAATCGGAATTCAAATCTGTCGAAAGTTCTGGAAACTAGAAAACAAAACCTACAAATAATATTCACAACTTTAATTATTTTACTGATGTTAACAAGGTCGAAATTATTGTACAAAATTAGGGCAGCAGTGAAACAAAAGTTCTTTTATGCATTTTGTCAAATAGTTTAATTGCAAACGATCCAAACTAAGATGGCATACGAAGAATGGCATATGGGTCACTTAAATCAGCATGCCATGTGAATAAATATTCTATAATAAGATAATATATCATGCAAACATCCACGTAGCAATCATCTACAACATACGATGTGTCACAACAAGCACATACAACACGATGTCCAATCTAATCTAATTGTTTTCAGGCAACGGGTGTCAACTATTGTGAACTACTCATGATCAAGAGATGAAGGAACGGATCAACTAACAAAATATGGTCATCATGAGGATACTAACAATTTCATGCGAGACTACTTATGGTATTTAACTTGTATGACAAAAAGAATACATACAAGCTACTTGCCTGATAACGACGACGAAGATGAAGATTAGAATAACGGGAACGGATCCCAACATACGAACATGAACACACGAACGAGAGACGGCACGAACCAACACCAACACTAAACACGGCGGTGCACATGCTTTCACACGCCCACACAAGGGCAGCAACAAACAGTGGTAAAAATAGCAATAGCGTTGATAGCGGCTAGCGGTAGCCGATGGAAACTCAGCAACGAGCGGTGGCGCTCAAAACAGTGATGCGACGGAGAAGCTGGGGTGCGCTGCGACAGGGACAACGGCTAGGGCTTGGGCGCTGTGGGTTTTGAATAGGGGGTTTGTGGGTGGTCCGGGTACACAGGGGGTGCAACGGAGAAGGGAAGAGGGGAGGGGGTGGATCTGCCAGCATCGGGTGTAGGACGACGACAGCAGGGAAGGGAGGAGATCGGGAGGGAGAGTGATCGGGATAGGGTAGGGTAGATGACGGCTATAGGTGAGAGAGATAATTGGGGTTTGGTAATTAGGGTTAGGATACAATTAGGAGGTTATATAGAGTCAATATTGGTTTGGGTTAACTGGGTAGTATTTAATAGGAAGAAAAGAGTCCAATAAGAGACAAATAGGCCATGAAATAGGTTTAATCAATAAACAAGATCAAGAACAAATTTGGAAATCAAACGAATGAGAATATAATGCTGAATCAAACAGAAATGAATCACAAGGAGAACAACCTCAAAAGCAACGAAAAGAAATACTATCAGAATTAAAACAAAATAACTAGAAATTTAATTAAATACAAATAAAAATACAAAATGAGTAACAGGGGTTACAAATCCTACTGTAACCCCTATTTCCCCAAATATGTATTTTCTGTGTATTTTTTGTATTTAAATTTTTTGTAAATTATTATTCCGCTTTCAAATTCTTTTGTCAAAATGTATTGTTAGATCTTCTATTAAAATCTATTTTTGATCAATAATTTTATTTGTAACTATTTTCTGTGATTTTCATATTGTAATACAAACCCTATTATTCTTGTTATTATTACTATTATTATTTCTGCTATTATTATTATTATTATTACTACTACTATTAGTATTATTATTTGTACCTTTGATTGTATATTAAAAATCCAATTTTTATTTATATATATTTTTTATTGCAACCCGTTAAGCCCATTTTAAACCCAATACCCATTTAAATACCCAAACCCAATACACATTTAAATACCCTAAAACCCATTACCCTGTTTACAACTCCACCTACAACCCGACACCTAAACCCTAACCTTATATTATACCCACCTATATAAACCCATATGTTTTCCCCCGTTCTTCTACATCTACCCTAGCCGCTCTCCCCTACCCCCCTATTCCATCGTCTTCCTCTCTCCTTCATCATCTCATGCACCCACTCCCGATCCCTCCTGCTCGTGCCCTCGTCTCCCCGTACTCTTCCCCCTGAGCGACGCCGATAACACCAGCACCCCAACATCGCGACGCCAACGCCAGCAGTCGACAACCCCGCCTCTCTTCTCCTCCTCGCGATGTTGCGGTAGTGACAGCCAGTGCAGCCCTATTGCCATGGGTTGTTGTGGATCAAGTGGTTCTTGATCATGTTGATTCCTAGCCGCTGATCACCCGTGATCTTGATCTCTTGATCTCGGCCGTCAATTTCTTGATCCCTTAATCTCGATCGTCGTATCTGCTTGATCATCATCAACATCATCATCTTCGTCACATGTCGATCTTGATCTCTTGAACTTGGCCGTCCAATCGTGATCGTGATTAGCTCATCCAGATTCGTTGTTTGTGTGTTCGTGATTGGTTCGTGATCCATTCGTTCGCTTGTGTTCGTGCCCAGGAATTCATTCCCGTTATTCTTGCTATTGCTTCGACGTTCCCGTCATCATCTCTAAGGCAACTAACTTGTATTCTTTTCTTTTTGTAATGCAAGTACTAAATACTGCCTGTAGTGTATTTCTGTTCTAGAGACAATTCTTGTGCAAAACCTCTGTTATATCTTGTCTCTATTGTGTTGACCCGCCTGTAGTTTTCTCATTACACACATGGCATCAAATAACTTAGGGATGACCATTTCTTGTATAACACCCCGAATTCCAAACAAGACCGAATTCGAAGTTCCACAGGATCTTTACACTTCTCTTCATACAATTTTACAAGAAATTTAAAACTTTATTACATCAGAGTTACATTTTTAAACAGCGGAAGCAAAGTTACAACAGTAATAAGAATAAAATACAACACTTGAATAATTCTTTAAGCATCAATTCCTCCTTAGTCTTTTTCATGCATTTTATCCTGCACAGAAACTGTGGGCACGTCAGTTCATTCAACTAACGCAAGGATATAATATATCAATTTCTCTTACTTAGAAAGCACACACTTGTCACAAAACAAAGCTACGGGGACTATCCTATTGATGTCGTATGTGCATGTGCACTTCGTCCTTAATGCAATTATTTATGTTCCATGACACTAATGCGCACTTGTTCGGATTCTATGCATCCCATACTACATAGGTCCGAGGAAAAGCCCTTAATCGTTCTTCATCGTGTAGGGTTCAATCCCTCTCCATGACTTAAACTACTATGATAACTACTGTAAGTATCCAAGATGTTCTATGAGTTACGAGTTCATGTCCAGACAGCCTGGAGGGGAATCCCACATCATGACACGATGCATCGTGTAGAACCTATGGACAATTCAGCCTCCGTCATGTGACATGACACCACCCGTAGTCACCAAGCACCCCACAAGCGTCGCCTGCGGTACGGACTTCTGGAGACATATCCACGTCATGACACGACGCATCGTATAGACAGCCTATGAATACTCTCATGCCGTAGCTCCGAGGCCCTTATACTCGTGTTTCTCTCTTACTTTCATCACATCTTCACTATGTATCTAATCCTTAGTCATTGAATCATGTAAATCAATACCCTAGAGTCAGCATTCCTTCCATACCGGTCTTAATCATCAATTCAATAATACGACCCATACTTGGTCTTTTCCATTCAATATCTCATCTCAAAAGTATTAATTCAATGCCGGTATAAGGCTTAGCTACCCTCTAGTTTTTAATTCCATTTCATGTTCATAGCATTTGAGTATTCATATTCATAAGATCTTTCATAATTCATCATGATATTTTATTTCACTTTCATGTACAATTTCATGCATAAGACAATAAATTCATTTTTCAACTTGTCGTATTCACAATTCATTTTTCCCACTTAATTCTCTTATTCTCATTTTATCAATCTTAAGTCAAAATTTCACACTTCCAATTTTCCATTACCCAATCTCATTTCAAAATTCTTTTAAACAAAATATTTTTTTTTCTTTATCCAAAGACAATTTAAGTTAACAATTTTTAACAAGTTTTTTTCTTGCAAAATAGTCTCAAATTCTCATTTATACTAAGCCAAAGGTTATGAAAAATTCTTTATGAAGTCTAGACATTATTTGAATTTTTAGAATAGATCTACCATTTTTTTGTTTCTCAATTTTTAGAACACTTGAAAACTAATATTTTTTGAAATATTTCATCAGCCGAAAACCGTGACAGTCGACTGTTGAAATAGGCCAGTCGGCTGTTCTGCGAGGATTTAAAACTTGAAAACTAATAGTCAGGGCAGTCAACTGTTAAAACATAGCTGATCGACTTTTCTGCGAGGATTTAAAACTCGAAAACCAATAGTCAGAGCAGTCGACTATTACAATATAGCCAGTCCACGGTTCTGCAACTAAAATTCAAATTTTATTACCTGACAGTCGACTGTCGACTCTAGTTCGGTCGACTTTTGATTGCATCGGGTTTCAATTTAAAGTAGATCATAGATATATTTTTGACATTGAGAACAAAATCACAATTTTCACATTATTTATAACCAAAGTTTCCACAAAAGATTACTTTTTCTCTTTATTTTTACTTGTTATTATTAAACAATAATTTTAGAACATAACTCCTCTTTCTACATTAGTATTACACTAATTTCATCAATAATGTTTCCAAAGTGCATTCAATCAGCTAGTCATCTCATAAACCCAAATTTCTCAATTTTAGCATGGCTCAAATATATATTTCATGGTAACATGATCAAATTTAGCATGGAAATCACAATTGTATCAACTAGCAAATCAATTTACCAAGCATTCACTTTATCTACAATTTCTCTCTATTTAAACAAACATGTGACCAATTCTACTTATTTTTTCTTAGCAAGTTTAACAATTCAAACCCTAGCATGATGTCTAAAGTAGAAGCATGAGAAATTACCCACTTATTGGAGAAAACGGATAAAAACTCTCAGAAATCTTCTAGAATGCACCAATGTAGCCTTCTCCTGCTAGATTGTGCCACCAATGCGTCTCTTCCTCCTTGCTTGTATGGAACCCGAGCTCTCTCTCCTTGTGCTTTGATGTGGGCCGACCTCTCCTTGGGGTGAACACTCACACACACAAACACTCAATCTTTTACTTACTAAAGTTCTCAATCTTTTTCTCGCTATAATCTTTTCTTTCTTCATAAATTTTCTAGTGTACTAAATTAGAAGAACTAGGGGGTATTTATGCATTTTTAGAGTGAGAATAGATGGCTAGGATTAAATCAAATGGTTAGAAATCAAAGGCTATGATGAGTTAGGGAGTTGTAGCAACTACCCATGATCACATAACCACCTAAATCCACAACTCCACTATCTCCATCTCTCCTTGCTCCATCCGGCCACACCCCCAAGCACAACTAGACACGTGCTAGTGCAATGCACGTGTCTGATCTAGTACCCTTATTAATAAGTTGTACATGATTAGTTAATTTTTTGTCTACCAATTTAGTCTACACTACATGTTATTACAATTAAAAGGTAATTTAATTAGTGGGCTTCAAATTAATGGGCTTTTAGACCCAAGGGTTATTAATAAAACACTGAATTAATTATGGTGGGCTAAATTAGCAAAATAGGACTTAGGCTTTTTAAAATATGCTTTTAGAAATTAAAAAAAAAGATTTTAAATTGATCATTTGTTCATGTTATAAGAGAGATAATTTATAAGGAAAAATGTACTAGAAGTTGTACGTGCACAACACGTAAAATCGACAATTTCTCAATTTATTATAAATAAAAATTTAGGATATTACAATACTCCCTCCTTAGAATAGTTTTGTCCCCGGAACTACGCTTAAAGAGTGAAAAAACAGAACACTACAAGAAGAAAAGAAAAGAAACGAAGATACAAATCAAGCAAAGAGCTCATGATGATCCTTCAACATCCTCTCCTCGGATTCCCAAGTAGCCTCTTCAACCAACTAGTTTTTCCAGACTACTTTGACCATCGGTATCGTCTTGTTCCTCAAGACTTTCTCTCGACGATCCATAATCTCAACCGGGAGCTCAATATAACTCAGATCCAACTACAAACCCTCCGGCACTTCGGGCAAATGATGACTCGGGTTTGGAAAGTAACCTCTCAGCATAGATACATGGAAGACATTGTGCACCTAAGATAACTCCTTCGGTAACTCCAACAGGTAAGCAGTTTTTCCAATCCGCTTCAATATCTTGTATGGGCCTATGAACCTTTGGGCTAACTTCCCACCTCTGCCAAAACGAATCACACCTTTACTAAGTGAAACCTCCACAAACCGACGCTACCACGGTGTAGAGAACCCTTCAATTAGCCATCCCCCCAAATTAATTGAAAAATCATGGAGTATATCGGTGGATTTGGGCAGGGAGAGAGAGGGTCGAAATGGTTTCGGTTTGGGGTCGGGGTGGAGACAGTACGGGAAGAAAGAAAAGGAGGAGGAAGGGAATAGGGGGTGAGGGGGTTTGTAAAAGTAAATAAATAAATAAATAGATAAATAAATAATATAAGGGAATATTACATATAAGCCCCAAAGTCTCAAATATATTTTAAATAAATCCCAACTCTTTTTTTTAATAATACCAACAATACAAAATACATTAATATTACCTCATAATATTCCTTCGAAATTATAAAATAAAGTAGACAATGTATATGATATTTCTCAATTAAAATAAATTGTTATTAGAAAAATACATAATCGCGTGCAATTCTCAATTGCGCACAGATTACGATGCAAAATAGCCATATGCTATTTTACGGGGTGTTACATCACTCCCTCCTTAGAATCGTTCTGTCCTCAGAACGCTGCTAGTGGAGAGGAAAACAAAACATAAACATCAATGGTCCACGAGACATTTTCCTGGACCATCTCCAGCTCCTCGAGTAATATTCTCGAAAAACTGGTCTTCTACCAAGTTGAACTATTGTCCTTCAGCCTTCTGGACAGACCCACCATGAATTTGATGCTAACATTCTTCTGCTCCTATTCTGGAGTAGACAGTGGCTGCATTATCTTACTCTGTTCTTGTCTACAAGTGATGTTGGTTTACTCCTTGATTACGACTCCTGTTGGTTGGTGACCACTCCTTCCTTAGAAAGGACGAAGTCACACATTACCGCTTCAGCCCCTGAGCAGCTCCTTTTGGTGACCTTGCTAAATTGTTAACATGATTACCCTCTGTCTAAGCGATCCTCCTTGGCGTGCTCCTGGTGGTTACTTAATCATAAGCTGATCTTAGAGAACTCTGCCGCTTCTAAGAATGATTGGGTTGATCGTTGACAGATCCTTCCTCGAGCTCAGTCTTGATTAGTTCCTGGCGATGGCGTCTGGTTTATGCTAATTTCTACCAGTGCCTTCCTTGGTATGTTGTGAATTCTAGCCTCGGTATTGAGCTCGTCGGTGTGGCATTATCGTTCTTTCTCAACTTTTGTGCTACCATTCGCCCTCACTTGTCGTTTGACTACAGACTTGTTACCTACATATCCGGTTAGGAATTGACTTTTCGACATCCGGTTGCAGATTTTCCTTCTGGACATTCGATTGCAGACTTTCCTTCCGATATCCAATCACAGGTTTGCCTTCTGGGCATTAGGTTGTAGATTTGCCTTCCGATATCCAGTTGCAGGTTTTCCTTCTAGACATTCGGTTGCAGATTTGCCTTCCGATATCCAGTTGCAGGTTTGCCTCCATTGATGTCTGGCTACAGACTAGTCGCCATTGAACACGACTACACCAAGCTTGTTAGTAAAGAACGAAATACATTGGGACTAGTTCAGATATAGGGAAGATCATAATCATAAGTTGTAAAGCGCTACCATATGATTTATGATCATCATATCTGCCAATACTAAACTCAATTAGAAGAAAGGTCATTCATCTAGGAAGTAGCATATCGAAAGGCCTTCCAAAATATCATACCATTCATATCTAAGTTGAACATCTAGGATATAGGGTGGATTACATCTTTCTTTATCTTCCAACACATTCTCAGAACATACTTGGTCCCTATGACCTTAATCCTTATTTTCCTTCAGCATTTCATTCCCAGATATATGTTGGCTTTATCTGTTGCTCCACGGTTGGCCTTGATGATGGTGGGGGTGAGTCCTTCTCATTCTTGGCCTGTTGTTGAACTTCCATTATTTCTTCTTCCACTGACATCGGTCCATTTGTGGGCATTAGTTCATCTATCGTCACTCACACATGACTGATGAAGATATCTTCAAATACCATTCTGCAAAATACAAATAAGTTCAGTCCAAGTTAGAGAGGAACCTCAGATATATATCGATTGCTCAAACTATCTAAGCACAATCCTGCCTCTAACTGGCATCTTAGGTTTTAATTTCCTACCGTGTTAGATTACAATTTGAAGTCAGCTCTGATACCATTATATAACGCCCCGGATCCTCGTTATCGGACATCCGTGACACAACCAGAATTTTTGCCTTCAAATGCATCTCAACACAGTAAATAACATGGAAATTTAAACACTTTTATTGCCATCAGAGTTATTACATCAATAATTACAAATATGAATTTGTCATATCAAACTGTAATGCCCCCCTCTTTTTTTTCTTTTGACTCCAAATTCAATTCTTTCAATTACTATATCACTTTAAACATAAACTAAGATAGTTATATTTCAAAGAAAATTTTTGGCAGAGTTTCCCCTGAAATTTCTGCCCCGAAACACAAAAAAGCTTACGGAATTCGGCTCTAAATTCCGTAGCTCACATCACAGGCAATAATATCATGGGCTCCCCAGGCCAAAATGAGCAGAATCACTCAGGCAATATAAATATCATGCTCTGGGGGCCAAACTCATAATAGGATATCAATTATCTATTAAAAACTATAAATTCCTTTGAAAACATAGTAATATTTTTAGAAGATAACTTATAAAACATACCACAGAGCCCGGTACTCTACAGCGAGATAGGTACTGGTCAAAAGCATATCATGCCACTCCACACTATTACTCATCATTATCATCCATGTACTTATACTTCTAAAATACAATTTAAATCATAAATTTCACTATTCACATAATTAAACTTTAAACAACAATTTTAAAATAAAAGTTCCACTCCACAGAGTCTACACCTCACCTCTGCACTGCTGAAACCTGTAACGGTAGGGGATCTAGGGTAGTCCAGTGACTCCCTAACCCCCCAAACACTAAGGGGTTAGCCATTTCTAGTGTGAGAATAATTTACTAATTAAGCAAATAAATTAAACTTTATAAGTAAAAACAGAACGAACTTACGAATACCAAGATAATCAAATTTTACTTGACATCTAAACATGTAAACATCATAAATGGGATTTCACATCAAATACTCTCTGATTCATCACCTATATGTATATCTATACCCGCTTATAACATACTTATCTTTAGTTGGGAAAAATCATTCCCAAATTAGTCACTTAACGCTCATCACTTTATGCCCTATACAAATATTCCTATAGCTTTACTTTCCCATAAAGCTTTACATTCACAATAACTCTACTTCCACATAAATTGCACCTCATTTACCATTCATTTGCATTTACAGACTCATGACTTATATTCTTCCGTACTCATCTTCATTCATAAATATGTTCCTTCTCAATCTCATATCACACAACATCGCATTCATTTATTTCTTGCAACATATATCATCACATCTCACAATACATCACTTTCACACTCATTATACACTTCAACTATCACACTCGCAATTCATCTTGAATGGAAAATAAACGTATATCCTGATTTCCTAGTGTTCGTGTATGCCATGACCTGAGTCTAATGCAAAATACAGAGTATAGAAATGGTGCACTTAATCTAATGTCAGCAAGACTCTGGACACTTGCCCCAGATCAAGCTGTTTCTCCAGTTTCAGGGATTCGAACCCACGCCATGAATTCTACTCTTGTACTCAACTTGTTTCTGAAGCTACAACGTGACTAATGAAGTTGCTCTGAAATGGTCTAATCCCGCCATTTGTAGTCATATAGTGGTGTCCCCGTTTGCCACTATTGCCCGACCTCACTCAAAAATCTGACGAACTCCTGGGTTATCCGACAGCACAGGTTAGCTTGAAGCATCCCCCGTGGCCACCCTTGGGTTATCTGACAGCACAAGTAGCTCGAAGCATCACCTGTGGCCACCCTGGGGTATCCGACAGCACAGGTAGCTTGAAGCATCACCTGTGGCCACCCCTACCTGATTGACCGTAGTCTATCGCTTGTTCGCCCTTAGATCTAGGATATGACGGAGTTCCAAGGTCCATCCCTTAGCTCCGAGAATTGCTTCTATCCTTATCATGGCACTTCAAAAATTAACAGACGAAATATGGATCCCGTGCTCCCAACCCATGAGAAGGCACAGACCGTATCCCTTTGACAAGAAGGGTACAACCCATTAGCACCGCCTAGTGCTGGCTTATAGGGTAGGTCAGATCATAAGGTATCACCCTTAACACCAAATCTTTCCCTTCGACGAAAATGATAAAGGGAAACCTAATCAATGCAGTTTACTGAAACAAGTTATTACCCAAATCACACTCGATGCGGTCAACAATGTCGAGCATGTCCGGTCTGTCAAAACAACAATCATCACGGGAATCACATCCACTGATTCCTAATACCTTAACAGGTCAGTGACCAAATAATTCCGTCCCGTGACCCTCAGCAAGTGGTCCAACGGCGCCCCAATGATGCAATACAATTCAATGAAGGTCAGCACACACATAACCATCAATTCATGACCATTGACAGACTCAGGCACCGAGACACCCAACACAAACCGATCGGAGCTATACCCCAACTCACTCATATCCACTATGAGTACTAAGCACAGGTATGCAAAGGGTTCCTCATCAATTGTCCGATGAAATAGTTCAAGAAAAAGCAGTAGTTGTGACCCAAGCTACGCTCATCGGATTCCAACACACTCAAAATTTCTAGAAGGGTAGGGAGATCCACTGCAATTTCCTAGTGGAAGACTCTCTCAAATTCTTATAGAACTCAAGTCTCTGAGTCAACTTAAGCTTGAAGTTTAGTCTAAACAACAGGTTGCTAACTTGCAACGTCCATAATTTCGAACACACAATACAGAATTGCTTGATACTACCACTCTCCAGTTAACCATTTTCTCAAATTCAATCGTTTAAACCCTCAAAAATACCAAAATTCATCAGATCACAAACAAGGCAGATTTGGTCTTTCTGGCAAACACTACCTTGACTAAGATCGAATCTGTTCTATCTTTGGAAAATCATAACTCTCAGCCTACAAACTGGAATTTCAAAATTCCAGATGGGTGAGAAAGCTATGACTCTCTACTAGAAATCTCTAATTGGCCAGTCATCCAAATTCTTAATAAATAAGTCCAGGATTATCCATCTTCACTGACTAGTCAACTTGTACTAGGCTGATCATAGCCCAATTTGAAATTCAATAACAAATTTACCTTAAGTCCAATGCTCATGAAATTTGAGATTCTCAATCTACACATATACCATTTCATTGTGTCCAAAATTCACATTTAGATTCATCTCACACAATGAGCTACGACTCTTCAAACATAGCACACAATTTCAGCCACTCTTTCAGCAGGGTTTTTGCCATTGTATACGGCTTATTGTTGAAACCTCATCAAACGATCTTTAAAAATTCTAAAACTTGAGAATCATCAAATAGACTCATACCAAAAGCTACTCCCAAAATTTCATAGCAATATCGTAAACACACAAGGAGTTATGGCCTTTGAACTTCAGTCCCCAAACATAGACAGCTACAGCTGCAAGTTCCAGACCCGTTGCATTCTACAAATTTTTCGAGGCATCAAACGACCTCGGAAAATTACGAAATTTAAGACTATAGTTTTAGATATATACAACAGTGTCCACAAAAATTTTCAGCTCAAAATACCCAGGGTACACTGAGATATGAAATTGGAAATATACAGCAACTCGTAATTTAGAATTTTCACAACACACCATGTACGTAAAACAAAAGAGGTCATACTCACATATTTCAATATCATTATATAAATATAACTTATCCCCATATGCATAACTAATAAATAAATTTATACCAATACACTTTATCCCAATACGCCTCATCCATAAATCATATCTACACTTCAGTTTATTCAAACTTCTTTTAGAACATCAAATACGTAAATAAAATCATACTCACATAGTATCCCGCGAAGACTTGAAGCACCAACATGCCATCCCATATCCAAAGTCACTAACATATCCTATTATCAAATTTCAAAGCAACTAAGACTCAAGTCATCCAAACCAATCACGAGAGCTAATAACACTATTCCAAATATCACACAAGCGTTTATTGAACGTCTGGGATGCACACGTGCATTTCACGTAATATTCGAATTCCGAAAAGATTCTTATTTTCGAACAAATACTAAAATCACTCCCAAATTATTCTAATAGTCCAATACAATTTCTACTACCATACGAGAACTAATACTTACATATATCATTCTCTTTTACAAATCCAAAACCCTAATTTACTAACAACTTGCAAACTCTCTAATAATCTACTAATTTCTCACCTCTAGCATTCCCAACATCCTTAATCTTCCTACCATAATATTCTTACTCAATAGAAATTAACAACATTTAATTTTATACAATAACATAAAATAGGGTATACCTTTCCGAAGCCCTCTCCACAAATCGATGCTACCACGGTGTAGAGAACCCTTCAATTAACCATCTCCCCAAATTAATTGAAAAATCATGGGGTATATCGGTGGATTTGGGCAGGGAGAGAGAGGGTCGAAATGGTTTCGGTTTGGGGTCGGGGTGGAGATAGAACGGGAAGAAAGAAAAGGAGGAGGAAGGGAATGGGGGTAGGGGGTTTGTAAAAGTAAATAAATAAATAAATAATATAAGGGAATATTACATATAAGCCCCCAAGTCTCAAATATATTTCAAATAAATCCCAACTCTTTTCTTTAATAATACAACAATACAAAATACATTAAAATTACCTCATAATAATCCTTCAAAATTATAAAATAAAACAGACAATATATCTGATATTTCTCAATTAAAATCAATTGTTATTAGAAAAATGTATAATCGCGTGTAATTCTCAATTGCACACAGATTACGATGCAAAATAGCCATATGAATCTTTACGATGCTATTTTGCGGGGTATTACACATGGATCTTTACTACTACTTAATCATCAATGTTTATTACAACTTAAGCATGAGTATCTACTACAATCTTAAGTCTGAACTTTACTACACTTAAGCATGAATATCTACTACTACTTTAAGCATGAACTTTACTATACTTAAGCATGAATATCTGCTACTACTTTAAGCATTGATCTTTTCTTACACTTAAGCATGAAATATCTACTACTACTTTAAGCATGGATCTTTTCTTACACTTAAGCATGAAATATTTACTACTACTTTAAGCATGGATCTTTTCTACAATTTAAGCATGGATCTTTACTAACTATTACAAGGACTACTTCTCTTTATGATTTACAAGTCTTAAACTATATTAAAAATCTAACTTTATGAACTACAAAACTTAAGTGTGAAATTTTACTAGCTATTACAAGACTACTTCTCTTTATGATATACAAGTCTTAAAATATTACAAAAATCCAACTTTACAAATTTCTACATATTGCAAAAATCTACTTTTTACAAATTACAAGTCCTACATACAACAAATCCTCTTTCTTTTAAATTACAAGTCCTACACATTATAACCTTCTTTCCTTTAACCTCTTAGTTCCTACAAACAACAAAGTATAACTTTTATTGAACTAAGAGTTAACAAGATTTGTTAATTAACAAGTAGAGAGCAATAAACAAATAAAGACTTATCTTTTATTTAGTCATTGAGTTTTACAACCCAAAATGGATATGTAAATATTTCTTTTACTACACTAATCTTTATATGCATATAGTTTACTCCAAGTTTTTAGTTAACAAAAATAACAACAATAAAAACAATAATTGCAACAAGCTAAAGATTCAATCTTTATGTGTTCTTTTTTTTTTTTTTTTTTTGTAAGTTCTTCATTCAAAAACACTTCATGTGATCCTCTTGGATTCACACTGCTCATATGCATATATAATTAGTCCAAGTTGTTCAAATAATCCGTACAAGCTTAAAAGCTTCCATCTTTATGTTCTTTTGTTGTGTTCCACCATTCTACTCCTTATGTGACCATTTCTTTTATCCATACTACTAATTATATGCTTAGGAATTTTGGTCCAAGTTGTTTTACAACAAAATAAAACATACCCAACAAAAGAACAACAACACAACAAAACATACTCAAAAGAGAACAAAACAACACACAAACATACACAACAAAAGATACAAAACAAAACAAAATAGGGTTAGAGAGACCCCCACCTTTTACACTAGGTAGGAAGAACTAGCCTATTGCACCTTCTCCTTCCCCTTAGCTCCTATGAAACTCCTATGGAAACCTACAATGAAAAAACTCTCTTGTTAGGGTTTGTTCTCTCTTTATTTTCCTTTCTTTTTTTTCCTTCTTGTAAAATAAGACAAGAGAAGAGTGAGGGGGGTATTTATAGGGTGAAAGAGAAGGAGGAGAGTGTAAAAACATCAAAGGAGTTTTCAAAAACCCCCTTGAGCAAATCAAGGGCCGGCCATTCCTAGGGAGGGGGGGGGGGTGAGGTGGAGGCATGGTGGAGGGGTGAGGTGGAGGATGAGGTGGAGGAGAGAGAGCTTCTAGAAGAAATTCCCTTATGTATCTTCATTAACACTAGATCTTAGGTTAAATCCTCCAAACAAAACCTAGCCATCAAATTTGGTTTATAATGACAAAAGGACATTTCAAATAAAATAATTGAATAATTAAATAATATGAAAAATAATATTATTAATAATTGATTGGGATATTACACTTAGAAATCTCCTAGAATGCACGAATGTAGCCTTCTCCTCCTAGATTATGCCACCAACGCGTCTCCTCCTCCTTGCTTGTATGGAACCCGAGCTCTCTCTCTCCTTGTGTTTTGAAGTGGGTCGGCCTCTCCTTGGGGTGAACACACACACAAAAACACTCAATCTTTTACTCACTAAAGTTCTCAATCTTTTTCTCACTCTAATCTTTTCTTTCTTAATAAATTTTCTAGTGTACTAAATGAGAAGAACTATGGGGTATTTATACATTTTTAGAGTGAGAATAGATGGCTAGGATTAAATCAAATGGTTAGAGATCAAAGGCTAAGATGAGTTAGGAAGTTGTAGCAATTACCCATGATCACATAACCACCTAAATCCACCACTCCACTCTCTCCATCTCTCCTTGCTCCATCCGGCCACACCCCCAAGCACAACTAGACACGTGCTAGTGCAATGCACGTGTCTCATATAGTACTCCTATTAATAAGTTGTACATGATTAGTTAATTTATTGTCTACCAATTTAGTCTACACTACATGTTATTACAATTAAAAGGTAATTTAATTAGTGGGCTTCAAATTAATGTGCTTTTAGACCCATGGGTTATTAATAAAACACTTAGTTAATTATGGTGGGCTAAATTAGCAAAATAGGCCTTAGGATTTTTAAAATAGGCTTTTAGAAATTAAAAAGAAGAATTTAAAATGATCATTTGTTCATGTTACAAGAGAGATAATTTATAAGGAAAAATGTACTAGAATTTGTACGTGCACAACACGTCAAATTGACAATTTCTCAATTTATTATAAATAAAAATTTAGGATATTACAACACTCCCTCTTTAGAATAGTTCCGTCCCCAAAACTATGCTTAAAGAGTGAGAAAACATAACACAACAAGAAGAAAAGAAAAGAAAAGAAGATACAAATCAAGCAAAGAGCTCATGATGATCCTTCAACATCCTTTCCTCAGATTCCCATGTAGCCTCTTCAACCAACTGGTTTCTCCAGACTAGTTTGACCATCGGTATCGTCTTCTTCCTCAAGACTTTCTCCCGACGATCCACAATCTCAACCGGAAGCACAATGTAACTCAGATCCAACTGCAAACCCGCTGGCACTTTGGGCAAATGATGACTCGGGTCTGGAATGTAACCTCCCAGTATAGACACATGGAAGGCATTGTGCACCTGAGATAACTCCTCCGGTAACTCCAACCGGTAAGCAGTTTTCCCAATCCACTTCAATATCTTGTACGGGCCTATGAACCTTGGGGCTAACATCCCGCCTCTGCCAAAACAAATCACACCTTTACTAGGTGAAACCTTCAGAAAGACAAATTCACCAACCTCGAACTCAAGGTCCCTTCTATGGTTGTCTGCATAGCACTTCTGCCTACTCTGAGCATCCACCAACCTCTTCCTGATCAGATCGATCTTTTCAGAGATTTGCTGCACAATCTTAGGCCCAAACATCTGCCGCTCCTCCACTTCAAACCAACAAACAGGTGTTCTATACATCCTGCCATACATAGCTTCTTACGGCGCTATCCCGATACTAGTCTGAAAATTATTATTGTTGGCAAACTCTACCAGAGCTAGATGCCTTTCCCAACTATCTCCAAAATCTAGCACACAACACCGAAGCATATCCTCAAGAATATGATTGACTCTCTCAGTTTTCCCATCGGTCTGAGGATGAAGAGTTGTGTTGAAATCCGTTGTGGTACCCAAAGCTGCCTGAAGACTCCTCCAGAAATGCGAAGTGAACTGCACATCTTGATCAGACACAATAGTTAATGGAACACCAAGAAGCCTGACAATCTCTCCAACATACAGCTCGACCAACTTGTCCATGGACGAAGTGACTTTCATCGCCAAGAAGTAAGCAGACTTGGTTAGTCGATCGACTATAACCCAAATCGCATCATTGCCCTTTGAACTCTTGGGCAAACCCGTGATGAAATCTATGCTGATGTTATCCCACTTCCATTCCGGAATAGGTAACAGTTGCAATAAACCTCCGGACTTCTTATTCTCGACTTTCACCTACTGACAAATCTCACACCTTGCTACGAACTCGGCCACATCCCGCTTCAATCCTGACTAACAGAAATGCTGCTTAATGTCCTTGTATATCTTAGTGCTCCCAGGATGCACCGACAAAGGAGTAGCATGCGCTCCCTGAAGAATACTCTCCTTCAAGTCTGATTGATCCGGAACACACAACCTCTCTCCAAACCACAGCACTCCATCCCAGATCTGAAATTTCAACAACCTGTCTGCACCAACCTGCTCCTTCCTTTTCTGAATCTCTGCATCTTCTCTCTGACTTGCTATAATCCTTTCGTTCAGAGTGGGCTGAAGCCTCAACTGAGCTAAGGATGCTCCCAAGCCTTACAGAAAAACTTCAATACCTGCCCGATCCAACACCTCTGCAAGTCGCTTCTGAGTTGTAATCAAACTAGCCAGACTGCTCTTACGGCTAAGTGCATCAGCAACAACATTAGCCGTCCCAGGATGGTACTTAATCTCTGGACGAATGTCCTCAAGTACTTCCAGCCATCTCCGTTGCCTCAGATTTAGGTCCTTCTGTTGATAGATGTACTTCAAGCTCTTATGGTCCGTAGACATGTCCAACTTCTCACCATATACGTAATGTCTCCATTGCTTCAAGGCGAAGATAATTGCAGTCAACTTCAGACCATGAGTCGGATAATTTTTCTCATGCCGTCTTAGTTGCCTAGACCCATAAGCGATCATTTTTCCTTCTTGCATTAAGACACAACCAAGCCCACGATGTGATGCATCGCTATAGACATCATAATCAACACCTGCTCTAGGCAAAGCCAAAATGGGAGCAGTATTCAGCTTCTCCTTCAACTCCTAAAAGCTTGCCTCGCACTGCTCAGTCCACTTGAAGTTCACATTCTTCTTGGTCAGACCGGTGAGCAGCATGGCTATCTGAGTATAGCCCTGAATGAACCTCCTGTAGTATCCAGTAAGCCCAAGGAAACTCCTGACTTCTTTCACTATAGTAGGCCTTGCCCAATCTGTCACTGCCTCTATCTTCTGAGGTTCAGTTGCCACTCCCTCCTTAGAAAGGATGTAACCAAGGAATGCCCATTCAAATTTCTAGAAATTGCACTTGGACAACTTGGCATACAACTCCTGCTCGTCCAGCTTCTTCAAAACTGCAGCCAGATGCTCCGTGTGCTCCTCCTCAAACTTGGAGTACACAAGGATATCGTCGATAAACACCACGGAAAAAGAATCAATAAACGGCCTCGGAACATTATTCATCATATCCACAAAGATTGCAAGTGCATTCGTCACTCCAAATGGAATAACTAAGAATTCGTAATGCCCATGTCGAGTTCTGAACGCAGTCTTATGCACATCTTCAGTCTTTAATCAAACTTGATGATATCCGGATCAAAGATCTATTTTAGAGAAAACAACTGCTCGATCGAACAAGTCATCAATTCGTGGAATAGGATATTTATTCTGAACGGTGACTCAATGTTTGCACTATTACTTCCTTGGTCTTGCACTCAATGTTTGCACTGTACATCGACATCCAATAAATTCCAATGATAACATCGACACCCAGGATATTTAGCTCGATAAGATCGATCACAAAAATTCTGACTCCAATCTCGATCTCACAGTCCGCATAATACCGATCAGTGGTTAAAGTCTCTCCTGATGGAGTAGCTACTGCTAAGACCTTGCCTGGAAAGACCTTTGGTTCGAATCCCAAGACTTTAGCAAATTTAGGTGATATAAAATTATGAGAGGATCCAGTATCGAACAAAACAACAACTTTCTCTCCATTCAAATAAAGTTCTCCTATGACATAACACACACTCGTTACATAACACTTCACTAAATAAACAGGAAAAAGAGAACAATAGAAAGAAAACACTTCTAAATATCCCCCCTCGTACCAGACATGACGTGATCTACCTCATCAGCGTCAGCTTCAGTCAAGGCAAATACTCGCCCCTGCTGGTACAACTTCTTCCCAACTTGCTGCGTTAGTCCACCATGGGTGACATTTTATGGCTTGGGGCATTGAGATTTGTAATGTCTCGTCTATCCACGGTTGGAGAAGTCACCACAGGAGGTCTCACCCAATTATTTCCGGGTCTTCCAGCTATGTTGACAGCATTCACTCATGTCGGTTTGAACCTTTGAGCTGACGACTGTCTCCTAAAATTGCCAAAAACTGCGGGCCTCTTCCCAACATGCCAATTGCTCCTCCGGTTCTGAGCAGCATGAAACTGCTCCATGTCTGCCTCTGTAGCTGCAACTCGTTGACCAACTTGTCAAACCTCCTGATGTTAGGGGTATCATCTTGGATCTCAGACTTGGCCTCAAACCATGCTCGAACTTCCAAGCTTTCTTTGCCTCGTCCATCACAAGTTCGGGCTCATACCTCGAGAGCTGAGTAAACCTTGTCTTATACTCCATAACCGACATACCGCCCTGCTGCAGCGCCAGAAATTCCATAGCCTTCTTTTCCTGGACATCCGATGGGAAATAGTGACTGTGGAACTCCTCCAAGAATTCCTCCCAACCAAGAACAACATCGCCCATCGTCTGCTTCATGGACTGCCACCAAACATTCGCATCCTTCTCGAACTGTAGTGAAGCCAACTTCACCTTGCTGCCCTCTGGGATTTCAAAGACTTCAAAAATAGTCTCGACCTGCCTGATCCAATTGTCAGCCGCATTTGGGTCTGATTTTCCCTCAAACACGGGTGGTTTCATCCTTTTGAATGATTCCATATGTTTGATTGCCTTAGGAATTAGATTTGCAGGCATCCTCCCCTGGTTCTGATTCATGGCAACGACATTGAGTGTC
Source organism: Hemerocallis citrina (assembly GCA_017893485.1). Taxonomy (NCBI): domain Eukaryota; kingdom Viridiplantae; phylum Streptophyta; class Magnoliopsida; order Asparagales; family Asphodelaceae; genus Hemerocallis; species Hemerocallis citrina. Next base: position 219,000,772 of record CM030361.1, on the reverse strand, counting down.
TGATAGACTCTCGCTAACTCTGTTTCCAAGTCCAGCCCTTCTCCGCTTCTATCTCTTCTTCCAGCCATATTCTGATGCAAAAGATCCATTAAATTCGAAATAGAAAACATGAATTTAAATCAACTCTTCATTTCATTGAATTCAAACTTTATACATTCAACTTTAAAACATTTCTGACATCAAATGAAAGCAGTAAGAAGATCCAACATTCTAGTTCCTACGATTCCTCTTGGCTTCTCGAAGCTCTTCCCATAGTTTTACCACTTCTTCCTTCAGTACATCGTACATGTTCTTTCTCTTCTCGAGATCCCAAATATGATGACTAAGAATTGCAATATCCTCCTTGTAATTCGCATACTGGGACTGCAATAGCTCTGCTCTCTCCCTTGAGTCTATACTTGCCTCTGAAGAGACACAATAAGACTGATCAGAACTGGTTCTTCCTCGCCGGAGGAATCATCAGATGAATCGAGGGGCGGAGTGATCTCTCAGGACTCAGGGCACTCCTCCTCAAATTCTTCGGGATCTTCTTCGTCGGAGTCTGCTTGTCCGGGGTAGTAGTCCTCCTCGACTATGTGCCATTCATCACTGCCAACTGGGTCGAAGTGGTCCGCCATCTTAGAAAGGGGAGAGAAGAAACATCAATCATAGAGCAACACAAATATAAGTGACTTAATCTCTATACTCAACACACTAATGTCAACTCTAGGGTGTCATTCCTTATAAATTTGTACTACTTGGAGGCGTGGCTCTGATACCACTCTGTAACACCCCAAATTTCAAACAAGACCGAATTCGAAGTACCACGGGATCTTTACACTTCTCTTCGTACAATTTTACGAGGAATTTAAAACTTTATTACATCAGAGTTACATTTTTAAACAGCGGAAGCAAAGTTACAGCAGTTACATGAACGAAGTACAACACTTGAATAATTCTTTAAGCATCAATTCCTCCTTAGTCTTTTTCATGCACTTTATCCTGCATAGAAACTGTAGGTATGTCAGTTCATTCAACTGATGTATGGATATAATATATCAATTTCTCTAACATAGAAAGCACACACTTTTCACAAAACAAAGCTACCAGGACTATCCTATTGATATCTTGTGTGAGTGTGCACTTAGTCCTTAACACAATTATTTATGTCACATGACACTAATGCGCACTTGTTCGGATTCTATGAATCCCATACTACATAGGTTCGAGGGCAAGCTCTTAATTGCTCTTCATCTTGTAGGGTTCAATCCCTTGCCATGACTTAAACTACTATGGTAACTACGGTAAGTGTCCAAGATGTTGTATGGACAATTCAGCCTCCGTCATGGGACATGACACCACCCGTAGTCACCAAACACCCCACAAGCGTCGCCTGCGATACGGACTCCTGGAGCATATCCCCGTCATGACACGACGCCGTGTAGACAGCCTGTGAATACTCTCACACCGTAGCTCCGAGGCCCTTATACTCGTGTTTTTATCATTCTTTCATCACATCTTCACAATGTATCTAATCCTAGATTCAACATTCCCTCCATACAGGTCTTAATCATCAATTCAACAATACGACCCAAACTTGGTCTTTTCCTTTCAATATCTCATCTCAAAAGTATTAATTCAATGTCGGTATAAGGCTTAGCAACCCTCTAGCTTTTAATTCCATTCCTTGTTCATAGCATTTGAGTATTCATATTCATAAAATCTTTCATAATTCATCATGATATTTTATTTCACTTTCATGTACAATTTCATGCATAAGACAATAAATTCATTTTTCAACATGTCGTATTCACAATTCATTTTTCCCACATAATTCTCTTATTCTCATTTCATCAATCTTAAGTCAAAATTTCACACTTCCAATTTTCCATTACCCAATCTCATTTCAAAATTCTTTTAAACAAAATATTTATTTTTCTTTATCCAAAGACAATTTAAGTTAATAATTTATAACAAGTTCTTTCTTGCAAAATAGTCTTAAATTCTCATTTATACTATGCCAAAGGTTATGGAAAATTCTTTATGAAGTCTAGACATTATTTGAATTTTTAGAATAGATCAACCATTTTTTTGTATCTCAATTTTTAGAACACTTGAAAACTAATTTTTTTTTGAAATATTTCATCATCCGAAAACCGTGATATTCGACTGTTCAGATAGGCAGCCGACTGTTCTGCGATGCTTTAAAACTCGAAAACCAATAGTCAGGGCAGTCGACTGTTAAAACATAGTCGATCGAATGTTCTGCAAGGATTTAAAACTCGAAAACCAATAGTTAGGGCAGTCGACTGTTACAACATAGTTCGATCGACTGTTCTGCAACTAAAATTCGAAATTTATTACCTGACCATCGATTGTCGACTCTAGTTCGGTCGACTGTTGATTGCACGGGGTTGCAATTTAAAGTAGATCATGGATATATTGTTGACATTGAGAACAAAATCACAATTTTCAAATTATTTATAATCAAATTTTCCACAAAAGATTACTTTTTCTCTTTATTTTTACTTGTTATTATAAAACAATAATTTTAGAACATAACTCCTCTTTCTACATTAGTAATATACTAATTTCATCAATAATATTTCCATAGTGCATTCAATCAAATAGTCATCTCATAAACACAAATTTCTCAATTTTAGCATGGCTCAAATATATATTTCATGGTAACATGATCAAATTTAGCATGGAAATCGCAATTGTATCTACCAACAAATCAATTTACCAAGCATTCACTTTATCTACAATTTCTGTATATTTAAACAAACACGTGACCAATTCTATTTAGTTTTTCTAAGCAATTTTAACAATTCAAACCCTAGCATGATGTCTAAAGTAGAAGCATGTGAAATCACCCAACTACTGGAGAAAACGGATAAAAACTCTTAGAAACCAATTCTCCTAGAATGCACGAATGTAGCCTTCTCCTCCTAGATTGTGCCACCAACGCGTATCCTCCTCCTTGCTTGTATGGAACCCGAGCTCTCTCTCTCCTTATGCTTTGATGTGGGCCCGCCTCTCCTTGGGGTGAACATACACACACAAAAACACTCAATCTTTTACTCACTAAAGTTCTCAATCTTTTTCTCACTCTAATAGTTTCTTTCTTAATAAACTTTCTAGAGTACTAAATGAGAAGAACTATGGGGTATTTATACATTTTTAGAGTGAGAATAGATGGTTAGGATTAAATCAAATGGTTAGACATCAAAGGCTAGGATGAGTTAGGGAGTTGTAGCAACTACCCACGATCACATAACCACCTCAATCCACAACTCCACTCTCTCCATCTCTCCTTGCTCCATCCGGCCACACCCCCAAGCACAACTAGACAGATTCTAGTGCAATGCACATGTCTCATCTAGTACCCCTATTAATAAGTTGTACATGATTAGCTAATTTTTTGTCTACCAATTTTGTCTACACTACATGTTATTACAATTAAAAGGTAATTTAATTAGTGGGCTTCAAATTAATGGGCTTTTAGACCCATGGGTTATTAATAAAACACTTAATTAATTGTGGTGGGCTAAATTAGCAAAATAAGCCTTGGGCTTTTTAAAATAGGATTTTAGAAATTAAAAAGAAGAATTTAAAATGATCATTTGTTAATGTTATAAAAGAGATAACTTATAAGGAAAAATGTTCCAGAATTTGTACGCGCACCGCTCGTAAAATCGATAATTTCTCAATTTATTATAAATAAAAATTTAGGATATTACATCTTGTTGTATACATGCATGTTGTTCGTATGATATCGTGTGCTTGGTTGTGTTAGTTGAAGTAAACTCGTAGTAGACTTGTAAATTACCCTATACCATGTTGCTTGGACATCTAGTATACCATATTTCATGTTTGGTTATGTTTTGGATGAGTTTCATATGAACTAGTTAATTTTGTGCATGAATGATATTTTCTGTTTTGTCGATTCCCCATTTTTTTTAGTATTTTAGATCCTATTAAGGTCAGTATATGAAAATTGTTTGTGAATATGAATTATAAAGAATTTTTTCTACTTTTCAGATTTTCTGATAGATCTCAGTTTCGATTTATGAGTTGCGAGTTATGACTATTTTACTACAGATGTGTTTAAAATTCCAGATCCAGTTTTATATGAATTCGGTATGACTATTTATTTTTCTACTGATGTTAAACATAATATTTTGTTCCAATATTTTGCTTATTTCATCTAGACCTGATTGGGATTAACCCATAATTTTTTGTGTATTTAATTGATAACTTTTATAAACTATTCTATCTTGCAAACAACTACTATACTTGAAGAATTTTCGTGTTGTTCTGCAAAGATACATAATTTCAACCTGATTCTATTTGTTGTCTATAAAAAATTCGTGAATATGAAATGTAGCCTCCTGTATCTATTTTATCACCCTTTTGACGGATCTGAATTTCGATTTATATTTTGTGAGACATTGCTGTTTTAGTACTACAGTGTTTATGATTCCCGATATACAAAACTGTTGTATCTTGCTGCTTTCTGATTTTCATTGAGTATTCTATCTATGTTGGTAAATTATGAAACATTATTTTCTGTTACTAAACATACTAGGAAATACCCCAAATTTTTGTGGATTTAATCAGTAAGTTTTTATGCTGTTTTTCTGTTTATGAATACAAACTTCTGATTTTTGGCTGAACGTATTTTCTGGATACAAATCTGTTTTGAGTCCTATTGTTGTGAAATACCATATGACTTATATATATTTGCTGTATTCGATCGAGAGTCTATTTTCCAGATTCTTCGATGGATCTAGGTTTGCATATTTTTAGCAACGGGAATTACATATTTAGTGCATTACTATCTTGCTGTCCTGAACTAAAATTTTCGTTGTTCTACCCTTTTATGAGTTGTCTTTCATCTGTACATGTTTATCTTTCAGTCTGAACTTGTTACTTATTTATTCCATGTTATTCTTATCCTGTTTATGACACATACATTCCTCTTTGATAATAATAACAAATAACCAAGCCGGGGTTAAGGGAAAGATCTAGTAGTGGAAAATATGAAATGTGTACTTTGAAGGGGGCCCATGCTTCCCACCTGTTACGTGTTCACGACTACATGATACACGATCATGTTTAGCTTATTACCCAACTGCACGCTTCCCTATAGGAAGGTGTACTCGGAAGAGGACCAGTATGTTCTACCTGTACTTATTTACCTGATTACCTGATTACACACTTCCCTATAGGAAGGTGTACTCAGAAGAGTACCACTAGGGTTCTACGTGTTCCTTTTCTTGTTTTTCTGATCCCTGAGTACATGGCCCTATGAACTCCACTACGAAATCTAAACGCAACTGTTTTAATGTAGCAACCATGTGGTAAAAGTTTGGGACGCATGAAGTGCTACCTAGATAGTAATAATACAAGACTTGACATAACCTATTTACCTGTTACATGCTTACCTGTTACATAATACCTGTACATGCTTCCTGTATGCCTGATTACCTGTTCACCTAATTACCTGTTTACCTGTATCTTGTATATCTGTTTACCGGTTCATCTGTATACCTGTTGACCTGCTTGCATGACACTTGACACTTGATAAATGTTACCTGTACCCTGTTAGTATATCCTGTTACTTGATTTTGTTTCGTAATTCATGTTAGTTATCCTATTCTGTCGACATGCCTATACCATGCTATGTTTGTTTCTGTTGTTATTTTATATTTGTTTATCCTTCCATGTACTTGTGCCTGCATTATAAGCCGTCCGTAACTTGCATTGACGAGAGTTTATTTTCTTTTTTACTCTTCCTCCAGTTTATTAAATTGCAGATTTTGGAGATCAGCTGCCAGATGGTGTAGGTGATATGAGATTCTAAATGCGGGAGTTTTGCTATTATCATTCTCTTGCTATTATAATTATTTCCTGTTCCTCGTTTTGAACAATTGTATCAACTACTTAGATTATTTTGTATTTGGGCAATGTGACCCAGGATTATTAACTTCTTCAGATCTAGTTTATTTGAAATTTATTAAGTTTTGTTTCAATTAATCCTGTTGGTACTTTGATTTATTTATGCATGCGTGGTTGACTTCTCTTGCTTCATACTCTGGTTATTCCTATGAAAATATTGTAAAGATCTTGACAGCTTATGGATGATGAAAGTCATTCGCTCAACTTAGTCATGTATCTGTATTCCGTATTCTATTTTTGTGAAGCGGGACGTGACAAGGTTTTTAGTGGTATCAGAACCCAAGTTTGGCTAATGTGTTAGTTTCACTGATATATTAGACATGCTTGGCTCGATCTAGGATCGGCACAACAATACACAGACCATGCATACATGAATGAATTATAATCAACATTGATCTGGATACTAGTCTTATTCCATTCATTTTGATCTCTTCTTATTCATTCCCTTGATTCCTTGATTCTTCCGTCTTTTTCAGTCATTCTCTTTGATTGATTTCTTCTTGGGTATGAATTTATTTTTTCGTACCCATATCATTCTGATTTTGGTGCCATCCATTCTTTTATTTTCTGCTTGGTCCCTCAGTTGGCATCGCTGGTTCTACTTCGGATTGTCAGCGGCTTGGATCATCGCCAGTAGAGGAAGTGTCATCTTTTGCCCCGAGATGTGCATGCAGAGTCCCAGGATCTAAGGAAGTGTTTAGCATCTGAAGTTGCTAGGAGTTCGAATTTCATGCGAGAGAGATGCTGTTTGGACGTGTGAAGGATATGGTGAGCCACGCAGCAGATCGCTGGAGCTAATGGATTCCATTGGCAGAGTCTTCCCGATTATAGTGGCGCAGCGAAAGCGTGTGGGCCTATAACCCACAGGTCCCAGGATCCTCTTATTATTTCTCCTTCCCAGCATTGTTTGCTTCTTTCCATCCCTTGCATTCATCCTCATCCGTTGACTCGTTGGCTGGTCTAGCTCTTCCTTGTCCATCCTTTCTTTGATTCTAGCTCTATCATTTCTTCATCTTTTTGCCTTGTTATCTTGCATTCTATTTTGATACCGGTTGCTTCTTTCTGGCATTCTATTTTGCCATCATGCACCCATTCATTATTTGATTCAATTCTTCCATGTCCATTCTCTCTTTGATTTCAGTTCTACCTACTCCCTATTTTGCATTGTTATCTTATGTTGTTCTTTTCTTTTGATACTTTTTATTTCTTTCCTGCATTTCATTTTACATCATTGTTATCCATTTTCTTTCTTATTCTAGTACTGCCACTGCTTTATTCCTTCCCCATTAGTTCTCGGTTTTGTTATCCTTCCCTAAGTACGCTTTTGTCTTGTCTTATGTCCTACCTAAGCAAATTTTGAGGAAAAAATTTTGTTGTAAGGTGGGTAGGATTTGTAACCCATGTTTTCCCAAATAAGTATTTTCTATGTATTTTCTGTATTTAAAATATTTGTAAATTATTTTTCCGCTTTCAAATTCAGTTGTCAAAAATGTATTGTTGGATCTTCTATTAAAATCTATTTTCGATCAATAATTTTATTTGTAACTATTTTCTATGATTTTTATATTTTAATCCAAACCCTATTATTCTTGTTATTATTACTATTATTATTTCTGCTATTATTATTACTATTATTACTACTATTAGTCTTATTATTTTTTCCTTTTGATTGTATATTAAAAATCCTATTTTTATTTATATATTTTTTTTATTGCAACCCGTTAAGCCCATTTTAAACCTAATACCCATTTAAATACCATAAAACCCATTACCCTGTTTACACCTCCACCCGCGACATGTCACCTAAACCCTAACCTTATATTCTACCCACCTATATAAACCTATCTGTTTTCCCTCGTTTTTCTACATCTACTCTAGCCGCTCTCCCCTACCCCCCTGTTCCATCGTCTTCCTCTCTCCCTCATCCTCCCATCCACCCACTCCTGATCCTTCCTTCTCGCGCCCCCGTCTCCCCGTGCTCCTCCCCCCTGAGCGACGCCGACAACACCACCACCCCGACGTCGCGATGACACGCCAGCAGTCGACAGTGTAACGCCCTGAATATCCTATATGGAGAATTCGAGACACGAGCCAGGACCTTTACAATCAATTAGTCATAATACACAGAAAACATGAAGATTTAAAAGCTTTTTATTAATACAATATTACAGGACGAGTGTTTTCCATTGATTCAATATATTACATCAGAGTATACATGAATAAAAATGATAACATCGGGCTCTTCACTTGTAGACCATGCCTTGACTAGAGTCCTCCCGGTTTGGTGATCATGTATCCACAACCTATTAAATTGGGGATGTCAGTACATATACTGACTCTTAAAGGCTCATGACTAGCAGCGAATCTCCAAAACAAATATATAAAACATGGTAAATGTGTTAGTGTAGTTTAAGTGTTCATGAGAGCTATGACTAGAATCTAATGCAATGTCAACTAAGGCTAGGATTCTTCTATTTCAATGCAAGCGAGTATCTGGAATCGTATGCATCCCATACTACATACGTCCATATCAAGCCGTTCTCCATATATAGAGATTTTAACCCGCACCATTAATTCTACCTTTTGTACCCATCCAGTTCCTGACACAATACTACATGACTGGCGAAGTTGCAGGTACGGTCTAGCTCCGTTACTGCAGTCAATAGTGGTGTCTTCGTTTGCCACTATTGTCCGGTCGCACCGGACCTCACTCAAAACCAACACAGACTGCAAGATACTCGTCAACCGTCTTCCGTGCCCTCAACTCATCATGAGAAGGCATAGAACCTGACGGAATCGTAGGGTCTATTTTCCTAGGGAACCCTCTGGTTCTTATCATGGCACATTTAGGAATTAACAGGCGAGATACAGAACCCATGCTCCCAACTTGTCATGGAAAAGCACTACCCGTATCCCTTTGATAGGGGGATACATCCCAATAACACCACCTAGCGTCAGCCTATAGGAGAAGTCGGATTGTATGGTATCACCCCTAACACCAACTCTCACCCTTCGGAAATTTATAGATAAAAATGGTTAAGTAACAAGTTACTACCCTAACGATGTCACTAACCCTAACCAATCAAATGGGGCCATACGAGCTACAAGATACTCTCAACCTAGAGTCGTACTCTCAACTCATCATGAGAAGGCACCAAATGGTCAAGCAAGCGAGATACGCAACTCATGTTTCCAACTTGTCATGGAAAAACACCGCACATGTCCCTCTTCAAGAGAGTGCAACAATTGTTGACACAATCTACTAAGTCCCAACCTAGATGTCACAAGATCTCCTCGGATCCGTTCATCGCCTATCTAACCAAGATAATTATTACATATACAAGAAAAACCCTTTTCCGCAATGCCAAATGTCGTTGCTAAAACTCGTTTGTCATTGCAAAAAATATTTTTGGCAACGACATTTGTCGTTGCAAGGTCGTTACGCGTCCGGGCGTCGCTAATGATTTTGACAACGACTTGCTGTCGTTACCAAACATAGAATTTTTCGCAACGACATTGCCGTTGCAATATATTTTTTCGTTGCCATACCTAATTCCACCCGTGCTATGGTATAAAATCAACTGCAACAACCTTTGTCGTTGCCAAACATACTTCATATATTTGGCAACGACTAATGTCGTTGCTAAAGATACTTCATATAAAATCAATCGCAACAACCTTTGTCGTTGCCAAACATACTTCATATATTTGGCAACGACTCATGTCGTTGCTAAAGATACTTCATATAAAATCAATCGCAACAACCTTTGTCGTTGCCAAACATACTTCATATATTTGGCAACGACTCATGTCGTTGCTAAAGATATATTTTTCGCAATGAATGATTGTCGTTGCCTTACATTTTCTATTTTGGCAACGACTACTATCGTTGACAAAGCTCGACTGTTTTGCAATTATTTTTATAATTGCTTTGCATTACTTGTATTTTGGTAACAACTATAGTCATTGCTAAAGCTACCAATTGTCGTTGCGAAAGTTTAATTCTTTTCGAGACAAATTATATATTGTCGTTGCATCAGCCCTACCCAAACTAGCATACACTTCAAAAACATTAAAACCAACATCATTCCAAAAACAATAATATTAACCTTGTCCAACATATTACATTTATGTCACATATAAGAAGCAATGCCCAAAATATTACAACCATCAACTTCTCAAAAAGATATCTAAGTATCTCATAATCATTTCCATTGTGCATAATAAGCTTAACCATATTTTCTAATATTCTCTTGACATCTAAACATTGCAACAAAATTGGATGCAAGATTGAAAGAACTAAATCAACTTTGAACAAAAGAATATTTTGGGATGAATATTCTCAGAAAATACAAGTAGCAAAAAAGTGGGGTTGATGTTGGAGAGTTAATAACCTAAACCAACAGCTAACTCATATAAGATATAACTAAATCATACACTGTCAAAATATGATACAAAAATATATGCTCCCGGACCAATGGCTTCATTCCCTAATTCTCCAAATGCATGTCCTTCTCGTGGTACCTACATATTTGAAATAATGATTAGTCTAGCAGTATACAATGAAACTATGAAAGATTGCCAAAACTATTGGAACTTGTATGCACAAAACAATACAGCATAATAGTGCCACTAAAATTAATTGTACCTTGATCATTCGAGGAATTTCATGCACCTCTATTTGTAAGTTGTGCCAACAATTCTTGTTTCATTGCATCCATTGCACGCTGCATATCTTCCTTTTGTTGTTCAATTTGTCTTGTTATTCTTTCTTGAGTTTCTTGCAACTCCTTTATCATTTTCTGCTGCTCTTCAATCTTCTTTTGTTGCTCATTGATCAAGTTTTGTTGCTCAAGCTGCTGTCTTCCTTTACAATAACCTTTTAATGCAGTTCCCTTGCCACGAAAATACTCTGATCTAGGCTTCAAAACATCTAGAAGGATCTCCTCTTAAGTCATTGAATTACCATGCGCAGCAACTGCTACTTTAAGTTGCTCCTAATTAAATAACAATAACAAAAAATAAAATTTACCATGAAGCATCTTACAAAAATATCTTACAAAAATATCGCTAAAATATTCTCTTCCTTTATTTAACCTTTATTATGTACCATGAGACTTGCCTTCCAGGAATTATGCATAAGAAATAAATATTACTATAAATTTTCCTACCCCAAATATGTATCTGTACCCCCAGTATCTGTACCCCCAGTTACTAGTATGAATTTTCTTCTCAACAAGGCAGATGCTAATACTTGAGCGTTTTTCTTGACCTGTTGAATATAAGCTTTGTATTCAAAAGTAGACAGATGTTGGATGCTGGTGCCTTGCCTTCACCTTTCGCATTTAAAACTTTGACCTCACCTTTCTCATTTAAAACTTTTCCATTATCTAAAACATATGCGTAAAATGGATGAGGAGTCGCACACATTCAACACATGTCAGCTCCAACATCTGTCTTTTATCCTTTCGATAATGGCATTCCTAGTTGACTTGCATCTACTTCAGAAACAAAATTACTCTTTCAAAAGCTTCAGTAGGTTTTGACAAATGTTAAGGTTTATTTATTAAATTCGAGGTAGCATGCAAAGGTTGATGAGGCCTATTTTTACTTATTAACTTCATGGGTACGAAGGCCTAAGAAGGGTTTGGCTCTTTGAATTAACAGTAAGAATCAGAGTTGAACTTGATTCCTGAACTTCACTTTATTTATTTGGCTCTTGATGCTAACTATCATATTTCTGCAGTTTATCACTTGTACTTATCTCTATTTTATTTGTTGGTTATGGTCATCTATTATATTTTTTGCAGGGGGGAGGTTGGAAAGTTGTTGCCAGCTTTGAGGGAAACTTTCCTGACAGAATCAAACCACTTCCACTTGGCAGGCATTTTGAAATTAATAATGTCAAAAGGGTATGTTTTTGTAGTTTTTATATTCCTTCTATTATCTCCTTATACTTGTTCCCTTAGGACTGATCTTATTCTTTGTTCTAGATTGTACTTGAAGCTGATGGTTATCAACCATACTTAATATCCCCAGAAAAGGGTTTGCGATCTTTAATAAAAGGGGTATTGGATCTTGCAAAAGAACCATCACGTCTTTGTGTGGATGAGGTATATCCATTATCATCATTTGATCAGTTTGTATTTGTTTAAATGTTTAAGTACTTGTGGGTTCTTTCCATCATGTAATGTATGCTGGAGTTCCTGAATTTCTCCTTCTTTAGATTTTCGTCTTCTCTTGTCCATTAGCTATACTTTTACTTTGGGTTCTCTTTAATTTAGTTTATTGTGGCTCTATGGTTTTTTTTTTTTTGATCATAAAAGGTTGGCCGTGGCCCCCCCGTGTTTCATTAATAAGATTTTAACAAAACAGAAATTAAAAAGCAGACAATGATGTTCATGTCACCCACATGCGGGCCATGATGCTCATTCTCTGTCCAAAACATGAATCCCCCCTCCCCTGGGTAGAGACCCACCCCCGTACCCCAACCTTACAAACATCAGTACACCTAAACCCAAAATATACCACCAAAAAACATCATCCCAAAATAGAAGTCCCAAAATACAGAAGCTCCCAAAAAAAAAACATTATAGAACATAATCTAATATCTTCCTCCTCTTGCCAATACGATCATTCTTCTTGCTGTGTGTTATCCCTTTCCTGTTGGTCCACCTGGTCCGTGTACAAGTCCTTGATCCTTTTAGTCTGTTCTTCCCCTGCCGTAATAGACCAGAAGATGATATTAGCACTAATTTTGAAAATCATTTGTTGATGCATGATGTGTCTGTGTGTAGTCCTAAAGATTCTATTATTACGCTCTACCCACAGCCCCCAGCATATACTGGCAGCGCCCATATCCCAAATGATAGAATTGTTACTGCTAATATGACTCTCTCTCCACCTCCCCCAAGCTTCCAATACTGTTTGCGGTCCTGTCCCTGGGCCGCCAAGTCTGTTAATAAAATCCCCCCAAATTGATCTCGCAAAGCTGCATGTCACAAGAAGATGATCCACTGTTTCATTCTCCTGATTGCACATAACACAGATAGCCGGCCCCTGCCACTTTCTTCTAGCCAAGTTATCCCGTGTTAGGATAGCGTTTCTGCACGCCAGCCAACTGAAGGCCCTCACTTTAAGTGGTACTCTTGCCTTCCATACTGGATCATAGACTCTCAGACCCCCATCGTTAAGTCTTTTATATGTCGATTTTACTGAGAATATGCCCCCTTTTCCTGCTTCCCAATTAACTCTGTCTTCCTGCTCATCTCCTGTTGGCTTCCATTCCTGTAAGTACTCAATAAGGTCACGTTTTTGACTTCTGGCCTGGGTGGTTAGTCTGCCTGAGAATCTCGGTCTCCATGCCTCAAACCTCCAGTTTCTGGCTACCCAATCATATTTGTCAGTAGCAAATTTGTAAGCTTCTGGGAATCTTCTCTTTAGGGTAATCGGCCCGCACTATTTGTCCTTCCAAAAACACGTCGTAGACCCGTTACCAATTGAGAATGTAACCCCTGAGATGAAGATTTCCTTAGTTTTAGAGACTCCTCGCCAAAATCCAGAAGCTGGTGGCTCTATGGTTTTATTTTGTGTATTTTTAAAAATATGTAGCCCAAGTACCTGGAACTACTCAGGACCACCTCCAGATATTCAATATTGAGTTGAAGGCCAAGATTAAATCTCATTAGATGCCAGAACAGGTAGTGTTTCTGATTGAATGTTTATGGTGTGATTGGCTGGTGGCATCCTTCTTTGATCTTATGTTTCTAGTTTACTGACCTCATTTCATTTCAACTTTCAAATGTATACAGGTGGTTTTTTGGAAATGGATCACCCCAAAGATGCTCGGGTTGGTCACTCAAGCCTCAGTATTATACTGCCTGGCTTATTTGGAATTTAAAAAATTGTGGGGTGGCCTCTACGGAAAAAACCCTTAAATTAAACATTAACAAATTATTTGCATGAGCAAAGATGAACATTTTCTAATGAAAGGCAATGTTCAATATTGTAAACATAAATTGGTTGCTACTTCACGAAGATGTTTGACTGCATTGTCTGCATGTTTATGTATGATAATATATTTTGGTTGAGAACTGTTGTGAAACATTTGCTTCAGGCGAAAAGATGAACTAAGTCTACTTCAATTAATCATGCAACCTTCTCCTCTTTTGAATATCAATTCATTGTTACAAATTGTTGTCAAATTTGTACATTGTTTAAGCAATATTTATGTATAATCAACAGCAACAAAGTAGGACTAGCATTCAACATGACTGAGAGGAGAAGGTAAACTTTCTGCTGTAATATACATAAATTACAGCAGAAAGCACTGACTGCTGATATCATTTTCAGTTAGTCGCAGTCTCACAGGTAAACTTACTTGCCATGATTTTTGCAGAGTTTGCTGCATGTGTTATACAATCTCGATTCAGAGGATTTAGTGTGAGAAGGCAATTCTTAAAGGTTAAGATGGCAGCATCTCTTGTGCAAAATGCTGTGCACGCATGGTTGAAAGTGAAACTAAACCCCTTTAGTTTTGTTTGTTCCTCTCACCAAGCATCACAAGGTAAATGTTACTCTGAAAGAATAAGCATTATATTTTTTTTTATATAAAAGTGATTCTCTACCGATTACTTCATTAATAATTTGGTTTATATCAGGAATATGTGATGGATATCTCAGGTTTCTGACAGAGAGGCATAGATTTCTCAGAATTAAGAGATCAGTACTTGTTATTCAGCAGGCAGTAAAAGTTTGGGTCATGGAAAAACGTCTTTTGAAGGAAGATGAACTTTCAAATTTATTCTCTGTATGATAGTTCTAAATTATCATTAGGTCTACTTTACTGCATTGTTTAATAAATGCTTTTAGAACACAAAAAGGTTCTAGCAGAACATGGTAATGCTTATTAACATATCTCCTAATACTCTAATATTTGTTTATATAGACAAATTTAAACATGCTGCATTCACAGACAATGTATATAATTTCTGAAAGTGTTTGTATTGAATTGAAGACTGATGTGAATTTTAATAATTGTGATTGGGTGAAGATATAGAAGAAAACCAAAACTGTAGAAGAAAACCAAATATAAACACAAATCTACTAATATTAAAAACAGATTTTGTTATACATGTGCAATAAAGCAAGTTCATGGTAATAAATTAAAATGTAAATAAATTCATAGTAGTTTTACTGTAATTTATCCTGTTACTAATATTTTTTTATATTTTCCATTTTTTTTCAAGAATATTTAAAAAGAATTATGAATTTATGAAACAAGAATCCTGCAGTAGTACTCACTACTCAGGCTGAATCCGAAATCAACAACCTTAACATCCACATGATCTGACCTAATCTATATTCTAATTCGGTCTCTTGACCCTCACCACTGTTTGATTTCTCTTTATTTACTGTATTGAAAAATTTCCAATTTACCAAATATGTGTGTATTTCAATTTCTAACTTATTACATAGCTCGCAAATAGTATGCTGTACTATTCATTTCGTATTAAGAGTATGTTTATCTGGAACACACTCCAAAGTATATGTTGATTACGTTACTCCACAGATGTCACTATAATGAAACTTTTTTGAAGTATGGGTCAACTTTGCAGAGTGTTTGTTGATTTGCTATATCTAATATACAAGCAAGTTTAGCACTCAAAAGGTAATTTTTTTGGACAGAACCTTTTGGTTGAAATTTTCCGGTATCATCATTTTTTGCTCATCTGTTTTAATGGATTGTTTGATTGTTCTGAAGCCATTTACTTGTAATGCATTCATAAATTTTTCTAAACATCCTTATTTTCCTGACTGCAGATGGCAGAATATAGGATATCAATTTATGGAAGGAAACAGAGTGAATGGGATCAGCTAGCTAGTTGGATTGTCAATAATGATTTATATACTGAGAATCTTGTTTGGCTGATACAGGTACACTTTGGGTCATTTTTCATAGGTTTTGTCAAAAGCTACAGTTTTGGTTTTCTTCTATATATGATTAAAATTTTGGTTTTCTTCTATATATGATTAAAATTTCTTCTACAATTTTGGTTTTCTTCTATAATTGATCAAAATTATTAAAATTATTAAAATTCACCCAATTAAAATTATTAAAATTTAAACATGCTGCATTCACAGACAATGTATATAATTTCTGAAAGTGTTTGTATTGAATTGAAGACTGATGTGAATTTTAACAATGAAGCAACATGGACTGTTAAGATTGAAACAACCAATATTACACAAAACATGAAAGAAACACTACAGTAGAGGAGTGTGAAATTACTGCCATTTGATAAATTATTTCACATAGACTGCTCTGAGCTAACAACATCCACCACTAACATTCTTTCAAAAAAACACCCAACAACATATTCCTTAGACTCCTACATTGCTCCATAAAAAATATAGGGAAAAAAATTATACCAGTCCAACGCGGTGATGACCACGCCAGCCCACAGCGGCAGAACCCCCTGACTCAAAATCTTGATCGCGATCGCGCTCTGATTTGGTGGCGGGATGTGGTTGCGATCGCGCTCTGATGTGGTGGCGGCAGGATGTGGTGGCGGCTAGGGCGGGATGTGGTGGCGGCGGGATGTGGTGGCGGCTAGGGCGGAAGTGGTGGCTGCGGGATGTGGTGGCTAGGGATGTGGTGGTGGCTGCGGGATGTGGTGATATTGATAGCTATACTTAGGAAAGATACGACTAAGTATTTGGTGTGGTGGGTTTGGGGAATTAGGAAAATTTTGTGGCGACGTTTGGGGAATTTGATGTGGTGGGGGATATTAAGTTAATTTTTTTTTTATATATATTTTTGGCAACAATACTGTCGTTGCAGTAGATATAAGGAAATATACGCAACGACATTTGTCGTTTCCAATTTACACACAATCTGGCGCAACGACATTTATCGTTTCCAATTTACACACAATCTGGCGGGGATGTGTGAAGGCCCGGGAAAATTTTGTTTTATTTTTAGCAACGACTTTCACGTTGCCGTAACTAATTTTCACAACGACTAAAACGTCGTTGCCAAAACCTCGTTGCGAAAAAGGAGTTTTCTTGTAGTGATATATACGAGCAGAATGAGCTTACGTACGAACCAAATAAATGCTAATAATTAGCCCGAACTATTTCCCAACATAACATGCTATTACATGAATTATGAGTACAAGGAATACTTATTGCTCATAATCAAGGGCATGATTCAAACTACTAATAATTCATGACAACTCTAGTTGACATGGACTAGAATTTCATGTATAAGCTTACTAACATGGATTAAAATGCATGTTAAGCTCACTAATATAATTAACATACAAGATGAACATTCTAACATGATCAAAACATAATCTTTTAACCATTTATAAACTATAGATGAAGAATACTCATATGATTAGTCTAAGTTGTTCTATAAACCAACAACACTAAAAAGAGAGAGTTCTTTATCAAATAGAACGCATAAAACAACAATACAAAAAAATGGGTTCTTTTGTATGTATCAACTAAAATCACCTACTTAATAACTTGATCCTTTCACATAGAAGTAGCATAGAAGTCTTCTAACAGCCTAGAAGCAATATAACCGTGCTACTAATTAGACTTGATCTTTTATACTTAGAAGCAACATAAGAATCTTCTAACAACCTAGAAGCAATGTAACATGCTACTACAAGCTTGATCTTTTACCCATAACATAGAAGTAACATAAAAATTCTTTAAACAACTTAGAAGCAGTATAAACATGCTACTAACAAAAACTTGATCTTTTATGAACATAAAAGTATTCTAACAACCTAGAAGCAATTCAAGCATACTACTAAAAATTTGTCTTTGTATACTTGGAAGGAAAATAGGACTTTTATTTCACATGAAAGCAACATAAAGCTCTCTACTAAGAATTTGATCTTCTTATACTTAGAAGCAAATAAAAGTTAATCTTTCACTATAATACTACCATATACACTTTAAGCATGGGTCCCTTTAACCAGAATGATACAAAATACTATTCAAACATGCATGGCTCTTTTAAATCTAGAACAACTATGCACCTCAAACATGGTTTTTTTGAATCTAGAATCACCATGCATATATCATTCAAGGATGAATGGGTTCTTCACTAGGATGCTACAATTAGAACATGATGGTTTCTTTACACAACTACAACATGATGGTTTCTTTACTACTACTTAAGCATGGATATTTGCTACACTTAAACATGAGTAGTTATTACAACTTAACATGAATGTTTACTACAACTAAGCATGGATATCTACTACTATTTTAAGCATGGATCATTTCTACAACTCAAGCATGGATAAAACTTAAGCATGAATGCTTACTACAATCTTAAGTATGGGTATCTACTACAATTTTAAGCATGGATAACTACTACAACCTTAAGCATGAACATTTACTACCATTCAAGCATGAGTAACTACTACACTCGAAGCATGGATATGAACATTTACTAGCTATTACAAGACTACTTCTCTTTAAGAATCACAAGTCTTGAATTATTACAACAATCTAACTTATGAACTACAAATTACACACAACAAAATTTACAAGTCCTACTTATTGCCATCTTCTTTTCTTTAACCTCTTAGTTCCTACATATAACAAGTTTACCATTTTTACGAACTAAGAATTAGCAAGATTTGATAATTAACAAAGTAGAGAGAAATAAACAAAGGAAAGACTTATTTTTTATAGTTGTTGAGTTCTACAACCCAAAAATGGGTATGTAATATTTCTTCTACACCAATCTTCATATGCTCATGTCAGTTAGTCCAAGTTGTGTGCTTTTAACAAATAATCAAAGATAAAACTTAAAGATTCCATCTTTATTAAGTTCTCCCATTCACTTTCTTTTATGTGATCATTTTGATCCACCACCATTCATATGCACAAGTTCTTTAGTCCAAGTTGTTAGTTTTTATTAGCCAAAAAAACAACAATAACAACAAATAACTTCAACAAGCTAAAGATTCAATCTTTATGTGTTTTTATTAAGTTCTACCATTTACTTTCTTTCATGTGATCATCTTTGATCCACAACCTTTCTTATGCACCTGATTTAAGTCCAAGTTGTTTATTAGAATACACAACCAACACACACAACAAAAAGGGAACAAGAATCAAACAAAAATCAAACAAAAATCAAATAAAGAGAACAAGAAAAGATAGAGAAACCCCCACCTTTCACACTAGGTAGGAAGAACTAGCCTATAGCACCTTCTCCTTCCCCTTAGTTCCTATGAAACTCCTATGGAAACCTATAAATGAAAACTCTGTAGTTAGGGCTTTTCTCTCTTTCTTTTCCTCTCTTTTTTTCCTTCTTGTAAAATGAGACAAGAGAAGAGTGAGGGGGGTATTTATAGGGTGAATGAAAGGGGGAGAGTGCAAAATGCACCAAGGGAGTTTTCAAAAACCCCCTTGAGCAATTCATGGGTCGGCCATTCCTATGGAAGGGGAGGGTGAGGTGGAGGTATGGTGTAAGGGTGAGGTGGAAGTATGATGAAGAGTGAGGTGGAGGGGTGAGGTGGAAGAGAGAGGGCTTCTAGAAGAACATACCCTAAACTCTTATGCACATTTAATCCTAGTTTTAAACCTTCAACCAAAACTTAGCCATCTAAATTAGTTTGTCATGACAAAAAGAGATATTTCAAACATGAAAAGAAATAAAATAATTAAATAATTAAATAGTAATAATAATAATAATAATAATAATAATAATAATAATAATAATAATAATAATAATTGATCGAGATATTACATTACTCCCTCCTTAGAATAGTTCTGTCCTCAGAACTGCACTAAGTAGGAAGGACAGAAACCAAAACAACACTCAAACAACTTAGGAAAAGAAAGCTTCATTTGGCCTTCCGTCTCCCAAGTGGCTTCCTCCACAAACTGGTTCCCCAAAGAAACCAAACTTGATCCTAAAGTTGCCTGAAGAATCTGTCAAGTCGAGATGTAACTCTCGAATCTTGGTCAGAACTACTAATGCTGGCACTCAATGCTGCTTCCTTACGCCTTTGATGTGGAAATTTGCTAATGTCTCTAGCGTCTAAGTCATCTTTATCGGAAAAATGTGCGGACTTTGCCAACCGGGTCCCAAATAACCCAAATTGACTCATATATTTCGATCTTCTGAGTATTCCTGTGATGAAGTCCATACTGATATTCTAAGATTTTCCTTCGTCATCTTGCTTCTTACTTCCTTCATGGTCCTTGGCTGAGGTCAATCCTTCACTTGTCTCGATCTTTTGCAGTTCGGTAGCCACTCCCTCCTTAGAATAGGACATTGCCCACGAATGCCAGTTCAGACTTCCAGGATTCTTTCCTATAATTTGCTCAAAGCTGATGTTCCAGATGGTGTATTTAAACGAACCAAATCTAGAGTCACTTCCCGCACACATGAAAAATTTAATTCAGATAAAGAATATGATGAACCATGGTTGAACAAAATAGTTGCATGGATTCCATATGTATATATAAATCCATTTGGTTACAAAAGTGTTACATCATTTATTACTTAAAGTCCCAAAATAAAATTTCAAAAGCAACTTCAACTTAGTTGTCCCCCCATCCTTGTGCATCGGTGATGACTTCCTCACCTTTGTTGGCATCATCTTCTGTAAGTGCGAACACTCGTCCTTGGCGAAGTGGCTTCTTTCCTTTGTGGTTCACTTCTGGGGCTGATCTGCTGCTATTCTTCTGAAACTGGCAACATTCTGGTTGGATATGACCAATCTTCCAACATTTGTAACAAACATTGGTATCCATCTGAGGGTCCTTCCTTGCGCGCTGGCTCATGAAATGACCTTGCTCTCCACACAGCTTCCTAGCTTGGCAGCTCTAAGTTTGCTGTCTGGTTTCTGAATCCTATGCTTCCGTCCTTGGTTCTCGAGCCCTGATGCTGGTGCAGACCTCTTTTCCTCGTTCCACCTCCTAGTGTTCTCTTGCAGTTCTAATCCTCGGTTCATGTTAAGCTCTGTCGTTGCCGCACGGCAGACCAATTTCTCGAACCTCCGAATGCAAAAAGGTACCATCCTCGTTCTGAGTGCAGGTCTGAGCCCTTGCTCGAATCTCTTGGCCTTCTTGACCTCATCTTCTGCCGTCTCTGGAGCATATCAGGACAATTGCGTGAACTTGGCCACGTACTCTCGAACTGTCAAGCTTCCCTACTTCAGGTTGAAGAACTCCATAGCCTTGTCCTCCTGCACATCTAATGGAAAGTAGTGTGTCCTGAACTCCTCCAAGAAGTCTTCCCAGGTAATGGGTCCTTCACCCATGGCCTTCTTCACTGACTGCCACCAGACCCCGACGTCTTTTTCCAGCAGAATGCTCACCAACCAGACCTTGCTGTCATTGGGTGTCGTCATCACCTCGAACACGGTCTCGACTTGACAAATCCAATCGTCAGCCGCTGCAGGATCTGCCTTTCCCTCAAAAATAGGTGGCCTCATCCTTCAGAACGATTCGACAATTTTAATGGGGACGGTAGCTGCTGCTATCAGGTTACCTCTAGGTGCTCCCTGTTGCTGCACATTGTTTCTGCTCGCCTTGGCTAGGTCTCCAATTGCCTGGTACATACGAGCGAATTCTGCCCCTATATCCAAACCTACGCCATTGCCTCCACTACCTTCGCCATCAAAATTTTCGATCCTACCGCTTCTTGTTCTGCGAGACATCTGGTAGAAAGAAATAATAGAATACACATAGCGTCATATTGTGATATTGCAAAATAACATCCATTCATCTCAACAAACACATAAGACTTGTAGAAAACATAAAGCTAAACTTCATTTCATCATAGCCCCATATCTTACATAAGCATTATCTTCCTTACATTTATATCATACAAGTAGGAAGCAAAATATCAAAACAACAAAATAGCCTACGGGCACCCAACCGCCTAGTTGGTACTGCCAGTGTCTTCTGCTGGGTCCCCTCCAGTAGGCGGTGGTGCTAGAGGTGCCTGTAACTGCATGATCTGTGCCTGAAGCTCTGCGCACTCGCGTTCTAGGCGCGCAAATTGCACACGACAGTTGCGCTTTAGGATCACCATCCTGCAGTTGGCCCTCATCTTGGCACTCTATAACTTCGCCACTTCCTTCTCATGGTTGAAGGCCACAAACTCACATGAGTCCATCCTGTGCTCGAGACAGATATGCCCCCAATTGCATGTCGAGATATCATGAAAGACCTGCTCAAAGGCCTGATTTAGTGAGGTAAGCTAGGGAGGTGGCAGGGGTGGCGGTACTGGGATCTCATCCCCTATAGGGGCGTCCTCTGCTGCGGCAGCTGCGGGGGCCCCGTTGGCCAATCCGGCCCCAATCGGTGACTCGTCCCCCTCTGAGATGGGCTCTTGTATTTTTTTCTTTGTGTAATACAAATACTAAATACCGCCTATAGTGTAGTTGTGTTCTAGAGACAATTCTTGTGCAAAACCCCTGTTATGTCTTGTCTCTATTTTTTTGATCCGCCCGTAGTTGCTTCATTACACAAATGACATGAAATAACTTAGGAATGACCACTTCTTGTTAAATACATACATTTTGTTCGTATGATATCGTGTGCTTGGTTATGTTTGTTGTAGTAAACTCGTAGTAGCCTTGTAAAATACCCTATACCATGTTACTTGGACATCTAGTATACCATATTTCATGTTTGGTTATGTTTTAGATGAGTTTCATATGAACTTGTTGATTTTGTGCATGAAGGATATTTTCTGTTTTGTCGATTTTCCTTTTTTATCAGTATTTTAGGACTCTATTAAGGTCTGTATATGAAAATTATTTTTGAATATGAATTATAGAGAAT
Source organism: Hemerocallis citrina (assembly GCA_017893485.1). NCBI lineage: Eukaryota > Viridiplantae > Streptophyta > Magnoliopsida > Asparagales > Asphodelaceae > Hemerocallis > Hemerocallis citrina. The sequence continues at coordinate 218,977,993 of CM030361.1, read as the reverse complement.
TCTATCTACTTTTCAGATTTTACTGACCTTATTAAGGTCAGTAACAGATTCCAGTTTCGATTTATGAGTGGCGAGTTATGACTATTTTACTACGGATGTGTTTAAAATTCCAGATCCAGTTTTATATGAATTCTGTTTGACTATTTATTTTTCTATTGATGTTAAAGATAATAATTTGATCCAATATTTTTCTGATTTCATCTAGACCTTAACCCCTAATTTTTGTGGATTTAATTGATAACTTTTATAAACTATTCAATACTTGCAAACAACTACTATACTTGCAGAATTTTCGTGCTGTTCTGTAAAGATACATAATTCCTGATCCCTGAGTACAATGCCCTATGGACTCCACTACGAAATCTAAATGCAACTGTTTTAATATAGCAACCATGTGGTAAAAGTTTGGGACGCATGAAGTGCTACCTAGATAGTAATAATACAAGACTTGACATAACCTGTTTATCTGTTACATGCTTACCTGTTACATAATACCTGTACATGCTACGTGTATGTCTGATTACCTGTTCACCTGATTACCTGTTTACCTGTTTACCTGTATACCTTGTATAACTATTTACCGGTTCATCTGTAAACCTGTTGACCTGCTTGCATGACACTTGACACTTGATACATGTTACCTGTACCTTGTTAGTATATCCTGTTACTTGATTTTGTTTCGTGATTCATGTTAGTTATCCTATTCTGTTTACATGTCTATACCATGCTATGTTTGTTTCTGCTATTATTTTATATTTGTTTATGCTTCCTTGTACTTATGCCTGCACTACAAGCGGCTCGTAACTTGCATTGACGGGAGTTTATTTTCTTTTTTTCCTCTTCCTGCAATTCATTAAATTGCAGATTTTGGAGATCAGTTGCCAGATGGTGTAGGTGATATAAGATTCTAGATATTGGAGTTTTGCTATTATCATTCTCCTGCTATTATTATTATTTCATGTTTCTTGTTTTGAACAATTGTATCTGTTACTTGGATTATTTTGTATTTGGACAATGTGACCCAAGATTATTAACTTGTTCAGATCTTGTTTATTTGAAATTTATTAAGCTTTGTTTCAAGCAATCCTGTTGGTACTTTGATTTATTTATGCATGCGTGGTTGACTTCTCTTGATTCCTACTCTGATTATTTCTGTGAAATGTTGTAAAGATCCTGACTGCTTATGGATGATGAAAATCATTCGCCGGGCTTAGTCATGTATTCGTATTGCGTATTCTTTTTTTGGGATGTGGGGCATGACATCTACCTACCTTACAAGAAGAATTTCGTCCTCGAAATTTAACAAGAAGTACATAGGGTAACCCCGAGAATAAAACAAAGCAACAATAAAAACAAAACAACAAAACAAGAGCTACACAAACAAATGAGGAAACCTCAACTGGATATCATCCTCCAGCTCCCAAGTCGACTCACCCGGCGAGTGAGGATTCCAAGAACACGAAAAAGCTTGATCACCTTGTTCTTCAAAACCTTCCCCCGCCAGTCCAAAATAGCAACTGGCAGAATTTCATAAGACAAATCCGGCTTCACAGATAACTCCGAGTAGTCAATCAAGTCGGTCTCATCACGGATATACTTCCTCAGTTGCGAGACATGGAAGACTTCGTTCACTCTAGATAAAGCCAGGGGGCAATGCAAGATGATAGGCTAGCTTGCCTACCTATTCCACGATGTTAAATGGTCCGATGAACTTAGGGCTCAACTTGCCTCCGCCACCAAAACGAATGACACCTCGCTACGACGATACCTTAAGGAAAACATGATCTCCCACCTCAAACTCCAAGGCTCTCCGATGAACATCAGGCCATCTCTTCTGTCTGTCTTGCGCGACTTGAAAATGCTTCCTGATCTGACTCGCAGCATCCACCGTCTTGGTGATCAACTCCAAGCCCAACAATTTCCTCTCGCCAATATCATCCCAACACACTGGCGACCGATACTTACGACTATATAGTGTCTCGTATGGAGCAACTTTAAGACTGGCTTGAAAGATGTTATTGTACTAGAACTCTACAAGATGCAAGAGGTCCTCCCAAGAACCCCCAAATTGCAGCACACAGGACCTCAACATATCCTCTAGAGTCTGGATGGTCCTCTCTGACTGTCCATCTGTCTGAGGGTGAAAAGTTGTGTTGTACTTCAACTTACTCCCCAGACTACTCTGAAGACTCTCCCAAAACTGAGAACTGAACCTCGTATCCCTATCAGATACATTACTAACTGGAACCCCATGAAGTCTGACAATCTCTTGCATGTACTTCTCAGCTAGGCTCTCAATAGACTTTCCAACTCTGAAGGGAACGAAGTGAGCACTCTTGGTCAACCTGTCCACAATCACCCAAATGGAATTGTTACCCTAGGACTCCTCGGCCAAGCGGTCACAAAATCCATGGTGATATGCTCCCACTTCCACTCCGGAATGGAAAGAGGCTGAAGAAGTCCAGCGGTCCTCTGATGCTCTGCCTTCACCTGCTGGCAGATCAAGCACTGCGACACAAATCTCACCACGGCCCTCTTCATACCATGCCACCAAAAATGAAGCTTCAAGTCCCGGTACATCTTCGTACCACCAGGATGAATAAAGTACGACAATTGGTGGGCTTCCTCAAGCAACTTCTGATGAACCTCACCCTTCGGAACACACAATCTGGACCCAACACGAAGAGATCCATCTGAGTGAACAACCATATCGGTTCTCGTACCCACTTCAACTTCAGCTCTGAACCCTTGCAATTGCTAATCACCTGCCTGAGCCTCTTTAATTTGCTCAACAAGAGACGACTCCAACTGAAGCACCATGCATCTCCGTTCAGAACCTAGCAAGATCACAACCAAATCCAACCTCCTTATTTGCTCAACAAGCTCTCTCTAATGAGTTAGGAATATGGCGACTGATCTCCTACTCAAAGCATCTGGCACAAAGTTCACTTTACTAGGATGGTATTGCAAACTGATGTCGTAATCAGCCATTAACTCCAACCATCGCCTCTGCCTCATGTTCAGTTCCTTCTGAATGAAGACATACTTGAAACTTTTGTGGTCAGTAAAGATTTCCACTCGATCACCAAGCAGATAGTGTGCCCACAACTTCAAAGAAAAGATCACCGCAGCCAACTCCTAATCATGGGTAGGGTAGTTCTTTTCATGCGGCTTCAACTGTCTGGACGCATAAGCCACAACTCGATCCTTCTGCATCAACACTGCACCTAGGCCCTTGCTAGAAGCATCATAGTGAACCACACAACCATCCGAACCATCTGAAATAGTCAACACTGGTGCTGATGTCAACCAGCTTTTCAACTCTTCAAAAGCCCCACTGCAAGATCCATCCTAGACGAACTTTTGATCCTTCCAAGTCAGCTTAGTCAATGGACCAGCTATTTTCGAAAAGTCTTGGACAAACTTTTGATAATACCCAGCCAAACCAAGAAAACTTCTCACTTCCGAAACTGACTTAGGATCAGGTCAATTCTTGACCGCAGAAATCTTGATCGGATAGACAGAGATACCATTGCCTGAGATAATGTGCTCTAAAAAGGTAACCCGATCAAGCTAGAACTCACACTTGCTGAGTTTCCCATAGAGCTGAATCTCCCTCAAGGTCTGCAGAACCGACCTCAAATGATCAGCATGATCCTTCTGATTCCGAGAGTACACCAGAATGTCGTCTATGAAGACCACCACGAATCTATCCAGAAATGGACAGAAAACTTTGTTCATCAGACTCGTGAACACTGTCGGTGCATTCGTGACTCCGAAAGGCATCACTAGAAACTCGTAGTGCACATATCTGATCCTGAACACAGTCTTCTGGACACCAGCTGCCTTCACCTTTCACTTGATGATAACTAGAGCGAAGGTCCAACTTTAAAAAGATAGCAGCTCCACCCAGCTGATCAAACAAATCGTTGATCCTAGGTAGCGTATACCAGGTTCTTCACTACAACACTGTCACGCCCCGCTTCTCAAAAATACGGAATACGAGTACATGACATTAGCCCAGCGAATGACTAATGTCACCCATAAGCTGCTTATCCGATCAACTCAACAAAATAATCAATACAGAATAATTGCGCAAGCAATAATATTAATCTCATAAACAATAATGCTTGGAATGAAGCAATATGAAATATCTAAATACAATAAACCAACATTCGGAAACAATAACAAAATCCGGGTATCTTTCATGAAACAAATTAATTAGACATGATAGGTATCAATTCTGTTAGTAGATAAATTCCTCAAATCAGCATGATGAGTGTCAAAATATGATAAATAAAAATAAGAAACACATACATACACTAATTTAACATCAATCAAACAACAATCAATCAATCAAACATATAACCTAGTAATTAGTTATACAATAATTTAATTGTGTGATAATTATATGAACGACCATATTCTAAATTCTACATTAATGCATGAAAGATTAATTTTTTAGAGTCAAAAGTGGCACTATGTCAAGAATATTGGGGTTAGCTCGTGTAAACCCTCAATTGACCCAACGAAGGAGATGAACAATGTATAATGCGATAAACGAAGGGATCTACTTGCAAGAGTTTCAACAAAACTTGAATTTGATACAATTAACAATTCAAGAGGACAGTGACTTGCCTTATAGATGGTTAACTTGAATACCAAGAATAACAGGATAAGGACCCTGAAGCAACAAACCCACGAACTAACACAAATAGCATGTGCAATATACATGCACAAAGAGACAGAGCAGCAACAGCAAAAGAGAGACCGGTGACAACAGCAAGAGGAGCAAGGCCGATGGTGGGTCGTCGACGTCACAGGTGGCGACGCGAGAGGGACAGGGCGTCGACGACGGCGTCGCAGGGCCAAACGGCGGCGCGATGTCGGCTGTGCTCTGTTTGAGCGGGAAATAGAGAACAGCGACAGCGACAAGATGGGGAGGTGCTGTGGCAGGGTTGGGCGACGAGGGGGATGACCGAGGAAGACGAACTCAGTAATGGGTTCTGTGTTTTGGGCGGGAAACAATCGGGAGATAGAGGACGGGAGGAGAGAGGAGAGAGGAGATAGAATAAGCAGCTCTAGGATTTCAATTTGTACAATTTTTAGGGTTTGCACTAGGATTGTATTTATATGGTACAATCAAGGGTATTGGATTAGTGGTTTAGGATCCAATAATAGTGATTTTGGATCAAGAACAATTGAAATTGGGTTTTAGGGTTCAAAAAGATATGGGTTTGAAGACAATAGGGTTCAAATAAAATAATCACAATCCATTACAATAAAATTCACAAGATAGATGGCCCAACAAAAAGGAAAAATAGTTCATGAACGAAAATTTAAATTGAATTAGATAGATGAATAACCCATATGTAAAAGAATATCAATTGGGCTTGAAAATAAACTGAAATTTGCCAGGAAAATCAGAACAAATAAAATAATAAAATAATTCAATAGTTGGATTTTAAATAGATTAATCAGAAAATAACAATTAATTATTATAATTATAAAAATAATAATATCATACAACAAAATAATCTTCGTGTTTAACAATTTCATTAAAAAATCCAATAATAATAATATATTAGATTTTAGGCTCAAATATAAATAGTCGATCAATAAGAAATGGGAAGTAAGATTAAAATACCCCATTATTCAAAATGAGTAAATTTTCGATTAGAAAATACTATAATACAAATTCGAAACAAATTTAGCACAAATTAATTTATAAAAATTAAATTGTGGAAAATACATGAAAAATACTTATTGTCGGGAATGGGAGTTATAATCCTACCCACCTACAACAAAATAGTCCCCGAAATTTTGCTTAGGCGGTACATAGAACAAAGCAAAAGCAAACTTGTGGATAACAAAACAGGGGATTCAAAGAAAGGACACAATGGTGGCAACACCAGAATGAGAAGGGACATGGTTATGAATGATGTAGAATGATGTCAAATAAGGATTCAATGAGTGATGATGAATGCAAATGAATGAATATGGGAGAGAAACGAGTATGGTGGTACAACTGGAATTTGAAGAGGGTATGGTAGAAAAGAAATAACTAGTATGATACTCAATAATGAATCAATAAATGAAGGTAAATGCAAGATGCGGAATGGATAAATGATGCAAGAGAGAATAAGTAATGCAAGAACAGAAAACAAATCTATTGCTAAATACCTGTAGTCACTCCTTCAGCGATCAAGTTGTAAGCCTAACCACGAGCTCCATTCGGTCCTCAATTGGGGGCTGGTCCTATTGTCGACGCATTGTGTCGGTTCCTTAGGCAGTCTCGAATCATGTGATCATCACTTCCACACCGCAGGCACTGGCGGTTAGCTGTCCTGTAGTCTTTGCGCAAGTACCCAAGCTTCCGACAGTATGAACATACTAGATCTGACCTCTGAACAGCATGTGGGTATGGCAACGCCCTAGCAGGAAAGGGCAGAATAGGCTCGTAATAGGCCCACTAGAAGGTCTAGTAGCACATGGGTGCGGAACAGACCGCTAAATAACATGCTTCCTCGTACTAGTATTCTCCTGAATATTTGCAGCATCCAGAATATCAGCATAGGAACAAAGTCGCAAGGCAGCAAGGTAATCCTGAATCTCAATGTCCAAGCCCAACAGGAAACGAAGGCCTCTGTCTTCGTCATTTATCACCATAGCAGTAGCAAAACGACTTAGGCAGGCGAATTCCGCAGCATATTCGTCCATGGTCCGACTCCCCTGATTCAAGACAGTGTTTAGTTTAACATCGGTACTTTATGAAATAACAACAAAAAAGCATTATTAAACATCATCTAACAAACCTGAGTTAATGAGACAAACTGTCATTCCATTTCATTCTTGGTGACATTAGGGAAGAATTTCGTGAGGAAGCTCTTAGTGAAGATGGCCCAAAGGATGGGTTGGCCCAAATGCTCAGTTTCAGCTTGCCACCAGATGTGGGCATGATCAACAAGTTGGATGCTCACTACATCCACACGATCCACATCCGCAATACGTGCTGCGGTCAACAATTGCTTAGTCCTGATAAGCCATTGCTCGGCTTCAAGTGGACCTTCAGTGCCCGAGAACTTATCTGGATGGAGCTTCATGAAATCTGCCACACTACCACGTCTCGGTGGCAGCAATCCGGGTGCAGGTACAATGGGTTCTCTATTAGTAGCTTCATAAGCCATTTTCATCTATTCATTATGTTCCTGTTGCATCTGTATCATCAGTTCATTATGCTCACGTTGAATTTGTATCAACTGTGCAACATGGGGCTCATCAGACTAATCATCCTCAGCACGGGAAGATGAAGCACATTTTCTAGCCATGGTCTGTAATAACAGTCAAACGGTTAGCGTCTAGATCATAAGTTGGATATCAATTGTTCATGCGATTCCTGTATTGCACATACTATTGAGTCAAACCAGTAAAAACCCAAATCTGATTAATATCAAAGCCAAACTTCCTTACGTTAGTCACGTCTGACTAATATATTATCCAAATCAGGGCTCTGATACCACTAAAAACCTTGTCACGCCCTGCTTCCAAAAAAATATAGAATATGAGTACATGACATTGGCCAAGCGAATGACTAACGTCACCCATAAGCTGTTTATCCGATCAACTCAACAATTTAATCATTACAGAACAATTGCGCAGGCAATAATAATAATCTCATGAACAATAATACTTGGAATGAAGCAATATGAATTATCCACATACAATAAACCAACATTCGGAAACAATAACAAAATCCGGTTCATAAGCCCAATACAATAAGACTTTAGGATCATGCAATGCAATATACTCACTTAATTGATGCAAAAGTACAATATAGAACAATTAATCTTTTAAAATCTTGAATATAAAATTGTAGACAGCAAGACTAGTCTGTACAAAAATTTAATTTCCCGCTGCTACAGAAATTGAAAACTAAAACCGTCAGAAGTTCTGAAAGCTAGACTTCCACATGGTTCGAACGAATATTTAAAGTTTAGAATCCGACAACAGTAGCTAGGTCAATCGCACCATTCTTTACAAATTTATGTTCAGGAAGAATCTCGATATCATGTTGTTATAATTTTAGAATCAGCAAAACTTTGATAATAAATTCATTAAAATATTTATTAGACTCATAAACAAGTTAAGCAACAATCTGAAAATTATCAGAGTAAAATTTTATCATTTGATCAGCCTTTTCACTGTTTAAACATGGAAGGTATAAGAATCTATTAATCTGGAAATAAAAACATAGCTGTAGTAAAATGGGCATAACTTTTGCTACACAACTCGGAATTCAGAAATTCAAGATGTTCTGGAAACTAGAAACATAAGGCTACAATTCTTACTCAAAAAGTAATTCATTTTAAGATCATTTACTAGGTCAAAAATAGCAGACAACATACAGCCAGCAAGCAACATACAGGGTTTTGGGTATCTTTCATGAAACAAATTAATTAGACATGATGGATAAATTCCTCAATCGGCATGATGAGTGTCAAAATATGATAAATAAAATTAAGAAACACATACATACACTAATTTAACATCAATCAGACAACAATCGTACAATCAAACATATAACCTAGCAATTAGTTTTACAATAATTTAATTGTGTAACAATTATATGAACAATCCTATTCTCAATTCTACATTAATGCATTAAAGATTCATTCTTTAGAGTCAAAAGTGGCACTATGTCAAGAACATTGAGGTTAGCTCATGTAAACCGTCAATAGACCCAACGAAGGAGATGAACAATGTATAATACGATAAACGAAGGGATCTAGTTGCAAGAGTTTCAACAAAACTTGAATTTGATACAATTAACAATTCAAGATGACAGTGACTTGCCTTATAGACGGTTAACTTGAATACCAAGAATAACGGGATAAAGATCCTGAAGCAAAGAACTCACGAACTAACACAAATAGCACGTGCAATATACGTGCACAAAGAAACAGAGCAGCAACAGCAAAAGAGAGACCGGCGACGACAGCAAGAGGAGCAAGGCCGGCGGTGGGGTCGTCGGTGTCGCAGGTGGCGACGCGAGGGGGAAAGGGCGTCGACGACGGCGTCACAGGGCAGAGCGACGGTGAGATGTCGGCTGTGCTCTGTTTGAGCGGGAAACAGAGAACAGCGGCAGCGAAGAGATGGGAGGTGCTGTGGCGGGGTTGGGCGACGAGGAGGGTGGCCGAAGAGTGGCCGAGGAAGACGAACTCAGTAATGGGTTTTGCGTTTCGGGCGGGAAATGATCGAGAGAGAGAGAGGACGGGAGGAGAGAGGAGAGAGGAGAGAGAATAAGCGGCTTTAGGATTTTAATTTATACAATTTTTAGGGTTTGTACTAGGATTATATTTATAGGGTACAGTTAGGATATTGGGTTAGTCGTTTACTATCCAATAATAGCAGTTTTGGGTCAAAAACAATTGAAATTGGGTTTTAGAGTTCAACAAGAGATGGGTTTGAAGACAATAGGGTTCAGATAAAATAATCATAATCCAATACAATAAAATTCACAAGATAGATGGCCCAACGAAAAGAGCAATTAGTTCATGAACAAAAATTTTAATCCAATTAGATAGATGAATAATACAATGCAAAAAAATATCAATTGGGCTTGAAAATCAGAACAAATAAAATAATAAAATAATTCAATAGATGTATTTTAAATAGATTAATCAAGAAATAATAAATAATTATTATTATTATAAAAATAATAATATTATACAACAAAATAATATTCGGGTTTAACAATTTTAATTAAAATAATCCAATAATAATAATATATTAGATTTTAGGCTAAAAAATAAATAGTCAATCAATAAGAAATGGGAAGTAAGATTAAAATACACCATTATTCAAAATGAGTAAATTTTCGATTAGAAAACACTTTAATACAAATCTAAAACGAATTTAGCACAAAATTATTTATAAAAATCAAATTGTAGAAAATACACGGAAAATACTTATTGTCGGGAATGGGGGTTACAAACACTATTCAGCTCATGGTAATCCATGCACAGACGACGAATCTCGTCCTTCTTGCTAACAAAAAAGACAGGAGCGCTCCATGGGGACACACTGGGCCTGATGAAACCCAAATCCAGCAATACTTGGACGTGCACCTTCAGCTCTGCTAGCTTAACTGGTGCCATCCGGTAAGGACTCTTCGTTATCGGCGCTGTACCTGGCTGAACCTCAATACCGAATTCCACTTCCCTATCCGGGGGTAGTCCAGGCAACTCCTCTTGAAACACATCTAGAAATTCCCGCACTATAAGAGCCGCAGCCTCATAGCCTGAGTGCAACTCCATTCCACAACCTGTATCGACAACTACTTCCTGACCACGCCTAAAGGGTAACTTCCCAGCATGGAACTCAAACTCTGCACGCCCTGGCATCCTGAAAACATCTTTCTTCGCTCTGCAATCAATGATAGTGTGGGTCTCACCTAGCTAATACATGCTGAGAATCACATCAAACCCTGAACTGTCGATCACAATCAGATCTGCTCTGAAATCAGCACTTCCAATCACCATGGGACTCTGCTTGCACTCCTGGGAACAAACGACAACACCCCCACATGTGGTGATGTTCCAATTTATTACCATCACACTGCACTCCAACTGATGCTAATCCACAAAGCGAGAAGAGACAAAGAAATGGGTTGCCCCAGAATAAAAAGAACACGAGCAGGAATAGAATGAACAAGAATAACACTTAAGGATAAAGTCAAAACAAGGAAAAAGATGAACAAATGAAAGATAACCAAGAAATATGAAAAATGATGCAAGAAAGACAACATGAAGGAAGATGTGAGAGAAATAAATAAAATAAGGAACAAATAATAGAACAACAAAAGAAAACATAAAAGAATACCTGCAATGACTTCTTTCGCGGTCTCAGCTTCCTTCGCTGTCAAGTTGAAAGCCTGACCTCTCCTTGGAGCAGCGGTCCTCTGACCAACGATCTGACGCGTGGAGGTCTGACCTGACTACGGACTGGCACGACAGCGGCCTGGTCTAGACCGAAGCTGGCGTGACTATAGTACCACAACCAAGACACCGGCAGTTGGCCTTCCAGCAATCCTTACAAAAATGCCCAGGGGTCTGGCAAAAGTTGCAAACAACATCCCTCCGTGGAGGAGCAGGATGTTAGGGAGCTGTCCTGACGGCAAGGACTGGAGCTGGCCTCCTGATCGGACCTCCAGTAGGCCTGGCAGCAAAAGCAGCGGGGTACTGCACAACCCGCTAAGAAGGGGTCTCTCGAGCTGGAGTTTGCTCTATTGCTCGAGCTACCTCCGAGGCATTGGCATAGGGGCGGGGACGATGGGCGGCCAAGTACACCTGAATACCCTGATCAAGACCCAAAAGGAACCTCTGAGCATGATCCTCCTCATTCCCCACCAAGGTGGTAGCGAAGCAACTAAGCCTGGTGAACTCCGCGGCGTACTCGTCCACGGATCTAGAGCCCTGTTCTAAGAAAAACTTGGTGTTACAATACTACATATATAATATGTAACAAAATCTCAATAGACGACACTAATAAATCAACCAACCAACCAACCAACCTTCTTCAGGGCAAGAAACTGATGCTCCATTTCTACCCGGGTGATGTGGGGGAAGAATTTCTCTAGGACGCTCCAAGCAAAAGTAGCCCAAGCAATAGGCCGCTCTAGCCTCTCGGATTTTGCCCTCCACTAGATGTGGGCCAAATCCACCAACTGAATGCATACCACATCCACACAGTCGGCATCAGCGACCCTAGCTGCCTGTAGCAGACTCTCCGTCCATATCAGCCACTGCTCAACCTCGAGTGGCGTCTAAGTACCAGCAAACTTATCAGGGTGAAGCCTCATGAAATCCGCAACGGTACGCAGACGAGGGGGCAACACTACAGGGGCAGGCACAACGGGGGTCGGAACAGCATTCCAGTTAGCAGCCTCCAAAGAGGCCTTAACCAATTCGCTATGCTCCTGCTGCATCTGAGCAATCTGCTGGAGCACCTGAGTTACAGCTACCAACTCAGGATTGTCTTCTTGCGAGCGAGAATACAAAGCATTCCCACAAGCCATAGTCTACACAAAACCCAAAACAATTAGCATTCACATCAGGTTGATTAGCAATGTTTGTGCAACGCATATCCTGTTGGTAGTTAAGTAAATTCTGATCGAGTCAAGCATGTCTGATGTATTAGCCAAACCTGAGGCTCTGATACCACACAAAACCTTATCACATTCCACTTCCGAAAAGGAATACAGAATACGGTACATGACTTAGCCCAGCAAATAGTTTTCACCATCCATAAGCTATACAGATCTACTTGAATCGTCACAACAGTAAATATAACAATATAATCAACCTGTCATGCATAAACAATTATAACTCAACAGTATTTGTTCGCAGCAATAATGAATATCCCAAACAAATACGAGATATGAAACAAAATAATATCCTCGAACTACAAGCCCAAATACAAGTTTCAATACAGTTCATGAATAAAATAGTTCAAACAAAATATTATGCAAATTTTCCAATGCGCAGCTCAAAACATTTGCTCACCACCTCCAGTAGGCAAGCTATCACCAAAACTTGTTCATATAGCAATTACAAGAAAAATAGGAAGACAGAAAAACATAATGCCCGTTAGATGCAAGTTCCGGACCGCAAGCAGCACAAGCAAGAAAAAGGAAAGGGAAAAACTAAAGCAAAGCAGAAGTATTGACATGGAGATAAGCAACAAAGGATGACAGTTTACAGATAACAGAGATAGCAGGATGACAGTAAAGAGTAGTAATAACAGTAACAGTGAAGTCAAAAGTAACAGTGAAATCAACAGTAATAGTAACAGGATGTGGCAGTGAAACAGTTATTCTTATGTCTAATGTTCATTACTATCTAGGTAGCACTTCATGCATCCCAAATTATACCATATGGTTGCCACATCAAACAGTTTTGTTTTAAGATTTCGTAGTGGATCCTATAGGGCAGTATATTCAGACAAACAGTAACAGTAAGAGTAACAGTAATAGCAAACAGTACAGTGTCATGAATCATGCCCTCATGCATCCAGAGATAAACAGTGGGTACCACAGTAAATAGTGGGGAAAACTAGTTTCCTTCTGAATACGCATTTCTATATTGTCCACTACTAGATCTTACCCTTAAAACCTCAGCTAAATTATTTTTCATTATTATTAAACAGGTGTGAACGAACACAAAAGGGCTAAAGATATGGAAAGAATAAAGGACAAGTCTAAGATGAATAGAAAACACAACGGGTGACCAAAACAACCTATAATAGTGAAAATAACTAAACTTTCAGTTCTGGACAGCAAGACACTTCTGTACCAAATCTGAGATTCCAGTTGCTATAGAACTGTGAATCTTGATCCGTCAAAAAATCTGAAAACTACTCTCTGCCAAATCTAGTGCATATATACAAGTCACACATCAGCCACAGAAACAGGGTCGAAAATAGCGTTTAATACAGAAGTTATGTTTAGCCAGAAAAGCAAAATCTTGTTTATAAGCATGAAAAGGATATGAAAACATCATAATTAATTCTGAGGAAAATCTAGAAGATTCCCTAACATATCTAGTCTCAAAATATAAAATATCATGAATTTATATTACAGATAGTATAGTCAATACAATTGGGAAAACATAGTAATGCAACAAAACTTCGAATCTGAAAGTTCAGATACAGGAATACCAAAACAAAGATAATTAACAAAATACAATTCGAAATCCAGATCCGTCAAAAGAGTTGTAAAATAGACAAATCAGGCTACAGTTTATATTCACAAAGTTTTCATCAAAAACGAATAGAATCAGGTTGAAAACATAGTTCTATACTGAACAACACGCAGTTTGCAAATATATCGATTGGTTTCTTAAGCATGAAATGAGATACAAAAGTCACTAATTAATTTCAAAAAAATTAGGGAATGATCCCAGTCATGTCTAAACATACTCAGCAAAATATAGAGTTTAAATTCTACTTTTAATATATGTTTTAAAATAATATTTCAAACAGAATACATATAGTTCAGAATCTGGAATATACGATATGACTGCAGTAAAATAGCAATAACTCATGCATAAAAAAATCAAAATTCAAATCCGTCGAAATTTATGGAAACTAGAAAACAAAATATACAAATCATGTTCACAACTTTATTTATTTTAATGAAGTTAACAGGGTCGAAATTACTGTACAAAATTTGGGCAGCAGTGAAACAAAAGTTCTTTTATGCATTTTATCAAATAGTTTAATTTTAAACAATCCAAATTAAGATGGCATATGAAGGATGGCATATGGGTCACTCAAATCATCATGGTATGTGAATAAATAGTCTATAATAAGATAATACATCATACTAACATCCACGTAGCAATCATCTACAACATACGATGTGTCACAACATGCATATACAACACAATGTCCAATCTAATCTAATTGTTTTCATTCAGCGGGTGTCAACTACTGTGAACTACTCATGATCAAGAGATCAAGGAATGGATCAGCTAACAAAATATGGTCATCATAAGGGTACTAACAATTTCATGCGAGACTACTTATGGTATTTAACTTGTATGACAAAAAGAATACATACAAGCTACTTGCCTGATAACAACGAAGAAGATGAAGATTAGAATAACGGGAACGGATCCCGACACACGAACATGAACACACGAATGAGAGACAGCACGAACCAACACCAACAAGAAATGCGGCAATGCACGTGCTTTCACACGCAGACACAAGAGTATCAACAAATAGTGGAAGCAACAACAATAGCGTCGATAGCAGCTAGCTGCAGCCGACGAAAACGTACATCGGGCAGCGGCACTTGGCACAACGACACGACGGACGGGCTGGGGTGCACTACGACAGGGACAATGGCTAGGGCTTCGGCGCTAGGGGTTTCGGATAGGGGTTTTCGGGTGGTCAGGGTACACGGGGGGTGTAGCGGAGAGGGGAAGAGGAGAGGGGGTGGTCTGTCAGCGTCAAGTGTAGGACGATGACAACATCTAAGGGAGGAGATCGGGAGAGAGAGTTATCAGGATAAGGTAGGGTAGATGACGGTTATAGGTGAGAGAGATAATTAGGATTTGGTAATTAGAGTTATAGTACAATTAGGAGGTTATATAGAGTCAATATGGGTTTGGGTCAACTGGGTAGTATCCAATAGGAAGAAAACAGTCCAATAAGAGACAAATAAACCATAAAATAGGTTTAAACAATAAACAAGATCAAGAACAAATTTGTAGATCAAACGAATGAGAATATAAGACTGAATCAAACAGAAATGAATCATTAGGAGAACAACAACATACAATTCAAAAGAAACGAAAAGAAATACTATCAGAAATAAAACAAAATAACAAGAAATTTAATTAGATACAAATAAAAATACAAAAATGAGTAACAAGGGTTACACATACTGGCTCAGCTCGATCGACCACATGATTAAGCGATCGAAATTCTCTGGCTTGTGGAGGACCGCCTAGAGGGGCTGGTCTATGAGGACCTAGATTGAGTGGGCTTGAAAGTATAGGCGGAGCTTTTGTGCTGCCATGACAAGAGCGTAAGTGACCTTTTCCATCTTTGCATAACGGGTTTCAGTCGCGAGTGGGATTTTGCTGACGTAGTAGAGGGGCTTCTGAACTTCGTCTTCCTCTCTGACCAACACAGTGCTGAGCACGAATTCTGAGGCCGAAAGGTAGAGGAAGAGGGATTCGCCTGGCTCGGGCTTGCGTAGAAGTGGAGGATTGACGAGGTAAGTTTTCAGTTGGTCGGATGCCCGCTGCTGAGAGTCTCCCCATTCGAAACCTTTTGCCCCTCGTAGGGCCTTAAAAAAGGGAAGTGACTTCTCCCCAGATTTGGAGAGGAAGCGGTCGTTGGCCGCCAGCCACCCCGTAATCCGTTGAACTACCTTTACATTTCTTGAAGGGGCCATGTCGATTATGGCCTGATAAACTTCTCGAGGTTTGCCTCTATGCTGCGTTGGCTCACAACGAATCTGATAAACTTCCTAGAGGAAACGCAGACGCGCATTTAGCAGGATTGAGCCTCATGTTGTGGAACCAAAGGACACCAAAAGCTTCCTCGAGGTTGGCCACGTGATCCTGCCCTTGGCGACTCTTAACAACCATGTCATCAAAGTACACCTCCATGTTTCGACCGATTTATTCTTTGAAGACCCGATTGACGAGCCTCTGATATGTGGCACCGGCATTTTTTTGCCCGAAAGGCATGACCCGATAACAATAGAGACCTTGGTCGGTTATGAAGGCTGTCTTGGCTATGTTCAGGGGAAACATTCTGATCTGGTTGTAGCCTGAAAAGGCATCCATGAAGGTCAGTAGTTCGTGGCCCGATGTCGCGTCGATCAGAGCATCGACGCTCGGCAGGGAGAACGGATCTTTGGGGCAGGCCTTACTGAGATCTGTGAAATCTACATAGATCCTCCACTTCCCGCTTAACTTCTTGACCATTACGATGTTAGCCAGCCACTCGGGATAGCCGACCACTTGTACGACCAGGTGGACAGCAGCTTGTCCACCTCCGGGTTCACTGCTTGTTACCCCTCGAGAGCGAACTTACATCGCTTATGTTGGATAGGCTTAGAGCCTGGGTGGACGCTGAGCTTGTGCATGATTCGATCTTCAGAAATCCCGGGCATGTCTGATGGGGTCCAGACGAAGAGGTCGATATTCTGGCGAACACAATCGATGATGGTCGGCCTCAAGTCTGGGGACAGAGATCAGCTCACATGGAACCATTTGGATTTTTCTTCCGCATCGAAAGAGACTTCTTCCAGTTCGTCCACTGGCTTCGACTCGAGCTAGTTCCTTTTGGACAAAATTTCCACTACATCAAGGGGGAATACACTGCCCCCTACCGCGGTCATATAGCATGACTGTGCGGACTCCTGGTTTCCCCGGACAACACCGACTCCGAGTTTGGTAGGGAATTTCAGTTTCATGTGGTAGGCAGAGGGGACTGCCTGAAAAGAGTAGAGGTCAAGCTAGCCCAGAATGGCATTATACGCGGCCTTAATATCGACCACCATGAAGTCCATCGATTTGGTTCGTATAATCAGGGATGTCACAGCTGTCATGTCAAGTGTGATAATTTCCTCAATTTGGACGGGGATGCTGGAGAAACTATGAAGGGTGTACCCGGCTTGCTTTAACTTCTTGCGGGGGAGCTTGAGGTTTTCAAAAGCAGCCAAAAAGAGAATGTTGACCGAGCTTCCGTTGTATACGAGGATTCGGTGAACTTTGTGGTTCGCCATGCTGAGGCTGATGACAAGGTCATCACAATGTGGGAGTCGGACGCCCTCCAGGTCTTCAACTGAGAAGGAGACTGCCTGTTGTTGAACTCTAGGGGGCGGCTGGTTGTGGACGAAATTCACTTCCCGCAAGAAGGTCTTACGAGAGATGTTAGAGTCCCCTCCCATGGGTTCGCCATGTGCAGAATGTAGGATGGCCGGTCCTCCAGTTTCGTCGGGCGCAGGTTCCTGCTCTAATTGTCTGTTGACCGATCGAGGAGGAGGCGAAGGCTTCAGATTCCGCAGGTCCCTTCAGTCTCTTGGGTTGGTCCGAGTGAACTCCCTTAGGTACCCTCACTGGATGAGGGCTTCAATCTCTTCTTTAAGGGTGAGGCAGGTGTTTATTTCGTGCCCGTGGTCTCGGTGAAACCGACAGCAGAACCTTTGGTCGTGTTTTTTGTTGTTGCTCATTCGAGGAGGGTGTTGGACCATCCCCTTGTCTTTAATCTGCAAGAGGATGGCTGACACGTTCTGGGTCAACAGTGTGTATCTTTCAAAACGGGGAATCGGAGGTGGCCTCTTCTGACCAGACGAGTCCTTCAAGGTCTTCTTGGCGAGCTCGAAGTCGTCCACTTTTCGCTTCCCTTTGGCAGTAATTTCTTTAATGCCTTCGGGGTGCAGGGCTTCCTCTGCTTGGATGTACTTCTCGACCCTATTGAGGAGGTCGGGAAAGTCTGGGGGCGGTTTTTTTGTCGAGTGAGGCCTTTAAATGGTCGTGGCGAACATTGTGTCGGAACGCAGCAGAAGCGACGCCTACATCGAGAGAGGAGATCGCCCTTGCCTCGGTAGTGAACCTTCGCACGAACTCGCAGAGGGGTTCTCCTTCCTTCTGCTTGAGGTCGAAAAGAGATGCACTAGTCTTCTCGACCTTCCGGCTAGTCACAAAGTGGGCTAGAAAGTTTGCTTCGAGTTGGTCGAATGAGAAGACCGAGACGGGGGTGATCATTGAGAACCATTCCCGAGCCGGATCGGGCAGGGTGGTAGGAAAGGCACGGCATAGAAGAGGATATGATGCGCTGTGAATAAACATGAGGGTTTTGAACCCTTCCATGTGATCAGCTGGATCACTCTCACCATTGTAGGTCTCAAACTAGGACGGTCTGAAATTCCTAGGAATCTCAGCATCGAGAAGTTGGGGAGAACAAAGGTCGGTTCAGCTGGTTCCCTTGCCCAGGTTGGAGTCCGCCCTCACCGATGTGGGTGAGATGGTTCTCCATCTCTTGGAGGCACTGAAGGACGGCCTCGTCTTGTCTCTATGGGAGAGTTGAACCGTGGGTTTTGCTACCCTGGGCTTCTTGTCGAGGACCAGCGTGGTTGCGCATCTCGGTCCTAGGGTCGCCTCGGATCTCCTGAGGACCTCGTTCTTAAAGTTTAGGAATTCGACTCTCGTGACCGGGATCTGCCCGTCTCGGCCACGTAGAGGCGGGTTTTCCCATGGTGATTGGTTGGGTCCTTGTTCCTGTCCATGGGTTGGATGGATGCTATGGGTCGGAGCCGAGTTGGAAGCGGCCCCTCCCATCGACCGCCTGAGCTACCGTTTATTAATAACCTACCGTAAATCACGGGCGACCGAGCGTAAAGCGCTCGGTTCAGGTCCTGTTGCACCATTGTCTTGTCGTCGATTAGAGCCCCTGGTGTTCTCATGGATGAAAGGGAGGAGGGTCTGGACGACGTCCAGTAGTGAAGGCTCTTCTGGCTTTAGGAGCCATCGGAGGGCTTGGCTTTAAGAGAGGTCTGAGGCCGAGGTCAGGATTGGTTTCAGTGACGTAGTTTTCCCATAGACGGTGCCAAGCTGATGATGCTTGTTTTTTGTGTGGGGGCAACATGTGTAAGTTCTTATAATTTTGTGATGGAAGGAGCGACACTGGAACAGATATGGGGCTCGGGCCGATGTTCGAAACGTATATTTGGCTCGGGGGTAGCAGAAGAGGGTTGGAGGCTGAGTACTCAGCTCGGATCCTGGTAGCTTGGCTCAGATCATGGTAGCTTGGCTCGGAACTCGATACCTGTAGAATGCCTAGAAACTTCGGAAGATATCTCGGTGACAGACCCTCCGACGATCTAGTCAGCCATTGGAATAGTAACAGTAGCTAGGGTTGAGGTGGAGAAAATTTTATTACTATGGGCAAGAAGGAGGCGGTCTGGTATTTATATGCAGGGGCTAATAGGTCCAGACCTTAACTGTAACTCCCCGTAATTTCTGAAGAGATATAATAATAATAATAATAATAATAATAATAATAATAATATATATATATATATAATAATAATAATAATAATAATAATAATATATATAATAATTATAATAATAATAATAATAATAATAATAATAATAATAAGAGATATATAATAATAATAATAATAATAAAAAGAGTTGATGGCAAAAAGTGTAATTAAATTTAATATGGGGGAGGGGGGGGGGGGAGGTTCACCTGAATAAATGGAATGCTGCTGCTGCTATTCGGCTGGTGTCACCTTGGATGGTGACGTGGCCAGATCTGGGGGGCCTGCCCAGTGCTGAATACAGCAGGCACTGTCTCTCTGAGGTGATGACGTGTGCATGGTGGGGCCCACGGGCTCTACTAGTATACACGGGATTAGAGGAGAAAGGTGAGTAAAAATAGTCCCATATCGGGAATACAAATAAAATAGATAACTATAAATATAATAGCCTATGATCAAGAGTCACCAATCCTGTTAACCACCTTTTCAGAGGCAGCTTGTGGTGGGCAGTTAGACTATACGATAAATAATTTGTCTGATGAAATGTATAAATTGTCTGAGCTTGGGGCAGGGGTGTTACAAATGGTATCAGAGCCAACTTTTGACCTCGAGTGTGGGGTATGTTTATATAGTCGGGCGATGGATTCTGGGACTATAGACCCAGTCGGGAGGTGGATTCCGGGACTGTGGTGAACTCTCAATTAAATCCGGGACTAAGATTGATCGGGCGGTGAATTCTAGGATCATGATTAGTTGGGCGGATAGGAGGGCAGCTCAATTAAATCCGGAATTATGGTTGATCGAGCGGTGGATTCCCGAATCATGATTGATCGGGCAAATAGAAGAGCAGATGTTCCACATCAGCTAGAAAGTAGATCCTGCACTAGATTGTGCATGCTCGGTGCTCAGCGAGAACACTGATTTCTTAAGGGGGAGTGTGTGTAACACCCCGTAATTTCTATATATATATATATAATAATAATAATAATAATAATAATAATAATAATAATAATAATAATAATAATAATAATAATAATAAGAGTTGATGACAAAAAGTGTAATTAAATTGAATAGGGGGGGTTCACCTGAATAAATGAAATGCTGCTACTGCTGTTTGGCTGGCGTCACCTTGGATGGTGACGTGGCCAGATGTGGGGGGCCCGCCCAGTGCTGAAGACAGTAGGCACTGTCTTTCTCAGGCGCTGACGTGTGCATGGTGGGGCCCACGGGCTCTACTAGTGTACACGAGATTAAAGGAGAAAGGTGAGTAACAAATAGTCCCATCGGTAATACTAATAAAATAAATAACTATAAATATAATATCCTATTATCAAGAGTCACCAATCCGGTTAACTACTTTTTGAGAGACAGCCTGTAGTGGGTAGTTGTACTATACTATTAATAATTTGTTTGATAAATTATATAAATTGTCTGAGCTTGGGGCAGAGGTGTTACATTAACGGGCCGGGTCAGACCCGTTAGCCTGTGGGCCTGAACTGGGAGAAGCCCGTTGGACTTGTTTGACTCGATGATCTTGGAGGAGCGAAATTTGAGGAGATCTGATGGCCCTAATGGGACCACATTATTTATACCATATCATTCTCAAATCCTTGCAGATGCCCTCAATCCAAATCCGTCTGTCTATCCCTAGACCTTTTAATTCCCCTAAATGCGAACATAACAATGTTTCTAATGGCGGTAGTTATCATTCTTTGTTATATGTGGTCAAACCACATAACCAATTCTCTGATTTTTATCTTCAAGTTGGGGCAACTTCTACTTTCTTTCGTATGCATTCATTTCTTATTTTGTTTAGTGTGTTACCACTCATCTAGCTTAGCATCCTCATTTTATAGAACCTAATTTATTGGCATTACAGCCAATGAATATGTACAACTAAGGGGTGCTTTCAGGTCAAATATGGATCAAATACTGGCAATACCATACTTATATCTGCATTGCAAATATGAATCGGATATGGGTCAGTAAAAAAAAAAATTCATATTCATATTCGTAAATTTTTTGGTATGGATACAAATTGGACATGGTGTATCGAATATATATACGAATTCGGACATCAAAATAATATTTATATAAAATATATGCAAGAAAAAAATTTGAAAATGATATAGAATCTGGAAAAAAAAAATCAGGTAAATAGTAACTTTATCTTAAACTACTAATCCAGAATAATACATCGTCACATGGCAGAACATATAAAAATTAATGGAAAGAGAGTATGTTGAAAGAGGATAATTAAGATATTAAAAAATGAAATATACGATCATTGTACTTTTACATATTATGTGTATAGAACATGTTAATGAGTAATATTTAAATTTTGAGGGGGTATTCAAACGAGTTTAAAGCTACGCAGTTAAAACCCGATTTAATTGCCGATTAATGGGCGATTAATCGGTAAACCGACCTACACCGATTAGTTTCGAAAACTGATTTTAACTGTCTAGGTTTAAAGATTACTAATATGTATATATAAATAAGTTTATAAAGTGGAGACAAAAAAGAGAAATAAAGGCCAATGCAAGGAGGTAAATTAAATATACCCCTATATTTAATGAAAATAGTAATAAAACGAACAAGGCAGGACTCTGAATCACTATAAAGTTGCAACCTAAATAGTGAACCAATTGGCTACAGCTATGGTTATATAAACTGTTGAAAATTTAATTTATATATTCAAAATATATTGGATATCCATATTCGGACCAAAAAATTTGGATGGATCTGAATCCATAGCTGAATTCTGTATCCGAATTCAAACAGTTATGTATATTTATATCCGAATTTACATCAATTTTGGATACGGATCCAAATCGAATCGGATATATATTCGCATGCGAAAGCATCCCCCATATGTATAGGATAAAGACCACAAGACCGGGTGAAGGCACTGGTAAATATTTTTCAAATTATTTGTACAATACATATTTATTTTTCATATTTTTTTTAAAACAAGAATACTTTTATCATTTTTAAAAGTTGTACTTTTATGATATTGTTTTAAAAGAAAGTATATCATAAACAAATACATCTTTTATAATGAAAATGAACATATGATAGACTTTTTTCAAGCAAACACTCATCTGTGGATAAGCTCATTTCTAACACTAAATTCTGATTTTCATACTGGCTAGATTCAAGTGGTGAGTCAAAGAAAAAGAGCGAGATTCTGGAGGAAATCAGATAAACGGGAGACAGTGACCTTATGCGTCCAGCTCGGGGGGGCACTGCTGATGGAAATGCACCGTGATCGACACTGCCTGCTATAGACCCTTCTTTTTGTTGCTATAACTGTTTTTTTTGGACTGTGCCTAGTCCGTGCTCTGCTACTTTTGCTTAAACTTCGTTTTCTGTCTTCTGTTTTTGTTGTAACTGATAGGTGGTTTTAGTATCTCGAATTGTATTTATGGAAGGAGAAGAGGGATGAGATCATGTCAGTGGGTCTAGTAGAGGTGTAAGACAAATGTCCGCTACCCTCTCTACGATCCAACGGCATGCCATCTCGAACTTGACTACTTCCAAGATTCGAGGAACTGCCTACAGTATCTTTTGTAATGACTCTTGTACTGCTTTTATTTGGTATTATATATATATTAACTGTGAGGTAGGACTCTCCTACCTTTTGTCGGTAAAAAAAAAAATAATGAAAATGAACATAAACAATATTCATACATATTGTTTTAATTTGAGAAAGTATAGACCAAATGCTTACTCTACAATAAACATTTTGACAACTTTTTTTTTTCTTCACCCAATTCTAACACTTCTTGAAACTGACAGTCTCATTCCAAGAAACCTAACATACCTAGTCCAAATTCCCGATATTTTTGAGAATGTCGATATTGATACCAAATTTAGAAGGCGGGTGCCTAACCCAATAATGAGTTAATGAACCACGCTTAGTAGATCAATTCTAAGGGTACTTTTGACTACATAAAACCAAGACAGACCCATAAACATATGTTTTGGGTTTCAAATTTTGTTCGCGATCGATGTTGAAAAGTGAAGGGTGAAAGTGAAACCTAAAACTTTGTTTCTTTTCTTGCTCATCCAAAAATAATGACCTTTCATGCAAAAGGTTCCTAATGCGTGTAATGGCAAGGCCCATGTGAGTAGGCAGATGCTATATAGCAGATACTAGTGTTATCTTGTGCAAATTGCAAAGACTAAATAAGTTTGATATACTCAAAAGAACATCCACAGTCGTTGAGGGTCAAAATATGCATAAATGGATAAATGAATATAGCAAAGTTACGTTTTGCTGCAGTCGTTGAATGCTATTTTTTACCTTTTTAAATTAAAATAATAACAGACGATGCTTCATGTGCTGTCGGAGAGGGAAAAAAATTAAAAAACATTTTAAAACGATGGGACGGCATATCATGTTCCGTCGGAGGGAAAAAAATTTATAAAAAAAGGTGCGACGGCACTTCAAGTGCCGTCCGATGGAAAAATTTCGTCCTCAAAGTGCAAATAAAAAATTACAAAAAAATTACAGAAATTACTAAAAAATTACAAAAAATTACAAAAAAATTACAAAAAATTACAAAAAAATTGCAAATAAGTACCTACAGGGTGGGACGGCACTTCAAGTGCCGTCCGAGGGAGAGGTGGATTTTTTTGGTTTTTTTATTAAGAAATTAATTTTTTTTTGGAGGGACATCCGACCATTAAAAAAGTTTTTTTTTTTTTGTGCGACGGCACTTCAAGCTCCGTCTCTCATTTATCCATATTTCTCATAGCCATTCTCATTTATAGCAATCTCCCTGTAGCGAAATATGCATAATATGCATATTTGGCCAACGACTACAGCGCAGTTTTTGACCAAATATGCATATTATGCATATTTAGCAAACGACTGTGGATGCTCTAAGTCACTTGATTATCTATAAATTCTAACAAAAAATATTAACTACAAAACCCTAACTCCTAACTTAGAAAAAGAGAGAAAAAGAGCGATAGGTACCTATGATGGTGATGTGAGCATCAGTGACGTTCTTGAGTTCGATCGAGACCATCTCGTTGTTTAGCTTCATCAAAAACCTAAAACTCAACCCCGAAACTGAAAAAAGAACAAAAAAATTAGATAAATAAAACATAATAATGCGAATTTAAAAAATCAAGAAATTGAAAGAAGAGAGGGAGGTACGTGACGTGAACCGTAGTGACATTGTTGAGTTCGATCAAGACCGTCTCGTTTTCAGCTTCATAAAAAATCTAGAAGTTATGAGTTAAAAAAACTGTTTAGTTATAAGTTAAAAACCATAGTGCAAGAGGGCAAAGTTATGATGGAAAATTTAACTACATATATTTAGAAGATGCCAATAAAGCCCTCAACCAATATAGAAATTAATTAATATTTCTCAAGTTACTTATCCAACAAAAACTATTTGGCTATAAGTTAAGAACCATAGTGTAAGATGGAAAACTTATGATGGAGACTTTATGTAATGCCCCGATATTTCATTTATGAAAAATTATTTATTTTGCACGTAGTGGGCACGTGCCATTTTTCGCAATATGAAATTTTATAATGAATGATGAGTATATGCATATGTATATATGTTTGTTAAATTATTTTTATAAAGGCCTTTGTTCAAATAAACTTAAGCCCAAAATCTAATTTATTTATTTTGGTAAAAACTATTAGTTTGGCCCAATTTAAGCCCATAAATTAATTCTTTTAATAACAACTTGTAAGGTAAACATCTTTCAAAAGATTATTTTTTTATAAAATGCATATGTACAAGTTTTTATATGGAGACTAGAGTAGCACGTGCATGCAACATGGTGTGCATTGCACACTATTTCTCCTTGGCCGGTTTTTTGGAAGAGGTGGAGATAGCGTAGGGGTGGTTACTTAGTTAAGGGTAGTTATTACAACTCCTACTCTCATCCTAGCCTTCCATCTCATAACCATCTACTAAATCCTAACCCTCCATTTCACCAAGGATGTAGTATAAATACCCCCCTCCATTGTCTTCTTCATTAAACATCCATTGAAAGAGAAAGATATTTTTTTAGAGAGTTGTGAGTGTGTGTACCTTGGAGGCCGGTCATCACTGCAGAAGGATTCTCGGATTGGCAAGGAGCAAGGAGGAGAAGACACATTATCACACTAGAAGGCTTTTACTGGATTTCGTTTTTCGTCAATAAGGTGAGTGTTCCTCATGACTTCTAGAATATAATTCATGTTAGAATTGAGTTTGAATTGTGTAAGCGTGTGTAGACTGAAGTGATAAAATGACCACTTAATTGAAATCTTTTTATGCTATATATAATGTAGAAAATGTGAATGATTGATAAAGAAATAATGATATCTAGAAAACTGGAAACGACCCGTACAGTCAACCGATAATATGAGCAGTCGACTGACACGAGAAATATAAATTATGTACAGATTGAAATTCCATGAAATGATGCATGTTGATATTCTAGCATGCTAAGTTTGGAATTGTTACTTAACTCTGTAGACAAGTAATGAGGGACAAGTGTGTGATCAAAATTGTATTTGAATAAAAGAAAATACTAGTTATGTGAAATTTACTTTTAATTGAAAACTATGTTATGACGTTGATAAACAGATAAGAATTACATGGTCGTGTGGACAATGTACATATTGTAGTGTGACAAAAATGATGTGTGCTTATTGAAGAATAGAATAAAGAGATGATCCCTTAATTCGAAATTAATCCTGTTCAGTCGACCGAATACATGTAAAAGTCGACTGTACTGAACATGAAAAGTTGTATAGTTGAACTACCCAGGACAGCCGACTGGTATGAATGACAGTCGACTCCCCTGTAAATGATAATTGAGATTTTGGACGCTGCGGAACAGCCGACTGACCATGTGCAGCAGTCGACTCTTCCGAGCAATTATTGAAGAAGTTTATTTGACTGAACAAGTCGACTGGATGAGCTCTAAGTCGACTGTTCAGAGTACTTTTTGTATATCAAAAATTCTATGATTTGTTTTTATGATGAAGGTTATGAATCTTATGTTGAATCATTGGTTATGACAGTAAACTCTATTTGTCCTTGCATGAATTTACATGAAGTGAATCATTTATTAGAATTTGTGAAAGTTGTATGAATGTGAAGGCTATGAACATGAAAAAGAAAATCTATTATCATTATGAAAAATGAACTTATGAGCTAGTAACGATCAATGTTGGAAGTTGTGAATTTGAATTGAAACAAAAGAGTAGCTAAGTCTCCCCCGGCAATTGGAAAGAAATGAAATGAATTGAAATGAAAGACCAAGGTTGGTCACGTTAAATGAATGAATAAGTCCGGTTTAGTAGAGAGGCTAACTCTAGAGCTTTGATTTTGTTCATGATTCTAATAAAAACTATGGATTAGTGCATAGTGGAGATGTGATGAAAGTGAGAGAAAAACACATATATGAGAGCTAGAGTTTACGGTGCGGGTGTGAGCCACAGAATGCATGCTTGATGAGTCAAGACATGGCGTGGGCACTACTCAGTAATGATCGGACTTTAGCCATGCTTGTGGGATGTTTGGTGACTGCAAGAGGATCGTGTGCCATAAAGGAGGCTGAATTGCCACAGAATGCATGCTTGATGAGTCAAGACATGGCGTGGGATTCCCCTCCAGGTTTTCTGTACACGAGCTTGTACTCATAGATCATCTAGGATACTTACTGTAGTTACAGTAGTAGAGTAAGACATGACGAGGGATTGAACCCTATAAAGATGAAGAACGAATAAGAGGCTTGCCCTCGGACCTATGTAGTATGGGATGCATAGAATCCGAACAAGTGTGCATGAGTGTCATATAATATAAATGACTGCATTAAGGACTAAGTGTACAATCACAACACGACATCATTAGGTTTTTTCCTTATTTTGATATGTGAACAAGTTTGTGATTTGTTAAGAAATGAGAATCGTTATACTGTTCCTGGCACAGAGAGGATGGTCATGTATAATTATCGTCGGTTGAATAAACTGACGTACCCACAAGCTTTATATGCAGGATAATTGGCTGGGTAAAGGTTAAAGGAGAACCGATGCTCAAAGATTATCATTTATTGTTGCATCTTTAGTATAATGTTATAATTGTTTCCGCTGTCATTATTTGTAAATTATTGATGTATATACTTCCGCTGTAAAATATAAAGTGTAAAATCTCTTGTAACTATGATGTATAGTGGAAAGTTTCAATTCCTTGTAAAATTGTACCGAATGAGACGAAAAGATCCTGTAGAACTCTCGAATTCAGTTGTATTTGGAATTCGGGGCGTTACACTTTAACTACATATATCTATAAGATGCCAATAAAGCCCTCAATAAATTTAAACTACAAAAACTACCAATTAGCCTATAACAGATTGTAGACTATAAGTATCATGTAACAAATGAAGCACTTCCCAAATCAATAAGACATCAGATCATCTTGTATTCTACTCGGAATTTCCAAGAAAAGTAGAATATACAATCAATTTAAAGCACTCATTCCCTGCAATTTTTCAAGTTATACATGCTAACATCTCTATCCCTAAACAAAAGTAAAAGATGTAATTAAGATGAACAACATCAATTAAGCGGTAAGATTTCACCTGCAATGTAAAGAGTCTGTCTTCAAATTGCACTTCTTTGGTCAAGAAATCCAGCCTGAACGTCGCCTTATACTGATGACCGTACTTCTGATTCACGTACCTAATCACCACATCCCAAAAACCCATTCAATTAAACCACAAAAAATAAATCCCAACAAAATTAAGAATTAAAAATTTTGGGGCTTGAACATACTGATTCTGCAGCGATGTCTTCTCAACTTTAAATCAGAAAAATAAACATATTAGAAAATCAAGAAACCCTAAAATGGAACATAAATAATAGATCGGGTCGGCATGATTGCAATCGTGATCGTTGAAGATCATCGCTTCGGTGTGGGAGGGCAATAGGGTGCGTCGACTTGGGAGGGGCAGCGGGGTGCGTCGGCATGGGAGGCAACAATGTCGGAGGCGTGCGTAGGGGGAGGTCAAGGGTTGGGGAGGTGGAAATGGCGTGCATCAGAAATGGCAGTGTAGTTCGTCGGCGACGTGGATGAGAGATTTGGAGGTCGAGGGTTGGGGAAGATTGGGAATAGAATATGTAGGGTTGGGGAAGATGACAGGGTTTTGAACTGGGAAAGAACGAGAATGTTTGTTTTTTTAAATTTTCTTTACGTGCTGAGCACGTGTTTTTATTTTTTATTTTCTTTATGTGCTGAGCACGTGTTAGTCCCTACTTTTGCTTTCCTTTCTCCATTTAAAAATAGAGAAAGGATATTGGGGGTAGGCCTATTAGCTTAAGATATAGTATAATGTCCTAAAACAATTTTGAGTCATGGAATTTGGGGATTGTTGCTGCTTATTTCGGTGTGGGAGCAAACAGATAGTGAGTTAATAATGGATGGAAACTACTAAAAGTCAAACCTGTGCCTTGGCCGTTAAAAGACGTTAGAGCTCCTGAGATTGAATCTGGATCGTTGATTGACCTCCTGTGATCTGAAATCGACGGTTGTTGATGCGGCCGATGGACCTGCAAAATGTCTGAAACACCGGGGGGTGGCCCCCGACGATAGACCCTCCGACGCTCAAGTCAAAACCAAAAAAAGAGAGTAAGAGAGTGAAAACTGGTGAAGACCGTCGGATCTTTCATGTCTCCCCCCTGAAGAGATAAGATATCCCTGTGAGAGGATAAGAGATGAGACTGCTAGCCATTATGGGCTGGGTGTCTCTCTTAGTGGGTCTAGTCTGTCACTTTTTATGGACTTGAGAGAAGCCCATGTCTTGGAGTGGGCCCAGGCCTGTAAAACAAGCCTGTGATGGTTAATCTGCCTGTAGATGCTTTAAGATCCATGCAGGGATCGTACGGCTCTGATTTGCTGCAATTTTTATCATCATCATAAGCCCCCCACTTCCCGAAGGCGATTTTTATGGCTTTCGGAAAGTAGTACATCTTATTTTTAGAATATGGCGAATAATCTTAGCAGTCGGAGTGTTCGTAGATACCTGGAACCGATCTGTGGCTTCTGAAGGCAATGAATGTATTCCTGGATTTTTCCATATTTTTTTCGAATTTTTTCGAATTTTCTGCAATTTTCTGAGAATTTTTCCATAGTTCTTCGAATTTCTCCGAATTTTATGGAATGCTCTACAATTTCAAAATCACCCTTTCGAATTTTATGATTAATAAATTCAATTTTAATTATTTTTTCGGATTTTTTCATTATTTTTCCGAATCAAAATAATTATTTTTTGAATTTTTTAATTGATTTTTTGAATTAAAAATGATTTTTTCGGGGTCTTTTTTGTAAATATCCCACCGTGCACTGATCTTGGAGTGATCTGCGATGCTCATCAGCTGGTGGCTCATGGGAAGAGGAGATTGAACGGCTCTGCTTCGGACGTTCGTGATGGGAGGCAATGTGGACGAATCAAGAGCGTTGATTACGCTCAAACTCGCCCGCTGAGTGAGATCAACCGGTCGAGAAGCATTTGACGCAGCGGAGAAGAAGATGAGTGACGTGGGCATATCTCTTGCGTCAATTTTTTTTGAGCTCGCATTTTGGGGAGATCCAAAGGCAGAAAGCATCTGTAAGAGACCCCTTAGCTCGGCCGACCATTTCGCCAAGCTATGGGCGATCTCATTGATCCTGAGAACTTGGCGAAGCCACGGGGACCTCGTGCATTGGCGTAGCCATGAGTTTTCGTCTTCGTCGAGGTGCCACGACGTTGACACACTTCCTCGTCGAACTCTTTGCTTCGCCGAGCTATGAACATAGAGGATTTTGCTGAGCTATGGCACTCCGAAGCTTCGCCGAGCTATGGGATCCGTGCTCTCGCCGAGCTATGGCCATGGAGCTCTCGCTGAGCTATGGTAGCTCGTTTTCTCCGAGCTACGGTGCTTGAGTTCTCGCCGAGCTACGGGAGCCTGTTCTCACCGAGCTGTGAGCTCGCCGAGCTATGGGTTCGCCGAGCTACGAGGGTCTTCGCCGAGCTACGGTTTCGCTGAGCTACGGGGGTCTTCGCCGAGCTATGGATTCGTCTCGCCGAGCTATAGAGTTTGTAACCCCCGTTTTCCCAAAAATGTATTTTAGTGTATTTTCTGTATTTAAAATTTTCGTAAATTATTTTTACCGCTTTCAATTTCTTTTGTCAAATTTTACTATTGGATCTCCTATTAAAATCTATTTTCGATCAATAATTGTATTTGTAACTATTTTGTATGATTTTATATTTTGATACAAATCTTACTATTATTATTATTACTGTTATATTTTTATTATTATTATTAAATTCTACTGTTAGTATTATTATTTTATTTTTATTACATTTTGATTGTATACTAAAAATCCTATTGTATTTGCTAGTATTTGAGTATTAACTCAGTGTATACTATTTGATTTATTGTACTATGGTATTTCTAAATGTATATTTTCTATTGAATAAATATTTACTTTTAATATTGGTGTGAATATTTTCAAGTGTACAAAATCGCAACAAGTAATATAGTAGTGAATAGAGTGTCGAACCCACAGAGACTAGATATTTTATTGAGTACCGAATTTACTAGATGAATCACTATTTGGATAATCGAAATTTAATAAATAAAGAAAACAACTAAATTAAATTAATCTAAAAGTCTAACTAACTAAATTAATGGAGAGGGAGCGGAGTCTAAAAATTGTAATTTGTTAATGGCAAAATTAATTCTAGGGCTTTTGACTTCACCTAGTTTATCCCACACAATTTATAATTCCTAAAAATATCATTTTTCCAAGTTGTAGACCGAAATTCCCAACTTATTCGATGCTTTCTCTCAAACAACACCAAAAATATCTCCAACTAACAGTTTGACATATCTCTATGTAAATTTAATTAATCGAAGACTCATTAAGTTCTGTGGATTTCTTAACGGTCACACTAATCGCGGTAAATCATCTCTAATTTCGCTCAATTAATGGTGCTCAATTTTTATTGTTCTAAATCACAAATTACCTCTCGGTCTCTTCATGATCCAATAATCATACAAAAATTGGCCAAATATTTGTAAGCATTAAGCACAAAAATTAAACACACAACCATAGAAAAATATGAAATTGTGTTCTCAAAACTAGGCTACATCTAAACCCTAGAACAATAAATTTAGTTCATAATAAAAGTATTGCAACTAACAAATTTTTTCATGGATTGCATTATAAAATTGGAGAGAGAAAAGATATAAAATTTATTGCAAACCCCTCTGTCTCAAAAACCGGATCCGAATTTCTTTTGAAGACTGCGTCGAACACCTCGTCCTGTCGCACGTCAATCAGATTGAAGACCAGGATCGCTGCTTCTCTGCGTCAATTGAAGCCCAGGCAGATCGTAAGCCACGTCAGAGGAGAAAAACCGAAAGAGAAAAAGGGAGACGCGTTGCTACAGTGAATGCGTCGCTGTCGTGAACAGTACTGAGTCGCTGTCGATGAACAGTACGCGTCTTTCTCTCTCTCTGTTCTCTTTTCTTTTCTCTTTTTCTCTCTCTTTCTTCTTTCTTGTTATCTGTGCTTTTGTTTCCGTTTTTTGCTGGCTTCCTTGTTCACGCCAACTCCCACTCTCCAATCTTCTTTCAATTAACCTGCCAATTATATAAGAAGTAGTAATCATTAGTTTAAATGGTAGGTTTAGTTTATTAGATAGGTTTAAGTTTTAATTAATTAATTCAATTTAGATAAAGATTAATCTTTTAATTTAATTAACCAATTTTTATCTCTTTCCTCATCTATCCGTCCGTACCGTACTTTTAAAATTATATAAAATGATAATAATATTTTGTATTGACTTTCTCGAGGACCAAATTGTAAAATTTAACATTCAACAAATAGTTTCACAAATAATTACTTTTTACGTCAAAAATCTTATTTCTTCAAAAATAATTAATTAATTTAAATCTTATAGAAATAAGACAAATTATAAATAATATAAATGAAAACAAGCAATTTTAATGGGTAAATGAGTACAAATATTTATATAAAAATTAGACACATCAAATACCCCAAAACTTAAAATTTTGCTTGTCCTCAAGCAAAAAGTAGAATCATGAATAAGGAAAAAATAATCAAGAGTAGACTCATCTCATCACACTAAGAGGTCTTATCATGTAAGCATCAAAATTTCAACTAAAAATATAAACAATAGCAAATAAAGTAAACCTAAGCATACCCACTTTCTCCAGTGCAATTATTTATTCATAATTCCCAACCCAATCGCATTTGTCATGCAATTAATCTAATTATTGTATGTAATAACTTCATCTGTGATTATCCCTTCTCACTACTACAAACCGAGTAGCAAACTAGAGCGTTTTTTTTATTATTTTTTATTTTTTTTATTTTTTTATTTTTTTTTTGGTCTCTTATCTAAATTGTCACTTGCCTTTTTATGCGAATGCAAAACATTTGTGATGAATTCACCCGGTTACTCAACAAGTGACAAACTTAAAGTGCTTTGCATACTCATATTTCAAGTTGCCGTTTTACGTAAAAGTAAACATTGGTGATGAATACCCCTAGTTACTAAGCAACTCAAAACATTGGAGTAGATTGACTTTATTCCTAAATAATTTTTTTTTTCGGTATTACTCTGTTTACTTAAACTCTGTTTAGGACTAGATCAAAGGGTATAATCACAAGAAAAGCATCACATTTGTTGTTAATGTATAATAGCATGACCCACACAATTTTGTAAGGAATTTTGAAACTCAATAATTCTAAAGTAAATAAGTATGCTTACTCTTGCTTTATAAGCAATTGTCTATCCCCCAAAAAACTATTTCAATGCTTATCACAATAAAGAACTCAAAAGTCTAAAGATGAATCTAATTGAAATCCTTTAAAAAGAAAAATTTGTTTTTCTTTTTGTAAATAAATAATAAATTTGTAAAACCTCCCCCCAAACTTGAATATCACATTGTCCTCAATGGGAAAGAAAAAAGAATGCGAAAAGTTCAGAATTTCTCCTCTGATTCGTCGTAAAATCTCTGCACGCGCAGCGTTCAGTATTTTGGCGATATCTGGAGCTATAGATGTCCAAATGGGCTGAATTTTTTTTGTTGGAAAGCTAAGACAATTGTCTGCAATATCTCTTTGAATCACTTTTCCAGATTCTGACTCATACTGCTCAAAAACAGCCATCAATGAAAGTGTACAAAATAGCTCTGCCCCGGCGACTTCAAATTTTATGCAATCCTACAAAATAAAATCAAAAATTAAAAGTATAATAAACTAAAAGAAAAATAAAATCTAAATGCAATAAAAGAAAACATGGGTTGCCTCCCAAGAAGCGCTAAATTTTAAGTCTTCAGCCAAACATGGGAGTGAGATGGTTATGTAACGCCAAGATCCAACAGCATTAAAACATCTTTTCTAATACACCTCTTCTGGTGTGGATCAGGTTCAAGCTCTAGTTTGAGGCATTTCCTGCGTGATGATGATGTCTTTGATTCCCCCGCCTCTTTGAATTTATGCTGAAAAAAAAATGAGTAAATAGAGGGTACAGCATCCAAATACATAACTTTTTCAAAAATATTTTCTTTCTCGGTTTCAAAAGTTGCTGCATTTGTTGGACATACTTCGATTGGAAACTTTTCAATTTCGACCTTATGTTTCTTGCCCACAATTATATCAATTTTACTTACTTGAAAACATGACTGTTCTTCAGGAGGAAACTTTATGGAATTAAAATCATCATACGTTACTTGCTCGTGCTGAATTTGTTCCTCCAAAATTTGTTCGATCTCACTTTGTTTTTCAACCACATTCTGTTCGGAAATATTTTTTTGTGGTTGCTCAATTGTTGTCCCACTTCTGAGTGTTATTGCCTTGACATGCTCCTTGGGGTTGACCACAGTGTCACTAGGAAATTCCTGCCGTTCTTTCGTTGAGAATATTTGAAATTTGACCCATTTGGACCTCAAGATTGTGAATGGAAGCCGTATTATTTTGAATCGCCACATCTGTCTTTTGTATGTGGTGTTCTGTCCTCTGCATGATTTGCATGAACATCTCTTCTAATGTCGGCTTCTTTTCTTGTTGTTGGAAATTTTGTTGTGGTCTTCCTCCTCCTTGATTATTATCCCAAGAAAAATTTGGGTGATTTCTCCATCCTGGATTGTATGTATTTGTATAATGATTGTTTTGCATTTGAAAATTTGACACAAAATTTTCATGTTCGGCATTTGATGGAGCAAAAGGGTTCCCCACTTGGCAATCTATACTTGAATGGTTTCCTGCACAAAGATTATAAGTGATATTAGATTGGATAGAATTAAAATTTGTATTTTCTACTTCTTTATATAAAATATCATTTTTTGCATTTAAAATAGAAAAATGATCAAGTTCAAAAACTCCAGCCACTTTTCTTGGCATTGCTCTCTCTGAAGACCCACTGGTAATGATTTGATGCCATCTCCTCTAAAAGATCATAGGCTGATTCGTAAGTTCTGCTCATGAGTGCACCACCAGCTGCTGCGTCAACCATAGATCTATGTATAACTCCCAAACCATTATAGAATGTTTGCATTTGCAGCCATTTCGGTAGTTCATGATGAGGACACTTTCTTAATAACTCTTTGTATCTTTCCCATGCATTATACAAAGACTCGATCGCGAATTGAGTAAATGTGCAAATATCATTTCTTAGCTTTGCTGTCTTTGCTGGCGGAAAATACTTGGCTAAAAATTTTTGTGCAAGTTCCTCCCAAGTAGTAATACTACCGGGTGGTAGATAACGTAGCCAAGTCTTCGCCTTATCTTTTAATGAAAAAGAAAAGAGTCTTAATCTGATTGCATCATCTGATACTCCGTTGTACTTGAAAGTGTCACAAATTTCCAGAAAGTTTGCAATGTGAGCATAAGGATCCTCGTGTGGTAATCTCCAAAATTGAACAGTCTGTTGAATCAATAGAATCATCTCCGGTTCAATCTCAAAATCGTCAGCTTCAATAACCGGCTTCTTTATGCTTGATTCATAAATCGAGGGCATAGCATAGTCTCTCAAAGGCCTGTTTTCATCGTTTGCCATGATAATTCTCTTGTATGTCCTGAAATGTAAGTGTTGAAAAAATAGAAAAACTAAAAAAATAAAAGTAAAAGTAAGTCAAAAGAAAATAAAGATGTAAAATAATAATAAAATAAAAAAAATAAATACAAAAAAATCCAAACTAGTAATAATCTAGCAATTTTCAATATCAATAAAAGAATAACTAGTCCCCGGCAGCGGCGTCAAAAACTTGGTGTGAATATTTGCAAGTGTACAAAATTGCAACATGTTATATAGTAGTGAATAGAGTGTCGAACCCACAGAGACTAGATATTTTATTGAGTGCCGAATTTACTAGATGAATCACTATTTGGATAATCGAAATTTAATAAATAAAGAAAACAACTAAATTAAATTAATCTAAAAGTCTAACTAACTAAATTAATGGAGAGGGAGCGGAGTCTAAAAATTGTAATTTGTTAATGGCAAAATTAATTCTAGGGCTTTTGACTTCACCTAGTTTATCCCACACAATTTATAATTCCTAAAAATATTATTTTTCCAAGTTGTAGACCGAAATCCCCAACTTATTCGATGCTTTCTCTCGAACAACACCAAAAATATCTCCAACTAATAGTTTGACATATCTCTATGTAAATTTAATTAATCGAAGACTCATTAAGTTCTGTGGATTTCTTAACGGTCACACTAATCGCGGTAAATCATCTCTAATTTCGCTCAATTAATGGTGCTTAATTTTTATTGTTCTAAATCACAAATTACCTCTCGGTCTCTTCATGATCCAATAATCATACAAAAATTGGCCAAATATTTGTAAGCATTAAGCACAAAAATTAAACACATAACCATAAAAAAATATGAAATTGTGTTATCAAAACTAGGCTACATCTAAACCCTAGAACAATAAATTTAGTTCATAATAAAAATATTGCAACTAACAAATTTGTTCATGGATTGCATTATAAAATTGGAGAGAGAAAAGATATAAAATTTATTGCAAACCCCTCTGTCTCAAAAACCGGATCCGAATTTCTTTTGAAGACTGCGTCGAACACCTCGTCCTGTCGCACGTCAATCAGATTGAAGACCAGGATCGCTGCTTCTCTGCGTCAATTGAAGCCCAGGCAGATCGTAAGCCATGTCAGAGGAGAAAAACCGAAAGAGAAAAAGGGAGACGCGTTGCTACAGTGAATGTGTCGCTGTCGTGAACAGTACTGAGTCGCTGTCGATGAACAGTACGCGTCTTTCTCTCTCTCTGTTCTCTTTTCTTTTCTCTTTTTCTCTCTCTTTCTTCTTTCTTGTTATCTGTGTTTTTGTTTCCGTTTTTTGCTGGCTTCCTTGTTCACGCCAACTCCCACTCTCCAATCTTCTTTCAATTAACCTGCCAATTATATAGGAAGTAGTAATCATTAGTTTAAATTGTAGGTTTAGTTTATTAGATAGGTTTAAGTTTTAATTAATTAATTCAATTTAGATAAACATTAATCTTTGAATTTAATTAACCAATTTTTATCTCTTTCCTCATCTATCCGTCCGTACCGTACTTTTAAAATTATATAAAATGATAATAATATTTTGTATTGACTTTCTCGAAGACCAAATTGTCAAATTTAACATTCAACAAATAGTTTCACAAATAATTACTTTTTACGTCAAAAATCTTATTTCTTCAAAAATAAATAATTAATTTAAATCTTATAGAAATAAGACAAATTATAAATAATATAAATGAAAACAAGCAATTTTAATAGGTAAATGAGTACAAATATTTATATAAAAATTAGACACATCAAATATTAATCTAATTATATTTTTGAATTAATTTTATTGAAACCCTAATGGATTTTAATACCCATTAACCCATTTCCCAAACCCACTTATCCATATATCCTAACCCATTTACTTGTCCCCACCAGCCAGTTAACTACCCCAGACCCGTTATCCCCAACCTAACCCATTACCCCGTTCTTTAAACCTTAACTCCTCTACCCTATTTAAACTACCCGTTCAGCCTCTTCATCTTCCCATAGCCGCTTTGTTTCCTCTCTCCCTCCATAAACCCATCCATGCAGCCAACTTCTCCTCACCGTGCTCCTCGTCCTCTCCTTGGCGACACAGCAACAACCCCCATGGCCCCCTCGTCCCCTCCTCGGCCCTCCTGTTGCGCAGCCAGTGCGCCGATAGCCAGGGTGACGTAGCTCCGTTCCGGCGTCACCTCCGCCAGCCTGAAGCGACAGCAACGACGCAGCGCTAGTGCCGACCTCACGACCCTATCTCATCTCCCCATCTCCCCTTCCACCTGGCCGCACCCCTACCTCGGCAGCACACCCGACCACCTCGCCTTCCCTGGCCGCCATCCTGTGTCGCGACCCCCTGGTCGGCAGCCCCGTGTGCTGCCTCCTGTTGTGACACCACTGCAGCTGCCTGCGGCAGCAAGCCAGCTCCAATCGACCCAAACACAGACCCCGACATTCCTGTGCGGCTGTTCCCTCTGCCAGTCGCTCCCGTTTCTGTTGTCCCTGCCATCGTAGAGCTGAGCCACAAGTCGCTGCCTGTCCTCTGCCCTACCGTTGGCTGTCCCCTATCTGTGCTGGTGTTTCTCCCTCTTGCTCTCTTATTTGCACGTGCGAGAGCTTGCTCGGGTTAGGGTGTGATCTCGAGTAGTCGTGGTGTTCGTGTGCTTGAGTTTGTGGGTTCGACTTGGTTCGTGTGATTCCTCTTGGGTTCGTGGGTTTGTTGGTTGGTTCGTGGTTTCGTTGTTCGCTCATTCATGTTCATTGTTGGTAACTTGTTCATTTGATTCTTGGTGCACGTGGAGTTTTGGTTATTCCGTCGTTCGTTCTTGGCTCGTGATTGTTCGATCGTGCTTGTGCCTCGG
The DNA here is from genome assembly GCA_017893485.1 of Hemerocallis citrina. NCBI lineage: Eukaryota > Viridiplantae > Streptophyta > Magnoliopsida > Asparagales > Asphodelaceae > Hemerocallis > Hemerocallis citrina. The sequence goes on along the minus strand of CM030361.1, from coordinate 218,939,474 downwards.
GAATCTATTCCCGTTATTCTTGTTTGTTGGATCATCATTTTCGTCATCTCACAGGCAAGTAACTTGTACTCAAATTTCTTTGTTTGATACAAGTCAAAAATACCACCTATAGTGTAGTTGGGTCTAGAGACAACTCGTGTGTGTGTTATCTTTGATGGATTTTGTCTCTATTGTGAAAATTTGACCATAGTTGCTTCACGACACAATATTGACATGAATTAACTTAGGTTTTACCCGTTCTTGATTTGATCATGTATATGAGACTTCTTGTGAGAATTTGGATATATGTTGAGTTGTTGTTAAAGGAAAAAATATGTATTTTGTCGCTGATCTGTTTTGGTTGCTATTTTGGACTGTCTTGAAGTCAGTAACTTAATTTCGGTATAAAACATGAATTTTAGAGAATTCCGTCTGCTTTCAACCCCCTCTGACCTTGCTCGATTTCATTTTCGTATGAGTGACTTACGACTGTTTTACTACAGAGGTGTATTATGTTTCCAAATTTTGTTTCTCGACGATTTTGTTGATTAAATTATTTTGTTACCTGTGCTACACATATTATTTTGATCTGAAACTGTGGTCAGTTTTTCTATACCTATCTAGGGATTATACAGAATTTTGGTAGATTTTATTGATGAGTTTTATATGTCGTTTCATGCATGTTTACAAAAGTCATACTTGCTGTATTTTGCTCGCTGTCCTGTAAAGAATTGTGTTTTGACCCTGATTCCTTTTACTGTATGGAAAATATTTGTGAAATAAGAAAGTTATTATATTTTATCTATTTTCATATCCCTTTGGTGGAATTGGATTTCGTTTCACTGGTTGCGAGATATCATAGTTTTCGTACAGCGGTGTTGGGAATTCCAGATTTGCCAAACTACGGTTTCTTAGTGTTTTCTTATTTTTGATGACTGAACTAATTTTACTGGTAATATTATAAAACTTTATATTTTGATTCTAAACATATAGGGGAATACCCCAGAATTTTTCTGGATTTAATTGAGAGGTTTTGATGCTGTTTTTCTAACTGAGAATTCGTTTTCTTGATTTCTGACTGAATATGTTTTCTGGATTTGAACTTGATTTGAGTTATGATTTTGTGAATTACTATGTGACTTATTTATATTCGCTGGATTCATGTGGATGTTTATTTTTCAGATCCTTCGACGGATCCAGATTTGGATGTTTGTAGTAGCGGGAATCACTGTTTTAGTACTGTACTGTCTTACTATCCTGAATATGAACATACACTGTTTTGCTCGTTTATGTGACTGTATCTCATCTATGCATGTTTATTTGTTTCTCTGAACCTAATACTGATTATATCATGTTAGTTTGACACTATTCCGTACATATTCATGCATGTTTGATGACCATAATAAAAGTAACCAAGCCGGGGTTTCTTAAGGAAAGATCTAGTAGTGGAAAATATGAAAATGTGTACTTGGAAGGGAACCAGTGTTCCGTACTGTTACTGTTACTGTTACTTTTCTGCTACTGTTACTGTTACTGTTACTGTTGCTGCTACTGCTACTGTTACTGATACCTGAGTACACTGCCCCATTATGGTCCACTATGAAATCTAAAAGCGAAACTATTTGTTGTAGCAACCATGTAGTAAAAACCGGGATGCATGAAGTGCTACCTAGCTAGTAATACACACAAGACTGTAAGAACATAAAACTAATACTGCTAGACTGATACTGTTATACTGTTACACTGATATACTGAGATTACTGTTACTGGACATTGTTGGTTGCCATATGACACTGCATTTGACATAAACATCTGTACTGTTAGTATACCAAGCTAATCAACCTTGTTTTACTAATTCATGCTAGTTATCACTGTTGATGCATTATTCCATGCTATTTGTTAGTTTCCCCATGTACTTGATGGAACTGAGATGATTCCCAGGACTACGGATTGGTGTGCGCATCGATTGTTAAAAATTTAACAGATTAAATATGTGATCTAACCCTATATAGCGGAATCTAGGGTTCACAAATTATACCTGCGATGAGAAGAAGACGACAGCGACCCCAAGATCTTCTGCACGTATTCCTTCATCGGGTTGGACGTCGTGTGGGCGACGATCTCCCAACCTTTCTTCTCCTTGGCTGACCTCTCTTTCTCTCCTTACGTGAATCACGAATTTTGAGAAAAAAATCTTATATTTCAGATTATCAATGACAGGCCAGAGAAATAGAGGATATATATAAGGCTACGGCAGGGACCATGAGGAGAAATTAGGGTTAGGTCTCCTAACGAATCTGGGTATCCCGTGTTCAGCCCAAACACACAACCCAGGCACATTAACAATAGCTCGGTCCACTAAGGAGCTATTGTTGCACTACCTTCCTAATCCCAAATTATATTTATGGGCTCCTTTTATTATATGCTCGTTCAACTCCCCATGTTAAGATATCGAATGTCCGTCGATCAAATTAAGTTACTGACAACTATATTGATCAACATCTTTTATCCTTAAGTAGTACCACTCAACTTTATTTGTCATGTCGGATGTAATCCACCTGCAGGGTTTACATGACAATCCTTATGAGCTCCTTAAGGGGACATAATCAACCTGACGTATCGGGACATGGATTCCTTTTACAATCAACAGCCCATCATACATACAATGCTATTACCCAATTCATAGAGGTTGTTGATCCATAATGAATCTCACTCTTTTATGAGTCAAAGTAATGCACACTGCATATACATGTCTGTTATTATATCTGGATTAAGAGCATAAGCATCCATAATAACAGAGGTGTTTGTTCTCTTTCGTAGTCAGTACAAAGAGAACAATCTCAAGTGGTCCTGTTCAATACACACAAAGTGTACTAGTGTAAACCTATAGTCAAGACAGACTAATACCAGATTACACTACAACCTTTTCAATGGATTGTCCAAGTCCGTCTAGGTTGTGAACTATTTATATATTCCATAGGGAACTGATAATATGATCTTCTGTGTGTCACCTCACACCATATTATCAACCTTATAGAATATCAGACACTTGCATTAATATTATAATAAACACAATATGCAAACATATGCCCATATGATTCTCACTCAAAAAAAATAAGAAATAAAGTTAATACAAAAGTGATGCTTTCAGTATATAACCCTAACAATCTCCCACTTATACTCAAAGCATTGCTTTTTAGTATACTGTTACAAATCTCCCACTTATACTTAAAGCCATACTGCTACGCATCTGACTCCCATTCCCTCAACATGAAACCTTAGCTGGTAAGCTCTTAGTGAAGGGATCAGCTAGGTTGTCTGCTGATGCTATCTTGATCACAGCAACTTTTCCATTCTTTACGAAATCTCGAATCAGGTGGTACTTGCGCTCAATGTGTTTACTTGCCTTATGGGCTCGTGGTTCCTTCGAATTTGCAACTGCACCACTATTATCACAATAAAGTGTAATAGCCTTAGGCAAATTAGGTACCACATCCAAGTCAAATAGGAAGTTTCTGAGCCAAACCGCTTCTTTGGCTGCCTCAGAGGCTGCCACATACTCGGCTTCCAGGGTAGAATCAGCAATACATTTTTGCTTGATACTCCTCCATATAGTGGCTCCACCTCCCAAAGTAAATACATAACCTGAGGTTGATTTCCTGGAATCCCTATCTGACTGAAAATCTGAGTCTGTATACCCCAAGGCAACTAAACTATCTGCCTGGTAAACTAGCATGTAATCTTTAGTCCTTTTCAGGTACTTCAAAATATGCTTTACGGCAGTCCAGTGCTCTTGTCCTGGGTTAGACTGATATCTGCTAACCATGCCAACGGCAAAACAGATATCTGGTCTCGTACATAGCATTGCATACATTAAGCTTCCTACTGCTGAAGCATAAGGAACTGCTTTCATGTTCTCTATCTCTTTAGGTGTCCTCGGACACTGCTCCTTTGATAGAGCAATTCCATGCCTAAAAGGTAAGAAACCTTTCTTAGAATTTTGCATGCTAAAACGAGTTAGTATAGTATCGATATAGGAAGCTTGGGACAAGCCCAACATCCTTTTCTTGCGATCTCGTAGAACTTTGATCCCAAGGATGTGACCTACTTCTCCCAAGTCCTTCATATCAAACTGTTTGGATAACCATACCCTTACGTTAGATAATACCTTCACATTGTTTCCAATGAGCAAGATGTCATTCACGTAAAGTACTAGGAATACCACTACGTTTCCGTCACACTTTTTGTATACACACGATTCATCTTGACATTGATCAAATCCATAGGATTTTATCACCTGATCAAAACATATGTTCCAAGATCTGGAAGCTTGCTTAAGTCCATAAATGGACTTCTTGAGCTTACAAATAAGATTCTCTTGGCCCTTTTCAATGAACCCGTCTGGTTGCTGCATATAGATGTCTTCCTCAAGACTTCCATTAAGGAAAGCTGTCTTGACATCCATTTGCCAAATATCATAATCAAGATGAGCTGCAATAGATAAAAGAATCCGGATAGACTTAAGCATGGCTACTGGCGAAAAGGTTTCCTCATAATCAATACCCTCTCTTTGAGTAAAACCTTTTGCAACAAGTCGAGCTTTAAAGGTTTCAACCTTACCGTCTGATCCTCTTTTTCTCTTATAGACCCACTTGCATCCAATGGCTTTTACACCAATAGGTGGTTCTACAAGCTCCCAGACTTGATTAGAATCCATAGATTCTATTTCAGATATCATTGCTTTTTGCCAAGACTCTGCATCTTTATCTTGGAGTGCTTCATTGTAGGTACAGGGATCTTAATCTTGTTCCTCAGGGACAAAGTCTGACGACTCTCCCAAGAACATATATCTATCAGGTTGTATCACAACCCTCCCACTACGACGAGGCACTATCGGTTGTGGTGTAACATTTGTGACACGTTGTGCAGATACTGGTGGTACATCCTGTTGTACTGTTGGTATTGAAGTATTTGGCGTCTCACCTCTCAGTTCTTCTAGAACAGCTCTACTTATGGGTTTATGGTTCATCACATAGTCTTCCTCTAAGAATCGAGCATTGGTGCTAACAATGAACTTCTGATCCTTAGGACTATAAAATAAACCTCCTTTCGTTCCTCTTGGATAGCCTACAAACAAGCGTACTTCTGTACGAGATTCCAACTTATCGGCTTTCCCATTCAGCACGTGTGCTGGACTACTCCAAATCCGAACATGTTTCAGACTAGGCTTATGCCCAGTCCACAGTTATGTGGGAGTAATTGGTACTGACTTAGAAGGAACCAAGTTCAAAATATAAGCTGCAGTTTCTAAGGCATATCCCCAAAACGAATCTGGTAAATCTGAATAACTCATCATTGATCTAACCATCTCCATAAGAGTCCTATTCCTTCTTTCTGCTACACCATTCTGTTGGGGTGTTCCAGGTGCTGATAATTGGGATGTAATCCCAGCCTCTGACAAATAGTCCCTAAACTCCCCAAAGAGATACTCGCCACCACGATCTGAACGTAATGACTTGATACATTTTCCATGACGCTTCTCCGTTTCTGCCTTGTACTCTTTGAATTTCTCAAAGCACTCAGACTTACGGCGCATCAAATAAATATATCCATACCTTGAATAATCGTCAGTAAATGTGACAAAATATTCAAAGCCACCTCTAGCCTGGACAGTCATAGGCCCACACAAATCAGAATGAACCAATTCCAACACATCTTTGGCCCTATACCCCTTTGCCTTGAAAGGCCTTTTGGTCATTTTACCTTCCAAGCAGGATTCACAGACTGGTAGTGCCTCCACTTCCAATGAACTCAAAGGTCCATCTTTAACCAGTCTTTGAATCCTTCTTAGGTTAACATGCCCCAATCGCAAGTGCCAAAGATATGTTTGGTTCATACAAGAAGGTTCTTTTCTCTTATTTATGTTAGAAGACATATTATTCATTTCCATAAGTTGCATTGTGGGCGAAATAGGATTAATGACATATAGATTATCAACCAATGCACCAGAACAGATAAAATGCTTATTTTTTCTAATAACAATATTGTCATTAAAATAAACTGAATATCCATCCTTAACTAACATGGAAACAGAAATTAAATTCCTTCTAAGTGAAGGTGCATAAAGACAATCTCTCAATGTCAAAGACTTATTTTTACCAAAAGATAAAATAACATCTCCTACTGCAACGACCGCTACTCTTGTAGCGTCACCTATAAACAAGCATATCTCTCCATCACTGAGCCGTCTGGTTTTCTGGAACCCCTGCAATGTATTGTAGACATGATTAGTGGCTCCTGTATCTACACACCAGGTGCCGGTAGATAGCACCGCTAAACATGTTTCAACAACTAGTAAATGAGATATACCTTCTTTGTTCTTTTGTTTGAGAAGTGGACAGTCAGTCTTCCAATGTCCTGACCCTTTGCACTTGAAACACTTGCCTTTCGGCTTTTTCACAGCGCCTTGAGGTCCCGTGCCCTTCTTTGCTGAGTTTACTTGTTTCTGAACTTTCTTCTTCTTACCACCTTTCGGCTTAGAAGTAGAGACCTTTTCAGTCACATAAACATGGGCATTCTGCTTGAAGAGAGCTTCAGCATCCTGTAGTTCTTTTGCAAGTTCTGCCAAAGTATACAACCTTTTGTTCATGTTGTAATTAAGGCAAAACGAGTCAAAACTTTTAGGCAGAGTCCCGAGAATGATATCAACCTGGGTTTCCCCATCGATTTTAGCACCAAGGATCTCCATCTCATTTAGATGACCCATCATCTTGAGAACATGATCCCTTACTGGTGTCCCCTCAGCCATAGAAGCATTCATCAAACTCTTCATAGCAAATTGCCTAGCTGCTCTACTCTGATGTCCGAAGAGTTCCTTAAGGTTGTACATCATATCATAAGCTGTGGGCATGGCCTGATGCTGATGCTGCAGTACATTTGATATAGATGCCAAAATGTAACACCGCGCCATCTCATCTGCCTTATTCCACTTCTTATAAGCCTCTTTGACCTCTTCATCAGAGTTACCATCAGGCTTAGGTGGGCATACTTCACTGAGTACAAATTTGTACTCTTCAGCAGTTAAGACAATATCCAAGTTACGTTTCTAGTCAATATAATTAGGTCCAGTAAGTTTGTTTTCTTTAAGAATCACCATAAGTGGACTGAAAGAACCCATTTTTGAAATCCTGAGAATCACATAAAAAAAATTATGTAGGGCAAAACTTTTTGAATTAATTAAATATTGATTCCCTCAAAACAATAAAAAAAATTCACCAACACCTTAAACACCATGAATTTAGCATGCCACGATAGTGTGGACGTATACAAATTCAATATTTGTTCAAGTAGGTTTTTCCTATTAATTTTACTATCATGTCAACACAACTTTTTGACAAATAAAATTAATCTGTTGGTCTTGCTCTGGTCCTACAAATAATAGCAGTGACTCCGATGGGGAGGATACCATTATTTGTATCTAAGTGTATACCATTGCTTAATACTAAGTCCATTATCTTGTATTGAGTTCCTTCAGATGGAGAAGTGAACACATACTAGGTAACTTTCTACAATTATCCCTAAGGAAGTCTGTACTGGTGATCCATAATTATACTCATCCGATATGGAGGAAAGCACTAAAGCCAACACGCAAGTATAATTATATCACCTACAAATCAGCAATGGAGACCTGGGATTCATGTTAAATCAATTCCCTCTCCCACTTAGTTATTTAACAATGAGGGTTTTTCTACTAGTTAATTTATGTCCATGTTATCCATTATTAATGTGATCCTAGTTTTTTTCAAAAAAAAACATCACAGAATAATAAACATGCATAATCAGAATAAGCAATAATGGCAATAAATTTGAAAATAAATATCCAACTATTATGGCCATCCTTCCTGATTCTTCCCCGACTATGCGAATCCCAAATCTGACCCTGCGCAGAGCTATCCGGGGCAGCGCCCCGATTTATTTTTTTTTTTTTTTTAGGTTTGGTTGCCGATTTCTTCATCGAAAACTATCTGTCGATCTCCCGAAGGAGTTCACAAATAATCTAGATTGAAAAATTAAAATTATAAGCACGATCAACCCTCGTGATATTAATTACATCCACAAAACAACAACAACACAATAATTACATCCGCAAAATAACAACAACACAAACAAAACATGCATTGGACCATAATAGTTGGATCTAAGATGCCTGCAAAACCGAGTTAGAACAGATCTACATCTACCGACTATCATACAACACAAGTTTTATTGGACAACATGGATGTAACAATCAATACGCAGATCCAATACCGGCTCTGATACCAATTGATGGAACTGAGATGATTCCCAGGACTACGGATTGGTGTGCGCATCGATTGTTAAAAATTTAACAGATTAAATATGTGATCTAACCCTATATAGCGGAATCTAGGGTTCACAAATTATACCTGCGATGAGAAGAAGACGACAGCGACACCAAGATCTTCTGCACGTATTCCTTCATCGGGTTGGACGTCGTGTGGGCGACGATCTCCCAACCTTTCTTCTCCTTGGCTGACCTCTCTTTCTCTCCTTACGTGAATCACGAATTTTGAGAAAAAATCTTATATTTCAGATTATCAATGACGGCCAGAGAAATAGAGGATATATATAAGGCTACGGCAGGGACCATGAGGAGAAATTAGGGTTAGGTCTCCTAACGAATCTAGGTATCCCGTGTTCAGCCCGAACACACAACCCAGGCCCATTAACAATAGCTCGGTCCACTAAGGAGCTATTGTTGCACTACCTTCCTAATTCCAAATTATATTTATGGGCTCTTTTTATTATATGCTCGTTCAACTCCCCATGTTAAGATATCGAATGTCCGTCGATCAAATTAAGTTACTGACAACTATATTGATCAACATCTTTTATCCTTAAGTAGTACCACTCAACTTTATTTGTCATGTCGGATGTAATTCACCTGCAGGGTTTACATGACAATCCTTATGAGCTCCTTAAGGGGACATCATCAACCCGACGTATCTGGACATGGATTCCTTTTACAATCAACAGCCCATCATACATACAATGCTATTACCCAATTCATAGAGGTTGTTGATCCATAATGAATCTCACTCTTTTATGAGTCAAAGTAATGCACACTGCATATACATGTCTGTTATTATATCTGGATTAAGAGCATCAGCATCCATAATAACAGAGGTGTTTGTTCTCTTTCGTAGTCAGTACAAAGAGAACAACCTCAAGTGGTCCTGTTCAATACACACAAAGTGTACTAGTGTAAACCTATAGTCAAGACAGACTAATACCAGATTACACTACAACCTTTTCAATGGATTGTCCAAGTCTGTCTAGGTTGTGAACTATTTATATATTCCATAGGGAACTGATAATATGATCTTCTGTGTGTCACCTCACACCATATTATCAACCTTATAGAATATCAGACACTTGCATTAATATTGTAATAAACACAATATGCAAACATATGCCCATATGATTCTCACTCAAAAAAAATAAGGAAATAAAGTTAATACAAAAGTGATGCTTTCAGTATATAACCCTAACAGTACTTGTATCCTACATTATAAGTAGCCTGTAACTTGCAATTGACGGGTACCTTGTTTTCTCTTTCCCTCTTTCCTGTAATTTATTAAATTGAAAATTTTGGAGATCAGCTGCCAGTTGGAATAGGCGAGATGAGATATTAGTTGGCTGGAGCTTTTGCTTTCTTCATTTATTTCCTGTTACTCAGTTTGAACATTGTATCTGTTACTTGGTTATTTATTTTGTATTTGGACAATGTGACCCAAGATATTTGTATTATTCAGATCATGACTATTTGAGATTAATATATTTTATTTCAAGTATTCTTGTTGGTATTTGGTTCATATGTGCATGTGGTTGACTTTTCTGGCTTCCGACTCTGATTATATTGTGATATATTGTAAATACTCCTGAACAGCTTATGAATGATGAAAAATCATTCGCTGAGCCAATGTTACGTGCTCGTATTCAGTATTTTTGGTAAGCGGGGCGTGATAGGGTTAGAGAAATTTTTGGAGATGGTTGAGCTCTGCTTTCGGTGCCATGTTCGTCGAAGTGGGAGCTCGTGACCTCGGTGTGGTGGAGCTTGACGTCGGAGTGTTTTGGAGGAAGTGAGAGCGTCGATTTCGGCGTGTAAGCGAGAGGAGAGGATGAGGTGAAGCGGTGGTCGAGGTCGAAAGCTTCGAAAACAGATTTTGGCGCTCAAGAATCTGAAGAAGAAGAGGAAGAAGAAAGGTAAGCGGGGCAGTTTCGGGTTGATGGGTTTGGATCTGACCCGTTTCGCCCCCCCTTTGTTTTCTCTCCTTGATTTGGCTTGCGGGTTTGGGTCGCAACCCGACCCGATCCGAAGGCTTTTCAATCTATTTTCCCATTACGAAATATTGAGACAATTTTTCGGGAATTTATGAAGTATTTTGGAGTTATTTTGAGCTTGGTTTTGCATATAAATTGTATATATGTATATTTGGTCGTGTATATGCAACAACTCATACATATTTATATATAATTACTTATATGTGTATACTCAGCTTTTTACTCCATCGTCGTTGAGGCGTTGACAGATTACAGGAGAATATCGAATAGCAAAGTGCACTATGAATTTGCGTTATTGCAAACTGTTTAGAGTCCCTGTCGAGCCATGGGTATGGACTCTGAATCCGTCCTACTGGGAGACTCGCAACTAGTGTTTGGTGCTGCTTAAGTGTTTAAGTGTGGAACTCAACTTGTTGTTTCCAGCCTATAGGGAAGTTCAACCAGTTGCAGGAACAGATCAATCGGTGAATTGTGTTCTAAGCGTGCGAGGTTACATGCCGCAACTCCCGAGTTCTGGATTTCGAACTTGAATTATAGAAAGCTTGTAACGAGTGTTTAGAGCCACTTTGAATGTAAGCTAGGCATGTAGCTCATTGTTTTCTTTGATGAATTTACAGGTTGTAGGAGCAGATCGATTGGCGAAGTGCATTCTGAACCTGATTCATTATATATTACTATAGTAACTATGGGCTCCGAACCCATCTCGTAGGAAGCTTTTAACGATTTTGGTTCCGTTTTTATGTACAAGTTTGACACTCAACTCGTTGTACTTCACAAGGTGTTCTACTTTCCAAGTCCCTGCTGATATCTCCCTGCCCCCTGGTCTTCAAGTTGATGAGCCGTCAGGCAAACAACTTGGTAGACCTTGCCTAGGACTTGCATATTTTGGAGGGAGCCCCTACTGTTTTGCATAGCGAAATGAAAATCTTCTGATATACCAATGTGTTTAGGCAAGATTATTTGTTTCCGTCGACTGAGCGGAGTGGCATCGGGAGAGGGATTCAAGTTCATTACTGTATCATGATGAGAACTAGTTTGGACCTGGCGAAAGTTGGTGTGGCAGGTTTGGAAGTTCTTGGTAGAGTTGGTTATGGCAGAGGCTTCAAGCTCATTTGCAGTTTTGGAGTTATTGTGACTGTTTTCTGGCGGTAGCTCTATGGAATCGAGGGAGAGAATGGAGCCCCCCATTGTAGCGGTGTAGCATGTTCGTGCCGCCAGTTGGATTCCTATAGCTTGGCCCTATGCTAGCTGTTGTTGGGAACTTTGTTTTCGTGTGAAATGCGAAAACAATTGCATAGAATGCCGCTAGGCCGGGACGGCCGAATATAGCATTGTATGCATCTTTGACATCGATTACCATAAAGTCCAGTGCTTCTGTTTGAATAGTGGGGGCTTTCCCTGCTGTTACGTCGAGTGTGACAATTTCCTCGACTTGGACAGGTGCACCAGAGGAGTCATGAAGTGTATACCGGCTAGCTTGAGTCGGTCTTGAGAGAGCTTGAGAGCTTGAACTGTGGCCATGAAGAGGATATTCTGGCGTACCTCATGATTTAGCATGCAAAGGTTTATGACCAATGTATCGCAATGAGGTGTTTAGACGCCTTCTAAGTCCTTGTCAGAGAAAGATATTTGGATCCCGGTGTGTTTGGCAAGTACGGTGTTATCTATGGAGTTGACTTTACTGACGAAAGCTTTGTAGGAGGAGTTGGAATCTCCCCCCATCAAGTCTTCGTGAATGGAATGAAGGACGGTCATGTGTTTAAAGCCTTGTGACTCGCATGGCCTCTGCTGATGCTTATTAGCCCCCCCCGGGACGAAAGGTTTTCGGTGTCGTTGTCTTTCTGAACGAAGCTGGAGAGATAGCCCCAGCAAATTAGGGCTTTCAGTTCTTCATTAAGAGCTCGACAGTTGTCAGTGGCGTATCCATGATTTCTGTGAAATCTGCACCACTTGTTTTTTTCTCTTCTCCTGCTATACGTTGACATCGTGGGGGGAGGGCGGATTATTTCGTCCTTCTCCACATCCATGAAGATGGCTGGTATGCTTGCATTGAGAAGAGTGAATCTGTTGAAGCGTGGCGCTTGAGTTGGACGGCGTGAACTTGCACCGTTTCTCTGAAACTTCCTGAGTTCTTCTTCGCTTGTATTCCTCCATTTGTTCCCGGAAGATGAATCATTTTTTCCTTGAGGATAGAGAGCTTCCTTGACCCTGGTATATCTGTCACTCCTTTCCAGGAGCTTAGTGATACCTTTGTGAGGCCTTTTGGCAAGGGAGGTTTTCAGGTCTTTGTTAGTGATGCTGTGGCGGAAAGCTGCATTGCGACTGAAGTGTTCAAGGTAGAAAATAACCTTGCTTCAGTTGTAAAATGCTTGGCGAAGTCCTATAGCAGTTCTCCATCTTTTTGCTTCAGTTGTCACAGGGAGACACTAGTTTTTTCAGTTCTCTAGCTAGTAACGAAGTGTGCAACGAAGAGTTCCTTGAGCTGATCGAACAAAAATGTGGATTCGAGTTTCAGATGTGAATACCATTTCCTAGCTGATCATTTCAGTGTAGCGGGAAATGTCCGACACATGCGTGCATCGGTGGCATTATAGAACATCATAAGTTTTTTTTAAAGCTCTCGATGTAGTCCGTCGGGTCTGACTCCCCGTTGTAGGATTTGAATTGAGGAGCTTTGAAGTTCCTTGGAATGGGTGCATCGAGGATGGTTTTGCTGAAGGAACGTTGATTAGGGTGGTAGGCCCTGTTGGATCAGTTTCTCTCATTCTTCATCTGTTCTAGGCAATCTTCTACTTCTTGGAGTGGGCCCAGGCCTGTAAAATAGGCCTGTGATGGCTAATCTGCCTGCAGACGCTTTGAGATCTGTGTAGGGATCGTACGGCTTTGATCTGCTGTGATTTTTACCATCATCAGGGATGAAATTGATGGTAAGGTTCATAAATATTTTTTAATCTGTGCAAATTAAACCCAACCATGGAATTTGATGATTTTGGGTAAACTGACACCAACTACATGTCAAAATAGAACAACAACATAATACAAGATGAACCGAACAAATTTCACCACCATAACCTAAAGAACAAATTAAATTAACCTAATAAGAACTTCCAAAAAAAAAATTCGCAGTACATGTTAATATGAAACTAATTGATGAAATGTACATGAGTGACAATATTGACATTTTCATGAGACCAAATAAAAACTTTTCCTCAGACCAAATAAAAACTTTTTTCCCTATACTTGTTGCAACTCTTCTCTAAACATTAACCGTACAGCTAAAATTTAAAACTAATATAATAATCAAAGTACTAAGTAAGCAACACAACACTGAGATATTGATCATCATTTTTCAAAGACTAAAGTCTGTGATATTAATCATCATTTTACAAAACTATTTTGGATGGACTCAGAAAAAACTAATGTAACTCCCTAAAAAAACGATACTGGTTACATGTCCAAAATAGAAAAACGACATAACACCTGAAAGAACCGATCAATTTTCACCACGATAACAGAAAGAAGAAATTAATTTAACATAATAAGAACAATTTCTGAACAAAAAAATTGCAGTACATGTTAATATGAATATTCAGAGCGAAAGACTTTTTGATAGTTGAATGGATAGCATGTCAGGTTTCAATAGATTTTGACCTTGCCATTCATCTCTGAGATTGCTTTATCTGCCTCATCGAGGGAAACAAATGTTACGAACCTGAAACCCTTTGATCTTTTAGAGACTCCGTCGACAAGTATTTTGGCTGTTTGATAAACAAATTCCTTGTTAGTTGGCATGACAGCAAGTCCATGTATACATTTCTTAAGGATTAATCCCAAAACATGCTTTCCCCCAAAATATTCACTGAGGTACCATTAAATTTTAGTCAATAACTTCACTTTTAGTTCTTGAAAATGGGCAGTTACCAGCTATGTAAGATTATGTTGCAGAGAGTACCTTCAATCACTTGGCCAAACTGTGAGAAGGCTTCGCCTAAGCTCTCTTCTGTTGTGTAGAAGGAAAACCCTGTGAGAGTGATAAACTGGCAAGCTCACATTGTGGAATGATGAAATTCATAAATTTCATGAACCAAAAAAGAAAGAAGCGAAATGTGAGGAAAAAACTTTAATTAAGCGGGGAATTGACAGATGATGATGGTACGATAGTTTGGTTGATTATTATGTGACTGGCCATCAATTAGAAGAAACTTGCAATAGATAGCTTGCTAGTATAACAAAGGTGGAGGCAGCAATTACGAGCAGTGGCGACGTGGATAGTTGAGGCGTTCGCGAGTAGTGATTAGGAGCGGCGACGGTCGCGAGCGGCGAGCACGGGCAGCGGCGCAGAGTGTGGGAGGTGGAGGCAGCGGGGAGTTAGGGCCGTTGGAGGGCTAGGGTCAGGGGGATTTTGGGGGAGGGACGGGGAACATGGTTAATTTACTTAATTTTTTAAAAAATTTTAAATGTAAGGCTGTTAATCCAAAAGATGTGCTGTGCATGTGTTAAGAAAGTGTGAATCCCTACTTTTGCTCTTTTTTTTCTATTTCAAAATAGAGAAGTGAGAGATGGGGTAGGCCTATTAGCTTAAGATATGTATATAATATATAATATAATACGAGTTGAGGCAATTAGTAAAAATGCTTTTGACAAATCCAACCACTTAAGTTTGTTATTTACATCAAGACATACATAGGGGAAAGATTCAAAGTTGACATGTCTGTCTCTATCCCTTCCATTCGTGCTCTTTTCCTCCCTTCAATAGCATTTGGCCCTTCACAAAATAAAAACCAAGTGAAGATTATACTAATCTATATAATAAAACACAAAGAAAGCTATCAAGTGGCCCTCCTTCAATCCCCCAAAATCAAAGGCCCAGATCTAACTCACAAAACACATTTTCCCCCCTCTCTCTTGCTCTCTCTCTCTCTCTCTCTCTCTCTCTCTATATATATATATATATATATATATATATATATATATATAATAAAACACAAAGAAAGCTATCAAGTGGCTCTCCTTCAATCCCCCCAAAATCAAAGGCCCAGACCCAAAATCAAAGGCCCAGATCTAACCTCTCTAACCTCACAAAACACATTCATCAAAGGCCCAGACCCAAAATCAAAGGCCCAGATCTAACCTCACAAAACACATTCTCCTCCCCCCCCCTCTCTCTCTCTCTCTATATATATATATATAATAGAGATACCCCCTCTCTCTCTCTCTCTCTCTCTCTCTATATATATATATATATATATATATATATATATATATATATAGAGAGAGAGAGAGAGAGAGAGAGAGAGAGAGAGAGAGAGAGAGAGAGAGAGAATTAAATAGAGAAATAATTAAATAAATAAATAAGTTGTTTTGGGGGGATTTGAATTTGAGTTTTGGGGAAAACTTTCGGGGGGGGGGAGGGGAAATGTGTTTTGTGATGTTAGATCTGGGCCTTTGATTTTGGGGGGACTGAAGGAGAGCCACTTGATAGCTTTCTTTGTGTTTTATTATATAGATGTACAAAGTCGTCTTATATATATATATATATATATATATTGATATGGCTAAAAATGGGGTTAATTCGGAACCGTTCAAAGTGGGCACGAATCTTGAAGTCGCAGGGGCAGTATGGTAATTTCATCTGCAGACGGGTCTTAATCGGGTACTGGGCCTCTTCCCTTAGACCTGCTAGCCTGCGAACGGATCCAGTAGACAGAGAACGGGTCTCAACCCGTTAGGGACCAGTCAAATAGGATAGGAGCAAATCCTACTCTGTCCCTATCTTAAGGGGATGGTTGTAACCAACCCCAACCAACCACACCGAGAAGTAGGGATTCACCCTTATCCTGAAAAGAATCTCCATGGCGACTATAAAAACACCCTATCTCCTACTGTAAAAGGTGATCACTCTTTGCACACTTAAGCTCTTTCTCTCCATTTTCTGTGTATTGACTTAAGCATCGGGGGGTTCATCGCCGGGATCCATCCCGGTGTTTCGAATGGTTGTGCAGGTCAGCGGGAGCACAAAGGAGACAGCATATCATCAAGGAAGAAGAAGGGTTCGGCCTGTTCGAGTTCCTTACGAACCTACAAATCTCATCTAATGCCCCACACCAGAATCCAACGGTAACAAATTGGCGCCGTCTGTGGGAAATCACCCAGCAAGCAATCTCGTCTTCCTCCTTCAACCCACGTTACTCCCAGCCATGCCTCCCAAGAAGAGACCCGCAAACTCCAACCGAAGGACAACCTCTTCTCATCCTCCTCCTCCTCCTCGGCAGGGGGATCTCCCCCATCCCGACCAACCAACCCAGCAGCTCGATCCACCGGCTCCGCAGTCCATCCTGAAGCCTTTGGGACCCTACACTACAGTTGGGGAACCCTCTCGACAGAGTCGCCACAAGAAACCTGTCCATCAGGTTCGAGTCTCCATCCACAATGCCAAAACCGATTCCATGGCTTCTTATACTCTCCCCACTCTAAAGGATCTGCGGAATGTGATCAACAATCGGCAGACCGAGCACAGACCCGATCTCCATACCCGTCTGGAGGAGAGACGGGCCCAAGAGTTGAACCCTCACCGCGAGCAGGCCAGGGATCATTCGCCATGCCGATCCAACCGAGAGGCGTCCAACTCTCCCCGTAGACGAAGAGAGTCACCCCAACATCGCCCAAGACGGAGCCGTTCACCGGCAGGTCGCCATGCACCTCGGGACCATCATGAGCAGAAGGCCTCCGCCACAAAGGCGGAATTCTAGCAATTCCAAGAGGCGGTCCTCCGGGCTCTCAACGTTGCCCCCAACAATGGCTGTATGGCTCCCAGTCCTCCGCCAGCTCCTCATCATCCTCGCCGCTCCCGTAGTCCTCTACCTGCTCCTCACCATCCTCACCACTCCCGAAGTACTAGGCAGGCTACGAGCCATCGCCGTCCTTCTCCCGATTGCCACCATCGCTCCCGTAGTCCACGCCCTACCCCAAGTCACCCCCGTCTCTCAGTCAGTCCTCTACCTACTTTGAGCCATCACCGGCGCAGCCCTAGCCCTCTTCGACATGAGAACGAGTCCCGGGGCTCAGCCAGACAAGACCGAAGGGAGGACTCGGTCTACCGCCGTCTCCACGAGAGGGAGAGGCGCCTCGGCCAGCTCGACCGAGACGGGGGGCGACATGCAAGAGACCTTCGTCCGAGCAGGCCCCCTATTCTCTCGTACCATCATGGAGGCTCCAGTTCCCGACAACTTCAGGCCTCCACATTTCGAGACCTATATCGGGGAGTCGGACCCCGCAGATCACATTGAGAGTTTCAAAACTCTCATGATGATCCACCATGCATCCGACTCCCTCCTTTACAAGACCTTCCCGGCCACACTCACGGGGCCGGCTCGGGAATGGTACTCTCGGCTTGCGCTGGTATCTATCTTCTCCTTCGACCAGTTCGAAGGTCTTTTCCTCATGCATTTCGTGAGTAGTCACCGCGCCGAGAAGACAAGCGACACCCTATTGTTCCTCAGCCAAAATAAGGGCGAACGACTAAAGGATTATGTCAAACGCTTCACTGCCGAGGCTAGGTCCATTGCTTCTTTGGAACCCTCCATCGCCACCATCACCTTCCAGTCTAACCTCCTCACTGCTGACCTCAGGGCGTCCCTCGCCAAGAAGCCCCCTCGGGACATCACAGAGCTCCTACTTCGGAGAGAGAAGTACATCTGAGCGGAAGAAGCCGTCTGCCCCCACCTTCGAGGCCTCATCTTCCATGAACAAGCGGAAAGGTGCAGAAGAAGAAGGAGCTAAGAAGTTCCAAAAAGACAATGGGGGTTAGCGGCGTCCACCTCCTCGGTTCGAGAAATTTACCCGCTTAACGCGAGTATATCTGCCATCCTCATGGATATAGGGAACGATGGCCTCCGATCGACTTCGCCAAGGTTGAATACCCCGGCAAAGAAGAGGGACCAGAGTATGTGGTGCCATTTCCATCGGGACCACGACCACGAAACAGATGAATGTCGGGCCTTGAAGGATGAAATCGAAGTCCTCATTCAGAGAGGACAACTCAACCGGTTGGTAAAAAGGGATCGAGCCGATCCGCCCCCGCCGGCTCGGGGGGCTAACAGGCGAAATGAGCAGCGCACAGAGGCTCCGGAGGTCGAAGTAGAGGGCATCTTGCACCTGATACACGGGGGCCTAATGGGGGGAGATTCCAACTCCTCCCGAAAAGCCTTCATAAGGGAGGTTAACTCCGTGCAGAGCCATCCTCCCCCAAAGGGCCGCGGAGTCCCGGTGACGTTCTCCGATAGGGACCTAGAGGGCATCTGCACGCCCCACTGCGACGCCCTCGTCATCAATCTCTGCATGGCGAACTTCGAAGTTCGTCGCATCTTGGTAGATAACAGCAGCTCCATCAACATCCTTTTCTTGGAGGCCTTTAAAGGCCTCCCGCTGTCCAGGGACCGGCTCAAGCCTGCGGGCTACACTCTCCACGGGTTCACCGGGGTCCCGGTTATGATCAAGGGAATTATAACCCTCAATGTAACAGCTGGAAAGGCCTCGACAACTCGCATAGAGCAAATGGACTTCATGGTGGTCGACGTCAAGGTCGCCTGTAATGTTATCCTGGGTAGACCAGGTTTGACCGCGCTTCAAGCCATCCCTTCAGCCTACCACATGAAAATGAAGTTCCCCACCCCCTCAGGAGTGGGAGAAGTAAGGGGAAGCCAAGAAGCAGCTCGGAAATGCTATATGACCTCGACGGGGGGTCCGGTTCTTTCTTTGGAAGCGCTCAAACTTCCTCAGGAAGGCGGCCAAACTATCTCCGTGTCCGTCGACGAATTGGAGGAAGTGGCCTTCTCCGAAGAAGACACCACTAAGATGTTCCGTGTCAGCAAAGCTCTCTCCCCCTCCATAAAGCAAGATATCTCCCTGGTGCATACGAGAGAATCACGACCTCTTCGCATGGACTGCAGCCGACATGCCCGGGATCTCGGAGGAGCTCTCAATGCACCATCTGAGTGTCACCCCTTGGGTCAAGCCTATCCAGTACAAGAGGCAAAAGTTTGCCCCCGAGAGGCAACAGGAGATCAAGGAGGAAGTAGAGAATCTCTTCAACGCCCACTTTATTCAGAAGGTCAACTACCCTGAGTAGATCTCCAACGTGGTAATGGTCAAGAAGGCCGATGGGAGTTGGAGAATATGCATTGACTTCACTTATCTCAATGAGGCATGTCCGAAGGACCCCTTTCCTCTTTCCAGCATCAACGCTCTGATCGATGCGACTTCCGGGCACGAGCTCCTCAGTTTTATGGATGCCTTCTTAGGATACAATCAAATCAGGATGTTCCCTCCGGACATCTCAAAGACCTCATTCGTGAAGGACCAAGGCCTCTACTGCTACCGTGTTATGCCCTTCGGCTTGAAAAATGCGGGAGCTACCTATCAGCGCCTAGTGAACAAGGTCTTCTGGGATCAGATTGGCCGAAATATGGAGGTCTACATCGACGACATGTTGGTCAAGAGCACTCGAGGGCAAGAGCACACCCTCGATCTGCAAGAAGCATTCGAGGTGTTCAGGAGGCACAATATGAGACTAAACCCGAACAAGTGTGCGTTCGGAGTCTCATCGGACAAGTTTCTGGGATTTATGGTCAGCCAGAGAGGCATACAGGCCAACCTCGAGAAGATCCAAGCTATTCTCAAAATGGCTCCTCCTCCAACGTCAAAGAGGTGCAGAGACTCACGGGGCGCCTCGCCGCCATCGAGCGATTCCTCTCCAAGTCCGGGGAAAAGTGCCTCCCCTTATTCAAAGCCCTCAGGGGGGGCTAAAGGCTTCCAGTGGGGGTGCAGAAATAGGAGTCCTTTGATAAGCTCAAAGAGTATTTGGCCAACCCCTCACTCTTGATCAAGCCGCCACCTGGGGAGGTCCTCAACCTCAATCTCGCAGCTTCGGAGCAGACGCTCAGTGCGGTCCTTGTGAGGGAAGAGGATAAGACGCAAAATCCCATCTATTACGTGAGTAAGGTGCTCCGTGATGCCGAACTCCGTTATCCAAAGCTGGAAAAGATGGTGCTCGCCTTGGTCATGGCAGCCCAAAAACTCTGCCCCTACTTCCAATCCCACTCGGTGGTCGTCCTTATCGACCAACCGCTGAAACAGGTTCTCCACAAGCCGGAGACTTCCGGACGGCTCATGAAGTTGTCCATCGAGCTGAGTTAGCATGACATCAGCTACCAGTCCAGGACGGCGATAAAGGCCCAAGCTCTGGACAAGTTCATCGTGGAGAACACCATCCCCGACTCCCGCAAGTCACCTGCTGACCCCTGCGTCTGGACTATCTATGTGGATAGATCTTCCTGTGCCGATGGAAGCGGGGACGGCGTCATCCTAACTAGCCCCGACGCTTTCGTCCTCCAGTACTCCCTCTGCCTCAACTTCCCGGCATCAAATAATGAGGTAGAATATGAAGCCCTAATTGCAGGGCTCTGCTTGGCTCACAAGGCAGGGTCCCGAACAAGTAAGGGTCTTCAGCGACTCTCAGTTAGTGGTCAATCAAGTGTCCGGGGAGTACGAGCGAGAGACGACCGCATGGCTAGGTACTTGGCAAAGGTGAGGGAGCTTCTAGCTCTATTCAGAGATGTTTAACTCCAACAGGTTCCCTGAGAGGAAAATGCACAAGCGGATGCCCTCTCTAAGCTCGCCTCCTAGTCCCTCCAAGGTCTAGAACGAACCGTCTTAATAGAGTTCCTTCTCAAACCAAGCATCGACGAGGATGGCTCGGAGCCAATGGAAGCCTACCCCCTAACACTTGAGTAAAACTGGATAAAGCCCCTCCTAGATTACCTCTGGGTTGGAGTCTTTTCCAAAGATCTGAAAGAGGCAAGGAGGATCAGGACACGAGCTGAGCGGTACACACTCCTGGATGGGGTGATGTACAAACGCTCCTACACCCAGGTCGATGGTCACCCTATCTCAGATGCCTCTCCCCGAAAGAGGCACTCTATGCCCTAAGGGAAGCCCATGATGGTCTATGTGGTGCACACTTGGGAGCGAGATCCCTTGCCCGGAAGCTTTTGAACTACGGGTACTTCTGGCCTACACTATTAAGTGATTCCGAGGAGTACGTCCACCAGTGTGACTCCTGCCAGAAGTTCGCCCCAATCCGTTGCCCGCCCCAAGCACAACTTGCCTCCTTGGCAAGTCCAATCCCATTCGCAATGTGGGGGATGGATTTGCTCGGACTTTTTCCTCCGGCACCAGGCCAGCTGAAGTTCTTGGTGGTAGCAATAGACTACTTCTCCAAGTGGATAGAGGCCGAACCTCTTTCAACGATCACCGAGAATAAGGAGAAGAAGTTCTTCTGGAAGAACATTGTCTGTCGGTTTGGGGTACCTCGCATTCTCGTAACCGACAACGGGACCAATTTACGGGAGCTGCCTTCCACGACTTCCGCACCGACCTTGAGATTCAACAGCGGTTCTCTTCAGTGGTGCACCCCTAGTCTAACTTCCAAGCGGAGAATGCGAACCGACAAATCCTCCCAGGCTTGAAAAAGAGGCTCGACAAGTCCACCAAAGGGCTATGGGTCGAACAACTCCCCAATGTGCTTTGGAGCAATCGCACCACCAAGAGAACTCCGACGGAAGAATCCCCTTTCAACCTCACATATGGATCAGAAGCTCTTATCCCTTTCGAAGTGGGTCTTCCTTCACCTCGACTCATAGCTTACAACGAGGCGCAGAACGCGAACCAGCTTCGCAACTGCCTAGACCTCATTGACGAGATCCGTGAGAGAGCCGCAATCCACCAGGAAACCTACCGTCGTAGGATCACTCAAGCTTACAACAAGAGGGTATGACCCACCAACTTAAAGGAAGGGGACTTAGTGCTGAGAAAGTTATCAATTTCCGATATAAGCAAAAGAGGAAAGCTGGCACCCAATTAGGAAGGACCATATAAGGTCTCCAGAGTTATACGCCCGGGCGCGTGTCAACTAGAACACCCGGGGGTAGGAAGATACCAAGGACTTGGAACGCCGAGCACTTGATGAAGTACCGAGAGGGTGTCTAAACACCGCTCAAAGCAACTTTCCCAGGATTGCAAACCTCACTTGTATCTTCTTTTTAATCAAAATGTAAAGGCAGTCTGCAACTTAGAAGCGGCCGCCCCTGTTGTTTTCAATAAAGAGAAATTTCTCCTCACAACTTCCCTATCTCATGAATAACCTAACTCTACCTAGCAAGTTTTCTCTTTTTTGGGGTAGTCTAACTCTACTTGCAAAAAAAATTTTAAACGGCGAGTTCAGAGTCCAACACTTGGCTCGATTTCACTTCAAATTACTCGCTCATAAGAAAGTAAGAAGTGGTTCGCCATTCGAAATTGCTGCCACAACCGTTAACACTCTTGAAACGACAAGTTCGGAGTCTAACACTTGGCTTGATTCCGCTTCAAATTACTCGCTCATAAGCAAGTAAGAAGTGGTTTGACATTCGGAATTGCTCCCACAATCGTTGACACTCTTAAAACGAGAAGCTTGGAGTCCAACACTTAGTTCGACTCCGCTCCGAATACTTGCACCCAAAGCAAGTAAAGAGTGAATCACCATTGCTCCGATAGCTGTTGACAACTACAAATGCCAGTAAAACATGCAAGTTCACAAAACAAGTATTATTACAATGAAGTTTGAGGAACAAGTCTAATTACAAAACCAACTACTCATCCTTACGATGAGATACAAAACTTGAAGAACAAAAAGTACAAGACTACAGAAAACTACTTCAATGCCTCCTAGGGGCGGGGATACTTCGGTTTAGAGACACCCGGGGACGACGAATGCTGTACAGCCGACATCTCACCTCGACGCTCATCTCTAGGCCGGCAAGCTGAGACGCATCTTCTGCACTGCTTCTAATGGTAGCCCCAACAGACGCTCCGCTCGACGAAGAAGCCACCCCACTTTGTACGTCACACGAGCTCCGATGGGTAATGGGCGAGCGAGTCGCGAGCACGTAAAAAGAAATCCCTCTATCGCTCTCTTCCCGCGTGCACGAAGTGGTTCTAACGTTGATCCGCTCAAGTTGGGGCTTAAGACGTGCGACCTCCGCCTCAAGTTCAATGATTTGTTCCTTCAGTGAGTCATCTTTCACAGTTATCTCAAGTAAGGCAGCCGCGCCGAGCCCGCACCACCAGAGCTGTCGGCGATAATCCGACGAAGATGAGTAACCTCAATGCTCTTGTCGACAGTCACCCTCTTCAGCTCGTCTCTTTCTGCCGTCAGCTTGTCCATCGCTGCTATCAGCTCATCTCTCTCCGTCGTAAGCTCGTTCCTCGCAGCTGCCAGTTTGTCTCTCTCAGCTGCCAGTTCATCTCTCTCCACCGTCATCTTAGTCAGAGAATGACGGAGTCGCCTAAGCCTTAGGTCGAGGTTAACGGCTGTCGACGAACCATAATCATCACCTTCGGGGTTCGTCTCCCTGAGCCTCTCTTCTAACCGTCGGATCTCGAGGTCTCGATGGCCTAAGACTAGTCGCAGATGATTCCGCTCACGTTCTGCTTTGCGAAGCCCCCATTCGACTTCGTAAAGCCGCTTTCGGCTCCTAGCAAGGCACAAATTTTTCACCCCTAGGCCAGCCTCGGGACGAGTCACCTTGGTCGCATAAGGCACTTTGGCAAGCTGCATCACTTCGACGATCTGAAATTTCAAAGTGAAACTACGGTGAACACTTAGCCAAAACTTCAAGGCAAGGCGACGTGAACACTCCGCCAAATTTCAAAAACTTTGTGAACGCTTAGCCAAAACTTCAAGGCAAGGCGGCGTGAACACTTAGCCAGATTTCGAAAATTTTGTGAACACTTAGCCAAAACTTCAAGGCAGGGCGACGTGAACACTTAGCCAGATTTCAAAAATTTTGTGAACACATAGCCAAAAATTTCAAGGCAAAGCGACAAGGACACTTAGTCAAATTTAAAAAAAAGGGGGGGGGGGGGGGGTTCATTCATTCAAAAGAGCGGTAGCCAGTCCGCGATTTGGCTATACATCGCTGATATATAAAAAAAAAGGAAAAGACTAAAATCAAGGCGCGACCTCTTTGCCGTGGCGGCTCGCAGCTGTGGGGACGGACTCCTCCGGAGGAGCGATGATCGCAAGGGGGTAACCTCAGATCCATGACCATCGCCAACGACTTTGACCTCGGCATCCGCATCCCCGTCCCCACCTTCATCCTCGTCTGACTCTTCGTCAAAGCCTTCAGCGTGGTCAAGGAAGAGGCGCCACCTGGAGCAGTCGACCTCAAAGAAGTGCTCGGTCACTTTCTCGATGGCGCAAGCATAGGCCTTGGCCATGTTGGGCGTGAGGAATTCTTGGGCCTTCTCCATGGTTGCAGCTTCAGCCTCCTTCGCGGCCGCGATCTTGGCAGCTTCGACGGCTTCTGCCTGTTGCTTCGCCGAGCCTCCTTCTGCCGGAGCAGATCATCCTCGAGCTTCTTCATAAGGCCGTTGAGGAACTCCAACCTCGTTGTCTTCCCGTCTACCTCGACCTTCAGCCTGTCAAGCTCGTTCGCGATCCGAGCTTTCTCGGCCCGAGCCCTGTCGACCTCCTTCTTCAGGTCCTTTTCAAGTTCAGTGATCTTCTCCTTGAGATGACCGAAGTGACAAGTTATTTACAGAAAGAAGACAAGTTAGCAAGAAAATCAGATAGAAATACACAAGTAATTCATCCAACAAGCGAAACAAAGCTACTCACCGACACCGCTGCTCGGGCGATCTCGAGGGCATCGTCTCCCACGCCGCCGGTGTCCATGGCGACACGATCCTTTGGCGTTGCCAGATGTTTGACGGCCTACATACTCGACATCGAGTCATCGAGGAATCCGTCTACGACATCGAGTCATCGAGGAATCCGTCTAGCTTCCGGACCTGCCAGTCCGAAATGAAAATTTTCTTGTGTTCCTCGGTCAGGAACACTTCGGCCTCAGCCGTCACCAGAGCTGCCTGCATCTCTAGAGCGGTAGCCATCGGGAACTCGCTTGCCTCGGCCGATACCGAGGTCGCTGCAGTCGCCATCCTCGGGGTCACCATCGCCGAAGCCGACGCCTCTTCGACAATGCTGGCAACCCTCTTCCATTTCCGCAGAGCCTTGCTACCAAGCATTGCCCTCTGAGCCAACACTAACTCGTAATCCATAGTTTCTGTGACAAAAGAAAGTATGGTTAAAATGCATGTTAAAACCGAATAAGGAAAGAAAAACTAAAAAGGAAAACCACATACTAGGGTCTATGCGGCTGAGCCCCCCCCTGAAGAGCGCCTCCTCTGTCAGGTCATTCCAATCGAACTTCGGACGATCGAAGAGAAACTAAACCATTTCTTCTCTGTTAGGATAGAGCACCGGAAGCTCTCTCACCCTCTTCGTCACTTTCTCTGCCCAATCTGAGGGGATACACCACGGCTTACGACCCTAGATGATGAAGTACTTATCTTGCCAATTTTTTATTGAGTCAGGGCAGCTAACGAGCCAAGCACCATGCCTCAGGGCCAAATAGTACCTGAACTCCAACTTGTGCTGCTGATGGAGCTGGTACAGCATCCGAAGTACCCTCAGGTGCGGCTCGATCTCGGCCGCCTGGCAATGGAGTGTGAATCCATTGATAACCCTCCACCCATTCGGCATGAGCTGGATGGGGCTGACCCCGAACCACTGCAAGACTTGGATGGCGAAGGGGTGGAGTGGTAGGTGCACTCCAACAATGAAGGCGTCGACCGGCCAGAAGCACATATTCACAGACATCGGCGAATTGGCCCTCACCCCGGGACCCGGCAGCATCAGCTCGAATTCTTCAGGGATCTGAAAACATTCCCGGATCACCACCAAGTCCTCCTTATTGAGGATCGAGATGGTTTTGTCGACTTTCAAGGTCTACCTCGCGGCATTCTCCTCAAAACTATGCCCCCTCCCGTATACGATCCGTTCGGCATGTTCCTCCGAAAGTTTCTGAACCCTGTGGAGCCCCGTCAGAATGCCCAGCAATCTCCCGAACTCCCCCAGCCTGCTCGAGTTCTCCAATATGGTCTCCACTACCCCCGAAGCAGGATCTTCGGCTCTTTTGCCCTTGTCGACGAGAGGAACCTAGCTCGGAAACAGTTCGTCGGCAGCAGAAGGGGAGGGCTCTGAACGTGGGGGACGGAAGAAATTTGACTAAAAAATAAACTAAGTGTTAAGTTACCTTGAAGTGACAGCTGCGGTCGGAAAGATCACCGGAAAACAGTCAGTGGTCGCCGGAAGCTCTTGTTAGTAAAACTGTCGCTTGAGTAAAAATCTGAGAAGTGAACAAATGAGGGGGGAGATGGAGTCTTATAGAGCTGGCACACAAAACGAGAATAGTGGGCTCCAAAAACCCAACAGTCAGGCCCATTTACCATAAAACGACAAAGGAGTTTTACCGCCTCATTAATGGCCAACAGTCAAATGGTCAGAAGTCCAATGGTCAAACGGCCAACTGTCATCCACGAACTATCTACAGGTCGTCTTGGACTTCGGCACACTTCACCGAGCGTTCTTGGCACCGATGCTCAAACGTGAGAAAAAATCTCACTTGGACTTCGACACACTTCGCCGAGCGTTCTTGGCACCGATGCTCAAACGTGAGAAAAAATCTCACTTTGACTTTGGCACGCTTCGCCGAGCGTTCTTAGCACCGATGCTCAACCGTGAGAAAAAATCTCGCTTGGACTTCGGCACGCATCGCCGAGCGTTCCTGGCACCAACCTCAAACTTGAGAAAAAATCTTACTTGGACTTCGGTACGCTTTGCCGAGCGTTCTTGGCACTGACGCTCAAACATGAGAAAAAATCTCACTTGGACTTCGGCACACTTCGCTGAGCGCTCTTCCCATCGATGCTCGAATATGGGGAAAATGGCTCGTTCAGACTTCGACAAGCCTCGCCGAACCTTTTTTGACACGTGTCGCCACCTCGGAGCACCGCTGGACCTCGGCAAGGGACTCCGAACCTCCCTCGACTTTGGCCTCCTTCCTGACATGCGTCAACTCCCTGAGGTTATTGGCGGGGGTCGACAACATTGCCGAGGATCCTTGCCACCGACCCCCAAATAGGGGAAAATCAACTTTCATGCAACCATAGCCATTAGATCTCTGCGAAATTCACGCCCGAAGTAGATTAGTAGCTCAGATTGTGCCACGTCATAATTGGGTAATTAAAAATCAAATTTTATTTATTAATATGAATTATTTATACAAAAAATTGCGAAAAAAAGATTAAAAATACGGGAAAAATAGTTTAAAATTCTAGAAAATATTTATAAATTCAGGGGGACATTTTTAGACCCCTAGATAAATAAATATGGTCTAGGATGTTTGATTATTGCTCCCAAAAAACAAATCATCGCTTGGCAAAATTGAATAAATGGCCCGAAAAAATAATATAGAATTGGGAAAAATCACCAAAATATCCAGAAGAGCCCGAAAGCAAACTTGGGCACGCTTCCAGCTCAGGGAAGCAACATCACTCCCCAGACAAGATTCGAACACCCATTGAGAACTCTGATAAAACCTTGTACGCCATTAAAACAACAAAACTACTCCCGCAAGGCTGTAACACACAGTCTTTAGGAGTGGGGGGCTCGTGATATGGCTGAAAATGGGGTTAATTTAGAACCGTTCAAAGTGGGCACGAATCTTGAAGTCGCAGGGGTAGGATGGTATTTTCATCTGCAGACGGGTCTGAATCGGGTACCGGGCCTCTTCCCTTAGACCCGCTAGCCTGCGAACGGATCCGGTAGATAGAGAACGGGTCTCAACCCGTTAGGAACCAGTCAAATAGGATAGAAGAAAATCCTACTCTGTCCCTATCTTAAGAGGATGGTTGTAACCAACCCCAACCAGCCACACCGGGAAGTAGGGATTCACCCTTGTCCTGTAAAGGATCTCCATGGCGACTATAAATACCCCCTACCTCCTATTGTAAAAGGTGATCACTCTTTACACACTTAAGCTCTTTCTCTCCATTTTCTATGTATTGACTTAAGCGTCGGAGGGTTCGTCGCCGGGATCCATCCCGGTATTTCGAACGGTTGTGCAGGTCAGTGGGAGCACAAAGGAGACAGCATATCACCAAGGAAGAAGAAGGGTTCCGCCTGTTCGAGTTCCTCACGAACCTACAAATCTCATCTATTGCCCCCACACCAGAATTTAGCGGCAACATATATATATATATATATATATATGGAAACATGGATTTTTATACCTCAATTTATAATTATTTTTCACCATATACTAATGAAAACATGGACTTTATTGTCTATGATTCAAACTTCAGCTACATAATTGTTGATTTACTATTTACAAGACTTTTTATATGCTTTATCATTTTGAAGACGTGCCGTAGGCTCGTGGCCACGGGCAAATCTAGTCTATATAATAAAACACAAAAAAAGCTATCAAGTGGTTCTCCTTTAATCCCCCAAAATCAAAGGCTAATATATAATCTCACAAAACACATTTTCTCCCTATATATATATATATATATATATATATATATATATATACATGAATTTTTATACCCCAATTTATAATTATTTTTCACCATATATTATTGGAAATATGTACTTTTAATTACAACTAATTATTGTCATACTATTCAAACTTCAGCTACATAATTGTTGATTTACTATTTACAAGGCTTTTCATATGTTGTATCGTTCTGAAGACGTGCCGTAGGCACGTAGCCAAGGGCAAATCTAATTCTTCAATAAAGAGCCATTTACTTCCTTCTAATCATATTTTAAAGTAACTAGATTTTTCTCGAAGTTATATCCATCTCTTACTCTAATCCCAAAAGTCTAAATCCTTCTTAATATAGTGTGGATTGTTTCCAGTAGAGAGAAAACTACGACAAGTTGAAGGATATCCTATTAAAACACGGTAGCCATATCTTATATGAGCTGCATTCAATTTATTGCACTGACATATTCTTTGCTTCGGGTTTGCAATTCATAGTCTAATTTGCAGAAATCATTGAAAAACATGTGACGTGTTTTGAGAATGCATTTTAGTTCAAAGTCTTAAGCTGCGTTTGGTTCGTTATTTTGAAAATTCATTTTAAACATAGTTTTTAAAAGAAAATTATAAAGTTATTTTATGTAATTTTAAAAAAAGGAGTATTGTTTGGTAATTTTTTTTTCATAAAATAGTTTTTTCAAAATTAAAGTATAGAAGGTGTTTGGTGAACTATATACAGTATGTATATATAATCCGTACTATTATATATAATGTATGTATGGGTTTGGTTGAATATATAAACAGTATATATAGTCTGATACATACATGCATGTTGTATACATATACATACATACTAATATATAATAATATAAAATAACTTATTATAATATACATATTTAATAATATACATATATATGATAATATATAATAATTATAATAATATATATGAAATAATAATATATTATAATTATATATATAACAATTTATTATAATAATAATATATAATAGTAATATATAATAATAATATATGTAATAATAATATATTATAATTATATATGTAACAATATATTTAAATAATAATATATTATGTAATAATATATATAATAATATATAATAGTAATATATATTAATTATAATATATAATAATAATAATAATCATAATCATATAAGTATATATAGAAAATAGTAATAAATATAATAATTATATATAATATATAATATATAATATATAATAATTATATATATAATAATATATATAATAATATTTATAATATTATATAAATAATAATTATATACATAATAAGATATATAATAATAATAATAATATATACATGCTATTATATATACATACATATACATACATACTGTATATGTACATAATGTATACATATATACATATACATATACAAATACAGTATGTTGATTGGGAAATTTAAAAACTTATATCAGAAAACATGTTTTTTATGTTTTCAAAAAACTCATTTTAAACATAGCTTTTGAGTTTGAAACTTTAAAATGAGTTTTCGAAAAATTTGTATCCAAACAAAATTATCCTATGTTTTGATTTATTTTTTGATATATCGGATAGAGCCAAACGGCTCCAGCCATCAAAAAATATATTAATCAATAAAAACAGTTAAGTTACAGATAAAGATACAATGGTTTTACAAGTAGTAAAACTGAAAGACAAATACAAAAAATAAATCAATGAACAGCTGAATGGCGCGCCAAAAAGAGAATAGCGAATCAAACGAGGCACCGCACTGAGCAAAAAGGGGGGCGGAGCAATCGGCTAGGAAAACCAAGCAACTGCTGGAGCGAAACAAACTAGCCGCACCCGAATGTGGATCAGGACCAAGCGACTGAGCCATGATACAGAAGGCCAATCCTCCCCTCACGAAGACATCCAACTCCACTAGCAGTCCAAGGGAACTCTAGCGGCACAAAAGAGTCAAAACTGACTGCCTGCAATAAAGATGGCATAGAGGAGCCAAAACTCAACAGTGCACAAACTGATGAGCTGACACAGAAGCTGCTTTCCTCGCAAGAATACGGGCGCTCACTCGAATCTGCAACTTATTAAAGACTTTCTTATTGTATCTCCGCTTCACGGGGGGAAGGGCAACCTCCTCCGATGGGGACAAAATAGCCGCATGGTCAGATGATCCAGCTATGACTTTGATGAGGCAAGAAGGGGTAAAGAGAAAACTGGGTGCAACCGAAGATGATATTGGGATGGAATTAGTAATAGAGGAACAGTGGGGAAAGAAGAGTCATCAATAAGCAGAGAAGACTTAAGGTGAAAAGAGTGCGGGATATGTTTAAACTCCATCAGGAGCTGATTGAGCCAAGATTGAATCCCTAAATGTTGATACAATGAGAATAAACATCCTGGAAAATGAAACGAGAACGTAATACATTTGGGAGAAGAAATCTTCACAGCGCAAGGAGGATAATAAACTAAAGAAGGGACTTTAAAATTGACAATAGCCTTGCTAGTATGCAGTAGGGGGTCAGAACTGCAGCAATGCAGAGCTTGCCCCCTCGCACAACTAGACCAAGAATGAGAAGAGAAATAGGATTTAAACAAGCCAGAATTTTTGTCCAGCTTCCAACTCAATGAAGTAGCCACTGAGTTAGAACGGGGACGAGCCTTGTAAGAACCCACATGAGGGTAGGAGACAAGTTTCGTATAAACCTTCCGGTCCTTAAAAAAGTTAGCAATATTAGGAGGTTGAAGAGTAGCAATAGAATCACAATAAGGAGAGAAAGAAGAACTCAAGTTCATAGCTGGTAGAGAACCAACAACAGAGGATTCGAAATCTTTTCTAGTATCAATTCTGAGCTTTCTAGCCAAGCCGGCATGCAGCTTGCGCTTTAAGAGGGGGTAGTTAATAAATGAGAGTAGTTTGGCCGGTAAGGTATGGCCTCTGGGCAAACCAAGGAGTTTTTGAACGGAGAAGCATCGACTGCGAGGGTGACCGAACTTATCACAGAAAATACACTTAATTTTATTCGCACACTCCCGTTTAAAATGTCCAGGAAGAAGGCACCTGAAACAAACCAGGTCGGACCTACGAGGGGGAGGAGAATTAGAGAAGATGGGGGAGCACCGGGACTGATAGGTGCTAGCCAAAAGAGGAGAAGACAAGTCCCACTTCAACTCTTGAACGGTATCTAAACTGAAAAGGCCAGCTTTGGATCCGATGATAATCATAGTGGAAGCCAGCCCAAGATAGGCTTAAAGCAATACTCCTATAGAGGAAGGGTACTGGATAGTGGAACCACTAACAGTACAGATCCAATCCCACCCAATCCCACCAAAACAGCACCACCAAAGAGCAACCCAATGCTGCACAACGAGGGGCAACTTCACCCTCCAAGAAGAGAGGAAAAGAATGGAGATAAAATTGGATTGGAGAGGATAAAACAGAACAACCGAAGTGAACAAGCTCTTGGTCAGAAAACAGCTACGAGCTGAATAAAACACTAACTGTACTGATCCTCGGGGGAAGGGGATCACAATGCAAGAATAAAACAATCGGGCAACCCGAAAGTACCACAGTTCGGTGGAAACCACACGGCGCTCAGAAGACACAGCAATGCACAATAAAAGCCCCAACGACTCACCCAAAAAGAACTCTACCAGAAAATAAAGCTAACAACTAAAACGGTCGAAACTCACAGTGATCGGTTAAAAGGATGGCCTAGAACGCTTCGGGAGAGGGAGCGTCACTGGAAAGATACTCACCGTGAAGGGAATTTCCAGCGAACGGGTGAAGAAAGAGCATCACCGGAGGGAGGCGCAAAAAAAACTGAGCGGGGACCACCGCGCAAGCCCTGGGGAACAAGATCGCCAAGGAAGCTCCAAGGGGAGCTCGGAGTGAAGCTTAGCGCTGGGGAGCACGGATCGAATCTCGAGGGGGAGGAACAGTAACGCGAAGGAAGGGGAGGAGAGGAAATCGATGGGGGCAGATGTAACACCCCGTAAAATTTAAATGACAATTTTGCTCTCGGGTGTTACGCACGTGCATTTTGTACTGTTATTGATTATATCCATAACGCATTTTGATTTTTATTTTGAATTCTAATTATTTATGCAATCCCGTATTCTTAAAATTCCCATTTGAGACAACTCAAATGCTAAATTTCAATCTTTGAGTTTTACGCGCTTTTTACGTATTAATCGATGCACGTGTCGATTCTGGACATTCCACCGTTACGTGCAAAGTTTTCGATGAGTTTCAATTATTTATTTTTATAAACATGTTTAAATTCATTTTTTGTAAAAAGAGTTCAATTTTTGTCTATTATGATTAAAATAAATTTTTACGTGCAATACACGTGTGTTCTGTATGTTTGAGTATATCCTAGAAAATATATATTAAATATACTTTATGTTGCATTCCAATTAGTTATAAATATTTTTCAGTTCACAAAATCAATTTTTGTATTTTTGAGATTTTACGGGCGACGCACGTATTTTGGTGCACGTGTTTAAGCGCGTTCTTCTTCAAATTAAATTTTCATGAAATTGTGAGTGTCTATTTTAATTGTGCAAGAAATGTATAATTTTAAAGTTAATTTTTTATATTTATTACATATATAAATAGTTGTTTAAAAGGATTAATTAAATAATTTATTTTTGGGTGTACACAAAGCACGTGCACGTGCACACGTGCGATGTGCACACATTTATGGGGGCCGGGCTGTTATTAAAAGAGGAAAAACTAAATTTTGGATTTTAAAGTAGGAGGGAAAGCATGTTTTAAATTTTGGAAATGGGAGTAGTGGTGAGGTAGTTTCTCAAGTCATGGGTGGTTATGGCAACTTCCAAATTCATCCTAGCCCTTAATCTCTAACTAGTTGATCAATCCTAGCCATCAATTCTCCTTGATTTTTAGTATAAATATCCCCTCCCCCCTCCATGGCTAGTTATTCTTGTGCTAAATAATTCTTCCAAACCTATAGTTCAATACTCAATCTAGTAGTTATTTTTAGTGAGTTAAAAGATTGAGTTGTGTGTGGGAGTTGTGCTTGCAACTCAAGGGGAGCAGAGGCCGGCATTCGAAGAGAAGAAGCTTTCGGTTTTGGCAAGGAGCTAGGAGGAGAAGGATCTATTTGTGCATTCTAAGGGATTTTTTTCTAGGAGCTTTCTATTCGTGTTTCTTCAACTTTAGGTGGGTGTTTCTTAAATGCTTTCTAATTTAGGAATATAAATTTGCATGATAGATGATATATAAATTTATTTGGTTGAAATTGAATTGATTGCATGCAAATTAATGTAGAAATGGATCGGTAAATCTTGATTGGTGTGGTAGATGCAAATTGCTATTCCATTTCTAAATAATTATGATTGTTAGTTGAGATGCTAGGATTGAAATGATTTTGATGCATGTTGAGACATGATTGGAATAATGCAAACTTGTTGTTGGTTGAGAATGTGGCAAAGAAGTGTGATTATAATCTCAAAATATTATTTATATAAGTATAGAGATTTTTGTAAAGTAATTTTGATAAAAGAAAACAGTTTATTTGAAAATTGATTGAATATGTGTTTTGATGCATTTTAAGGATTTGATTGGAAAAAGAGAAACTTTAGAATTTGATAACATATACGATATTGTTTTTAAAAGGAATATATTCTGGAAATGATCTATATTTTTATATGGAAGTACAAATCAATTAAAAGGTCGAAAATATATGCAGGCTAAAATTGGTGTAATTGACAGTCGACTGTTTACCTTCTACAGTTGACTGGCAAGTATAAGAAATTCGGTTTTCGTCGGCAGGACAGTCGACTGACTACTTTCACAGTCGACTGCTGCTGTACTGAATTTTGATGTTTGAGTTTTTAAAGTATTCGCGGAACAGTCGACTGATACTGTCACCAGTCGACAGAACCAACTATGTTATTTTGATGTTTTGAAGTTTCGTAAAACAATCGACTGATTCTTTATCAACAGTCGACTGATACCGACTGAGATGTTTTGATGTTCGCTAGACAGTCGACTGACCCTGTCGCCAGTCGACTGAGCCGAACTGGTTTTGGTTCTTGGTTTTTGACAAATGAAGGGTAAATAAGTTGAATATGAGATTTTATGATTATTAATTTTTGTCTGAGTTTTATTGTGAAATGCACACCAGGATATGAAAGAGGAAATTGAAAAAGTTATCGAATTGAATGGTTCTCATGTTATGAGATTATAAAAGAAATGTTTTGAAAAAGACTTGTGAACAAAAGAAATGGAAATGATTATTGAGATTGATTATGAAATATTGTTGATCTCTAGAAAGAGATAGTTGTTGGAATCTAGAGGCTAGGCGAGACCCTATTGACCGGCAGTATTATTTATGATTTTGAGAGCTAACCATTGAGGGTTTAGTGTCTCTCGAGAAGTAGCCAGGTAGGCTGACTGTCTCTAGGTTGTGATGATTTTCTTTTTAAAACAATTTTTGTAAGGCTGTGATGGAAGTAAGAGAAAAATACAAGTATGAGGGTTATTGGGTGGGTGTTGTGAGGGTATGCACAGGCTGTCTTCACGATACATCGTGACATGACGTGGATACTACTCCAGAGTACCATCCCGGTAGTAATGCTTGTGGGATGTTTGGTGACTGCAAGAGGATCGTGTGCCATGAAGTGAGGCTGAATTACCACAGGATGTCTGCTTGATGAGTCATGTCAGCGATGTGATTCTCCTCCAGGTTTTCTGTACAAGTGCTTGCAATCGTAGAACATCTATGATACTTACCGAAATTACAGATAGATACATAGTGAAGATGTGATGAAAGTAAGAGAAAAACATTGAGTATGAGAGCCATTGGATAGCAGCGAGAGCGTATCCCAGGATGTCCCATGATGAGTCTGGGCGAGGATACTGCTCTAGAGTACCGTCCCGGTGGCGACGCTCGTGGGATGTTTGATGACTACAGGTGGTGTCATGTCTATGGTAGGAGCTGAATTACCACAGGATGTCTGCATGATGAGTCATGTCAGGCGATGGGATTCCCTCCAGGGCACTTAGATATGAGTTCGTACGTCAGAAAACATCTAGGATACTTACCATAGTTACAGTAGTAGATTAAGTCATGACGAGGGATTGAACCCTACAAGATGAAGAACGATTAAGGGCTTGCCCTCGGACCTATGTAGTATGGGATGCATAGAATCCGAACAAGTGCGCACTAGTGTCATGTAATATAAATATCTGCATAAAGGACTAAGTGCACCGCACAACACGACATCAACAGAATAGTCCTTTTGTAGCTTTGTTTGTGATCAAGTTTGTGTTTGCTAAAGTATTTAAGAATCGTTATACTATTTCCGGCATAGAGAGGATGGCCGTGTATAATTTTTCGTCAGTTGTAAGCAACTGACGTGCCCACAGTTTTATATGCAGGAATTGGAGTTACATGAAGATATAAAGATGATTGATGCTGTTGATTCCTTAAATAAGTTGTAACAATTGTACATTTATTATTGTTGTATTAATTGATTCCGCTGCATATTGATATAAAAGAATCTGATGTAATTATTGTTGAAATAAAAGTTTTAAATTCCTTGTAAAATTGTACGAAGGAAGTGAAAATATCATGTGGAAATCTCGAATTCAGTTGTTTTTGGAATTCGGGGTGTTACAGAGTGGTATCAGAGCTATGCTTCTAAGTAGTACAAATTTATAAGGAACGTCAACCTAGAAGTGGACATTAGAGTGTGAGTTCAGTTTATAGAGATTTAAATGTAAGTGATTTATATTTGTGTTGCTCTATAGGCTGATGTTTTCTCTTTCCTTTCCCTATTTGATGGTTGGAGTCATGAATGGAAGTTGTTATTGAATTTACATGCATTCATGATGCTCTCCTCGTATACATTGATTTGAGATTATATGCGAGCTCATTTTCTCTGGGTATCAGAGTGGCGCAATGGAAGCGTGGTTGGTTTGAACCGTCATTCATGATACCTTACACATAAACACACTTTCCCTTCAAATTATTTTATATGGATTTTCATCATGGTACTTTTCAACATTTAATATTTTCCAAATAAATATTTTCCTGTACTATTAAATCATATTAATGCCTAGTATTTTGTCGATTTTCCTTAGTCTTGATCTTATTGAACTTATTTTAATTGTCTCTCAATCTTAAAGTTTTGTCTTTCGTGTTTTATGTCACCTTATATTCATCTGTCCATATGTGCTATTACTTTACGTATTTTGTTAAATCTATATTACAACCATTATTTTCATTTATTATTACATTTTGAATTTTGCTTGTGAATTTTGCTTATGTGCATTCATTTTACATGATTTGATTTTGTGATACGATATTCTTTCAGTATCTTACACTTCCCCCTATACTTTAGTGTATTTTAACAAGATTGAAATATTTTATCCGTA
Source organism: Hemerocallis citrina (assembly GCA_017893485.1). Classification (NCBI taxonomy): domain Eukaryota; kingdom Viridiplantae; phylum Streptophyta; class Magnoliopsida; order Asparagales; family Asphodelaceae; genus Hemerocallis; species Hemerocallis citrina. The sequence goes on along the minus strand of CM030361.1, from coordinate 218,902,246 downwards.
TAAATACAACATACTAATTTGAGTTATTGTCTGCATTCAATATTATTGTTAGTACATATTATCTACTAATTTATTTGTTATATTCATTAATTCTGTAACTTACGCTATTCATACTTTACTCTATCCTCCAATTTTAAATTGTCTTTAGATTCTTGATTACTACATATGTTTTCCATTGGATTTTTATATGTGTCATGTATTTCAAGATACTTACTATACATATAATTTCACCGTCTTCCAATTATTACATTACTATTTTTATGCATAATTGTTTGTGTCAAATGTCCTAAAATGCTACACTACATCATTATTGTTTGCAATTTTATTTCTGACATGTGCATATATTTTACATTATTTTAGTGTTATAAATAATTTTTTCATTACTACTAATTAGTACCCTCTATGTTTGAATATGTTCTATGCACCTTGTTTGATATTTCATCGTGTAACTTCTTTTACTCCTATTTTTATATCATTGATTTCAAATATAAACACCATAATTTATTAAACATCCCATATCTAATCTAAGTATACATGGAAGATTACATCTTTCCATCTTCCGCTTTGGTGCAACTTAATGTCGAGAAGGCAAATATGCAACTAGACATTATTGGATGCAAACTGCAACTGGAGGTCGGGGAGGCAAAATCTGCAACCGAATGTCCAGAAAGCAAACTGCAACTGGATGTCGGTGAGGCAAAGTTTGTAACAAAATGTCCAGAAGGCAAACTGCAACCGGATATCGTAGAAGCAATTATGCAACTTGAGATTGAGATGGGCAAGTCTGCTGTTGGATACCAGTGAGACGAACCTACACCAGAAGGAAATATTATACTTAGATGACCCCTACCTTGGTTTCCTATGGTATTCACTTACAACTATTCTATTTTTGGTACTAGCTTATACTATTTGATAATATTTTGCAACCTAGCATTATACTGTTTATACTGATTTCATATATATCAAACTTTCCTATTTACCGCTTAATCTCAACTATCTTGCCGTCTTCTTTGTAGTACTTTGTATTTTATGTGAGCTAGTATTTCATACAACTTTATTGTATTTTTCTATTTTAAATTTGGTGGCTACTCACCTAACAGTTTTATTTATTATACTTCTGTTATAATTCATGATTCACTTCTATATAATTAGTTTTGCATTGTTACTACCATAATATATTATTTTCTCCTACACATCATTTATAAATTTTGTATCATGATGATGTTGTTTCGCCCTATAATTTCCGTCTATGTATATACATAATTTTGTATGCTGATTTTCTTGGTCTACTTGATAAATCGAAATTACTTGAATTTTTGCCTTTTTCATTGTTATCATACATATATGATTATTGTATTTACTTTACAAATCACCTTATGATATCAATTTATATACAAAATCATTTTTTTTTCATTGTCTATACTTTTCTTTATTATATAACTAGTTTTCGCACTACCTTCAATGGTACGATTTACTACTACGATGTCTTGTTTGACTGCTACAAATCATTTATAATTTTCATATCATACTATTTATTTCACCTCTATAATATTTCGCCTATGCGAGTATGTGATTTTGTAAGTTGGTTTTCTCACTCTATCGAATAACTCGAAAGTATTTCGATGTATGCCTAATTTTCAAATTGTATGTATAATTATTAAAGTTACCTTACAAATTATTTTATGATACTAATTTGCATACAGGATTATTTTATGTTTTGTATACTTTTACGATATTTCCTTCTCATATATTCTCAAATTGTTAAATTGCTAGCTTTGTCGTATAGCACCAATTCGGTTTGCGACTTTCTACCATTTATTACATTGATGAATTTTTAGTATTGAATCTATTTATAAAAATTGATTATGCTTATTGCATTGTTTTCCGAACTATTTCAAAATTAATGATTGAGTTTATTTATCATTTTACCTAATGGTTTACTTAACAGTATTTTGTATGAAAACTCCTTTTCAATATATACGATCCTTTATTGCCGCGTTAATTTTGTTATGCTACTTTCTAGATTCATGTTCTGTTCTTATAAAATTTTGATATTCATAATTTTCTTAAATAAATTTTTGTCTTATTCCTCCACATTGCTTACTTTTAAGCTATATGTATTTTCTTAATGTTTGTAGTTTTCTATAGGTTATACTGATATTTTCTTTGGTGTGTGCAAAATACAGCCTTTACCATAGTGAGTTCCGGGGACGGAACTGTTCTAAGGGGGGGAGAGTGTAACACCCCGCAGAATTTAAATGATAATTTTGCCCTCGGGTGTTACGCACGTGCATTTTGTACTGTTATTGATTATATCCATAACGCATTTAGATATGTATTTTGAATTCCAATTATTTATGCAATCCCGTATTCTTAAAATCCCATTTGAGACAACTGAAATGCTAAATTTCAATCTTTCAGTTTTACGTGCTTTTTTACGTATTAATCGATGCACGTGTCGATTCTGGACATTCCACCGTTATGTGCAAAGTTTTCGATGAGTTTCAATTATTTAATTTTATAAACATGTTTAAATTCATTTTTTGTAAAAAGAATTCAATTTTTGTCTATTATAATTAAAATAAATTTTTACGTGCAATACACGTATTTTCTGTATATTTGAGTATATCCTAGAAAATGTATATTAAATATACTTTATGTTGCATCCCAATTAATTATAAATATTTTTCGGTTCACAAAATCAATTTTTGTATTTTTGAGATTTTACGGGCGACGCACGTGTTTTGGTGCACGTGTTCAAGTGCGTTCTTCCTTCAAAATAAATTTTCATGAAATTGTGAGTATCTATTTTAATTGTGCAAGAAAAGTATAATTTTAAAGTTAATTTTGTATATTTATTACATATATAAATAGTTGTTTAAGAGGATTAATTAAATAATTTATTTTTGGGTGTACACAAAGCATGTGCACGTGCACACATGCGATGTGCACACATTTATGGGGGTCGGGCTGTTATTAAAAGAGGGAAAACTAAATTTTGGATTTTAAAGTAGGAGGGAAAGCATGTTTAAAATTTTGGAAATGGGAGTAGTGGTGAGGTAGTTTCTCAAGTCATGGGTGGTTATGGCAACTTCCAAATTCATCCTAGCCCTTAATCTCTAACTAGTTGATCAATCCTAGCCATCAATTCTCCTTGATTCTTAGTATAAATATCCCCCCCCCCCCCCTGGCTAGTTATTCTTGTGCTAAATAATTCTTCCGAACCTATAGTTCAATACTCAATCTAGTAGTTATTTTTAGTGAGTTAAAAGATTGAGTTGTGTGTGGGAGTTGTGCTTGCAACTCAAGGGGAGCAGAGGCCGGCATTCCAAGAGAAGAAGCTTTTGGTTTTGGCAAGGAGCTAGGAGGAGAAGGATCTATTCGTGTATTCTAAGGGATTTTTTCTAGGAGCTTTCTATTCGTGTTTCTTCAACTTTAGGTGGGTGTTTCTTAAATACTTTCTAATTTAGGAATATAAATTTGCATGATAGATGATATATAAATTTATTTGGTTGAAATTGAATTGATTGCATGCAAATTAATGTAGAAATGGATCGTTAAATCTTGATTGGTGTGGTAGATGCAAATTGCTATTCCATTTCTAAATAATTATGATTGTTAGTTGAGATGCTAAGATTGAAATGATTTTGATGCATGTTGAGACATGATTGGAATAATGCAAACTTGTTGTTGGTTGAGAATGTGGCAAAGAAGTGTGATTATAACCTCAAAATATTATTATATAAGTATAGAGATTTTTGTAAAGTAATTTTGATAAATGAAAACAGTTTATTTGGAAAATTGATTGAATATGTGTTTTGATGCATTTTAAGGATTTGATTGGAAGAAAGAGAAACTTGAGAATTTGATAACATATACGATATTGTTTTTAAAAGGAATATATTCTGGAAATGATCTATATTTTTATATGGAAGTACAAATCAATTAAAAGGTCGAAAATATATGCAGGCTGAAATTGGTGTAATTGACAGTCGACTGTTTACCTTCTAGAGTCGACTGGCAAGTGTAAGAAATTGGGTTTTCGTCGGCAGGACAGTCGACTGACTACTTTCACAGTCGACTGCTGCTGTACTGAATTTTGATGTTTGAGTTTTTAAGTATTCGCGGAACCGTCGACTGATACTGTCACCAGTCGACTGAACCGACTATGTTATTTTGATGTTTTGAAGTTTCGTAAAACAATCGACTGATTCCTTGTCAACAGTCGACTGATACCGACTGAGATGTTTTGATGTTCGCTGGACAGTCGATTGACCCTGTCGCCAGTCGACTGAGCCGAACTGATTTTGGTTCTTGGTTTTTGACAAATGAAGGGTAAATAAGTTGAATATGAGATTTTATGATTATTAATTTTTGACTAAGTTTTATTGTGAAATGCACACCAGGATATGAAAGAGGAAATTGATAAAGTTATCGAATTGAATGGTTCTCATGTTATGAGATTATAAAAGAAATGTTTTGAAAAAGACTTGTGAACAAAAGAAATGGAAACGATTATTGAGATTGATTATGAAATATTGTTGATCTCTAGAAAGAGATAGTTGTTGGAATCTAGAGGCTAGGTGTAACACCTCGAATTTGTAAAATACCGAAAATATCTATTTTATATATTTGGAGTGCTGAAAACTATTTTTGGGATATTTTATTTAAATATTGATACGGGTATGGATATTTGTGGTAGATTAATATTATTGATATATTGGAGCTACGAGTTGAAATCTTATGGGAAGAGATTGTTTATTTTATTTTATAATTTTGAAGGATTATTACGAGGTAGTTTAATGTATTTTGTATTGTTTATGATATTAAAGTAGAGATTGGGGCTTATTTGAAATAATTTTGGAGATGTGGGCTTATATGAAATACTTCTATTTATTTATTTATTTATTTATTTAACAAACCCCCCCCCCCCCCCCCCCATCCCCTTTCTTCTTCTTCCCTTCTTTCCTTTTTCCTGAACCCGATCGCAGGTTCCTGCCGAAACCCATTTTCGGCCCCAACTTCACCCCACCCAAATTCACTCCAATATTTCATGGTTTTCAAGTTAATTTTAGGGGATGGCCTTGTGGAAGGTGCTCTAGCTCGTGGTAGCGTTGGATTTTTGAAAGGATTCCAAAAAGGTAAACCCTAGAATTTATTTTTGTATAAAATTTAGTGTGATTAATTTATTTTGAATAAGAGTGTTATGGTAGGGAGATTAGGAGATGTTGGGAGAAGTAGAGATGAGAAATTAGCAGATTATCGGAGATTTTACAAGTTGCCTATAAGTTAGGGTTTTGGGTTTGTGAAAGAGAATTAAATATGTAAGAATTAGTTAGTAAAATATTAGTTAAACTATTAGAATATTTGGGGGTAATTCTAGTTATTGTTTTGGGAATAAAAACCCCCGTAGGAATTTTTCTATTACGTGCATTGCACGTGTGTATCCCAGACATTCAATAAAATGTCTGTGTGCTATTAAGATTAGTGTTATTATTTTCTGTGGCTGGTTCGGATGTCTGAGCCTTGATTGCTTTGAAATTTTGATAATAGGAGACATTAGCGACTTAGGATGCGGGATGGCGAAATGATGCTTCGAGTCTTCACGGGTTATTATGTGAGTATGATCTTTTTATTTTATATGCATAATGTGCTATGATTTGGTGTGTGAGGTGTGAAGTGTATTGAGTATGGAAAAGTTTATGAGTAGAATACGGAGTAAATTATGAGGTGTAAGAAATTAGTATATATATGTATGGGAGTGTGTTGTTGCTTGTAGATAAATATTTATATGCTTCGGGGTTGTAATGAGTAGATTTATGTATGTGAATGTATGGGGATGTGTGATGTGTGATCTCATGATTGATGTGATGAGGTGGAACGCATGGCGTATATGATATGAGTCATATGGTGTATGTGTGATATGCGGGTGATAAATTGGGAATTTTATGTGATATTGTGATGTGAAATAAATATGGTGTGTGCGTGACGGGTGAGTGGAAAATGGAAAGTTTATATGATATCAGTGAGAGTAATGGCTTGTGTATGTCTATGAATTTCATGGAGTTTATATGCTTTCATGTTATGTTATAACGGTGAAATTAAGAGTATAAAGGAGTTATATTGTAAATGAGTTATTTGATAAAGGAGCTATACTGTAAAGGAGATATACCGTGATATATTATAAAGGAGTTATGTTATACAGGAAATATATTTATTTATGGAGTTATATTATAAAGGAGAGATATATATATGGAGAAATATTATAAAGGAGATTTATTATAAATGAATATATGTAGATATTTTATTAAAGGAGTTATTATATTAAAGGAGTTTTATTAAAGGAGTTGTTATTATAAAGGAGTTATTATAAAGGCATCCTATTATAAAGGAATCATATTAAAGGAGTTGTTATATTAAAGGAGTTATTTTATAAAGGAGTTATATATATTGCCCCAAATTATATATGGGGAACAGGAGTTATATATATATAATGATATTGCCCCAAATTTTATATTTGGGGAACAGGAGTTATATTGTGAAGGAGTATATAATAAAGGAGATATGTATATGTATATAAAGGAGAATTAAATATTACAGTGCCGCACAATCTCCCGGGGTTTGGGCTAGACCCCACAGGCCCGGGATACACCCGGGAACAGCTGTTATATTTATATTGCCCCAAATTTTATATTTGGGGATCAGGAGTTATATATTGCCCCAAATTTATTTGGGGATCAAGAGTTTCCCTCGTTGGTATAGGGCCAGGAGGAAGACGTAGCCTCGGACGTGTAAGACTCTGTGTGAGCATCGATCCGCATGTTATATTTTGTTTTTGACTAGCCTTTTGGCTTTAGTCTTGGTTGGACAAGCGCGCAACTGTACTTTCAATCCAGCCCACAAATGGTAAATGCTTAGGACACCTGGATCTGGGTGATGTGGTGGGTTAGCGGGATTGAAATGTACGGGATGGGAGGCACAGAGATCCCTGTGTTGTACGAGGAGGTCAGTTGTGTGGGGGCACTGAAAAGGAGAAAATATAAAGGTGTATATGTGTATTGAAAGAATGTATATGTATATAATGATATTGATGATATGATATATTACAGAGACTATTTATAGTATGGGAGATGTGAATATACTATGGGAGATATATATGTATATATTGGCATTTGGTTTGAGATGTGATGTGATATTACCCAGACTATGTATTTGGGGTGCGGTGAGTATTACCCAAGCTATCGGCTTTGGGGTGTGATATGTGATTGCTCAAACCATGTTTGGGATATGGAGTATATTGTGATACGAATGAAAATGAAGTTAATGGCATTTTGTGTTATAAGTTATATGATAATGCTGCGATGAAATGTAAGCCAATTGTTATGTGCACTGAGGCGTTATGTTTTGTGTTGTAAGACATGAATTAATGTGATGTTATGAGAAGAAATGCACATGTTCATGAGGTGATACGTGATATAATACAATAAGATCAATACCTGTACTATGAGGTTGGTAATGAAAATGGTTATTAAAGAAAGTATGCTGTGTTATAAGTTGGTGTGCCTTGAAATTGTGACTAGGAACTACCCGCCTGCTATTTCGGAGGAAATAGTGGGAACTACCTGCCTAGGCACAATTTTCAGGATGAATGAATGAATTGATATGCTAGTTGTATTGTGAGTTGGAAATAAAAGTAAAGTAATTCGTAAGATGAGGGTGAAATAGGCTATATGATGACATTGGAATGAAAAAAAAGTAAAAAGTAAATTATAATGGGAATAAGAGTTAATATGTTACGTGATGTTCTGTAAGTTATGGTTAAGTGTGATATCTCGAAATGGGATGAACCTGTTGTCTTAGATTGAACCAATGTGGTATTAGGAGACTGAATAATGTGATAATACGTGGGGTGAATATGTTATTAGGAGACTAAGCATGGGAAAGGTTATGCGATTAAAATGAATGCAATTGAGGATATACGATGAAAATGAATAGTATGAAGAAAAGGAGGTAGTGACCTTATGTGACTATTTTGTAAATAAAGAAAGGATGAGGTGATGGAAATTGTGAAAAGATAGAGTATTAGCGTTAGAAAGTTCAAAATGAAAAGTAATGGAGTATGAATTAATATGTTGCTATGTAATTGAGTGTGAACAGAAGGAGTTGTATGTATATATACTCATATATATACACCGTTACATGTTAGTATGATGCATATAGTGAAATTATGGATTTATACAGATGGATACAGGTTTGCAGAATACTTTGATATAGATCCGTATGTATGACGAGTTATGTGCGAATTTCAGGTTGAATATTTTTATTTGGATATTCGTAAGTTTTAGATTATTTTCTTTTCATTATTTAATTTATTTTTGAGTTTAGTAAATTATACTCACACCAGAAATGGCTGACCCTTAGTGTTTGGGGGGTCAGGGGAGTCCCAGGACAACCCTAGATCCCCTACTGATACAGGTCCTCAGCAGTGCAGAGGTGAGGCATAGATTCGTAGTATGGAGATTTACTTTAAAATTTTTGTACAAATTAGCTTTGTGAATAGTTAAATTTATGATTAAAATTGTAATCTGAATGTGTATGCATGTATATGATGATGATGAGTATAGTGTGGGGTGATATGGTATGTTTGTGACCCGTACCCATCTCGTTGTGGAGTACCGGGCTCTGTGGTAGGTTTTACAAAGATTTTTCTAAAATTCTACCTCGTTTTTCAAAGAAATTTCTAGTTTTTATTTGATATTTGATTATCCGTTATGAGTTTGGCCCCCAGAGCATTATATTATATTGCCTGTGTGTTTCTGCTCATTTTGGCCTGGGGAGCTCGTGAAATTATTGCCTGTATTGTGAGCTACGGAATTTTGAGCAGAATTCCGTAAGCTTTTGTGTTTCGGGGCAAAATTTACAGGGGAGACTCTTTCAAAATTTTCTCTGAAATATAACTTTCTTAGTTTATGATTAAAGTGATATAGAAATTGAAAGAATTGAGTTTGGAGTCAAAAAAAATTTAGGGGCATTACACTAGGCGAGACCCTAGTGACCGGCAATATTATTTATAATTTTGAGAGCTAACCGTTGAGGGTTTAGTGTCTCTCGAGAAGTAGCCAGGTAGGCTGACTGTCTCTATTGTTTGAATTAAGTCCGGTAGGGCAAGCTAGTTCTAGGTTGTGATGAATTTTTTTTTAAAACAATTTTTGTAAGGCTGTGTGGAAGTAAGAGAAAAACACAAGTATGAGGGCTATTGGGTGGGTGTTGTGAGGGTATGCACAGGCTGTCTTCACGATGCATCGTGACATGACGTGGATACTACTCCAGAGTACCATCCCGGTAGTAATGCTTGTGGGATGTTTAGTGACTGCAAGAGGATCGTGTGCCATGAAGTGAGGCTGAATTACCACAGGATGTCTGCATGATGAGTCATGTCAGCGATGGGATTCCCCTCCAGGTTTTCTGTGCACGTGGTTGTAATCGTAGAACATCTATGATACTTACCGAAATTACAGATAGATACATAGTGAAGATGTGATGAAAGTAAGATAAAAACATTGAGTATGAGAGCCATTGGATAGCGGTGAGAGCGTATCCCAGGATGTCCCATGATGAGTCTGGGCGAGGATACTGCTCCAGAGTACCGTCCCGGTGGCGACGCTCGTGGGATGTTTGAAGACTACGGGTGGTGTCATGTCTATGGTAGGAGCTGAATTACCACAGGATGTCAGCATGATGAGTCATGTCAGCGATGGGATTCCCTCCAGGGCACCAAGACATGAGTTCGTACGTCAGAAAACATCTAGGATACTTACCATAGTTACAGTAGTAGATTAAGTCATGACGAGGGATTGAACCCTACAAGATGAAGAACGATTAAGGGCTTGCCCTCGGACTTATGTAGTATGGGATGCATAGAATCCGAACAAGTGTGCACTGGTGTCATGTAATATAAATATCTGCATTAAGGACTAAGTGCACCGCACAACACGACATCAACAGAATAGTCCCTTTGTAGCTTTGTTTGTGATCAAGTTTGTGTTTGCTAAAGTTTTTTTAAATCTTTATTCTATTCCCGGCATAGAGAGGATGTCCGTGTATAATATTTCGTCAGTTGTAAGCAACTGACGCGCCCACAGTTTTATATGCAGGAATTGGAGTTACATGAAGATATAAAGATGATTGATGCTGTTGATTCCTTAAATAAGTTGTAACAATTGTACATTTATTATTGTTATATTAATTGATTCCGCTGCGTATTGATGTAAAAGAATCTGATGTAATTATTGTTGAAATAAAAGTTTTAAATTCCTTGTAAAATTGTACGAAGGAAGTGTAAATATCCTGTGGAAATCTCGAATTCAGTTGTTTTTGGAATTCGGGGTGTTACGGCAGATGAATCTACGAAGTCGACGACCCCGAACTGAGGGCGACACTTGCGTCTAGGAGAGCTCTACCAGACACCGTTGCAACGTGGAAGAGTCTGATGGGGCGAGAAAAGGGGTGGTCGAAAACGGTGGAGCGAGGGATAAAAAAGAAAAGGGTATGGAGAGCTCGGAGAAGCGAATAAATTTAATGAAGGGAGGAGGAGGAGGAGGAAGAGAGTAGAGGCGCCGGATCTGCGGGTTAAAGCTGACGGAAGAGAGGGAGAGCTAGTCGCCAGAGAGCTTTTCGAACAAATGTTATATAATATATATCTATGTTTTGATTTTAAAAACCAAAAACTGTTTTTAAACTCGATCCAAATGCACCCTTAACATTTAACAAAAAATCCTACAAAATACGTCTACTGATATTTGAATATTTTAATCCAGTAACAATTCACTTATAAGTCATTAACTCACTAACAGTTCATTTTAGTCAAGGAAGGAAAAGAAAATTGTTGCTATGGTTTCTAAAGTTTAAATTTGTCAATTCTTTCATGGGGTGTATAAACTACGAACCTGAAATAAACTACTAATTATTTCATGTGGTTTATAAACTACGAACCATGTGAAGATTGTGTATAAACAGTTATCTTAATTCACAATTATCAAAATTCCAATTGAAGATATATTTTCTTCCTTTTGTTCTTTATTGATAGGGAATTTTACTATTTGCATAACAGTATAATTGCAATTTAATTCATTAACAAATATAAAGTCAGATTAGTGGCTAAAGGGTATCGCCAGAAGGAGAGCTTAGACTTCTTTAACACTTATTCACCGGTTACGCGGATAACCTCCATAAGAATGTTGATAGCAATAGCGTCTATTTATAATCTTGAAATCCATCAAATGGATGTCAAGACAGCATTCTTAAATGGGGATCTCGAGGAAGAAATCTACATGGAGCAACAAGAAGGATTTGTTTCAAAGGGAGCTGAAAATAAAGTGTGCAGACTTATTAAATCCCTATATGTTAAACAAGCTCCAAAACAATGACATGAAAATTTTGATAATGTCATGATGAAAAATGGTTTTCGAATCAATGAATGTGATAAATGTGTTTATTACAATCAATAGGACAATTATGCGTGATTGTTTGCCTATATGTGAATGATATGCTAATCTTTGGTCATAACATTGAAGTTATTAAGACAGTAAAGAAAATGTTAATCAACCACTTTGACATGAAAGACTTAGGTGTGAGAGATATTATTTTGGTATCAAAATAATAAGAACACCAAGTGGCATTGAATTATCTCAAATACATTATGTGGAAAAGGTGCTTGAAAGACTCAATGAACATGGTATTAAAGGAGTATCAAATCCTTTTTCACCATCTGCAGTTTTACACAAAATACTGGTGAGAGTACAATGCAATTGAAGTATTCTCGTGTAATAGGTAGTTTAAATCGCATAAACTGTACGAGACCAGACATTGATTATGCAGTGTGTAAACTAAGCAGATACACTAGTAACCTAGAAAAAAGTCACTGGGCATCACTGCTAAGAGTACTTTGGTATTTAAAGAACACCACAAACTTTTCATTGCATTATGGTAGATATCCTGTTATTCTTGAAGGATAAAGTGATGCAAATTAGATATCAGATTCAGAAGAATCAAAATCCACAAGTGTTTGTTTTTACCCTAGCAGGAGCTGCTGTGTCATGGAAATATTCTAAACAAACGTGTATTGCTCGATCCACAATGGAATCCGAGTTCATTGCTTTAGACAAAGCAGTTGAAGAAGCTGACTGGCTTCACAACTTTTTAGAAAATATTCTAGTTTGGCCTAAACCAATGACAGTCATTTGTATCCATTGCGATAATCAAGCAGCGCTAAGTAGAGCGCACAATTTTGTATATAATGGCAAATCACGACATATTCGTAGACGCCATAATACTGTTCGACAGTTACTCTCAAATGGAATTATTTACATTGACTTTGTGAGGTCACAGGATAACTTAGCGGATCCATTTACTAAGGGATTACCCAGAGAGAAAATTAACTGTGCATCGAGGGGAATGGGCTTAAAAGCCTAAACCAATACAAGTTACCTTATACAAAAACCTAACTTGGCGACTGGAGATCTCACGGACCAGGTTCAATAGGACAACCAGTTATGAGTAACTCATTCAGTAATGCATTTGGACTCAGGTCCATCTCATTCCTATGGTGCGAAATAAATGCATGCCTACATAAGTATTAAAAAGGTTAAGCTTTGCTTTTAATGACGTCCATATCTCGAAAATCACAAGTGGAGTATTGTAGAATACTCTTTATGGATGTGGTCACCTATGTAAGTGTAAGCTGGGTCGACTCTATGAGAACTTTAAAAGTCTGGAGTTCTCTAAAACACACGTAGAACTAAGATTTGTTCAAAGCCAAAATGAACACAACCGAGAGATTGGATGTGAAGGATACAATGTTGTGTAGAGTTTATTGTTTGGGTATACACTAACAGCTGACGGTTCATGATGAAAAATTTCACCCATTAGCCAAGTATGTCCGATAAACTTTAACTAGGTAAGGTTCAAAGTGAAATAACTACCTATTCATGATGCAACATTGTTTCAAATGCACTCTGTGATATGTACCTTTTTTATGAGGAGAGAGACATGTCACGACCCGCTTTCCAAAAAGAGAATACAAAATACGGATACATGACTAAGCCCAGCGAATGATTTTCATCATCCATAAGCTGTTAGGATCTTTACAATATTTTACAAGAATATTCAGAGTCGAAAGCAAGAAAAGTCAACCAAGCATGCATATATGAATCAAAATACCAACAAGAACACTTGAAACCAAAATATTATAATCTCAAATAATCCAGACCTAAACAAGTCAATAATCCTAGGTCACATTGCCCAAATACAAATAATCCAAGTAATCAAGTACAATTGTTCAAATAAGGAACAAGAAATAAATAAATAAATATAGCAAAATCTCCAGCAGCTAGTATCTCATATCACCAACTCCATCTGACAACTATCTCCAAAATCTGCAATTTAATAAATTGCAGGAAGAGAAAAAAGAAAACAAACTCCCGTCAATACAAGTTACGGGCCGCTTGTAGTGCAGGATACAAGTACAAGGGAAAGAATAAACTACATAGTATGTGATATGGCTAAAAATAGGATTAAATCGGGACCGTTCACATCGGACACGAATCTTAAAGCTCAGGGGTAAAACGGTAATTTCACCTACTAACGGGTCTGAAATGGGAGCTGGGTCTTTCTTCACGACCCAATAACCCACGAACGGGTCCACCTCAACTGGGTACGGGTCCTAACCCAAAACACACCCAGTCCAGAAAAGATAGAATTAGGGTTTCTGATTAATCCTAATCAACGACTCTGATTCACATCTATCTTTTCACCGGGAATAAGGGATTACATTCCTAATCTGATTACGAGGATTTTATGCCTTATCAGATCACAGGAATCACATTCCTTATCTGATCCCATCGGCGACTATAAATACCCCACACCCATCTCCATTAAGAGGTAATCAATCTTTTTCTAGTTAAACGCTCTTTCATAATCATTTCTGGTTACTGACTTGAGCGTCGGAGGGTGCGTCGCCGGGATCAACCCCGGTGTCTCGCACTTCCTTGCAGGTGAACGGCGGGAGTCAACGGTCAAGCTCCGGCGGAACAGGTTAGGAGTTTGCTATTCAGGTTTTCCACGAACTCACAAATACTATCTGTTTGCCCTCACACCGAAATTAGCGGCAACAGATTGGCGCCGTCTGTGGGAAAACCATACGAATAGCCTCCGCCTCTTCCTCATCGACTAGCTCCTCTCCAGCCATGCCTCCTAGGAAAGTCAGGTCCAGAGGGTCCAACCGCGGGCCCAACCCCGCCGATCAGCAAGAGGTAGTCCCCGTCCAACCCGCTCCGCAGCAGGGACAACCCCCGCCTCAAGTGGAGGACCCTCTTCAACAAGATCAGCCTCCTCTTCAGAATCAGGAACCTCCCAAGGGTCCCACCGGTCCTCAGAATGCCGGTGCAGGGGGCTCCCGCATGAAGCAACCTCTCCATCAAGACCGCGTCTCCATACACAAAGCCTCTACGGATTCCATGGCCTTTCATAATCCTCAAAACCGGCAGAAGGTGGAGGACTTACGCCACCGTCTGGACGAGAAGCGGGCCCGAGAGGGAGCCTCCCGCCAACAACGTTCGGGTGAGCGATCCCCTCACCACCGAGACTACAGAAGATCCCCTGTCCGAAGGGGAAGGAGGGAGTCCCCCGAGCATTACAGAAGGAGGCACTCCCCCGCAGATCGGCAACAGCCCAGGAACAATGAGGCACCAATCACCCGTGCCGAGTTCCAGCAGTTCCAAGCAATGGTACAACAGGCACTCAACCTCCGTCAAAACCCTAATGAGCCGAAGGCCCCGTCCCCTCCTCCAGTCCGAAGCCCTCGCCGACGGTCCCCATCTCCTCGTCCCGCTCCTACCAACTCCCGGCGTACCCCAAGTCCTCGTCGCTCCCAAAGTTACCATCGCCGCAGCCCTCGCTCTCCCTCCTATGAAGACGAGTCTAGAGGCTCGGCTGATTACCGTCGGAGGGATGACGCCATGTATCGCCGTCTTCATGAGGTAGAGAGGCGCCTGGGTCAGATAGGTCGAGAAGAAGAGCTCAGGGGGAGGACCCTACGTCCTACTCGACCCCCTTTCTCCCGAACCATTGTGGATGCACCTGTGCCGTTCGGCTTCAAACCTCCCCAATTTGAGATTTACACCGGGGAGACTGACCCCGTTGACCACATTGAGAGCTTCAAGACTCTCATGCTCATCCACCAAGCTACCGATGCCCTGCTGTGCAAGACATTCCCTGCTACTCTCAAGGGCTCGGCTCGGGAATGGTACTCCCTGCCTCGCCCCGTCTTCCATATTCTCCTTCGAGCAGTTCGAAACACTCTTCATCACCCACTTCGTGAGTAGGAGGCACACGGAGAAGACCAGCATCTCACTCCTCCAGCTCAGGCAAGAGAAAGGTGAGAAGTTAAGAGACTATGTGAAGAGGTTCACAGCTGAAGCCAGGTCTATAGCTTCCCTCGACCAATCTGTCGCAACGGCCGCCTTCCAATCCAATGTCTTCAATTCCAACGTCCGCTCCTCTCTTGCTAAAAAGCCTCCACAGAACTTTGCCGACCTCCTTCTCAGGTGTGACAAGTACATTCGTGCCGAAGAGGCCGTCTACCTTCCAAGCTTCGGAGGGACTACCTCAGGGACGAAACGAAAGTTGACCGAAGAAGAAGAGGCTAAGAAGCTTCAGAAGGACGGCAATTGCCAGCCCCGCCCGACTCCTCGGTTTGAGAAGTTCACCCCCCTCATTGCTAATATATCAGAAGTCCTTATGGAGGTGGACAAGGAAGGACTACTCCGCGCTCCCCCAAGAATGAATACCCCTGGCAAGAAGAGGGACAAAGATAAGTGGTGCCGCTTTCACAGGGACCACGGCCACGACACGGATGATTGTCGGGCTCTCAAGGAGGAGATCGAAGAACTCATACAACGGGGGCACCTGATCAAGTTCGTCCAAAAAGAAGGGGCCAAGCTCCACCCCTGACCATCACCTCTTCCAAACGAACAGAAAGGCCCACCGAGCTTCAAGACTCAGCTCCTCCCAAGAGGTCCTCACCTTATTGTAGAAATAGGATTCTGATTTTCAATAAGGCCGGTGCTTGTAACTCGGCCAACAGCTTGTAATAATGGCTCGCCCAATTGGAGCAGCCACTTAGTTTATTTCAATAAAATTTTACATCTTTTCATTGAAAATTATTGCTCTTGCTTCTCTATCTCTCCGAGTCACGACTCTCTTAAATGGTGGGTTCGGAGTCCAGCTTCTTCTACATGGCTCCTCCCGCAACTCACTAAACTCTAACGATGGTTCCGGAGTCCAACACTTGGTTCGATTCTGCTTCGAATAACTTGCTCTTAAGCGGGTTAGAAGTGGTTCACCATTCGGAATTGCTCCCACAACCGTTGAATAACTCTAACGATGGTTCCGAAGTCCAACACTTGGTTCGATTCTGCTTCGAATAACTTGCTCTTAAGCGGGTTAGAAGTGGTTCGCCATTCGGAATTGCTCCCACAACCGTTGAATAACTCTAACGATGGTTCCGGAGTCCAACACTTGGTTCGATTCTACTTCGAATAACTTGCTCTTAAGCAGGTTAGAAGTGGTTCGCCATTCGGAATTGCTCCCACAGCCGTTGAACTTTTCTAACGATGGTTCCGGAGTCCAACACTTGGTTCGATTCTGCTTCGAATAACTTGCTCTTAAGCAGGTTAGAAGTGGTTCGCCATTCGGAATTGCTCCCACAGCCGTTGAACTTTTCTAACGATGGTTCCGGAGTCCAACACTTGGCTCGATTCCACTTCGCAAGTTCGCTGTTAAGCGAGCTAGAAGTGGTTCGCCATTCGGAATTGCTCCCACAACCGTTGATTCCCTCACTTAAATAACAAGTTCGGAGCTCACAACTCTCCCCTAGAGTTGCTCCTTGCACTCACCTTCAGAGAATGGGTCTTCCCAGCACCTCTTCCTAGCACCTCTTCTCCTAGGGGTTGAGCTCCTCTTCAAAAATCTCCAAAACCAAACAGAATGAGAGCAGAGCATCACCTCTTCCATATGCCGACTCATCCCCTTCATCAACTCACCGAGCTTCTCCTCACGCTCGAGCCGTCCGAACAGCCGAGCTACCGAACATCTCAGCCGAACGGCCGAGCCACTGAGCACGGAGGGGCGGAATCTTCAAGGAACACTTCCTCCAAAACGCCTCAGCGCCTCGGCCAACAGCACTGAGTCTCCGAGCCGAGGTGCCGAGGGTACCGACCCTTGTATATGGCAAAAAATTGCCCCGAGCCGATCTCACCGTTAGATCATCTCCAAATTCGCACTCAAGCATGATGGACGGATCAGATCGCGCCACGTCGCCACAAAACGACAAGATAACGTTTTCTCGAAACTCGTGCCTCTTGTCTTGTGATTCGCGCCACGATCGTGATCAATCGTCCAGATTGAGCCGCGTAGCTCGGATCTGCCAATCTACCCAACTGCGGAGCGGCGAAAAATGCACCTCGAAATCCGGGCTCGGATTCGCCGAACAAAGCAAGCAGATGAAGAGGAAGAAAGAAAAAGAGGCTAACGGTCGGGGTCGGATTCGATACCCACGGTCCGACCCATACCCTTCTTAGCTCCTTCATTCTTCTCCTTCTTCCCCAACACTTCTCCTCTTCTCCACTGTGCGGAAGAACAAGGCAGAGGAGAGAACCCAATTGCCTCTCCTCCCCTTCCTCTTCTCCTCTTCTCCACCGAGCGGAAGAACAAGGCAGAGGAGAGAACCCAGTTGCCTCTCCTCCCCTTCCTCTTCTCCTCTTCTCCACCGAGCGGAAGAACAAGGCAGAGGAGAGAACCCAGTTGCCTCTCCTCCCCTTCCTCTTCTCCTCTTCACCTCTCCAAAAAGTACCCAGCACTTCTCCTCTTCTCCACTGTGCGGAAGAACAAGGCAGAGGAGAGAACCCAAACGCCTCTCCTCCCCTTCCTCTTTCTTCTTAGAAGAGCTGCCGATCCGAGGTGCCGATCCGATCCGAAGTGCCGAGGTACCGACCTACCGAACAGCAAAGTGGAGAAAAATGCTCCTCAAAATCTGTGCTCGGATTGGCCGAACAAGAAGCAGATCCGAGGAGCTCAGATTTTCCGAACAAGAACCAGAGGAGAGAGAGAGGAAAAATCTCAGGGATCCGACGTGCCGATCCGAGCCGAGGTGCCGAGGTACCGACCCTCGTATATGGAGAAAAATCATCCCGAGGCGAAGTCACCGTCGGATCTCCCCAAAATTCGCGACAGAATCTGATGGACGGTTCAGATTGCGCCACGTCACCACAAAACGATAAGATAACGTTTTCTCGAAACTCGTGCATCTTGTCTCGTGATTCACTGCCACGATCGTGATCGACCGTCCAGATTGAGCCACGTAGCTCGGATCTCAAATCCGAGCTACCGACCTACCGAACAGCAAAGTGGAGAAAAATGCTCCTCAAAATCTGTGCTCGGATTGGCCGAACAAGAAGCAGATCCGAGAAGCTCAGATTTTCCGAACAAGAAGCAGAGGAGAAAGAGAAAAAATAAATAAAAAAAAAATAAAAAATTATAGGGCCGGGTTTGGACCCGTTAAGGACCAAACACAAACACTTTTCACTCTCCTCCCAGGCTCCCCTTCTTCTCCAACGGTTTGGCGCCAAAACCAACAAAAAAAGAGAACAACTCATCTTCTTCAAAACCCCGGTGCCGAACCCAACTTCTCACCAGCGCCGACGAGCACCATCAAAGCTCCAGAGCTCCCTCACTTCCTCTTCGAGCTCGCCATCCAACCGCCTCGCGACTGAGCTCCGAACTCGAGCTCCGTCTCCTTCGTCACGAGCTCCCCTCATCGAGCTCAACCACGTCTCCACACCGACGAAGCTCAGCTACAACGAGCTCCACCTCCGACGCTTCCGTAGCACCGAACCCATGGCCGAGCGCCGAGCCAAAGGACGAGTCGAACCCATTACTGAGCACCAAAGCTCCGACGAGTTCCATCAACTCCTCGCCAAGCCGAAGCTACAACTGCCTCGTCCACTATCACCTAGCTCCTCTCGGCACACACTCCTCGTCGAGCTCCGAGCTCCGAGCTCTCCACAAGCGAGCTCCGTGAGACGAGCCCCGAGCTCTCCACCAACGAGCTTCACAATCCCCAACGACGCCATCATCGACCACGGTCTGCCATGGCCGAGCTCCAGCACCCAACACTCACCTTCCACTCGCCGAGCTCCTCCGCACACCGAGCTCCACATCCGCTACCTCCGAGCGTGCCTCTTCTCCTCGCCGAGCGTGCACGAGCAGCCAAAGCTCACCATCGAAGCTCGGACCTTCGTCAGGCCCACTCACGGCCACTATCAACCTCCTCTTCGAAGCTCGTAGCCGAAAGCTCCCTCTTCATCGAGCTCGAGGCCGTCTCGACGAGTCTCCGAGCTCACCGTCGAAGCTCTCTCCTCCGACAGTCGAGCTCTACTCATTTCTTCGCCGAGCGTCCAAGCGAAACGAACCCAACAGGGAGCTCCTCCCTCTTCTCGAGCGTCGCCCTCAAGCTCTATCGTTGAACTTCCTTCGCCAAGCCATCGACAGAGCTCGAAGCTCCATCATACGGGCTCGAGCTTCAGAATATGGCAAGGTCGAGCTCCGACGAACACATTCATGCTCTCACACTAGCCGACCTCCCTCCGTCGTCGAGCCGAACCCAACTCCAAACGCAGCGCCACTCCAAGCTTCTCGCCTTCAACTGCCGAGCTTCTCCTCTAGAAGAACCCAACTTTTCGCCGAGCCCCTCCGACGACATCGAGCACGACCCATCGCCGAGCTTGCCACCTTCGTCGCCGAGCCCACATGAGCAGCCGAAGCACATCATCGAGCCTTTCCTCGGCGAACACCGTTGCCTCTAAAGCTCCACTGTCGAGGTCCAAAGCCGAGCTCACGAAGCTCCGCTGTCGAGGTCCTCTTCTCCCCTTCACTGCACCGAAGCTCCTCGCCCATCTCCTTCGTCAACTCGCCGAAGCTCCCCCTCTGTCCTCTAGCTCGAGTCGACACGAACGAAAAGAAGTAGAGTCGAGGAAGGAGACGAGACGAAAAGAAGAAGAAGCAAAACGAAGAAGAGAGCAGCGGAGAAGAGAAGAAGAGAAGAGAGCAGCGGAGAAGAGAAGAAGAGAAGAAGCAGCGAGGAAAAAAAAAAAAAAGGCCACGTGGCATCATCTCAAAGGTCGGACGTGCCGAACCGAGGGACCGAGGTACCGAGGTACCGAGGCTGTAAATTGAGAAAAAAAGTGACCGACCAACACGATCCGTCCGATCGTCTCAAAATTCGCGTCGCGACACGATCCACGCTCAAGAACGCGCCACGTGTTCCGATCGTGATCTTCCTCACGATGCGCGCAGATCTGATCATGATGGACTGCCAGAAACGTGCCACGTGTCCAGATCGCGATCTGCCTCACGATGCGCGCAGATCTGTTCATGATGGACGGCCAGAAAAGCGCCACGTGTCCAATCGCGATCTGCCTCACGATGCGTGCTCATCTGGTCATGATGGACGGTCCAGAAATCTGCCACGTGTCCAGGTAATATTTAAATTATTTATTTATTTATTTAATTGTTTTTTTTATTTAAAAAATCCGAAAAAAATATTGAAAAATCGGAAAAAAATTAATTAAAAATTCTAAAAATAATTATTAATTCAGAAAAATTATTTTTAAATTCTGAAAAAATAATTATCAAATTAGAATAATTAATTAATATTTTTGATAATTAATTATTTAATTCGGAAAATGAATAAAAAATTCAAAAAAATAAGAAAAAATTCAGAAAAATCTGGAAAAATCACCAAAAATCCAGAAAATTCTGAGAATATTTTTGGGCATTTTACAAGCCCATAATCACACTGTTACACCCCGAGCAAGATTCCAAACTCCCTTAAGAACATCGATAAAATCCCGTACGCCATCAAAACAGTAAAACTACTCCTCAAAGGCTGATCAAACTCAATCTTCGGGAGTGGGGGGCTCGTGATATGGCTAAAAATAGGATTAAATCGGGACCGTTCACATCGGACACGAATCTTAAAGCTCAGGTGTAAAACGGTAATTTCACCTACTAACGGGTCTGAAATGGGAGCTGGGTCTTTCTTCACGACCCAATAACCCACGAACGGGTCCACCTCAACTGGGTACGGGTCCTAACCCGAAACACACCCAGTCCAGAAAAGATAGAATTAGGATTTCTGATTAATCCTAATCAACGACTCTGATTCACATCTATCTTTTCACCGGGAATAAGGGATTACATTCCTAATCTGATTACGAGGATTTTATGCCTTATCAGATCACAGGAATCACATTTCTTATCTGATCCCATCGGCGACTATAAATACCCCACACCTATCTCCATTAAGAGGTAATCAATCTTTTTCTAGTTAAACGCTCTTTCATAATCATTTCTGGTTACTGACTTGAGCGTCGGAGGGTGCGTCGCCGGGATCAACCCCGGTGTCTCGCACTTCCTTGCAGGTGAATGGCGAGAGTCAACGGTCAAGCTCCGGCAGAACAGGTTAGGTGTTTGCTATTCAGGTTTTCCACGAACTCACAAATTCTATCTATTTGCCCCCACACCGAAATTAGCGGCAACAGTATGGTATAGACATGATAACAAAACAGAACTAGCATAAATCATGAACAGGATCAAGTAATGCGATATGCAACAGGATACAGGTAACATGTATCAAGTATCAAGTATCAAGTAAACAGGTAACAGATGATCAGGTGAACAGGTGTCAAGTAGCATGTACAAGTATCATGTATCAGGTATCATGTTGCATGTACAGGTAATCATGTAACAGTGATCATGTAACAGGTAATCATGTATGTCAATTCTTGTATTATTATTATCTAGGTAGCACTTCATGCGCCCCAGGTTTTTATCACATGGTTTCTATATTCAAACAGTTTCGTTTAGATTTCGTAGTCGAGTCCATAGGGC
Source organism: Hemerocallis citrina (assembly GCA_017893485.1). Taxonomy (NCBI): domain Eukaryota; kingdom Viridiplantae; phylum Streptophyta; class Magnoliopsida; order Asparagales; family Asphodelaceae; genus Hemerocallis; species Hemerocallis citrina. The sequence continues at coordinate 218,880,241 of CM030361.1, read as the reverse complement.
CGTGTACTCAGGGATCAAGAAAATAGGAACAGGAACAGGTTCATGAATCAAACAGGTACACGAATCAAACATGTACATGAATCATCCGATTGATGCATCAACATGTTCATGAATCAATACGTAAAATACGTAACAAGTACATGAACCAACAGGTCCATGCATCAACAGGTAACAGGTACACGAACTAACAGGTAACAGGTACATGAACCAACAGGTCCATGCATCAAAAAGTAACAGGTACACAAACCAACAGGTCATTGCATCAATAGGTTCATTTATCAACATGAATCAAAATGGGAAACACGTGCCCCCTTCTAAGTACACATTTCTATATTTTCCACTACTAGATCTTTCCCTTAATCCCGGCATGGTTATTTGTTATTATTATCAAACAGGCATGTATGTATCGCAAGAACAGGGCAAGAATAACATGGCATGAACAAGTAACAGGTTCATGATAAGATAAACATGTACAGGTAAAAGACAACACATAAAAGATTAGGACGACGAGAATTCTAGTTCAGGACAACAAGACAGTACTGCACTAAATCTGGGATTCACGTTGCTACAAACATGCAAATCTGGATCCTTCAAAGAATCTGGAAAATAGACTTCCGGCCGAATCCAGCAAATATATATAAGTCAATAGTGTTTCACAAAAACATGAGTCAAAACTGGATTGAAACCAGAAAACAGCATGAAAACTCATTAATTAAATCCATGAAAAATCTGAGGTAATCACCTATATGTGTAGCATCAAAACATAAAGTTTCATAATTTTTAAATATAAATGGTTTAGTCAACAAAAATCAGAAAACATCAAGATGCAGTAGTTTTGTAAATCTGGAATTATAAACACTGCAGTACGAAAACAATAATATCTCACAAACCATAAATCGAAATCCAAATCTGCCAAAAGGGTGATAAAATAGATACAGTAGGCTAACTTTCATATTCACAAATATTTTACAAACAACAAGTAGAATTAGGTCGAAAATTAGGTTCTTTACTGAACAGAATGATAATTCTGCTAGTATAGTTATTATTTACAAGTATAAAATAGTTGGTGAAACTCATCAAATAAATCCAAAAAAATTCAGGATTAATCCCAATCAAGTCTAGTTGTATTGCGCAAAATATTGGATCAAATAATACTTTAAACATCATGATTAAAAAATAGATTACTCTTCAAAATTCATAGAAAACAAAATCTCGAAATCTCTATACACCTCTGTAGTAAAATAGGCATAACTCACAACTCGTAAAACGAAACTGAGATCTGTCAGAAGGGTTGGAAAATAGACAGAATTCCCTACAGTTCAAGTTCAAAAATAATTTTAATATACTGATCTTACTAGGGTCTAAAATACTGATCAAAAGCAAGGCAACTGAATATACAGAATTATTCCTCAAACATAAAATCATATAGTTCACGTAAAACTCATCCAAATCAAACCAAACATGAAATATAGTGTACTAGATGTCCAAACAACATGGTATAGGGTATTTTACAAGTATTCAACAAGTATATCATGAATAACACATCAAGCACAGATATCTCAAAGTAGCAAGAACATATACATCAAAAGTGGTCAACCCTAGGTTGTTTCATGTCATATATCTCGTGAGGCAACTATGGTCAAATCATCACAATAAAGACAATAGATAACAGAAAATTTACACACAAATTGTCTCTAGAACCCAACTACACTACAGGCGGTATTTAGTACTTGTATTTGCAAATAAATTTAATACAACTTACTTGCCTGAGAGACGACGACGGGAATGGAACAAGAGCAAGAATAACGAGAACAGATTCCCGGGGCACGAACACCACGATGAACTCCGAACCACAAACCACGAACGAATCACGAATGAATCACGAACCCAACAACGAACACAATAATGAGCACACAAACGATGAACACATGGGCCCAGAAACGAGCACAACTCACGAATTACACACACAACAACCAACCACGATCGAAACACCCAACATATGCACTCAAGAGATCAGTCAGGCTGCTAGTTTTGGTTGTAGGGGCTGCTGTCGGAAGGTGCACAGCACGGGACGTGTTGCACTGTGGTTCTCCAACATGGCGTCGGGGAGTGCTGCAGGGAAACGCACAGGGTGCGAGGTGGGGGCAGAAACAGGGGAGACGCGCACAGTGGGGAGACTATTGGTCGAAGGGGGCACAAGGCGAAGCTGTGGGTGGCTTGGAGGTCGGGGGGTGCAGCAGCTCGGGAGAGAGAACGAAAGAGGGGCACAGGGGGGTTTCGATAGGGATGAGAGAGAGGTGGCTAGGGCTTGGGGTGAGGGAAGGTGAAAAGTCGGATATTTATAAGGTGCGTGGGTTTAGGGTTGAAGTGGTGACACGGGGGGGTATCGGGTACGGTAGTTAGGTGCATATGGGGTTTGTAGCTTATCGGATTTGGGTTGTGGGTAGTTAAAGTTTTAGTGTATTAAGTTGTAAAGAATTGGTCTTGATAAACAGGGTACAGATAAAATAAATAGAAAGTAGGGTATAGAATAGGGTTGGGTTAAAAAAGATGTGTATTGGGTAATTGGGTATTTAAAACCAATAAAAAAATTTACAATTAGGATTTTATAGAGATATTAATAATAATAATAAAAACAAAAACAATAATAATAATAATAATAATAATAGTATTAAAAATAATAGTAATTATAATAATATTGATAACAATAATAATAATAAGAAAAATGATAAAAATAATAACAGTAATAGTGACAATAATAGAAATCAAGGTAATAATAACAATAATACTAATAATAATAACAATAATAAGATTTGTATAAAAATCATAGAAAATAGTTACAAATAAAATTATTGATAAAAAAATAGGATTAAATGGAAGATTCAAAAATACATTTTAACAAAAGGAATTTGAAAGCGGAAAAATAATTTACAAAAATTTGAAATACCGAAAATACACAGAAAAAGAAAAATACATCCAAAATAGAGAAAACGAAAAACAGGGGTTACAAGACGAAAATTATTATTCATATGGGGGATTGTTGGAAACCGGTTCCATCATATTCTACTCATCAAGATGAATAGAATGATGTACTCACATGTCCAAAATGGATTTGAAATGAATAAAATATTCGCATCCGAAGTTAGCATGTTGAAATGAAGAATTGAACATTTTGCTTGGTATGTGGTATTAGATGTTAGTCCCATATCAGAAAAGAGCAAAGAAGCAAGCGAGTTAATAAGTTAAGAACTTAGCCTAAGGGTTGTGCCCTTAGGGGTATGAAGATTTTCTCCGAATGAAGAACACACCCAAATTGGGCTTCGGTTTAACACACGTGCGCGGCCGCCTGCCGGCCAACCGGTCAGGCCGGGCTGGGCCTCGGCTTGGGCTTGGTTTTAAAACGGTAACTTATAATTATTTTTGCCCGTTTCTGATTCTGCAGTTGCAACTGTTGGGACAGTTTCTATCCGAACAATTGTGCAGACTGCCAGGGCGTAGGGCTATAAATAGGAGTCGATCCTGATCAAATAGATACCCTATTTTCTGGGTTATCTATCACCCTGTATCAATGCTAACTTAATAAAATCACTATCATCATATCCATCTCGACCGAGTCTTCATTAATCTAGTGTAAGTAAATGAAAATTCTGACTGTCGTATCGTGAGAGACGACCGCCTAATCATTTATATACACCGTAGCAATAGCAGAAATAACGTCTTAAGGACATTGTTTTTAAACAAGTCTCATTCTTTCATCTTTCTGTGCTTTACACCATCTTCAATGTATTAAGGACTCTGTTCACCATCTTCAAGGTCAGAATTGAAGACAAAATTATCTTCTTTATGTGCTTTGTCCATAGTGAAATAGGCTGTTTGCGAAACAGTTATCTTAATTCACAATTATCATGGTTCGAATTGAAGATATATTATCTTCCTTTTATTCTTTGTTGATAGTGAATTTTACTGTTTGCGTAACAGTATAATTGCAATTAAATTGAGTATGAATTTAATTCGTTTTTTTTATTTTTCATTACAAAATTAAATTTGTCTACTTAAGACATAAAATTCAAAACCTCAAGTTTAGATACGCACCAAACGTACGAACCCAGTCAAACTTGACCCAACATTGAATTTCTACCCCCCCCCCCCCTCCCCCACCCACCCACCCAAAAAAAAAGAAAAAAGAAAAAAAAAGAATTAGTTCCAAGCCTACAATACAATAATTAAATGAGAACAAAAATAGGAAGAGCACCTTTTGGATGAAGACAGAATCAAAACTAATCTTCTTCTCTTTTGTCGCATCTGAGGGTAGGAATGGAAGAGGATAAGGTTGGGGTGGTGGTAGTGGTGGGCCATTTTGGATTGAGAACAAGCCCGAAAACTGTTGAATTTCAGAGGGAGGAGAGGAAGAGAGGATGTTTTAGAGGAGAAGAGAAGACGAGACCTTGAAATTGAGGAGAAAGAGGAGAATGAGGAAGAAGGAGAAGAGATAACCCTCCCTATTAAGGTGCTGTTGGAAAAACAGCAACAACAACACACACACACACACACAGTAACAACCCGAAAAATAGCATATGGCTATTATGCATCGAAATGTGTGCGCAGTTGAAAAATTCAAGCGAGTATGTATTTCTGAACAATTATTTTTAATTGAGAAATATAAGATATATTGTCTACTTTATTTTATTATTATTTTCGAAATTAAATTATTTTTATACGGGTTATTACGAAGTAATTTTAATGTATTTTGTATTGTTTGGATTATTAAAGTAGAGAGTTGGGTTTTATTTGAAATGTATTAAGACTAGAGGGATTATACGAAATATCCATTTACATTATTTATCTATCTATTATTATTTATTCCCTTTTTACAAAAAACCCCCTTCCTTGTCCTTCTCCTTCTTCTTCCTTCTCTTTTCTTCTTCCCGTCCGGTTCCACCCCAACCCAGAAAACACCCCCCACCCCCCTGGGTTCCCCCACTCCTTCTCCTTCCCCCTACTTCTTCCTCCTCCCGTTCACTCCCAACCAAGAAAACCCAACTCCTTCTCCCTTTCCTTCTTCTTCTCCCTTCTGGGTTCGATGCTGACCCCATGGAAACCCCCGGCCTCCTCTCCCTTTCCTTTTTCTTCGTTCACCCCCAGCCAAGACAACCCCCACCATCTCCCTTCTTCCTCCTTCGTTCTTCTTCTTCTTCCCGATCGGAAAAGACCCACCCGAAACCCATCGACCTATGCTTCCCCACCTCAAATCCCCTCCGATTCTCTATGGATTCCAAATTAAAGTGAGGGGTAGACTAATGGAGGGATTCTCTACATCGTAGTAGCGTCAGATTTTCGAATGGATTTCGGGAAGGTAAACCCTAACTATTTTATTGTATAAAATTAAGTTGGGTTAATTTCTATTGAGTAGGGTTATTATGGTAGATAGATTTAGAGATGTTGGAAATTGTAGATATGGGAAAATTAGTGGATTGTTAGAGAGATTGTAGGTTATTAGTAAATTAAGGTTTTGGGTTTGAAAAAGGGAATTATATATGTATGCACTATTTCTCTTATAATAGTGGAGAGTATAGTTGGACTATTAGAATATTTTGGGGGTGATTTTAGTAATTATTTAGGGACGAAAATACCATAGGTATTAGATTATCACGTGCATCGCACGTGTATATCCCAAGCGTTCAATAAATGCTTGTGTGATATTTGGAATAGTGTTATTAGCTTTTATGATTGGTTTGGATGATTTGAGTTTTAATTGCTTTGAAACTGATGATAGGATATATTTGCGACTTTGGATGCGAGGTGGCATGGTGGCGCTTCGGATCTTCGCAGAATATGTGAGTTAATTTATTTATGTATTTTGCAGTTGAGGAATATGTGAGTATGATTTATTATGTATTTTTGTGGTTTGAGAAATATGTGAGTGTAATTTATTTGCATATTTCTGTGGTTAAAGATATATGTGAGTTAATTTATTTATGTATTTGGCAGTTGAGGAATATGTGAGTATGATGTATCTACATATATTTTATGTTGTGGCTAAATTTCATGGCTTTTCGATATATTTCGTAGAAGTTATGTTAAAGATTGATTTGAGGGAAAATACGGATTTTTATGGGCCCGAAAATAGGTTTGTGATATTTGGTGAAATTAACTATTTTGAGTATATAAAACCTATATAATGGATTAGTTATGTATATGGGGATGAGTTATATCTATATGATGATATCAAAATATGGTAAGTATAGTTCTATATACGTAGTTGATATTTTAAAGAAGTTTGAATAAACTAAAGTATTGGTATGAATTATGGATGAGGCATATGGGGATAACGTGTATTGGTATAAATTTAAGGATAAAGAGATTAGTTATGTATGTGGGGATTCTCTACTTCTAAATTAGTTGTTTTCTCTCTTTATTTATTTATGTATGTGTAGAAAGAACCATCTTTAGGGTTACTACTTGTGTAGGTGGAGAAAAGAACCCATTTTGAGGGTTGAGTAAATTGTGGATGCTAAAAGAACCCATCTTTTGGGTATGAGTTGTCGTAGGTTGAGAAAGAACCCATCTTCAGGGTTGAGTGAATTGTGTACACTAAGAGAACCCAACTTGATGTTATGTTAGTTGTAGTATGATAAAAAAACAATCTTTTGATATTGTCAGTTGTAGGATGTTAAAAGATCACACTTTTATGTTGATTACTTGTTGTAGGTTGAGAAAGAACCCATTCCTATGGCTATATTATTTGTGTATGCGAGAAAGAACCCATTTAGTTGTTAGTAGTGGTGAGTAAAAAGAACCCATCCTATGCTTGAACTGTTGTAGAAAGAAACTCATGTTTGAGTTGATTATAGTAGGTATGCTATGATGAGTTGATTTTAGAAGGATACCATGCTTGAGTTGATTTTAAAAAGATAGCATGCTTGAGTTGTTGTAGGTTGACTATAGTGAGAGACTCATGTTTGAGTTGATTATAGTAGGTATGCCATGATGAGTTGATCTTAGAAGGATACAATGCTTGAGTTGATTTTAGAAAGATAGCATGCTTGAGTTGTTGTAGGTTGATTATAGCGAGAAACCCATGCTTAAGTTGATTATAGTAGATTCTTTTCTTACTTCTAATTATAGAAGATAAAGTTTGCTAGTAAGCACGTTTGGTTGCTTCTAGGTTTGATTACCTGTATGGTTGTTTGTATGTGGTTTTTGCTCATACGTGGCTCAACTGGCCCGTATGTAGCTGTAGGTCTCATACACAGCTTATTTGGCTCATATGTATATTGTTGTCTCATACGTGGCTCGACTGACCCGTATGTAGCTGTTGGTCTCATACGGGACTTATTTGGCTCGTATGTATGTTGTTGTCTCATGCGCGGCTCGACTTGCCCATATGTAGCTGTTGGTCCTATACGTAGCTGTTTAGCTCGTATGTGTTTTTGGTTACTCGTATGTAGCCTCTTAGCTAATACACAGTTTGTTGTGCTCATCTAGGGTGATATCATTTCCCTAGGGCTATCGACCATTAAGACGTGTGTTTAGCTTATTCCTAAGGGACTGTGGACGAGTCACTTCGCGGGTGTCGTCAGATCTTAACCGTTGGTTGATTGCAGATCGGAGTGTGACGAAATCCAAGTTCAGGGTAGTAGCATGCGAATGCGTTCGTATTGCCGAGGTCTTGGATCGATAGGCCAGGAACCGGATCCTGAGGAATTCTGGTAAGTCTAGGTTGAGCAACCTAGTAGAGTTATCTTGCGAAGTCTAATTTAAAACCTAGCATGTTGTGCTTATAATATGGTCATCCCTAGGATTGTTCAGGGTAAGTGACATCGTTAGGGTAGTGACTTATAAAGATTCTTTTACTTAACCATTTTTCCAGAAGAGAGGAGTTGGTAGTAGGGGGCACCTTATGACCAACTCGTCCTTTGGGCCGACCTTAGGTGGTGTTATTGGGTTGTACCTTCCCGTCAAAGGGATACGTACGGTGCCTTCTCACGAGTTGGGAGCACGGGTTGCATATCTCACACTGTTAATTCCTGAAGTGCCATGATAAGGCGGGCTGAGCTAGGGGATGGACCTCGGAACTCCGTCGGGTCCTATGCCAGGGAGAGCAAACAGGCCATAGATCACAGGTCTATGATGGGTGACACAGGATAGGATTTATGCTATCCTGTGCTCGGGAGACCCTGTGTTCGTCTGGTTTTTGAGTGAGGTCCGGTGTGCCGGGTAGTAGTGGCAAACATAGACACCATGAGCGTACTGCATTGGTGGAACTTGACCACATCTACAACCTCATCAGTCACGTTGTATCTGTTAGGAACAGGTTGTGTACAATTAGAAATTCATAACGCGGGTTCAAATTCCTATATATGGAGAAACGACTTGAGATAGGGGCGTATGTAGTATGGGATGCATACTGTTCCGGAGACTTGCTTGCATTAGAATAAGAGCATCATCGTATTGGTAATCTTGCATTAGAGTTAAGTCATAACATACACTGGCATATAAATTATATGTACACGTGTCTTTTCCATTCAAGTTGAATTGTGAGTGTGATAGTTGAAGTAAATCAATAACCAAGCTATGGGCTTGGGATGTGATGTGATATTACCCAAGTTCGGCTTGGGGTGCGGTGATTATTACCCAAGCTATCGGCTTTGGGGTGTGATATGTTATTGCCCAAACTATGGTTGGGATATGGAGTATATTGTGATGAAATGCAAGTAAATGGTAATGTGCAATGAGATGTTAGGTTAGACATGAATGAATGTGGTATTATGAGAATGAATGCATATGTCTATGATGTGATACGTGATGTAATGCAATAAGATCAATATTTGTATTATGAGAGTGGTTATTCAAATGGTTACTAAATATAAGTATGTTATGAGCGGGTATGGATATACGTACAGGTGATGACTCAAAGAGTATTTGATGTGAAACCCCATTTATGATGTTTACATATTCAGATGTTAAGTAAGATTTGTTTATCTTGGTAATTGTGAGTTCGTTATGTTTTTACTTGTAAGTTTAATTTATTTACTTATTTAATAAATTATACTCACACCAGAAATGGCTAACCCCTTAGTGTTTGGGGGTTAGGGAGTCCCTGGACTACCGTAGGTCCCTACTGTTACAGGTCCTCAGCAGTGCAGAGGTGAGGTGTAGGTACAGGTTTCTGTGGAGTGGAGCTCCGGTTTACAAATTTGTTGTATGGTTTAATTGTAAATAGTAAAGGTTTTATGCTTTAAATTGTATTTTTGATGTATAAGTATGTGGATGATGATGAAGAGTATAGTGTGAGGTGGCATGATATGGTTTTGACCCGTACCCATCTCGTTGTGGAGTACCGGGTGCTGTAGTATGTTTTTACAAATTATTTTCTAAAAACTTACTGCGTTTTCAAAAGAATTTATGGTTTTTAATTGATAATTGTTATACCGTTATGAGTTTGGCCCCCAGAGCATATATATATATATATTGCCTGTGTGATGATGCTCATTTTGGCCTGGGGAGCCCGTGATATTATTGCCTGTGATGTGAGCTACGAAATTTAGAGCAGAATTCCGTAAGCTTTTTGTGTTTCGGGGCAGAAATTACAGGGGAGACTCTGCCGAAATTTTTCCTGAAATACAACTATCTTAGTTTATGTTTAAAGTGATATAGAAATTGGAAGAATTGATTTTGGAGTCAAAAAGGGGAAAAGAAGATGTGGGCGTTATAGTTGGATATTACAAATTGATATTTGTAATTCTTGCGTAATAACTCTGTGTCGAATAAAAGTTTTAAATTTCCTTGCTTTTCTGTGTATTGTGACTAATTGAAGAAAATATCTTGGCATGTGTCACAGTTTCCCAGTTACGTGGAAATCGGGGGCGTTACAGATGGTATCAGAGCCGACTTCAATTTACAGTCCAACACAGTAGGAAAATTAAACTTGGATGCCCTTTAGGAGTTGGGTTTTAGCTAGTTGTAGATAGTTATAATTCATATTGTTGGTTTTTTCAACTTATGTTTTATAATTTTTCTATATCTGGACTAATTCCAGTATATGTGTTACCATCCTTTAAACACATGAAGGATGTTCGAGGATGTCCTAACCGAGGAGGTGTTGATGGAAGAGAGTGAACCGATATCGCTGGAATTTCGATGATCTTGAGCGCAGAGCCTCAGGAGATTTCACCGCCGCATGGATTAAGTGCGGATCAACGCACAGCGGCGACAGCCAGCATAACATCGGGGAATGAGGAAGCTGAGGAAGTACGTGATTAGGAAAGGTCGTCAAGCTAAGAAACTGGGTGATGCCTTCGGAGCTATATTAGAAGGCCTAGCAAAGGACAGCAGATCAACCCCGAAGGTGAACAACAAGGGAAAAGAGCCTGTTCACCAAGGGTAGAGTTCGCACTTACTACTAGCAAGCTGTAGAAGGCAGGAGTGCTAGTACCGGTATGTGCATATAGAAATGCAACTAAGTTAAAAGTTGTATTTTTGAAATTTATTTTGGACGAGGAAGTAAGGTATGATGAAACACTTTCGTAACCAGTTGGATTTATAGATATATGGAATCCATGCAGCTGTTTTGTTCAATTGTGGTTCATCACATTCTTTTGTCTGAATTATTTTTCAAGTGTTGAGATGTGTGCGGGAGGCAACTCTAGATTGGTTTGTTTGAATACACCATCTGGAGCATTAGCTTCGAGCAAATTACAGGAGAGAATCCTAGAAGTTTGAAGTAATGATCGTAGGCCATGCCCTATTCTAAGGAGGGAGTGGCTACTAAACTGCAAAGGATCGAGATAAGTGAAGGATTGACCTCAGCCAAAGACCGTAAAGGAAGCAAGAAGCTAGATGATGAGATCCAGCAAGCCAGTGATAGAGTGATTACTCAAGTTTAGAACTCAGTTTTGGCATGATGGGAGCAGCAACCGAGTCCAAGTAAGCAAGTCAGAAGGCTTAGGCAGGAAATGCAGGGATTTAAGCACTGAAGCGGCAGAGTTCTCCAAGATCAGCTTACGATTAAGCAGCCACTAAGAATACGCCAAGGAGAAAATCTTGCTCAGACAGAGGGCAACCGTGTTAACAATTTAGTAAGGTCACCAAGAGGAGCTGCTCAGGGGCTGAAGCGGCAATGTGTGACTTCGTCCTTTCTAAGGAGGGAGTGGTCATCAACCAATAGAAGTTCTAACTGAGGAGTGAATCAACATCACTTGTATACAAGAATAGAGCAAGGCAATGCAGCCACTATCTACTCCAGAGCAGGAGCAGAAGAATGTCAGCATCAAATTCATGGTGGGTCTGTCCAGAAGGCTGAAGGACGACAGTTCAACTTGGTAGAAGACCAGTTTTCGAGAATATCACTCGAGGAACTGGAGATGGTTCAGGAAAATATCTCGTGAACCATTGATGTTTGTGGTTGTCTTCCTCTCCACTAGCAGCGTTCTGAGGACAGAACGATTCTAAGGAGGGAGTAATGTAACAACCCGAAAAATAGCATATGGCTTTTTTGCATCGAAATGTGTGCGCAGTTGAAAATTTCACGCGAGTATGTATTTCTGATAACAATTATTTTTAATTGAGAAATATAAGATATATTGTCTACTTTATTTTATTATTATTTTCGAAATTAAATTATTTTTATACAGGGTTATTACGAAGTAATTTTAATGTATTTTGTATTGTTTGGATTATTAAAGTAGAGAGTTGGGTTTTATTTGAAATGTATTAAGACTAGAGGGCTTATACGAAATATCCATTTACATTATTTATCTATCTATTTTTATTTATTCCCTTTTTACAAAAAACCCCCTTCCTTGTCCTTCTCCTTCTTCTTCCTTCTATTCTCTTCTTCTTGTCCGGTTCCACCCCAACCCAGAAAACACCCCCCCCCCCCGGTTCCCCCACTCCTTCTCCTTCCCCTACTTCTTCCTCCTCCCGTTCACACCCAACCAAGAAAACCCAACTCCTTCTCCCTTTCCATCTTCTTCTCCCTTCCGGGTTCGATGCCGACCCCATGGAAACCCCCCGGCCTCCTCTGCCTTTCCTTTTTCTTCGTTCACCCCCAGCCAAGAGAACCCCCACCATCTCCCTTCTTTCTCCTTCGTTCTTCTTCTTCTTCCCGATCGGAAAAGACCCACCCGAAACCCATTGACCTATGCTTCCCCACCTCAAATCCCCTCCGATTCTCCATGGATTCCAAATTAAAGTGAAGGGTAGACTAATGGAGAGATTCTCTACATCGTAGTAGCGTCGCCTGCCATCCCGTAAGTACCGCGCTCGCCTCGAATATCAGAGATCCGCCTCTCATCCACCTGACTATTCATCATCCCGAAGCACACCACCCGATCTTCATAATCCCGGATTTCATTGAGGTTCGTCTCATTTCGCATCATAGTCCCGAAGTACACTTCCCGATAGGATGCCGGACAATTACATTCCGAAGTACACGGCCCGACTGAATCTATAGTCCCAGAGTACATCGCCCGACTATATAGAAACACCCCACTTACGTTTTCCTAGGTTTCACCACATCTTCTTCTAGTATCTATCCTTAAATTGAAAACATGAATAATAATACCTCCTAGAGTGTAACCCCTGTTTTCATTAATACGTATTTTTAAAAGTATTTTTCTGTATTTAAATCCTCAGTATCTTATAACCATTTTTCCCTAATTGATTTTATTGTTTAAACTATTTTATGGAACCCAATATACAAATTATTCGATTGTTTAATATTTATTTCAAAGCCCAATTGTTTAACTATTTTACGAACCCAATTTTGTATTTCTTATTCTGAAACCCAATTGTTTATTATAAGCCCAAGTTGCATTTTGATTTTATTAATTATTAATGTGAGCCCAGTTGTTATTATAAGCCAAATTCCACATTCTGATTTTATTTTATTTTATATTTAATCTGGCCCTAGAAATCTAGCCCAACAACCTAATTGCTTTATTTAAATATTTTGAGCCCATTATTAAAGCCCAAACCCAGCACCCATATTTGTACAGATTATTATTCCACACTTACCATACACTATATTTTCCCCACTTCCCACTTTCTGTCCCGTACTCTAACTCTCCACCACTTTGCATGCAAACTTCCCATCACCTCGTAACTATCCCCACTCTCTCACCACTTTCCCCACTTTCTCTCCCCTTTGTTTAAAACTAAGCACTCCCCCCTATTCATTATTTTATATCATATTATATTAACCCTTCTCCCATTTTCATTCTCTCTCCCAATCTCTCCCTCTCTGTTTCTCAACCAAGAACAGAGGAACCAAACCCAAACTCCTCCTCCTTCTTCCTCCATTCCTTCGCTCGAGCCTCCCGTTCGCATTCAACCGCCGCCCTTGCCCTCAACTCGACAGCCACTCCTCCGCCGCCTCGACCACCCTCGTCTTGCCGCCATTGCCACGACCTTGAAGTCATCCCCTGCCTTCCGCTCGCCTTCTCCACCGCAAGCCAACCGTGCCTCCACCAGTGTCGTCTCCCTCCTCCTCCTCCGCTCAAGCTCCATCGCGTCGCCTCCACCCTGTCTCCCTCTCGTCGAAATGTCTCACTCAACCAGCGTCGCTCCCATCGTCTTCAACCTCGAGAACCCCGAAGCTTCTTCATCGCCTCTGAGAACCCTCCAGCCCATTGCCGACTGCGACCGTCCACTGCTCTCCACAATCCCGCCCAGTCACAGCACTCTCACTCCCTCCTCGTAACTCACTTGTCACCTCCAGTCGACATCCCCAGTCGCTCGCCGCTCCCCCTCCTTCCGCTCAAACCAGTGCCACCATTGCCGAAGTCCTCATTGCTCCAACTGCAGTCACGAACCTCGAAGCACCTCGAACTCTGTTGCCACAGCTCCGCTGCCTCCTCCACAGTGCCGTCACCCTATCCCCATCTTCAACCTCTGTTTTCCTCGCCTCCTGTCGTCGCCGCCACTCGAGCATCCTGTTGTCTTCCTCAATCAACTTCGAGCTCTCTCACTCCCTCCCGTCGCTCCTCGTCGCCCCGGAGACCTCCAGTCGCAGCACCCATCTCCCTATCGCCACTCCTCCCCGTCGCTCGAAGCTCCGTCCTCGTCGTTGTTTTCTTCTTCCCACGCTCTCTCTCTCTATATCTCTCTCTGTGTTGAAAAAGGTAAAGAGAAGACAGGATTTGGAATTCTTTGATTGGCTGTTGTGATATTGGTTTTTATTGGTGTTTTGTTGGAAGGGATCTAATTATATTGCTGTTGGTGTTTGGGATTCAATCTGAGTTGCTGGTTGTAGAGAAGTGGATTATTTGTTTGCTGTTTGGAGTTGTAGGGACCCTGGTTGGTGTTTGTGAAGTGGATTGAGTGGTGAGTTGTTGTTTTGGAGTTATTGTTTTGGAGTTTGCTTTGTGGAATTACTGCTGCTGATTTGGCGTGGCTGTCACACATCTTACACGTGTTCTACTGTCCGGGATGTTGATCCCGTTATTCTTGCCTTCAATTTCATCGTCGTTAACTAACAGGCAAGTATCTCTTGTACAAATTCGTTTGTTCTAGTACAAGCTCCTTTGCAAAATACCGTAAGTATATTCCTTGACTCTATTCATATTATACATAACCTATTGATCCTGTATTCATACAAGATCACGAATACTTTGTTGCCATATGCATTGCATGAACACGATACACATATATACTTTTAGAACTATATAGAATGCTGTGCATGAATTGCTTATTATTAGGTTGCATGTTGTTATAATATCTTCTATTCTTGATTAAGTGTTATGCATGCCATTAGTCGCATCAACATATTTTATAAACTCTTAAATATGTTCTTCTGCATTGCATAAGTCTTGATACTTGATCCTGCCATGTTATCCGTCCTTGTTGTTGCATGTAGGTATTATTCATGTTTGATTATAATAAAAAGATAACAAGCCGGGGTATAAGGAAAAAGATTTAGTAGTGGGAAATATAGAAGAGCGTACTCGGATGGGGGCTCGTGGTTCCTCGATGCAAATTGCAAGTTACAAGTTGCAAGTTTGCTAAATTACAGGTTTATATGTGCACGTTACATACAAGACACGCTATATGTTCCACATTGCACGTATCTCGATACAAGATATAATTGACATGACATGATATGATTCTCGAGTACGTGACCTATAGAATTCACCACTAGTCTAAACGTTCACTTGATTGTGAATAGCAACCATGTGGTATGGGACGAATGAAGTGCTACCTAGTTAGGTTAATAAAAGACATGAGATTAACACGTATACTTGCATGATCCGTTTACATGTTACATGTTCATGATGACTCGCTTACTTGTTTATATGTTATGTGTTCATGTTGACTCGTTACTTGCTTACTCGTTTACTTGTACATGTTCCTATGGATTTATTTACTTGTTTTCATGCATATCACTTGTTCCATGATGTCTTGTTTCCTGTTTGCATGTTGTATTTCTACTATTATATGATTCTTGATTCCTTGCTCTTTCCCTGCATTTATTTTGTTCTATAATTGTCCCATTAGCTTGTACCACTTGCGTCCATTGACTTGCATTAACGGGTACCTCTTTGTTTCTTCTTTTTGTAATAATATACTTACAGACCCAGATGGAGAATTACCCGAAGGTGTTGTCGAGCAAAGATTTTAGTCTTGTTTATTTTCATGTTATTTTAGTTCTTATTTTATTCATGTACTCTTTGTTGTAATCCGGGCATGTTTGACCTGTAACTATGTTTCTTTTCCACTTGTTGGTTATGTCCTGTATTATGTCATGTACTATGTCATATACTTTGTTATCCTATTGTGATTTTACATGCTTGCGTGGTTGATATTATTATCTTTTTGTTGAGTTAATTTTACAGCTTATGAATGATGTATTCACATCATTTGCTGGGCCTCAGTTACGTGCCTGCGTTCCTGTACTCTGGGAAGCGGGGCGTGACATAGAGCTAGGTTACCCTTCTACCGGACTTAAACAATATACTGAGAACAATAACCTCATATTGGTCGCTTCTCAAATTTCAATAATCACTTTCATCACTTTGCCGGTACTATCAACAAAATTCATGTTCACAACATCATTGGTTATTCATACACTCTTTATTCACATTTTGAAATTTCATTCATTAAACATCTTTTAACTTCTTTTATTCATTCTCTTTGCTATTATCAATCATGAAGTAACCAACTTCTTATAGCAACATCCAATAACACTTGATGAGTTAAACCCCTTATACACGCCACATGTTTAACATTCTAACTTCACCCTTTAATTATCTCTTAATTCCTCATAAAGTACATCTTACTAACATTGCAATTTTAAACCCAATTTTATACGTTGTAAAAGTTTTAGGACAACTAGATAAAAGTCATCAACCCAATAGTGAAAGCCATAGTACTAATACATAAAGTAGTGAACCAAATACTTATTACAGGCCAAGCGGCCAAGAAGAAATGTAATAACGGAGTTTTAAGAAATCATATAAATTCCAATAGTACTCCAAAAATAGATTTATTAGTTTTATAGAAATCATGAATGAGTCTACTACATCTTTATAGTTAAGATCATCTACATTCATCCTAAATTACTTCGTCTAATTTCATTTGTAAACCAGTAGGTTCACAATCTGAAAACTGCAGCTCATGCTACATGTAAAAATCATAGAAAATTGTATACTTTGTAAAAATTTATGTTCTTTAGATCAAATTAAAGGTATACAATTCTAGTATAACTTTGTAGTTATAAGTTTTCCCAAAATATTATGTCTATAATCCTGAATTCTTCGAAGTCTACAGCAGGGTCGAAATATTATACATACTGTCATTGTTCAAATTTGTAAAATTCATTATAAATTCTATTCATCGTGAAAAATTAATTTCCTAGAATTTACAGAAATTTTAACGAGTCTACTTCAAGTTTTTAGTTTTGACTTTTCTCAAAATACTTCATCTAAGATGTCGAAATGATCAAAATTCAAAATGTGTACAAATTTTCAGCAACTAGCCAACTGCCAATCAGTCCTAAGTTTGGATTTTATTAAAATAGTAAACGATATCCAAAAATTATGAAATTTTAACTTGACATATACGAGATGCTACTATAAATTTTATGGCTCTAGATTCCATCTAATTTAATAGTTATGATTTTTTTTGAAGTACAACTAGCACTCAAAACAAATGCTTATGAAAATGCCCTCAGATCAAAGATATCATAATTTCATATATTCAATCAACAACAAATAATCTAAACATGAATGTTTAATCTATATAAGTTATCATGCATATAACAATTCACACAATATTCTACTAATAAAACTATATTAGAAAGTTGGAGAAACACCAACCTGAAATGTAAAATTCCTAGTAGTAGAACTCCTAGAAAATAATGCTCCAAAGCGCTAAGCTCCCTAAAAAAATGGCTGACCTGTTCTTAGCACAACCCGCAAACTCTTCTCCCTCTTTCTCTCCTTTGTTTTTGTTTTGAGTTGTGTTGTTCATGACAAAAGTAGAGACTATTTATAGAAAAATTGTGTGGTCAAAAATAGCTCCCCACTTTCCAAAATAACTCGCTACTTCCCACTAACTCACACCACTCTCCCTCATTCTCAAACATGGTAAGAAATACATGCACGTGTAATCAATATGTGTGCACACTCTTCATACAAATTTTATTATTAGTTTTTATTAAATTAGGTGTGTGTGTGTTTCACATGGCAAGTGTACCAATTTAACTAAGTTTTAAATATATACTTTAGTGCACACAAAATCAATCATGGGTTTTAAATTAATTTTAATGGGCTAGAAAATAGATTTAGGCCTAATGGAAATAAATCACATAATTGTGACTAGAAAAAATTAGAAGAAAAATATTTATGACTCAAGAAAATTTTAGGAACCAACATGTGCACTACAAACACCTGCGTTGCATGTACGAATAAATATTCAAATACGAAATAAATTTGATCACAGAGAAATGTTTATAAATAATCAAAATACAATATACGAAGAAATAAATTTCATTAATTATATATACACAATAATGTATTCAACACGCGTCTAGAATACACGTGCATCGCACGTATAAAAATAGATATTTGAGTCAAAATTGGAGAAAGTGATATTTCAATTTATAAAATTCGAGAAAGATATAAATAAGTAATTAGAACACAGAGAAAATATTACACTTACCGGTTGAATAAACATAATTGATACGGGTATCGAAAGCACGGGAAATGCACGTAAAAACACAAAAAGATTAGGATTTAGATTCGAGTTGGCTCAAAATAGGATAAAAAGAAGTTTGAGATGACGGAAAATATATAATTAATCGAAATACAAAAATACATAGGGTATTTATATTAAAATACGCTACGGATATTACCCATAATTCTACAAAATACATGTGCGTAACACCCGTGGGAATAATTTTCATAACTCAATTTTGCAGGGTGTTACAAGTTGTTCATATATTTGGGTCGTTATATGGATGATCCAAACTGTTCATCAAATTTATAAAATCATAAAACGTGTGTATATAAAAAATTAAGTTATTCGGTGGCTTCTTTCTTGTGCTTCACATGTGCCAATTTGTTATATTATTGAAAAAACGTCCATTTTAAGACACCTTAAAGTATGAATAAATAATCTATACAGTCTAAACCACTTTATATTTTATAGGTCAACATATTATTGCATAAAGAGCAAAATCAACATTGCGGATCATTCGTATCAAGTCCCACAAGGTAATTATGAAGTCTTTATAGGAAGAAATTGCCTTCTATAAATATGAGACTTCATTTTCTCTTACTCTATACTATAAAATAGACTTTGCTATTGCTTTTGACGTTAAAAAAAGTGTATTATAATTTTGCAATGTAATAAGACTGTACCATATTATGCAGTAGCCTCTTCTTGTGGGTCGATATTTTATATATATTTGGAGTAAAGTATTTTTTAATCCCTAATGCTTTTCAACTATTGATAATTATGAGAATAATAAGAAAAGCAAAATTATGGTTAGGATTTAATATCCCTACTGCTTGAGATATTATACACTGATTATTAGAATTGAAATAACTTTAGACACTACCACAAGACAAGTATATGTGGGATAGGACTGAATTTTGGGTACTGAACCTTATGCCCACTCAACCCGGTCCAATATCTAACAGATAACACATGCAACAATGTGATGCCCCATAAAATATTATACACCATAATATTCTATGTATATTGAGAATATGCGTATATATTCAACAATCTCCTTCAATCTCCTCCTATATTCTCAATATATGAAGCAATGCCTGGTTATCTCATAAATTCCACATAGTGTTGACTGGATCACAATAATTTTAAATAAACAATGAATCACAAGAGAATATAGTTCATAAAGACTAAATCAATTATATACATGAATAGTTCAAAAAAGACTAAACCAAAATAATCAAATAGTTCCATAACCATATCAAAACAGAATAGTTCACAATTACTAAACCAATTGGAGAAATCTGTTATAGTTTCAAAATCAACCAAAGCAAATAAACATCACAAACAAAATAAGCATTTTAATCAAAATGAACATAAGAGTCTTAAACTCTAAAGAAGTTTCACCAAGTAAGTGACTAATTTATTCTTGAGATAAATAAACTGAAATTTCATTATTACAAACTGCTTTATGTTTACTCATCCATTTTTAGCAAATTATTATTTTGAAATATATGTTGAAAGATTCAACTCATCCATCTTTGCTAGTATATTGCAAGTTAGAATATCATGAAACACATATCTAAGAGTTCTAGCGAATTCCATAAAGTATCTAGTTCCATAAAAGAACTTAATACGATTCAAATTTTGCTTAGAAAAAATATAACGCAAACATCACAATCAAGTTTCTTTAACAAAATAAAGAACAAGAATTATTATTTTTACACTAGAATTATATTGTGTATCATCTTGGAATGATAGAACAGTCAAAACAATTATGATTAAATTATGAATCATCAAAATTGGAATAAAATATGAATCCATAAAAGAAATATATCATCAAAATTGGAATGATATAATGACAATTCTAAACATCGGAAACACATTGACAAGTTTTCACACTTTCTTTTAAAATAATGAGATGATTCTAAGGAAGACATGAAAATATATAGCAGCATCAATTTTAGAATTAAGTATATTAAAAAAGTTTTACAGAGAACATTTCAAACTTTCTAAAGCATGTCAAATGCCTAAAATTGATGCTTAAGTTTGAACTTATCTATTGCTCTAATTCGATTCTACATTTCAAAACAACTAAGATGTTAAAGCTTTTGGCTCAATAGCTTTTAACCAAATTTCCCCCACAATTTTGATAATTATATCACTTTCAAGTCTCTTAGCAAAAGCGTTAGCTATACTATGTCTCAATTACAATTTATCTATGAGAAAGTTCAGTTGAGCTTCTTTCAACCTTAATGTACTCCTCTTACTATTATGGAGTGAGTTATGAATTACAGTGCATTGTAGCATGATAGTCGCTGAATAGATTTAGAGAGTTATATTAAACTTCTCAGTGGATGACTAGCAACAAGTCTTTCAATCCACTCAGCCTCTTCTCCTACAAAGGATAACACATAGAGGCCTGATTTCATGGTTAATAGTGCAATGTCATTGAATATATAGACCCATTATAAAATAATAATAATAAGAGTTAATATAAATTTACTCGACCCCATTTTACAAAACTGTTTGCATTCTCTCGTGGTTCTAACAATGTCCCAGTGCTTAAACACTTTGAGCGAAGAGTTAGTTCCTTTATTCGGTCTTCATCATCTTCGAAATGCTGAACGAAATAATGACCATATGTTATAATTTAACTTTGCACACACATTATAATGAACGGAAAAGAACAAAATGTAACTAATGGAGTCACATCCTCAATTACATGATACTCTCACCTAAGTTACAAACATTTACCATAAAACTTATATATCAATCCTTATTAAGGAAGCAAATATACTATTTCACACAAACTACAAATGGAGGGTTAGCCACTATACTTATACACAGAGTATGATAAGACACTTAAGAACCCTATACATGATATTTATAACACGAGAGTAATTTTTATCAAAATTCCCAAACATGTGATCACTCCCACAAAATAACACAAATAATTTAATCAAAGTTGGGATAGCTCATCCAACACATGAAAATACTAATAGGGATTAGAGTAGATCATACCGACACTACACGTTAAAAGTGTTTTTCAAATTCGATGGAGAAGTTTGCCATGTGCAGACTTATTTAACCTTCAGTAGTTCTGCCAGAGTCAAGAGGATTCCACGATATCCAACAAAAATTATTTCAGACAACTATTCAAGGTTCCTACAATCATCATAGAAGATAGTCAATATGTAATTATTTAATTCATAATAAACCTATGTATCAAAATAATTCTTTGAACTTTAGCACACAACAACAAATTCAAACTTATAGAAGTAATGAATTAACCAAAGTTTGAATTTTAGCCCTTAGGAACGAGGATTATTCAATTAGACACTTGATTTGTTATCTTTTAACTTTCTAAGACATAACAAAATTAAAATAGAGTTAAAAATAAATGCACAAGCATGGAGAACTTATCTTCCACTTTCAAGCCATTTATTGATTTTCTTTTACTCATGGCCTAAGCTACATCACATGCTCAATGCAATCATCAAGTAGTTCAACAAATATCAAATATTTTCATAAACTTCATCACGTATTATGTTTTCCCTTTCCAACTGTTAAATTTAGAACTACTAGGAACTCGTACGGACGATTATGTTTTTCCATCTCAAAAAAATAAACAATAAATTCCAGAAAATAGAGGGTATATTCTGAATAATTACTACCCACATAATTTCATAAAAAGATGAGGGGTATTCTGTAAAACTGTACAAAACAATAAAATAGAAATTGAATTAAATAAAACAATATAGATCTTAACGTTTAGAATTGACAAAATCTTGATGATTATCAAGAGGTAGATGGATTGCAGGTTGCGGGTCGGATCTGACTCAATAGCAGCACGTGTCAACACACGCAAATAGTGAGCACCCACATGCCAAACAACAAACATTAGATCACAGCCAAAAAAAAAAAAAATCAAATTGCAACTCACTCTTATCAATTTGCCCCTTCCTCTGTTCAGGAAGTTACATCTTCTGTATCCAATCATAAATATATTTTTCCATAAATCCATACATATAAGTTCTAAAACTATGTGAATCACTTGGCTCCATGTTTTTAGATAACTTTTAAGTTACATCTAAGAAATTAATTTTCATCTTCATGAATATATCGGAGGTAAATTGAACAATCAGAGGAGGTTTCTTAATTATAATTTGACATTATGAAAAAACTAGTAATATACACATGCGATGCATGTATTAATTTTTAAAAAAATTTGAAGTAAAAAATTTGATTTACACGTGCGATGTATGTCTTAATAAATAGGATTATATATTTTAAAAATTGTACTTGACTAACTTAGTATCTTCATTTATTTAGTTGTATCATTGAACAAGAAGTACTTTCCTCCTATGAAGAAAGCTCTGAAGATACAAAATTATGATATGAACCGAGGTAATTCGATAATGTTCTTATGTTAAGGCCATGAGGTGATATATTCATAATGCTTGAATAATTTGTATTGAATTGCAGGTTGATGTGGTGTTCTTTTGAGGATTGTAGCTTTTATGGAGTATTATGGCTAACAAATACAAGTTGTGTATTTGATTATTTTATGTAGCTAATTATTGATACTGTTAATGCTATGAGATTTGATGTTTATGACTCATTGGAGTTCAACCATATTTTTTGAATGATATTCTTTTAATGAATTCAATGTGTATATTAGAAGATTTTGAGATGATGCTAGATAGTTAGATTAGCACTAATATTTGTTGAATTTGCGATTTGAGGTGATGCTGGAGTGTTAGATGATGTTTGAGTTTCTTATTTTTGAGTTTCTTATTTATACTGTTAGATGATGTTTGAGATGATGGTGAATGTGTACAAAGATGTAACATAATAATTTCAATGATGTTGTTTTTCTTTGACTAATACAGCTATTGGGAATATCGGCAACAGTTCAATTTTTATCAAATAGATATCGGAAAATTGTCACTATCTTTTTAAAAGTTTTCATTTACATTATTGTCGTTATCCCCAATAGCATACAATGTCGATATTGGCAATAACGACTGTTTACGAGAATTTAAAATAGAGCGGGGTAAAGAGCAAGACTTGGATCCAAGACTGTCGTTTGAATTGTTGTCGTCATCGGGAATAGCGACATTAGTAACACTGCTGTTCTTATTTCTGATAGTGACTATAGTTCTAATGATATACAACTATTATTTACATTGTTCTCTATATTCCCATTAACAGCAGTAGTTCATTCGATGCCGCTATTGGCAATAGCAACTGCAGAGGAGAATTTGAAATACGGGAGTGGTAGAGAGCAAGGTTTCGATCCAAATATAAGAATTGCTGTCATTGAGAATAGCGGCCCCATTTGAACTTTTGTCGCGATTGGGAACAACAACATCTTTTCAAATGATATAGAACATTTATTTAAACCAACGCTGCTGTCACCAATAGCGGTAATAGTTAAAAGGATGCCACTATTGGTAATACTGACTATACATGACAATTCGAAACAGAGTGGCAAAGAGCAAGATTTGGATCCAAAACTAACAATAGCCTGATGCCATTGTTGGGAATAGCGACATCCTTTTAACTGTGGCCGCTATTTGGGATAACGACAATGGTTAAATTTATAGTTGTATATCATTTGAACCATTGTCGTTATTCCCAATAGCGCCCATAGTTAAAGGATGCCGCTATCTCCAATGATGACATCAGACTATTGTTAGTTTTGGATACAAATATTACTCTCTGCCAATCTCCGTTTCAAATTTTCCTGTATAGTCGCTATTGCCAGTAGCGGCATCCCTTTAACTATTGCCACTATTGGAGATAGCGGCAATAGTGTAATTCAAATTATAAACAGATTGTGTCATAATGCCACTATATGTTTTCAAAAGTTTGAACTGTTGTGTTACAGGTAACTGTTGTCGCTATTCCCAATAGCGGCATAAGTGTACAAGTTTTAAACTGATACAAGCTATGCACTTTTAACTTCCGACACCGAAAAGAAATAAAAGCACACTAATGGGAATTTATAATGTATTGTAACACCCCGAATTCCAAATAAGACCGAATTCAAAGTTCCATAGGATCTTTACACTTCACTTCGTACAATTTTATAAGGAATTAAAAACTTTTATTACATCAAAGTTACATTTAAACAGCGGAAGCAAAATACAACAATTACATGATTGAAATAAACAACACTTGAATAATTCTTTAAGCATCAATTCCTCTTTAGTCTTTTTCATTCACTTTATCCTGCATAGAAACTGTGGGCACGTCAGTTTATTCAACTGATGCTAGGATATAATACAACAATTTCTTTTACTTAGAAAGCACACACTTGTTACAAAGAAAACTAAGGGGGACTACCCTATTGATGTCATGTGTGAATGTGCACTTAATCCTTAATGCAGTTATTTATGTTACATAACACTAATGCGCACTTGTTCGGATTCTATTCATGCCATACTACCTAGGTCTGAGGGCAATCCTTTAATCATTCTTCATCTTGTAGGGTTCGATCCCTCGCCATGACTTAAACTACTACGGTAATTACGGTAAGTATCCTAGGTATTCTATGAGTTACGAGCCCACGTCCAGGCATCCTAGAGAGAACCCCATGCACTGACACATGACTCATCATGCAGGCATCTTGTGGTCAATTCAGCTCCACCATGGACCATGGCACCACCCGTAGTCACCAAATACCCCACAAGCGTCGCCACCGGGACGGTACTCTGGAGTGGTATCCACGCCCTAATCATGGCGCATCATGAGGACATCATGTGAACACTCTCACGCCGCCAATCTAATGGCCCTCATACTCGTGTTTTTCTCTTACTTCCATCACATCTCTACTATGTATCTAAATCCTTAGGTAATTGAATCATGAATAAAAATCAATATTCTAGAATTTAGCATTACCTCTACATCGGTCTTAAAATATCAATCATTATCCATGACCCAAATCTTGGTCACAATTATCACATTTTCTTTTCAAAACTTTCATTCCTGCCGATGTGAGGACTTAGCTAAGAATCTAGTCTCAATTCCTTTTCATGTTCATTATACTTGTTCACAAATTTCACAATTCATCATGTTTCCTTTCAATTAATTTTCCATGCACAACTTGCATATTCTTATTCAATTTCACATTAAATTTTACTTAATAATTTATATGTCAAATCTCATCTTTAAACTCTTTTCAATTTCTCTATGTTCAACAAATTGTTATATTTTTATCTTGATTTACAAAAGAATCATAACTAAGGATTTTATCAATTCTTATTCTCAAATTTCACTTCTATTTCTCATTATAAAAGTCCAAATACTTAGAAAAATAATTTTGTGAAGTCTATGTAATTTCAGAGAATTTTTCTAGTATTTTCCTCAACTTTTCAAACATTAAAACCCTTTAAAAAAATCAAAATATAATGAAAAATCAAAATCCTAAAATTTTTAGCTACAGCCGGTTTCGAACCAGGCACAACAGGTCCACGGGTGGACAGTAACGCCACTAACCCGTACCCACTAACCAGAATGACCAAAGTGTCTAACTATTTGAAGAAGGGGCTTATAGTCTAGTTGTATTTGGGCTCATGGGTTTGGTGCAAAATTAGATTTTTATAAAAAGAAAGTCTCTGCTGAGACTTGAACCCAAGCACAACAGGCCGCCGAGCTACAGTAACACTACTGTGGTGCACCCCCTAGCTAGTAAGGTCATAGTGAACAACTGATATGAGAATGGGTGGAGTTATTTTTAGTTCTACTCTCTGTTTATAAATAATCTTTCGTATTTCAAAACTCTTTAAACTCTTTCCTCTTCTAAATTATTTCCTGAAACTTTCCAGATTACTGATTTTATATATTTGTAACAAAACAGTAATTAGAAAATATTATTTTGGCATTAAAGCATGAATTCTCCTTCTAAATTGTGTTCTAGGTCTATAATTTTAACATTACCATCTATCAAGATCTTTACCAAATTCTAGTATTACAAACATCACAAAATTATTGTCTTTTACTTTTTCTTCTTAAAGTTCTACAATGCTCTTTAACATGGTATCATTCATCATACCAATATCACATTGAATTTAATAAGCACAATTTCAATTATTTCAATTACTAGTCATTCACAAGCATATTTTACATCTAGCTTGGTTCCAAATTTATATTCCATAGCAACATGACAATTCTACTATAATAATCATAATTCATAGCAATTAACATACAATTCATCAAGCATTCATTTTATCATCTAACTAGTTCCTTTTTAAAGTCAACACATGGTTATTTTATTAGTTTCTTTAGCAATTTCACCAATCAAACTCCTAGCATGATGTCTAAATTAGAAGTAGAGAAACCACCCACCTATTTGAAGAAACAAATGAAAAGAACTCCTAGAAATCTCCTCAAACACACGAGCGGTCCTTCTCCTCCTAGATTGTGCCACCACGAGAGCCTTCTCCTCCTTGTACTAGTGAAACCCGAGCTCCCCTCTCCTCCTTCATGAATGGCAGGCCTCCAAGAAAGCAAGACACACAACTAGATCTCCCTTAATCTTTTTGACTCACTCTTGTTTCTTTTTCTCACAACTAGAGGTTCTTTCTCTTTTTCTTTTTCTTTCACATGTTTTCTAATGTACTACATGAATAGAATTGGGTGGGGGGGGGGGGGGGGGGGGGGTTGTATTTATACATTTTTGAAAGCAAAATAGATGGGTAGGATTGATTAAGATGGTTAAAGATTAAGGGCTATGATGTATTAAGGAGTTGTAGCAACCACCCATGAACACATAACCACCCCATCCACTACACCACTTCCCCCATCTCTCATGCTTCCATCCGGCCAACACCCCATGCTCACAAGGCACGTGCTAGTGCAATGCACGTGTCTCCCATAGTACCCCTAGTTACTAGTTTGTACATGATTAATTAATTAATTGTCTACAAAATTAGTATACACTACAAGTCATGATAAATAAAAGAGAAATAAACTAGTGGGGTCAAATCTAGTGGGCTAAAAGTCTATGGGCTATATTAAAAATTAATTAATTAGGGTGGGCTAGATTTAGATAATTAGGCCTAGAGTCTAAATAGGCTGTTTTAAGAATGAAAGAGAAGGATTTAAAATACTTGTTCATGTTTATAAAAATAAATAATTTACTTGGTGAAAATGCATATGAATTTGTATGTGCAAAAGATGTAAAAATCAACAAACTTATATAAAATATTTCAGGATGTTACAACACTCCCTCTTTAGAATAGTTTTGTCCCCGGAACTATGCTTAAAAAGTGAGAAAACACAACAAGAAGAAAGAAAAACAAATACAAATCAAACAAAGAGCTCAGGATGATCCTTCATTATCCTCTCCTCAGATTCCCAAGTAGCCTCTTCAACCAACTGGTTTCTCCAGACTACTTTGACCATCGGTATCGTCTTGTTCCTCAAGACTTTCACCCAACAATCCACAATCTCAACTAGTAGCTCAATGTAACTCAGGTCCAGCTGCAAGCCCGACGGCACTTCGGGCAAATGGTAACTCGGATCTAGAATGTAACCTCTCAGCATAGACACATGGAAGATATTGTGCACCTGAGACAACTCTTCTGGCAACTCCAACCGGTAAGCAGTTTTCCCAATCTGCTTCAATATCTTGTACGGGCCTATGAACCTTGGGGCTAACTTCCTACCTCTGCCAAAGCGAATCACACCTTCGCTAGGTGATACATTCAGAAAAACAAAGTCACCAACCTCGAACTCAAGGTCCCTTATCTGGTTGTCTACATAGCTCTTCTGCCTACTCTGAGCATCCACCAACCTCTTCCTGATCAAAACAATCTTTTCAGAGGTCTGCTACACGATCTCAGGCCCAGACATCTGCCGCTCCCCAACTTCAAACCAGAAAACAGGTGTTTTGCACTTCCTGCCATACCGAGTTTTGAATGGCGCCATCCCGATACTAGTCTGAAAACTGTTGTTATAGGCAAACTCCACTAGAGCTAGATGCCTTTCCCAGCTGCCTCCAAAATCTAGAACACAACAATGAAGCATATCCTCAAGAACTCGATTGACTCTCTCAGTCTGTCCATCGGTCTGAGGATGGAAGGCAGTGCTGAAATCTGTCTTGGTACCCAAAGCTGCCAGAAGGCTTCTCCAAAAATGCGAAGTAAACCACGCATCTCGATCAGACACAATGGTTAACGGAACACCATGAAGCCTGATGATCTCTCCAACATACAGCTTGGCCAATTTGTCTATAGACGAAGTGAGTTTCAATGCCAAGAAGTGAGTCAACTTGGTTGGTCGATCGACTATGAACCAAATCGCATCATTACCCTTCGAACTCTTGGGTAAAGCCGTGATGAAATCTATGCTGATGTTATCCCACTTCCACTCCGGAATAGGTAACGGTTGCAATAAACCTCTGGGCTTCTGATTCTCAACTTTGACCTACTGACAGATCCCACACTTCGTTACAAACTCAGCCACATCCCGCTTCAAACCTGACCACCAAAAATGTTGCTTGTTGTCCTTATACATCTTGGTACTCCAAAGATGTACCAAAAAAGAGTAGCATGTGCCTCCCAAAGAATATTCTCCCTCAAATCTGATTGATCTAGAACACATAGTCTCTCTCCAAACCACAACACTTCATCCCTGATCTGAAACTCTGACAACCTGCCAACACTAACCTGCTCCTTCATCTTTTGAATCTCTGCATCTTCCTTCTGACTTGCTATAATCCTTTCATTCAGCGTAGGCTGAAGCCTCAACTGAGCTAAGGATGATCCCAAGCCCTGTAGAACAACTTCAATACCAGCCCGATCCATCTCCTCTGCAAGATGCCTCTGAGTTGTAATCAAACTAGCCAGACTGCTCTTACGGCTAAGTGCATCAGCAACAACATTAGCCTTCCCAGGATGGTACTTAATCTCAGGTCAAATGTCCTCAAGTATTTCCAGCCATCTTCTTTGTTTCAGATTCAGGTTCTTCTGCTGATAGATGTACTTCAAGCTTTTATGGTCCGTGTACATATTCTATTTCTCACCGTACACGTGATGTCTCAATTGCTTTAACGTGAAGATAATTGCAGCCAACTCCAGATCATGAGTCGGATAATTCTTCTCATGTGGTCTTAGTTGTCTAGACCCATAAGCGATCACTTTTCCTTCTTGCATTAAGACACAACCAAGTCCACGATGTGAAGCATTGCTGTAGACATCATATTCAACACCTGCTCTAGGCAAAGCTAAAATAGGAGCAGTAGTTAGCTTCTCTTTCAACTCCTGACAGCTTGCCTCGCACTGCTCAGTCCACTTGAAGTTCACATTCTTCTTGGTCAGACCAGTAAGTGGCACGGCTATCTGAGCATAGCCTTGGATAAACCTCCTGTAGTATCCAGTTAGCCCAAGAAAACTTCTGATTTCCTTCACTGTAGTAGACCTTGCCCAATCCTTCACCGCCTCTATCTTCTGTGGATCAGTTGCCACTCCCTCTTTAGAAAGGATGTGACCCAGGAATGCCACTTCAGACTTCCAGAAATCGCACTTGGATAACTTGGCATACAACCCATGCTCCTGAAGCTTCTTCATAACCTCAGCCAGATGCTCAGTGTGCTCCTCTTCCGACTTGGAGTACACGAGAATATCGTCGATAAACACCACGACGAAAGAATCAATAAACAGCCCCAGAATTCTGTTCATCATATCCATGAAGATTGCTGGTGCATTCGGCACTCCAAATGACATAACTAAGAATTCGTAATGTCCATGTCGAGTTCTAAATGCAGTCTTCTGCACATTTTCAGTTTTCAGTTGAACCTGGTGGTATCCTGTTCGAAGATCTATTTTGGAGAAAATAACTGCTCCTTGTAGATGATCGAATAGGTCATCAATTTGGGGAATGGAATATTTATTCGGAACGGTGACCTTATTCAGCTCTCGGTAATCGATGCACATCCTCATCGACCCATCCTTCTTCTTTACCAACAGCAGCGGTGCTCCCAGGGTGACGCACTCGGTTGAATAAAGCCCTTCTCCAACAGTTCCTTAATCTGCCGTTTGATCTCATCCTGCTCCACAGGCACCATCCTATAAGGTGTCTTGGAAATTGGTACACTCCCTGGCTGAATAGTGATGCTGAACTCTACATCACAATGTGGGGGTAACCCCGACAAATCTTCCAAGAATACAGGCTGGTAATCCCGAACCACTAGATTTTGTTACACTTCTACAAGAACCTTCTTCTTGCTGATAGCTGCCACCAAAACTAAACATCACTTCTTCCCCTGGAAAGTGACTTCAGGACCCCCTGGAGTCTTCACTGTTACTTCCTTGTTCTTGCATTTGATTTTCACACTGTACACTGACATCCAATCAATGCCAATGATAACATCGACTCCCAGGACATTCAGCTCGATCAGATCAATCCCAAAAATCCTGTCTCTAATCATGATCTCGCAGTCTGCATAGTACTGATCAGTGGTTAAAGTTTCCCCTGATGGAGTAGCTACTGCTAAGACCTTGCTTGGAAAGACCTTCGGTTCGACTCCCAACACTTTAGCAAATTTAGGAGATACAAAAGTATGAGAGGATCAAAAGTTCGCTATGACTAGCTAGATAAAGTAGCAAATGTGAAATAAATAACACAAGCAACTTCATCATGGCCATCTAAGAAGTATGCTCATCAAGTCTCTCCGCTATCTCATCATCAAGACATGCATAGACGTCATCTGGGTAGGGGTGTGCGTTAGAGCATGCTTGTGTTAATTTCGCAGGACGGTCCGGGTCGATAGTTTAGCAAAAAATCCTGGGAAGGCCCTGCCAGGTTAATGGCCCTGGCTCGCCCAGGGCAAGCCGAAGCCGACCATTAGGTTCAACGGTCGGCCCGCCCGGGCCGACCATTGAATACAGCAAATTTTTTGGTTCTTTTTTAAAAAGTGTAATTAAATTATAATTATACCCCCCCCCCCCCATGAAAATATGTAAATACCCACCCATTCGATATCATTTTCTTCACTAAAAAATATCCAAACAGTTCTCTTAAACCCTCTCAATTCATTCTACATAATTCTTTTAAATTCTTAATATTTTCCAATTCATGTTTCAACAAGAAGAAGTGAAGAAATGTTCAACAAGCTACAACTTCTCTCTCAACAATCAATCTGCCACACTTCCAATTTTGGATGATTTGTTCAACAAAAAGCTACTTGTAACCCCTGTTTCCGATTTTTCGGATTTTCTTCTGTAACTCTTTTCCGTTCTCATTCGTGTAATTTGTTCTTTGTATTTATTTTTATTATTAATTTTGTTATTCATCTGCAATCCGATTGTATTTCTTCAATCTATTTTTAATTATCATGTTGAACCTGAGATCTTTTTATGTACTCTACTTTCATTTTATCCTTGTGTCTTGAGTATCCTAATAAACCCATTAATGAACTTAATTATTTATCTATTTGGAGCCCAAACCCAAGATCATCTCTTATTTGATCCTCACCCAACCCCGATAACCCACATACCCTAATTCCCACAAACAGCCAAATCCCCAGACTATCTCCCCATGATCCCCTATATCTGCTAACTACCCCCCCCATGTATCTCCTTATTCTTCTCTCACACTCATTCTTATTCTCTTTTTCTTCCTCTCCCTCTCACCAAAAACTCGAAACCTAACCCTAATCAAATCCTACCCAATTCTTCCCCTGTCGAGATCCCGTAACCCATCCACCTTTAGCCCCGACATCACCTACCGTTTCCCCATTTTGTTGACTACTCTTCATAGCTCTGATGCCCTACCCCATTGACCTCGACACCTGATCACAACCACTGCCACCCCTCGTGGCTTTCCCTCCTCGCCAGTGCCTGCGACCACCTCCACTCGTCCTCCATTGCCTCTCTCCTGCACAGCTGCCGCCGATCCCCGATGCTACCACCTTCAGCCAACATTTGATGTCGCACTGCCTTTGCCTGCCCCACTATGAATCAATGACTACAGTCACCACCATAACTGCGCTCCACCCGCAGCCTCCTCGCCATCCAACCGAACCAGCCACCACATGGCCGTCAACATCACAGCCACTCGTCAACGCCCCGACCATTGTTGGTACCGCTATTGTTGTTGTTGCCGCTTGCTGTTATTGCTGTGTTCTTGCTATTGCACGTGTTGCCATGCGCATTGCCATCAGAACTCTCTTCCTGTTATTCTATCATATTTGAATTAATCATTGTATAAGGCAAATCTCCTTGAACACTATTGTTATTCTAGTACAAGAA
Source organism: Hemerocallis citrina (assembly GCA_017893485.1). NCBI lineage: Eukaryota > Viridiplantae > Streptophyta > Magnoliopsida > Asparagales > Asphodelaceae > Hemerocallis > Hemerocallis citrina. Next base: position 218,847,806 of record CM030361.1, on the reverse strand, counting down.
CCGTTGATCTCCGCAAGTAGTTCATATTTCTATTATCGTAATGAATTACTTTGATACCCTTCAAAGGGACAAATACGGATTCATCGTCAAAACCAAGTAGTAGTTCCCTTTTCGTGCCATACCATTGCATCAATCCCCAGCTTTGTTATCCCTATATGCATGCACTACGCTCACACAAACAACAAATGCTCATATATAGGTGATACAATGATTGGATGTATATCGATTTAATGTGTGGTTGTGACTTAATTTATAGTAGTGGAATCCAACTTAGTTGCTAATATCGAAGGTAGTTTAATTCATGCTACAGATTCATGTTGGTTGGGTATTTTGTTGATCTTATATGAATTGAGTTTCCACTATTCTGCCGGTTGTTCCATGTTGCATTAAGTTTTTGTCTCTGATTCTGTTAAAATCAATTATAACTATATAAAAAGAATTGTAGCTTTATGATTCTAGTTTCCAGAACATTCGACAGATTTAAATTCCGACTTATAACCTGTAAGTTATCGTACTTTTAGTACTGCTGATTTTTTATTTCTAGACCTACTGTTGAATGCTACACCAACATGATTTCTAATCAATATATAATATTAACAGTAGAATTTATATGTGAGTTTTTCTTGGGAGTTGCTAGACATGTTTAGGTTCCATCTTACGATTTTTATCAGATTTTATATTGAATTTACAGTCCCTTTATACATGCAAAATTTTAATACTAGGTTGCTGCCAGAACGCTTAACCTGTAAAGAATAGGCTAATTGACCTAGCTGTGATTAGAATCATTTAGAACATGCAAAATATAAGTTGTAGCTTTTTGAATCTGGGATCTAGAACATCTGACGATTTTGTGATCCAACTCTTGAATTGCAAGATACTCATATTTTACTGCTATACTATCGTGATTTCAGATTCACTATTTTGTAAGGACGTCATCGTGTTAACTAATGGAAACAGTAAGATAAATTATGAACTAGGGTCCAATAAATTCAAGAATACTAATGGATAACACCAAGAAGTAGAATGTAATTTTTGTAATAATTTTGGCCTAGTTTAATCGATTTACACCTATAAAAACCATTGCTTTGAGTTGCTGCCAGAACAGCAGACCTCTTAAGAACTAGCCAGTAGACTAAATTCCTGTATTTGTAATATGTCGTGTAAATATGCATTGAAACCGGCACGGAGTCTAGTTTCTAGAAACTCTGACGGAACCTAATTTGTTTTCCTGTAGCAATGGAAAACTGATTTTCGTACAACAATGTCTTGCTATCCAGATGACGTGTTTTGTGTTTTTAAGCATATTCATGTTTGACTTTTGCATCTAGTGGATAGAACTAGTTATACCATGCATTGCATTGCCTTGACATCTTTTGACATCGCCTCATTGTTCCTATACTCATTGAATGTTCACACTAAATATAATAAAATAATAACAAGTCGGGGTAATAAGAGTCGACTTGGTTGTGGACATCATCAGAGACTATAATCGGACAAGGTTCCCTTATCTCTTTATTGTTTATCGTTATGGATTGTGGGTTATTGATTGTGGAACGTGGAATATTGATTGTTAATTGTTGTTTATTGTGCCGAGTACACGATCTGTATAGTTCACCACTACAGTCTAAGCGATCACTGTTTGCATGCACCGAACTTGTTGTATGGGACACAATATTACATGCATTAGATAGAATAATAAAAGACTAAAACACCTAGAACTGATACTTGCATTTCCTGATCTTGAGTATTGTCATTGGCATTGATTATTGCTCGTAATCATTGATTATTGTTGCAACTATTGATTATTGCTCGATCAATTAGACCCTTGAGCTCATTATTTAATTCTTGTTATTGCTTTTGACTTTGTTCTAGTTCATTTTCTTGATGTACCATGCTTCTTTTATTCCTTGCTTTTTACTACTTGCTATCCGTTACGTGCTCTAACAGACAATTTTCTCCCCCTCTTTAGTTGACGAGTTCGCAGGAACCCGAGGCAACTTAACAAAGGATTGCGTGAGCAAATGTTCTAGTGGATGAAGCCGCTTAGTATTCATGTTTCTTTATTTCTTGCATTGTTATTTTCCATATTTTGTATTCCGGACTTTGTTGACCCGAAGTTTATTTTTCCTAGATGTTGGATGTTACTGTGGTGGATTATTTCATGGTATTGAAATTTACTTATTGTCTATGTGATTGTTTATCCACGCGTGATTGTGTTGTTTTCTTCATATTATTGAGTTAAATTGGCATAGCTTATAGATGATGTTTACATCATTCATTGGACCTCGGTTATGTGCTCGTATTCCCGTACTTTGGGAAGTGGGGCGTGACAGGATTTTAGTGGTATCAGAGCCAGGTTTTGGCCGATGTGTTAGTTAGGATAGGCTAGCATGTTAGCCAGGTTTCAACTCTAGCCAGATTAACTCAATAATATGCGCACCGCGTGGATCACATCGACATGTAATAACTAACTTATATCTGGGTACTAATCTTTTGATCCACTTTTGATCCCTGCATATTCAGTTCCTTTATTCTTATTCTTTGATCATCTTTTGGGCGTCATCTTAGTCAACCCCCTCCCTACTGATGTTTTGTTCGATTTTGGTGCTACTCACTCTTTTGTTTCTTCCCGCTTTGTGGATCGGTATCATTTAGCTAGCGACGCCATGCCCGCTACTTGGAATATCACAAAAGGAGGAGACGTGATTGTCTATTCTAAAGTGTGCAAGCAGAGCCCTTTGTTGATCAGTGGCATGGAGTTTAAGGCTGATCTCATTGTGATCCCCAATTCCAGATTTCATGTCATTCTTGGGATGGACTAGCTGAGAGTCACCCACATTGTGATTGACTGCCGACAGAAGAAGGTAGTATTCAGGCTCCCAGGTCGCCAGGAGTTTGAGTTTCATGTAGGTGATACACCTCTTGGGCGTGTCAAGAACTCGATGAACCCGATGGCCTGTGCGATAGAGTCGTTATGCACTGAAGGTGAAGTTGCACCCATGGTTGTACGGGACTCCCTTGATGTCTTTCCAGAAGAATTTCCTGGATTGCCACCAGACCGAGATGTGGAATTTGGTATCGAGGTTCAACCTGGAACGACACCAATCTCGAAGAGTCCGTACCGGACGGCACTAGTCGAGTTGGCAGAACCGAAGGTGCATAACCAAGAGTTGTTGGACAGAGGTTTTATCAGGCCAAGTATTTCGCCTTGGGGAGACCTAATGTTGTTCATCAATAAGAAGGATGGTAGTCACAGGCTCTGCTCTGACTATCGAGAACTAAACAATGTCACAGTGAAGAACCAATACCCACTACCGAGGATTGACGACATATTCGATTAGCTTGGTGGTGCTTCTGTTTTCTCGAAGTTGGATCTCCGTTCTGGCGATCATAAGGTTGGAGTAAAGGCCGAGGATATTCAGAAGATGGCGTTCCGCACGAGATATGGACATTACGAGTTCTTAGTAATGCCATTTGGAGTTACCAATGCACCAGCTATGTTCATGAGTTTGATGAACAGGGTATTCTCGCCGTTCTTGGAGAAGCTCATTGTGGTGTTCATCAATGATATCTTGGTGTATTCTCAGAACCGTGAGGACCATGCTGAGCATTTGAGGGTTGTTTTGCAGACCTTAATGGAGAATCGGCTTTATGGGAAGCTTTGAAAGTGTGAATTTTGACTTGACCGTGTTGCATTCCTGGGCCATGTTATCTCCGGCTATGGTGTTTTCGTTAACTCATCGAAGATTTCTACAGTCAAGGATTGGCCAGTGCCGAAGTCAGCTTTAGAAGTATGGAGATTCCTCAGATTGGCGGGGTATTACCTGAAGTTTGTTCATAATTTCTCGAAGATTGCTGGACCCCTGACTAATTAGACGAGGAAGGAGCATAAGTTCGTCTGGGATGGAGCTTGTGACGAAGCCTTCGTGGAATTGAAGAGTTGGTTGATGTCAGCACCTGTGTTGACTATACCTGCTACTTCAGGAGACTTTGTGGTTCATTGTGATGCTTTGGGTAGAGGTTTGGGTGCTGTGCTGATGCAACGAGGTAGCATTGTTGCTTATGCATCCAGCTAGTTGAGGCCACATAAGAAAAACTACCCTACGCATAACCTGGAAGTTGCAGTGGTGATCTTTGCCTTGAAGCTATGGAGGCATTATCTGCTTGGGGATAGAGCCAAGATCTTCACCAACCACAAGAGTCTCAAGTATGTGTTTGTGGAGAAGGAACTGAACATGAGACAGAGAAGGTGGTTAGAGCTGATGGCAGACTATGACATCAACTTGTAGTACCATCCTGGCAAGGTGAACTTGGTACCCGGTGCCTTGAGCAGGAGACCTATTGCTATGCATCTTACCAAGCAAAAGGATATTTTGGAGGATATGAGGCGATTGGAACTGGATGTGATATTTCCTGGTTCAGCACAACAGTGCATGCTGTTGCAATTGCAGTCTTCACTGGTATAGCAGATTAAGGAAGCCTAGGCAGGTGATCAGCAGTTGCAGAAATTCCGAAGCGATGTGGAAGCAGGCTTGAGAACTGACTTGGTGATTCACGCCGATGGATCGCTTTGTTTTGGTGCCAGACTATGTGTACCTAGAGGAGAAGTTAGGCAGAAGCTACTTGCAGAAGCCCATCACTCGTCTTATTCTATTCATCCGGAAGGCACTAAGATGTATACGGATCTGAAGCAACATTTTTGGTCGCATGGTATGAAAAGGGTAGTGGCAAGGTTTTTGTTCGAATGTTTGATCTGTTAGCAAATGAAAGCAAAAAATCAGAGGACCGCAGGACTTTTGCAACCTCTTCCAATTCCAAAGTGAAAATTGGAGAACATCACTATGGATTTCGTGACAGCATTGCCAAGAAGTCCCAAGGGTCACAATGCTATCTGGGTGATGGTAGACCGGTTGACGACGAGTGCCCATTTCATTCCATTTAGAATGGGTCAGTCTACAGAAAGCTTGGCTAAGAAGTACATTCACGAAGTTATGAGACTGCATGGAGTTCCTGTCAGCATTGTATCGGATAGAGATACGAGGTTCAGGTCTCATTTTTGGGAGAGTCTTCAAAGAAGTCTGGGAACTAAGTTGAGCTATAGCACCACTTATCACCCACAGAAAAACAGGAAGTCCGAAAGAACGATCCAAACACTGGAGTACATGTTGAGGTCTTGTGTTCTTCAGTATGGTGGTTCTTGGGAAGATCATCTGCACCCAGTTGAGTTCTCGTACAACAACAACTATCAGGAGAGCCTCAAGATAGCTCCGTACAATGTGCTTTTTCGTCACAAATGTCGATCACCAGTTTGTTGGGATAACATTGGCGAGAGGAAACTCATAGGGCCGGAGTTGATCACGAAGAATGTTGATGCAGTGGTTTAGATCAGGAAGCACTTACAGGAAGCTCAGGACAGGCAGAGGATTGTCATCGAAGGCCTCTGGAGTTTGAGGCAGGCGATCCAGTTTTCCTGAAGGTTTCACCATGGAAGGGTTTTATCCGCTTCGGTGGCGGGGGCAAGCTGAGTGCCTGATTCATCGGTCCATTTGATATTGTGGAACGAGTAGGCAAGGTAGCCTACAGGCTCATACTACCACTGGCTTTGGCTGGAGTCCATGATGTATTCCACGTATGTCAGCTGAAGAAGTATATCGGGGATGACAGTCATGTGTTTGACTACTTAGAATAGTCCGTGAGACCAGACTTACCATGCGAGGTCCGAACAATCTCTATCTTGGACAGGCATGAGAAAGTCCTAAAAAGAATAAGTCATCAAGCTTGTTCGGGTCTCATGGAGTCCTCACCCGTTGGGTGAGTCGACTTGGGAACTTGAGGAGGAGATTCACCTCATCTGTTCGACTAGTTTCTTTTCTTTTCTCTTTGGGCTACCCTACGACCCGCTTGAAGGAATTTCGAGGACGAAATTCTTCTTGTAAGGTGGGTAGGATTTGTAACCCTTGTTTTCGATTTTTCGGATTTTCTTCTGTAACTCTTTTCCGTTCTCATTCGTGTAATTTTTTCTTTGTATATATTTTTATGTTGAATTTTGTTATTCATCTGCAACCCGATTGTATTTCTTCAATCTATTTTATTTCTCTTGCTGAACCCTGAGATCCTTTTGTGCACTCTACTCTCATTTTATCCTTGTGTTTTGAGTATCATTATTAGCCCATTAATGAACTTAATTATTTATCTATTTGGAGCCTAAACCCAAGCCCATCTCTTACTGGATCATAACCCAAACCCGGTAACCCACATACCCTAATTCCCACTAACAGCCAAATCCCCAGACTATCTCCCTACGACCCCAATATCTGCTAACTACCCCCCCCCCCCCCCCCCCCCACCCCATATCTCATGCTAACCCGCCCGAATGGAATGATGTAATATTCCATTTGTACTTGGATGTTGAGTGCTTAATTAAGTGTAACGTTAAGTTTTAAAATTTGCGATATAAAAATATAAGTAAAAAATAGAAGTAGAAAATTACAACGATGAAATATTAAAATAGATGCATAAATTATTAATATTAAATTTAAAAAGTAGAAATTAGTAGAAATGAAAATAATTTATAAAGGTAAGAAGAAAAATAGAATGACATTCTTGCATAAGATTAAATGCGAATGTGAATGAGAAAATGAATATGTAATGTAGTAGGTTGACATAATAAACATATATTATAAAATATATAGTAATGTAGTAATTGGATAAGTGTAAAATAATATGTATAGTAAGTGTGTTGAAATATATGGTATATGTAGTAATTAGTAGAAAGTAAATGTAGTAACAAAGAATGTAAAGATAATAAAATAAAAATAAAGTAAAAATATAAGTAGTGAGTGTATATAGTACATTAGAGAAGTATAAAGCAGCAAAAATAATTAGCTATTAACAGTGAAAAGTAAATATAAAAAAAGTAGTAAATAATAAGTAATAACAATAGCATTGAATATAAGCTGTAAACACACAATAGTAACAAAATAATATTTATAACGTGTAAAAGTATATCATAATTATATAAGTATAAATATTACAATCTTGTTACAATATACTGAAATAAATAAGACATTGTAAAATAATGAAAAAGTATCGTAAAATCAAAGCCTATATAAAATGAATGTACATATTAAAAAATCAAAAATTTAAAATATAATAAAAGTAATAATGAAAGAAAATAATAGTTGCAACAAAAATTTAATAAGTAGTAATTTAAAACCAAATAAAATACGTAAAAAGTTATAGCAAACGTAAATGAGTAAACATAAAAGCACATAAAAATTTGGAGGACAAAATTCTAAGACTGAAAAACAAGTAAGACAAAATTAAAAGATTAAGATTAAGGATTGTAGATAAAATAATAAATATCAAAGTAAATTAATAGTATAAGAAAATAATTATTTTAAAAAATAATAATTAAAGGTTAAAGATTAAAACTACTACGAGGAAAATCCACGAAGAAAAATTAAAGAGAAAAGTTAGTCTACGTATAAGGTATCATGATTGTAGGTTCAAACCAACCATAACACTCGTGATACAAAGAAAACATGCTCGCATATAATATCACATCAATGTATACGATGAGAGTTCATGAATGCAAGTCCAATAACTACATCATTCATGACTCAAAACTTACACTCACACGTTTAATGTCCACCCAAATTTTGTTTTCCTTATAATTTTTGTACTACTTATTGAAGTCGGCTCTCATACCATTTTGTAATGCCCCGAATTTCAAACATATGTAATTCGTAGCACAAACATAATCTTTTACATTAAATTCGTACAAAAATACAAGGAATTTAAAACTTTTCATTTACAACAACGTTCTTTACAGTAGCACAGCGGAAATAAATATGTACAATACACATATGATAATGAAAGCTTTTCAGTCTTGTAACATCTCTCAAAGTGACTTCAAATACATCCCAAATCCAATCCTGCAACTAGGAAACTTTGGGCACGTCAGTTGAATGCAACTGACGCAAGGCTATAATACAGCGATCCTCAACTTTCACAATCACAAACTTGATGCACAAAAGCAATAATGACAAAGATGAATAAAAATAGATAGTGAATCTAATCTAAGTGTACAAGTGTATGTCATGAAACTAAATTCAAAATGCATAAAACAATGGCATAAAACAAGTATTCAATAAGGCAACAAATGCACACTAATGCACACTTATACACTTAGATTCATCAACATCGGAAGAATGAATTTATACCCAAGATGAAATCAACAATGTGGGAGACTGTAAAGAAGGAAGGAAATAAGAAATCAAGGTGCCGAATATGAAGGGACCAAAATGAATAGGGTAAGACTGGTATCCAGATGCATATTGGTTTCAATGCATCACATACTACATAGATCCAAGGGCAAACCTTTAACGTTCTCCTCATTATAAAGTTAAATCTCATGTCATGCAACCTAACCCGATGACTATACTCCAACGTGTAATTACGTGTGATTCGCACCCCGAGAATATTGGACATTACCGACATACCCCTAACCCACACAACATGGATTTACCGAGCGTATCCTCAGTCACGAACCCCAGCAAGTCGATCTCCCGCATCTATGAACCAGACCAACCCCTAGCCCACCTTAGTGGATTTACTGGCATATCATGTCCGTCCCGAACATTACTATGAACCGCAAGTTCTTTATCGGCCTATTTGCAAACAGAACAGGCATACCCCTAGCCCACACATGTATATTTACCGGGCGTATCCTCAGTCATGAAAATTCCTAACGACCGTAGTCCTTTACTGGCCATTTCATTGACCTCACCGGCCTACCCTTATGCCACACATGTTGATTTATTGGGTGTATCCTCAGTCGTGTCCCGAACCCCTAGGAACCGCAAGCCCTTTATCAGACATGTTCGTCATTGTTTTCAGCCATAACTCCACCTAGTGCATGTCCTTGAATTCAAACATAAATAATTGCCACCTAGAGCTAGCTTACCCCCACCGGACTTAAATCAATACACGAGAACATTAGCCCATACTGACCAAGTTTCAAACTTTCATAATCACAATTTTGCCGGTACCCTGGGTCTCGCTCAGCCTCTAGAATCCACACATTCCAAAATTCATAAACTTTCTAGGTCATCCACAACCCTTTTTATAATCATTCCAAATTTCATTCCATCATATACTCAATTCATCTCTTGTCCATTCAATCCCACTAGTCATTCTCAAATAACTCGATAAAACTTTCAAAACTGTTACAATAAGACTTCAAACGCCTCAATTCAATCAACATCATCTCTGTTCTAGTAATTCAATTCAAATTAATAAAATTTCTACTAAAAATTGTTCATTCTAACCTGGAATTTAATCCAAAATATTTGTACCAATTTCCATCAAATCTTAATTCTCCAATATACTAATATCCTTGAAAATCATCTCTATTCAAATCCTTCAAATCCAATTACAAAATATATGTTCAAACCTTTATCTAAGTGGGGTAATTAACCCAAAAATATTTATACAAATTACCATCAAAATGATTCCCCCAAAAAAAATTTTTCTTTCCAATATACTCAAAAATAGTAAATACTACCAAATTCGAGCTCAACAGGACTCAAACCTACAATCTTAAAGATCCTAGGCTACATGAACTAACCAATAATCCAAGAGTATTTCTTTATCAATTTCGATTCAAGGTAACAACATATATATATAATCCACTATTTGAATGTTCAACTTGAGACATCAACCCAATGGTATTGTAAAAATTATATAAATTTCAATACTACTCCAAAAATAGATTTCTTGGTGTCATACAAAACTTGCATGTGTCTACTACAAAATTGTTGTTAAGATCATCTAAATTCATCCTCAATTACATCGTCTAAATTCATTTGCAAATCTGTAGGTTCAAAATTCGTAAATTGCCGCTCATGCTACTTGTAAAAATCACAGAAAATTGTATGCTTCATGAAACTTTGTGTTCTTTAGCACTAATCAAAAGGAATACAAGTCTACTATAACTTTTTAGTTATAATTTTCTCCAAAATATTGTGTCTATAACCCTGAATTCTTCGAAATGTTATACAGACTACTACTTGTTCGATCTTGTAAAACTCATTATAAATTCTATTCTTCATGGAAAATTGATTTCTTAGACTCTGAAGAAATGTTAACGAGTATACTTCAACTTCTTTATTTTGACCTTTCTCAAAATACTGCATCTAAGATGCCGAAATTATCAAAATCCGAAATGTGTACAAATTTCAAGCAACTAGCCAAATTGCCAACCATTCATAAGTTTGAATTTTATTAAAATAGTAAACGACATCCAAATATTTTAAAATTTTAAGGAGATGTTCTTGACATATACGAGAAGCTCCTATAAAAATTTTAGCTCAAGATTTCGTCTAGTTTAATAGATATGATTTTCTGAAGTTCGACTAAAACTTAAATCAGAAACTTATGAAAATGCCCCCAAATAAATCGCATCATAATTTCACACCTTTATTCAACAACACGTAATCTAAACATGAATACTCAATTTATATAAGTTATCACATATCTAATAATTCACATATATTCTATAATCTAGCATTCTACTAATAAAATTTTATTAGAAAGTTGGAGAAACAACCACCTCAAAAATACTTCCTAGTAGTTGAACAAAAGCTCCAAGAGTCTCCACAAGCACAACCCGCAAGCCTCTATGCCAACCCCGAAAGCCAAAAAAAACAGCAAGTCCCCTCTCTTGAGTCTCTCTTTTGTTTGATTTATTTTTTGTGTTCATTTTGGGTTAGGATATGGGGGTATTTATATGTGAATTTAGAAGTAGTTTTAGCAACTAACCACCCACTAACCCACGCAAAAACCTACACACCCACTCACTCACACCACTCACAAACCCACTCACCCTCATCCTCTCCTACATGCAGCCATTTTGAAAGAGTGCACATTGCACGTGTGCACGTGTGCACGTGTTTTGTACACTTTTTCATTTTTATTTTCACTTTTATTATTCTATTCTATTTTAAATTCTTATATTTAATAAATACACATATTAAATTTAGTATAATTAGCCTATTGAAATTTTTAGTGCACAACTTTATAGTAAAATAGCTCAATTTGCACCTGCATAAAAGGAAACACGTGCTAATAAATATTCATATATAAAAGAAATTTGAGAAAATGAAAGATGTCTCTGACAATCGAAATACAAAATATGTAAATTAAGTTTCATTAATTCTATATAGGTATACAAATATAATCAACGCGTGCATAGAAAACATGTGCACTGCATGTGTAAAAATATATTTGAGCCAAAATAGAAGAAAAATGAATTTCAATTTATGAAAAAATTTCGATCGAATAAGTTATAAAATAAATTATTGAACATGTAGAAAATTTTATAATATTACACGTAACGGTAAAATATACGTAATCGACAAGTGTATTGAAAGCATGTGTGATGCACGTAAAATACAAAGATTAAAATTAATATTTGAGTTGGCTTAAAATAAGATAAAAGTGAATTTTGAGAGGACGGAAAAGATATAAATAATCGGAATACAAAATACGTATGTCATTTATATTAAAATACGTTACGGATATTACTCGTAGCTGTACAAAATTTATGTGAGTAACACACGTTGTGCAAAATTGTTGTCACACCCCGCTTCCCAAAAATACGGAATGCAAGCACGTGACATGGCCCAGCGAATAACTTGCGTCATCCATCAGTTGTTATCGATTCAACTCAACAATATAAACAGGAAGTAATACAACCACGCATGATTGAAGGAGTAATCACAATAATAACAATACTTATAATTTAAGCATAAAATAACCAACATAATAACAATCCAACATTTGGAATCAACAAAACAATATTCGGATCAAAAGCCCACAATACAAGAAATAACAATGTTCAATTTAATTAAGACTTCAAACGAAACAATAATTATTTAAGCAACGATGCAAATCGATTTCTTCACCATTGTTGTCCTCCTAGTCCATCAGGCAATTCTCCTTGATTACCTGTAAGCTGTTAATCTAAAAGAGAGAAAAGAATATGTCCTTAGAGCAAGTCGTGGACAGCAAGTAGAGAAACAGAGAAATAATGACATTTACGGTATAATAATGAATTCAATAAACAATAGAGTCGATGGTAATGAACAATGGGAAAATGGTAACAATGCAGTGTGCAATAACGATGATTGATAATGATGACAATAAACGATAACAATAACGGTAAACAATAACGATAATACTGTTCTATAATGATGACAATATGATGATGCAATGAAAATCTTAAGTCTATTATTCATTTTAATCCTAACAAATGCACGTACTACTGCATCCCATACTACAGGTTCGATGCATACAATCAATTTCGTTTAGACTAAGGTTGTAGATTATATAGGTCATGTACTCGGCACGATATAACACTGGCTATTGCAGTAATTTCTTGCACAATAACGATAACACTGACTATTGCAGTAATTTCTTGCACAATAATGGTAACGATAGTTCAGGAATGAGGCCCACATTTTCGAGTACAGTCACTATATAATCAACTACTCTAGTCAACCCTTAACCCCGATTTGATTAACATTCTTTATTCAATTAACATGCAATACTAATAGAGAACAATAGAGATAGAAATATCAATGGAAAAACGATAAGGCAATTAATAAGGGACACTAGAACGATGACGACACAACCTTAAGATCATGCAATATACTTTATACAATTAAATGCACCAAATACAATATGATAGATTCAATTATATATTACCAAACATGGAAACTCAATTCTGGACTGAAGTAGGTTGATGTACTAAAATTGAATTATTTTCTGCTACAAAATAGCAAATGTGGATCATTCAAAAGTTCTAGAAACTAGATTCCTTCCCGGTTCCAACGCATATTTAAAGTCCAAATTCCGACAAAAGTAGCTAGATGATTTTCAATGTTCTTTACAGGTTACCAGTGTTAACTAGTTTCAGTTGTAAAAGCTGTAAATATTCATTTTAAAAATCAGAAAAAATAATTTTCATTACCCGAAGCATGTTGGCTATCAGTCTGAAAATTATCATGGTAATATTTAATCATTAGTTCATCTATGTAATCAGGTTAACATGGTATATGCATAAATCTGAAAGTAAAATGCAGCAGCAGTAAATTGGTCATAACTCATGCAATAAGTTGGAATTCAAAAATTCTAGATGTCCTGGAAACTACAAATATGGGGCTACATTTCATATTCCGAAAGTTATTGATTTTGATGACAGTATCTAGGTCGAAACAGCATGGTAATATTCAGGTTGGCAATAAATTTCAGGGTCTCAATATATTTGTCGTGAATAAAATAATTAAAATCTTATAAACGATGAATTAGGGGTTGACAACATAAATCACAACAAGTTATATTTATGTGAACATGGTATTAAGATGTATAATGTCCAAAATCCTACTAATCACAATCAACTAATACAACATCAATCATATGAACAATCAACACTAGTATACAATCTACAATAGTTGGGTAATGTCATGACATGAATTACAATAACAATCCCTATTCCTATAATCAATAATTCACTACATGAATGCATGCAAGATCTCTATAAATTAGAGGCAAAAGACGGTACAAAGTCAAGACTACTACTTGGATTCGCTCGTGTAAATCCGTAGTATCCCAACAATAGATAACAAAAACAGATATATGATAATCAATATAGATCTACTTGTGGGATTCAACAAACAATCTCGAATATGATACAATACAATTCGAGGGTGAGATGACTTGCCTTTAGAACGATGTTAGATTATTCCGAATATGCGAAGAATAATGGGATCGAAATCCCGACGATACGGGGACGAGCAAACGATCACGATGATCACGATCGGCACAGATCTTGATGAGGATCAAGATCAAGTGGTGATCAACGGTCGGTGATGAACTTGATAATGATGTTGATCACGATGTTGGTCAGACGGTCAAGATCAAAGGATCAAGAATATGATGATCTGATGGTGATGATCAAAGAAGGATTAGACGGCTGCGATTGAACTTGATGCACTGTGATGATCAACAGAGGAGGGCTCAGGCGGTGCTCGAGCGGCAGCGGTGTGGTGCACTGTAGTGGTCGACCGCTCGAGGGGAGGCAACGTTGGCGGTGCACAGGGGCCGGTGCTCAGTTGTCGGCTCGAGCGAGAAGAAGGCGACGAGGGTGACTAGAGGTAGTAATGGAGGACTGTGGTTACGGTATGCACTGGTGGAGCGACGGTGGGGGCAAAGTCAACGAAGACGAGGAACACAGTAGTGGTGGCTGGCGACGGTGGCAGTTGACGGGGAAGGTGCAGGCATGGGGCAATGGGGCAGTAATAGAGGACAGGAGCGCACAGGGGATGCAGTGGCGACTGAAGGGATGGGTTGCGATGAGGGTGATAATGGAGGTCGGGAGCTTCATTGGTGGACTGGAGGGTGGTAGCGGCCGAGGTTGGGAGACGAAGCAGGCATGGTGGTGGCGATGGAGGACAGGAGTTCGATGGCTCGACGGTAATGGCGAAACAGGGCTGCTGGCGGCGGGGCACTGGCGGTCGGGAAGAAACGCAGCGACGAGGAATGGCAGCTCGAGCGGAGCTCTGTTTCGCGCCAAAACAGAGGAGACGAAAATGCAGGGGGGGGAGGGGGGAGGGGCTCTGGACGACGACGAAGATGAGGCAAGGGGTCTTCGGTGGTTGCGGGGTGATGGTTGCAGACGAGGGTGATGGTTGCAGACGAGGGCGAGGAGATGCGGCATTGGCCGGTGGAGTTGACGACTAGGACGAGGGTGGTGGGCAGTGGGTTCGTCGGTGATGTGGGAAAGGCAGCGGCGGTGTGCGGACCGATGAAGAAGGTAGGGTGATGAGCGGCAGAGTTTCGAGTTCGGCAATGGTGTTTCGACGAAGAGCGGGAGTCGAGATGAGCGGTAGGCTCGAGGGTGGCGATGAGCCGAAAATAGGGTGCTCGGAGGTGGCAGGGTTTCGGTGGCACTGAAGGTGGGTGTGGCGACGCGCTTTGGGGAGGAATAGTGCTTCGACTGTGAAGTCGAGCAGAAGGTGCTCGGAGGCAGGGGCGAGAGTGAAGTGGAGGTCGACTGCGGTGGGGCAAGGCGGCTCGCGAGGTGGAGCGCGAGGAGCGGGATGCTTTCGAGGTTGGGGGTGTTTAGGCAGGACGAGGAAGACGATGAAGAAGGGGGGTAAGCTCTGTTTCGGTTGGGAGAAAACGGAGAGGAGAGAGAGGAAGGGAGAAAGAGAAAGCGGGTGGGGAGTTATTATAAAATATATTATAATAATATTTTAATAAAAGGGAGAGTTAATGGGATGTGGGGGTTACAGGATCAATTAATGAGATAATGGGAAAATCAATAGGCTGATTATTAGGGTCAAAGAGAGTGGGGGTAGTTATTAGGCAGTGAATAGGAGAGAATATAGGGAATTTGGCTGTTGATGATTATTTGGGTTAATGGGTTTAGGATAGACTAGAATTTGGGTTAGAATCCAATAGGAGATGGGCTTGGATCGGGCTTCAGATCAAATAATTAAATAATACAATATAGGCCAAAATCAATGGGCTTTAACAAAATAATAATAATAATAGTAATGGCATTGAGTTTTACAAAAATAATAATAATAAAAATCATGACAATAAAAATACTAATAATAATAATTGTAACAACATCAATAATAAGAATAACAATAATAATAATACTAATAACAATAACAACAATATTAATAAAAATAATAACAATGAAAATACTAAAAATAATAATAATGATAGTAGTAATAATAGTACTACCGATAATAATAATAATAGAAATAACAATAGTACTCATAATAATAATAATAATAATAATAATAATAATAATAATAATAATAATAATAATAATAATAATAATAATAATAATAATAATAATAATAATAATAATAATAATAATAATAATAATAATAATAATAATAATAATAATAATGATATGCATCAAAATAGAATTTGAGATTAACAAGTTCATTAAAATCCAAACAGGAATAATATAAAATATAAATAGTTGATCAATTAAAAATAGAAAATATATTGTTATTCAAAGTGAATATAATTGTCAGTTAGAAAATACTCAGTAAAAGATCAAAAACAAATTTAGCGTAAAAATAGATTTATAACTAATCAAAATACAGAAAATATTTAGGAAATACGTATTTACGGAAATGGGGGTTACAATTGTCATTACTCAATTTTGCGAGGTGTTATACTCTCCCCCCTTAGAATAGTTCTGCCCTCAGAACTTACTAGGGTAAAAATTGTATCTTGTACACACCCAAAAATTTCATTGTTGTACGTAGAAGAGTTGCCAATATTAAGAAAATAAATGTAGTATAAAATACATAATGTGGGAAAACAAAGAAAACATATATAAGGAACTATGACTATCAGAGTGAATAAGACAAAACACGAAAGTATTAGAAAAAGGTAATGATAGCAGAAAAGGGACGTAACAATGAAAGATAATGTACATTGAAAGATAATATACATTGACAATGAAAGATAATACACGAAAGTATTAGATACTATAGAAAAAGGAAAACATAAATTAAGTCATCAATTGTTAGAGAAATTGGAAAACAAAGTAGTTGAAGAGAAATAAGTAAATCCTAGTAATATACTGATGCTTTAAAAAAAAGTATAGTAAACAAAAAAGTAGTAAGAAGTAATATGAGAAAGAGTAAAATAAAAATAGAAGTATGGAAATAAATATGAAGGAAAAGAAATGTAAGTGCACAGAATAAAGCATTGAAATAGTATAGATAAATTATAATGCAATAGAAATTTTTAAAATAGATTAAGAGGGCAAATAAATATTAGGTAGCTAAGAACTAACGATAATAAAGAGAACAGTATGATAACGAAATAAAAATATTGAAATATAAAACAAACTGATAAATAATTGAGAAAATCATAACAATTTAAAAGTAGTTAGCAGTAAGTAACAAGAATTTGAAAAATTAACGGAAAGAGAATTTAATTAAAAGAAAATGTGAAGAATAAAATGATTAAAATCATAAAATATACTAGAGTTTTATATTAGGAGATAAAGGAAGTGGCAATCTAAGAGAAGACCATTGGATAAAAATCTGAAAAATATATGACTGTGAAATTTAGTTAAAAGTGTAAACAATATAAGATAAGTACAGATTAATGATGTACATAGAAATAACATTATAAAAATTTCATTTGTAAAAGTTATTTAATAACTATATATAGGATTTTAAAAATTAAGTATATAGAATAGCGATTAGTATATATCAAAATATTCACAAATTGTTAAGTATGGCAAGAAAGTTAACATATAATATTTTATCCGTAATTAAGCGTAAAAATATGAATGTTATAGGCAATTGGATAAACAAAATAAAATAGTAGTAAAAGTAACAATACATTATTGAAATATATGATGTTAATTGTATAGAAATAAAATGTAGAAGATTAGTAATAAAAGTCATATTATATGAGTAGCAAACAAATAGAAGATTAGTAATAAAATATAAATAAGATGAAGTGGAATAAAAATACAAGAATGCTAACATATGTAAAGATAAAACATATATACAAAATAATAATAAGAAGATAGCAAAAACAGTTAATAGTAAGTAGTAATCTTATAAGATGAAAAATAAAATAACGCAATTAAGATAGATATAGAAACTAGTATAAATAATAAGGTAATTAATTTAATGTGTATATAAGTATAACAGTGCTATAAATAATAAAGTTGAAGTAGTATAGGTTAAGTGGCAAAACATTATAAAATGGTATAAACTAGTGCAAAAAAAATGGAATGGTGGTAAGCAATATATGTGAAAATAGAATAAAAGTGGGGTTATTAACGTAGAAAATCTCCTTTGTTGTGGGTTTATCTCATTGATGTCCAGCTACAGGTTTGCCTCTTTGACATCAAGTTGCATATTTGCCTCCACGACATCCGGTTGCAGGTTGCATTCTGGATATTTAGTTGCAGATTTTGCCTCCCCGACATCCAATTGCAAGTTTGCCTCCATTGACATCTTGTTGCAGATTTGCCCTCTCGACATCAGGTAGTACCAACATGGTGAATGGAATGATGTAATATTCCATATGTACTTGGATGTGGAGTGCTTAATTAAGTATAATGTAAAGTTTTGAAATTTGTGGTATAAAAATAGGAGTAAAAATAGAAGTAGAACATTACAATGATGAGATATTAAAATAGATTCACATGTTATAAATATCAAATACAAATAGTAGAATTTAGTAGAAATGAAAATAATTTATAAAGGTAAGAAGAAAACTGGAATGACATACATGCATAAGATTAAATGCGAATGTGAATGAGAAAATGAATATGTAATGTAGTGGGTTGACATAATAAACATATATTATAAAATATAGTAATGTAGTAATTGGATAAGTGTAAAAAATATTTATAGTAAGTGTGTTGAAATATATGGTATATGTAGTAATTAGTAGAAAGTGAATGTAGTAACCAAGAATGTAAAGATAATAAAATTGAAATAATGTAAAAATAAAAGTTGTGAGTGTATATAGTATATTAGAGAAGTATAAAGCAGTAAAAATAAGTAGCTATTAACGGTAAAAAGTAAATACAAAAAAAGTAATAAATAATAAGTAATAATAATAGGATTGAATATAACTTGTAAGCACAAAATAGTAATAAACGAATATTTATAATGTGTAAAAGTATATCATATTTATATAAGTAAAAATATTACAATCTTGTTACAATATACTGAAATAAATAAGACAATGTAAAATAATGGAAAAGTATCGTAAAATCAAAGCCTATATAAAATGAATGTACATATGCAAAAATCAAAAATTTAAAATATAATAAAAGTAATAATGAAAGAAAATAATAGTTGCAATAATAATTTAATAAGTAGTAATTTAAAACTTAATAAACTACGTAAAAAGTAATAGCAAAGGTAAAAAAGCACATAAAAATATGGAGGACAAAATTTTAAGAATAAAAAACAAGACAAAATTAAAAGATTAAGACTAAGGATTGTAGATAAAATAATAAATATCAAATTGAATTAATAGCATAAGAAAATAATTATTTGAAAAAAATATATTAAAGGTTAAAGATGAAAAGTACTACGAGGAAAATCCACGAAGAAAAATTAAAGAGAACAGTTAGTCTACGTATAAGGTATCATGATATTAGGTTCAAACAAACCATAGCACTCGTGATACAAAGAAAACATGCTCACATACAATATCACATCAATGTATACGAGGAGAGTTGATGAATGCAAGTCCAGTAATTACATCATTCATGACTCAAAACTGACACTCACACATTTAATGTCCACCCTAATTTTGTTTTCCTTAAAATTTTTGTAGTACTTATTGAAGTCAGCTTTGATACCATTCTGTAACGCCCCGAATTCCAAACATATATAATTCGTAGCACAAACATAATCTTTCACTTCAAATTCGTACAAAAATACAAGGAATTAAAAATTTTTCATTTACAATATCGTTCTTTATAGTAGCACAGCGGAAATAAATAAGTAAAATACACATGATAATGCAAGCTCTTCAATCTAGTAACATCTCTCACAGTGACTTTAAATCCACGCCAAATTCAATCTTGCAACTATAAAACTTTCGGCACGTCATTTGAATGCAACTGACGCAAGGCTATAATACAACGATCCTCAACTTTCATAATCACAAAATTGATGCATAAAAGAAATAATGACAAAGATGAATAAAAACATACAGTGAATTTAATCTAAGTGTATAAGTATATGTCATGAAACAGAAACCAAAATGCATAAAACAATGGCATAAAATATGTATCCAATAAAGCAACAAATGCAGACAATGCACACTTGTTCGGATTCTATGCATCTCATACTACATAGGTCTGAGGGCAAGTCCTTAACATTATCCTCGTTATAGGGTTAAATCCCATGTCATGCAACCTGACCCGATGACAGCACTCCAATGCGTAATTACGTGTGAGTCGCCGTCCCAGGATATTGGACCTTACCGAGATATCCCTAACCCACACATCGTGGATTTACCGGGCGTATCCTCAGCCACGAACACCAGTAAGTCGATCTCCCATAACTACGAACTAGGCCTACCCCTAGCCCAACTCAGTGGATTTACAGGGCATATCCTGTCCTTCCAGAACATTCCTAAGAAATGCAAGTTTTTTACCGACTGTTTCGCAAACATAACAGGAATACCTCTAGCCCACACATGTAGACTTACTGGGCATTTCATTGACCTCACCGGCCTACTCCTATGCCACACATGCAGATTTATCGGGAGTATCCTCAGTCGTGTCCCGAATCCCTAGGAACCGCAAGCTCTTTACCGGACATGTTAGTTATTGTTTTCAGCCATAACTCCACCTAGTGCATGTCCTTAAGTTCAAATATAAATAATTGCCACCTAGAGCTAACTTACCCTACCGGACTTAAATCAACACACAAGAACATTAGCCCATACTGGCCACTTCTCAAACTTTCATAATCACAATTTTGCCGGTACCTTGGGCCTCGTTCAGTCTCTAGAATCGACACATCCCAAAATTCATAAACTTTCTAGGTCATCCATAACCTTTTTAATAATCATTACAAATTTCATTCATTCATATACTCAATTCATCTCTTGTCCATTCAATTTAACTAGTCATTCTCAAATAACTCGATAAAACTTTCTAAACTGTTACAATAGGACTTCAAATGCATCAATTCAATCAACATCATCTCTGTTCTAGTAATTCAATTCAAATTACCAAAATCTGTGCTAAAAATTGTTCATTCAAACCTGGAATTTAACCCAAAATATTTGTAGCAATTTCCATCAAATCTTAATTATCCAATATACTAATATCCTTTAAAATCATCTCTATTTAAATCCTTCAAATCCAATCAACAAATATGTGTTTAATCCTTTATCTAAGTGGGGCAATTAACCCAAAAATATTTTTACAAATTACCATCAAAATTTTTCCCCAAAAAATCAATTTATATTTCCAATATACTCAAAAACAGTAAATACTACCAAATTCGAGCTCACCAGGACTCAAGCCTACAATCTCAAAGATTCTAGGCCACATGCAATAGCCAATAATCCAAGATTATTTCTTTATCAACTTTTATTCAAGGTATATATATATATATATATAATCAACTATTTATATATATATATAATCAACTATTTGGATGTTCAACTTGAGACATCAACCCAATTGTATAGTAAAAATTATATAAATTCAAATACTATTCCAAAAATAGATTTCTTAGTGTCATACAAAACTTGAATGTTTCTTCTACAACAAAATTTTAGTTAATATCATCTAAATTCATCCTCAATTACTTCGTCTAAATTCATTGAAAAATAGTAGGTTCAAATCCGAAAACTGCCGCTCATACTACTTGTAAAAAATATAGAAAATTCTATGATTCATTAAATTTTGTGTTCTTTAACTCTAATTAAAGGTATACAAATCTACTATAACTTTGAATTTATAATTTTCTCCAAAATATTGTGGCTATAACCGTGAATTCTTCGAAATGTACAGTACAGACCGCCACTTGTTAGATCTTGTAAAATTCATTATAAATTCTATTCTTCATCGAAAATTGATTTCTTATACTCTAAAGAAAGTTTAACGATTCTACTTCAACTTCTTAGTTTTGACCTTTCTCAAAATATTGCATCAAAGATGCCGAAATGATCAAAAACTGAAATGTTTACAAATTTCAAGCAACTAGCCAAATTGCCTAAGTTTGGATTTCATTAAAATAGTAAATGACCTTCAAATATTATGAAATTTTAAGAATATGTTCTTGACATATAGGAGAAGCTCCTATAAAAATTTTAGCTCAAGATTCCATTTAGTTTAATAGATATGATTTTCTGAAGTGCAACTAAAACTTAAAAATAGAAACGTATGAAATTGCCCCCAAATCAATCGTGTCATAATTTCACACATTTAATCAACAACACGTAATCTAAATATGAATACTCAATCTATATAAGTTATTATGCATCTAACAATTCACACAAAAATATTCTACAAGCTAGCATTCTACTAAAATAATTATATTAGAAAGTTGAAGAAAAACCCACCTAAAAAAGGTTTCCTAGTAGTTGAACCCCTTAGCAAAAGCTCCAAGAGACTCCATATTGTGCAATCTAGATATCTAAATAAATAGATAAACTAGACACAAATTAAAAACCTCGCAAGTGTACGAATCGTTTTGAGAAGCGTAGTGGCAAGCAAGGGTCGATCCCACAGAGATTGTAGATTCTAACTTACTAATCAATAAAATAGAAAACAGAATCTTAAAGTGTTGATCTAAAAGTCTAAGGAAATGAAAGGATAAAAATCTAAATTAAATAGTATCACAATTTGAGTCACAAATATCTATTGAAGTAGTTGGGTTTTGATCTCCACCAATAGTCAGTAATGCTGAGTTATCCACTACTCTTATTACTCATGTTTGTTCTCTTCAAGGGTATGGTATTTACTCCTTAAAGTTAATGTTTCCCTAAGCCAAGAATTAGGCATGGTATCTACTCTAATTCGTTTCTTTCATTAAGTATTTAGCGTGGTATCTACTAAGTTGTACTTAAAGAAAACATAAGAACAGTGAAAACGAACAAACACTCAAGGTTCTAGAAATTGGTATCAGATCTAGATCCCTTAAGTTGATTAAACCAAGAACCCCTAGAGATTCCTTTGTTACAAATTATGAGCACGAGATACGGGTCGTCTCAATATGCTCATATAACAGCTTCAGATCTACACTGCACAACTTGATAAACTTAAGTTCTGTATGCCAGTCGACTGGCTGTCACTTCAGTCGACTGTCCCTAGAACATCTGGACAAGTTTGTTTTATGTAAATTGTTATTCGTTTAATCAGGTTTAATCAATAAGTAATAGAGTAGCATTGAGAAAAATATAAGCATTACATGACTACGGTTTCAATCTACCCAACTATGAAAGTTAGTTGCACATAATACAACCTTTATTGATTAATATAATAGAGTTCATGACTACAATAGAAATAAGAACTAGAGAGAAAGAACAGAAGAACGCTGATTTGTATGATGTTGCGCTTCAGCCCAATCAGCAGTCGACTTGTTCTCCTTCTTTGATGCTTGCTGTCGATGGCCTTCTTGGCTGCTCTTGAGATAGTCCCAGAGTTAGAGAGCTTCAGCCGCTTCTTTCTTGGTTGGTATTTATAGAACAAGAGAAGAGAATTAGGGTTTGCATTCTTCTTTTATAGAAAGGTCCTCTTCTTTTTATTTATTTCCTTTCTTATCTTGATCTGCGTTTATTTCTTTCTCTTTTCTTCTTTTCTTCCTTTTCTGTTCTGATTTGGATTTAGATTTGGACGAATCTTCAAATATCTTATCTGTTAACTCTGCCGCCTACCAGTCGACTGGTGTTGGAGTAAGTCGACTGTGTCGAGACTTCTGCGTAAACTTGATTTCTCTGTTCAGTCGCCTGTGTGGAAGAATCAGTCCACTGATGCTTTGTAATATTCTGAGTTCATCCTTAAAATCCTAAATCTGCTTTGTTTTGCTGTTTTAGGCTGTTTCCTATGGAAAAGAGAAAATAAGAGTTAAATACCACATATAGAGCTTTTAAAAGTGCATTTGCAATAAGATTATTTCTCCCAAATGTGAATAATATTATGTTCATCACTCCACAAGCACAACCCACAAGTATCTATGCCAACCTCGAAAGCCAAACAAAACTGCAAGTCCTCTCTCTTGAGTCTCTTTTTTTTTATTTTTTATGTTCATTTGGGGTTAGGATAGGGGGGTATTTATATGAAAATTTGAGAGTAGTTTTAGCAACTAGCCACCTACTAATCCACTCACACACCCACACACCCACTCACTCACACCACTCACAAACCCATTCACCCTCATCCTCTCCTATATGCAGCATTTTTTGAAAGAGTGCACATTGCACGTGTTTTGTACACTTTCTCATTTTTATTTAATTTTATTATTTTATTCCAATTTAAATGCTTATATTTAATAAATACTCATATTAAATTTAGCATAATTAGCTTAGTAAAAAATTTTGTGCACAACTTTGTAGTAAAATGCACAATTTGCACGCCCATAAAAAGAAACACATGCTAATAAATATTCATATATAAATGAAATTCAAGAAAATGAAAGATTTCAATGAAAAATTAGAATACAAAATATTTGCAATACGTTTCATTAATTCTATATATGTATACAAATATAATAATGCATGCATAGAAAATACGTGCACCGCGCGTGTATAAATATATTTGAGTCAAAATAAGAGAAAAATAAATTTCAATATCTAAAACGAATTCGAACAAATTATAAAATAAATAATTGAATACGTAGAAAATTTTATAATATTACACGTAATGGTAAAATATACGTAATTAACACGTGTATTGAAAGCACGTGCAATGCACGTAAAAATACAAAGATTAAAATTAATATTTGAGTTGGCTCAAAATAAGATAAAAATGAATTTTGAGAGAACGAAAAATATATAAATAATCAGAATACAAAATACGTATGGCATTTATATTAAAATACGTTACAGATAGTACCTGTAACAGTAAGAAAAACATGTGAGTAACACACATGGGGAAAAATTGTCATTAATCAATTTTGTGGGGTCTTACAGATATCATTTTTATTGTTCAGTATCTGTTAGTTGTAAAGTTGTTTGTTTGTTAATTTTTTTATATATATTTGTCACGTCCCACTTCCCAAAATATGGGAATACGAGCACGTAACGTAGGCCCAGCGAATGATTATACATCATCCATAAGTTGTACTAGTCTAACTCAACAATATACATGAGAAACAACCACACAGGAAAAGAATATAATCACATAAATAATGGATAAACTCAAAGATAATCATGAAATAAATTTACTAAATGATAATCCAACATCTGGGATAAAACAAACTTCGGGTCATAAAGCCCAAGAATACAAAGTATGATAAAAAGAAATACAATAAGCAAATAACAAAAGATAGCTAAGTAGTCTAATAGTCCAGCTCCAATCTTCAGAGAGTTTGCTCACTAATTTCTTCTTGTATTGCTCATTCGATACCTGTTAATACTGGATCTAAAAAGAAAGAAAGTGTACCCTTAGAGCAAGTCATGGGCTGCAAGTAGAGAAAAAACAGAGGATAAAGGAAAACTTGAATATCAAAGAAAAGGGACATGGTCAAAGTCAAAGAACAAAGCAAAGGCAGGCAAAATATCAAAGATCTACGGTAAATCACGCATGTAATGAGTGATGTCAGGATCAAGCAGGAAATGCAGGTTATTAATCATTTTATTAGCCTATCTAGTGCACGTACTACTGCATCCTATTCCACAGGTTTGGCACAAACACACAGTGAACGTTTTAGACTGATGGTGAATTCACGGATCGTGTACTCGGTCCAGTAGTCGGGAATTTGTGGGATGTTCGGGATTTTCGAGATTTTCTAGATTTTCGGGATATTCGAGATTTTTCTGGATTTTTGGGATTTAGCTGGCAAGCGAGAAGGCCTGGCCGAGTACATTTCCGATCGCTCACTACCAAGTCCTACCCATAATACTATGGCTTGTTATTAAGTCATTTTCATCCTATGTGAGCATGCAAGAGGGTTTCAATGTTTTATAATACTATATGTGATTAATTCTATGCGCTACAGACAAAGCATGAGGCAAACACATCAAATAAGCACAATTCACATAATCAGGACAGCATAACCTTGCTGTACGAAAATGCTGATTATCGTCACTACAAAATAGCAAATCTGAATCCGCTAGAAGGTCTAGAAAGGAGACTTCCACACGGTTCCAACGAGTATAATTAGGACATATAAAAGATATCGGAACTAGGGTGAAAACTCTATTCTATTCAGGTTTTATGTTCAGGCATCATGCAGTAGGTTGTGTTCAACTATTTATTTCGTGTCAGATAACTCATTAATAAAATCTACAAAAATTCAGAGAAGTAGCTATACATGTCTAGGTCTAGCCTAATTTATTTCAGATTTTTCTTTTACTATTAACAAGGTCAAATAAAATACGAAACAGCAGGATACGTATGAAATTATGAGTCTGGAATTACTAACACAGTTGTACTAAAAAGCTGATATCTAGTAGATGACAAATTGGAATTTAAATCCGGACTAGGGAAAAATGAACTAGACATCAAGGGCTACATTTTATGTTCAGTAAGTTCTTTCAAATTATATAATTAGCATGGTTAAAAATCTGATTCAAAGTGAAACATCCAGGACCAGAAATTAACTTAACATAAAAAGATAACAAATAAATCATACGATCACATATAACATGCAAATTGGTAATCAAAGTGATCCTATGTGTCAACATGCAGATTTCTATGTTTAAGATGCAATTATCACAGTCATGGTGTCAATTCATCGAGTAACTTTAATTTAGCACATACAATTTTATTGTCCAATTTATCAAGCAGTCCTATGCATGAATCTAGTTATTTAAATGTGCATATGCATGAAACAATGGGGACTGGGTTAAAGATTAAAGAGGTAGCACGATTTTAAGAGTATGTCAGGGTTCGCTCGTGTAAACCCTCGATAATCTTAACAGAATTATCAAAAGCAGTTTTTGGTAATAAAATGGACGGATCTACTTGCAGGAGATCAAATAATCTTGAACACAAATAATAAAAATGGTTTAAGAAGAGACTTGGATGTTATATTACAGATACAATTAATAAGAATAACGGGATCAGAATTCCGGGCGAACTCCCAAAGAAGCACGTGCGAAGAACTCCCAAGCAAACAAACACAGCAAGTCAACCAAGGGATCCCCACACCAGATCGGACATAACACGGGACAGCAAGACAGGATCCGGTGTGCCAAAACACAGAACGGTAAAACCAACCAATGGGCGATCTCCACACTCGATCTAGCCAGAACAGCAAACGGCGGAAAGGGGATCGCTGTGCATCGAACACAGAACAGCAAAGACACCCAATGGCGCTCCGTTTCCTTCCTTCGACAAGGAGAAAGAGAGAAAGAGAGAGAACGGCGTGCAATGCGATGCGACTGCAGCAAGGTCAACGATGACCACGGCGGCGGCGGCGGCGACTGGTCGGGAAGCGATGCAACGAAGACTTCAACAACGGCTCTGTTTTCCTCTCGAAACAGAGGAAGACGACATGACTGGGGACGCTCAGGGCTTGGATGTCGATGAAGAGGACAAAGGGGATCTTCGGAGGGTGTAGGGGTGAGCGGTGAGGGACGGTGCGGTGGTGGAGTCGACTGGCGGCGAAGCAATAGGTACTGAGTAATGGGTTCGGTCGAAATGGGTTGCGGTGGGTTCTTGGGCGAGGACAGGGACGAGGCTAGGAGGAGAGGTCGACGAGGGGAAGTCGACGACTATGGAGGTGGTGGAAAGTGGTGGCAATCCAGTGTGGGCGGTTGGGTGGGTTGGCGATAACAGAGAGAGCGGGAGAAGGAGAGGGGTGAACAGGGACAGAAGGGGGGTTGATCAGGAGAGAGGGATTAAGGTTAATGACAGTTGAAAGTAATTAGGGTTAAGGTTAGTAGAAGATTAGTATATATAGGGGGAAAGTAGGATATTGGGTATTGGGCAATTGGGTATTAGATCCAATAAAAAATACATTGGATATAAATACAAGGATCAATATAAATCCAAACATAAAAGAATAAGATATCTAATAAAGTATAATGTACTATCTTACATAAACTATTTGAAATAATAAAAGAAGCACAATTATTAAACAAAAATGGATTTGTTTTAATAATCAATAATAACAATAAATAATCATAGTAACAATAAGAATAGAAATAACCATGTAAATAAAAATAATAATACCAATAATAATGATTAGTAATAATAATGAAAATATGAATAAAAATACTAACAATAATAATAGCAATTGTCAGAATAATACCCGTACATAAAAATAGAAACTTGTGGAATTAGTCCAAACAGTAATAATATTTGAGGGTTAAAACACAATTGTTGATCAAGTACAAATAGAGACAAAGTTTATTCAAAATAATTATAACTACTGTTTAAGCAAAGCTTTAACAAAGAATTCAAAACGAATTTAACAACATCAATTTTATAAATCTCGAAATATAGAAAAGTACTTAGAAAATACGTATTTGCGGAATTAGGGGTTACAAATCCAACCCATCTTACAACAAAATTTTGTCTTCAAAATTTGCTTAGGCAGTACATAGGACAAGGGAAAAACAACTGGGGTAACAAAACAGCGAGTAAAAGGAAAAGGAACAAGCAGTGGCAACACCAGAAAAAGAAGGAAGTGGATAACAATGAGGTCAAATTGTGTAATATCCCGGACGGATATTACCTTGTATAAATTACAATTTTATTATTATTTTATTATTATTTTGTTTTAATTCCAAAATTGAAATACTTTGGTGATTTTCGCCCGGTTTGTTCACAATACTGTCTGTACACATATACCGGTCTATGGACATCGGTAGTGTATCGAATTGGTACCATGATCTTCCGAATGGATGATAAAATTTATTTTTATTATTATTTTCAAATTAAACTATTTTATACGGATTATATGAGGATTTCTTGGTATACACATACATATACATATACATACATTTGTATTGTACTCAATTAGTACATTATACAAAATATGTAGTATGTACTCTTGGACAATGTGCTTATCCTTGTCATGACAAACCAAAATTAGATGGTTAGGGTTTTATTAATTGGCTAAGCTAGGGTTTTTGTAAGCATAAGAGATTAGAGAACTCTTCTAGAAACCTTATCTTTTCCACCATGCCTCCACCTCACACCCTAGCCCATACCCTACACCATCCCCTCCCTCACCCTAGAGCATGGCCGGATTTGATCCTAGGGGGTTTTTGGCAAGAGTGTGGGTGCTCTTTTGCACTCTCCCCCTCCTCTCCCCTCCTATAAATACCCCCTCCTTCTCCACTTGTCTCACTTTTTACAAAAACAAAGACAAAAGAAAGAAAAGAAAAAGAAAGAGAGAATCCATTCTAACTTGATAGTTTTTCTCTTGTAGGTTTCCATAGAAGTCCTAGAAGCTTAGGGGAAGGATAAGTATAGCTAGCAAGTCCTTCCATCAAAGAAATTTTAGGTGGGGGTTTCTCCACTTTCTTTGGTTTATTGAGTTTGTTGTTTTGGTTTCTTCTTCTTCTTACCTTCCTTGTTTTGTTTTCTTTTGTTCTTTTGGGGTGTTTTATTGTGATGTGGTGGTGTGTTGTTTTGTTGTGGCTTAAAAAGAAATAGAATAAATAGTAGTAAAGAACAAAAAGATTGAATCTTTATGGTTGTAGTTGTTGTTCTTGAGTTATAGATTGGACTAAAATGAACATAAGCATAAGGACTTGTGCATACAACTATTTTGGGTTGTAGGACTTGACATGGACTCATACACATAAGCATATGGACCTTGTATACAACCATTTTGGAGTTGTAGAACATACACTTGAACTTTGGACTAAAAAGAATGCATATGTTTGGTTGAACCCAAATGGAGGACTCTTTACCTTATTTTATTGTTGTTATTTCCTTTTATAAATCTTAAGTAAAAAGAACCCATTATAGATGCTAATTCTAGTATGAAAAAGAAAAGAGACTAATCTAAGTTAGAATGATTAAAAAGATCTCTTTTATGTTTGACTAATAATAAATAAGAAATAGATGTTTATGTTTTAAATAAAGTAGTAGTAGTAGTAGATGGTTATGTTGTTGTAAAGTTGTAGTAGATGCTTATGCTTAAAATAAAGTAGTTTTAGTAGATGTTTATGTTAAATAAAGAAGTTTTAGTAGATATTTATATGAAGTTATAGTAGATGTTATGTTTGAAATTAAGTAGTTGTAGTAGATATTTGTGATTAAATAAAGTTGTAATAGATGTTATGTTTAAATGAGATTGTAGTAGATGTTGTGTTTAACTAAAATTATAGTGGAAGTGTATGTTTATATTGAAGTAGTTAAGGACATTTGGTTAGGAGTATGGTGGTAACCCATGCTCCCATTATGTAGATATCCATGGTTAGATAGTTTATGTTATATTATATTTTTGTAGAAAGATTGTACCTCCATGCTTAAGTATTGATAAAAGATCCATGCTTGAAGTAAGTATCATGCTTAGGGGTTGTAGGAGATTTGTGCACCATGTTAGATTAATATTCATGCTTAGATGATATCCATGCTTAGAATGTTGTAGGAGTTATAATTCATGCGTAGATTGTTGAAGGAATTATTATACCATGTTTAATTGTAGTAGTAACACATGCTTAGATTATTGTAGAAAATCAATGTTGTTAATATCTTCCATATTGTAGGAACCATGCTTATAGTGTATACCATGTTGTAGGTTTAATGTAGAAAAGAACAATGTTTAGGTTGTACATACATTGTGGGAATTATCATACTATGGTTAGATTGTTGTAGGCTTGATATTTGAGTTATCTACCACGCTTAGGAATGTTGTAGATTGAGGCTAAGCATATATTCATGCTAAAATTGTTATAGGTTGTTGCTATGTTATACCCATGCTTATAATATGTTTAACTTGTTATGGGAATTAAGGTAAGCATTCATGCTTAGTCGTAGCCATCTTCCATAAGCATCCATGCTTAGACTGTAGTAGAATAATTGCATACCATGCTTAGATTAATACTAGGTAATATTACCATGCTTAGAATGTTGTAGGTCTCTACTTGGAATACATACCATGCTTAGATTAACACTAAGTAGTATTACCATGCTTAGAATATTGTAGGTCTCTACTTGGAATACATACCATACTTAGATTAACACTAAGTAGTATTACCATGCTTAGAATGTTGTAGGTCTCTACTTGGAATACATACCATGCTTAGGAATGTGTAGGATTAATATTCAATTACCTACCATGCTAAGATTGTGTAAGATTATGTTTAATCAACTACCATGCTTAGATTAATGCTAAGTAGCCTTACCATGCTTATAATGTTGTAGGCTTATGTTTGAAACGTATACCATGCTTAGGTTGAATACTTAAGTAGCATACCATGTTGGATTGTTGTAGAGAAATTATATGCCATGCTTAGATTTTGTAGGATTAATGCATATCTATCATGCTTAGGAATGTAGCAAGAATCATGCTAATTATATATCCATGCTTGAGTTGTAATGATTAATCATGCTTAAAGTAGTGCAGATCCATGCTTAAGGTGGTAGTAGAGATACATGCTCTAAGTAGTAAATATTCATGCTTAGTTAATGGATAGTGATATTCATGCTTAAGTAGTTAGTAGATATTCATGCTCAATGACATTCATGCTTAGTTGATGGATAATGATATTCATGCTTGAGTAGTTAATAGATATTCATGCTAGATGATACCCATATTTAAGGTAACAAATCTATGCTAAATTGTTGTAGTTAAGGTAAGAAAGTATCATACCATGCTTGATTCATTATAGGAAAAATATATACCATGCTAGACTATGGTAGAAAACTCCTAAACCATGTATGATGTGTACCATGTTGTAGGTTAATGGAACCATGCTCATGATGTGTGCCATGTTGTAGGAACCATGCTTATGTTGTGTACATGTTGTAAGGAGTTCATGCTAAATTGTAGTAAAGCTTCATGTTTAGATTGTAGTAACTATTCATGCTTAAGATTGTTATAAGTGCATGCTTAAATCGTATTCATGCTTAAGAGTGTTGTGAGTTGATGGCTATGTTATATACCATAATTAGATTGTCGTGGGTTGATGGCTATGTTATATACCATGATTGGATTGTCGTGAGTTGGTGGTTATGTTATGTACCATGACTAGTCTTTGTAGGTTGGTGCTTACAATTGAATACCATGCTTAAATTCCTATAGGTTAAGTAAATAAGAAAGAATCATGTTGTAATTGTAGTGATAATTACCTCGTTGTAGTTAATGTTAGTAAGGAGCCATACATGCTTGAAGGGTATAGGGTGGCATCCTAGTCAAATAAGAAAGCGGACGTATGTTCCAGGTTGTTCTAGTCAACTTCGAAAAGAACCCATGGACTCTAGTTGTGTGAAGGCCTAATTGAAATTGGAGCACATCATGGGGACATTCCTCATCCGTAGGGGTAATAAGGATTAGAAAGGTCATTAGTAATA
The DNA here is from genome assembly GCA_017893485.1 of Hemerocallis citrina. Taxonomy (NCBI): domain Eukaryota; kingdom Viridiplantae; phylum Streptophyta; class Magnoliopsida; order Asparagales; family Asphodelaceae; genus Hemerocallis; species Hemerocallis citrina. The sequence goes on along the minus strand of CM030361.1, from coordinate 218,815,564 downwards.
GTTAGTTCGATAAAAGTTGTTATGTCGCCTTCGGGCTTTTTATTGGTAGAATACCTACCATAAACTATTAGTAGATTCTTCTGTTGCTTCTAATAATAGAAGATCATGTTTGCTAGTAAGCACGTTTGGTTGCTTCTAGGTTTGATTACCTGTATGGTTGTTTGCATATGATTATGCTCGTACGCGGCTCGACTGGCCCGTATGTAGCTGTGGGTCTCATATGTAGTTTATTTGGCTCGTATGTAGGTTGTTGCCATGTACGCGGCTCGACTGGCCCGTGCATAGCTGTTGGTCTCATACGCGGCTTATTTGGCTGGTATATACGTTGTCATCTCATACGAGGCCCGCCTGGCTCGTAGGGAGTGGTTGGTTCATACGTAGCTTATTGGCTCGTATGTGGTTAGTTTACCCGTATATAGCTTATTAGCTAGTACACAGTTTGTTGTGCTCGTCTAGGGTGATATTATTACCCTAGGGTGATATTATTACCCTAGGGGCTATCGACCATTAAGACATATGTTTTCTTACTCCTAAGGAACTGTGGAGGAGTCACTCCTTGTGTACCGTCGGATCTTAACCGGTGTAGGTTGATCGAGGATCGGAGTATAGACGGAATCCAAGTTCAGGGTAATGGCATGCATGTATGTTCACATGGCCGGGGTCTTGGATCGATAGGCCAGGAACCGGATCCTGAAGGATTCTGGTAAGTCTAGGTTGAGCAGCCTAGTAGAGTTATCTTGCGAAGTCTAGTTAAAAAGATAGCATGTTGTGTTTGTAATATTGTCATTCCTAGGATTGTTCAGGTCAGGGACATCATTAAGGTAGTGACTTATAAAGATCATTTACTTAGACCCTTGCCGGAAAGAGAGGAGTTGGTTGTAGGGGGCGCCTTACGACCAACTTGTCCCTTGGGGCAGGCCTTAGGTGGTGTTATTGGGTTGTACATTCCCGTCAAAGGGATACGTACGGTGGCTTTCCACGAGTTGGGAGCACGGGTTGCGTATCTCACACTGTTAATTCCTGAAGTGCAATGATAAGGCGGGCGGAGCTAGGGATGGATCCCAGAACTCCGTTGGGTCCTATGCCGGGGATACGAATAGGCCATGGACTACGGTCTGACTAGGGGGCGGCAGGGGGCTCTCCTGTTGGCGGAAACCCCGAGGGTTCGTCTAGTCTTTTAGTGAGGCCCGGGTAGCCGGGTAGCAGTAGCAACATAAACACCATGAGCGTACTGCCTTGGTAGGACTTGACCACGTCTGCAACCTCATCATTCACGTTGTATCTGTCAGGAACAGGTTGTGTACAATTAGAATTCATAACGCAGGTTCAAATCCCTATATATGGAGAAACGGCTTGAGATGGGGAGCATGTAGTATGGGCTACATGTTGCTTCGGAGACTTGCTGACATTAGAATAGGAGCATCCTAGTTCTACTTAATATTGCGTTAGATTCTAGTCATAGCACTCACGAACACTTAAACTACATCGACACAATTGCCATGTTTCTGTATGTTGTTTTGGGAGATTCGCTGCTATGTTATCAGCCTTAAAGCGTCAGTGAATACTGACGTCCCCACTTCAATAGGTACTGGATCGCAGAAATACAGGTGCGAGATTCAGGAGGACTCAAGGCAAGGAAAGCGAGGAGTCAGTGTCATGTTTAGTTCCGCAGTAACATGTATGTGGATTGTCTATTAGTTGAGAAGTACTCAAGTGAGAGTTACCAAGTGTTGTTCTTTATTCCTTGTACTCTGATGTAAGTTTTTGAAGGTTGTAATACTTGGGAATGCAAAGGCATTATTGTAACACTAGTGTAATGTATTGTAGTTGTATAACATCCAGACTTGTAATACATTGGGTGTTGAATAAAAAGTTTTAAATTCTCCTATTTTTCTGTGTATTGTGACTAATTGAAGAAAATGTCCTGGCTCGTGTCTCGGTTTCCCAGTATATGGAAATCGGGGCGCTACAAATTGAAAGTATGGAAAAGAATAAACAGTACCAAAGGGAAAGAACCAACACAAGACTTTCAAAGAGATGAAGAAATAGATAGAGCTAAAATCGAGGAAGGATGGACAAGGAAGAGTTAGAGCAAGCAAATGAGTCAACGGGTGAGGATGAATGCAAGGGATAGAGTGAAACAAACAATGCAGGGAAGAAGAAATAATAGGAGAATCCTGGGACATGTGGGTTATGAACCCACCACGCTTCCGCTGCGCTACTCCGATGGTGATGTACAAAGCAACATACATGTCACTAGAGGCCACATGACACCAATCGACGAACCGAGTAGGAAGACAAAAATGAGACACCAGGATCAAAGGGAGTATGGGCTCAAGATAGATGTAAGTAAATAATGCAAAAGAATATAAAATTGAGCATCAATGTAAATAATTAAAAGATATAATATAGACCAAAACTAATGACTTTAACAGAAATAATAGTAATAAAAAATATCAATGATAACAATATCAATAGTAATAGAATAATAATAACAATAATAAAAATAATAATAACAATGATAATAATAAAAATAGTAATAGTAATAACAATAATATTAAAATTTTAATAGCAATAATGATACAAGTAATAATAACCATAATAATAAAATAGTATTCACAAAATAATAACAACAATGATAATAACAGTAATCAAAATCATCGTAATCATACAGGTAATAATAACATAATAAAATAAAAATATCAACGATACTGATAATAATGATAATACGTACGCGACAGAATAGAATTCAACACATTCATGATAATAATGCAATAATAATGATAATGTTTGCATTAAAAATGATAAAAATAATGAAAATAATAATAATGATAGTAACAATAATATTAAAATTATAATAACAATGATAATATAAATGATAATAATAATAATGATGATAACAATAATAATAATATCAATAATAATAAAATAACAGTAACAATAATAATAGAAATAATAACAACAATAAAGATAATGAATAACAGCAATAGAAATGACAATAATAATAATAATAATATCAATAATAATAACGAAAATGTTTCTTTACCATCAGTTTCATTATATAAGTAAAAATTTTTGAAATATCAATTAGCAAATAGATAGAAGATCTTGCCTCCTTAACATTAAGTTGCATGTTTGCCTTCACGACATTAGGTTGCAGGTTGCTGTCTGGATATTCGGTTGCATATTTTGCCTCCATGATATCCAGTTGCAAGTTGCCTCCATTGACATCGAGTTGCATATTTGTCATTTTGACATTAGGTTGCAACGAAATGGTGAAATAGAAGATGTAACCTTTCATATGTACCGGGATATGGGACATTTAATTTAAGTATGATGTTATGTTTTGAAATTCGTGATATAAACATAGTAGAAAGGTAAGAATAATAATGCAAGACAAAATATAGTTTTGGGTTCAATATTTTTTTTTTTTAAGAGTAATTCAATATTAATAATAATAAAATAATGGAAACAACAACAATAATAGCAATAGTAGTAACAATAATAATATTAATACCAGTAATAACAATGGGAACAACAGCAACAATTGTAATAGTAGTAATAATAGCATTATACAACAAAATAAGGATTTGTCTTATCAAAAAAATCCAATAGAAATATATAGTCGATCAAAAATGAAAAGTGAAGTTAAAATACACCATTATTCGAAATAACATAATCTTCGTTGACAAAACATTTTCATAGAAGATCCAAAATAAATATAACAAATAATAAGCGAAATATAGAAAGTATCGGGGAAAAATAAATATAAAGAGAAAAATAGGTAGGAGAAAAATAAATTCATACCCAATAAAAAGCCAAAGAAGAGGATGACTACAAGGGACAAAAGAAATCATAAGATTGAATGCGAAGGGAGAAGAACAAGGGGTAAAATCGGAATCGAAGAGAATATGGCAGGGAAGAAATAACTAACATGATACTCAATATTGAATTGACAAAATATGATAGATGCAAGAACAGAAGAAATAAAAGACGCAAGAACTAAAATGCAACAAAATAGCAAAATACCTACAATTACACCTCCGGCAGTCTTTGCTTCCTCTGCAATCTGGTTGTCGGCCTGACCACATTCTCTAGCCTGTCCTCCACTGGAAGCTGACCCTCCAGTTGGTGCATTCCTCTTGCTCCTTGGGCAGTCCCGAACCTTGTGATCAGTCGCTTTGCATACAAGACATCGACCGTTGGCTTTCCGACAGTCCTTGCGTAAGTGACCAATCTTGCGACAAAAGTTGCATGTCGGGCCCTTCCTTCTACAGGTCTGTCCCATGATAGCGAGGGCATGATGCTGGGATGCAATTACACATAGTCGGGTGAGCTGTGCATTCTCCTGGGCTCTTTCCAGACTAGCTCTCATCAGATCATTGTGCTCTCGTTGTAGCTCCATCATTCGTTCCATCGCCTGGAGAATGGCAAAATTCTCTGATGTTTTAGCCCTGGGTGGGGGAGTCAAGAATCTTCACGAGCCATATTTTGAAAAACCATCCAGTTGGTGAGTACCCAGACATATGTGGATAGATTGACAAATGATAATGAATGCAAGGGACGGAAGGGTACAAGGAATCAAATGATTGAATGCAAAGGAGTCAGATGTGGATCGAATAGGATTAATATCCAGATTATATTAAAGTTATTACATGTTCATGTGATCAACGTGGCGCGCATATTATTGAGTTAACCTGGCTAGAGCCAAACTCGACTAATATATCAATCAAAGCTAAACCTCTGTAAATTAGTCATATTTGATTGATATATTACTCAACCCTGGGCTCTGATACCACTAAAAACCTGTCACGCCCCGCTTCCCAAAATAAGAGAATACGAGCACGTAACGTAGGCCCAACGAATAATTATACATCATCCATAAGCTGTACTAGTCTAACTCAACAATATACAAGAGAAACAACCATGCAGGCAAAGAATATAATTACATAAACAATAGATAAAAACAAAGATAATCATGAAATAAATTCACAAAATGATAATCCAACATCTGGGATAAAACAAACTTCGTGTCATAAAGCCCAAGAATACAAAGTATGATAAAAAGAAATACAATAAGCAAATAACAAAAGATAGCTAAGTAGTCTAATAGTCGAGCTCCAATCTTCAGATAGTTTTCTCACCAAATTCTTCTTGTATTGATCCTTCGGTACCATTTAATACTGGATCTAAAAAGAAAAAAAAGAGTGCCCTTAGAGCAAGTCATGGGCAACAAGTAGAGAAAAAATAGAGGATAAAGGAAAACTTGAATATCAAAGAAAAGGGATATGGTCAAAGTCAAAGAACAAAGCAAATGCAGGCAAAATATCAAAGGTCTACGGTAAATCATGCATGTAAAGAGTGATGTCAGGATCAAGCAGGAAATGCAGGTTATTAATCATTTTATTAGCCTATCTGGTGCACGTACTATTGCGTCTCATTCCACAGGTTCGGCAGAAACACACAGTGAACATTTTAGACTGATGGTGAATTCATGGATCGTGTACTCGACCCAGTAGTCGGGAATTTGCGGGATGTTCGGGATTTTTGGGATTTGGGGATATTTGGGATTTTTCTGGATTTTCGGGATTTAGCTGGCGGGCGAGAAGGCCTTGCCGAGTACATTTTCCGATCGCTCACGATCAAGTCCTACCCATAATACCCCGGCTTCTTATTAAGTCATTTTTATCCTATGTGAGTATGCAAGAGGGTGTCAATATTGTATAATACTAAGTGTAACTAATTCTATGCACTACAGACTAAGCATGAGGCAAACACATCAAATAAGCACAATTCATATAATCAGGACAGCACAACCTTGCTGTACGAAAATGCTAATTATCGTCACTACAAAATAGCACATCTGAATCCAACGGAAGATCTAGAAAGTAGACTTCCACACAGTTCCAACGAGTATAATTAAGTCATATAAAAGATATAGGAACTAAGGTAAAACTCTATTCTATTCAGGTTTTATGTTCAGGCAGCATGCAGTAGGTTGTGTTCAACTATTTATTTCGTGTCAGATAACTCATTAATAAAATCTACAAAAATTCAGGGAAGTAGCTATACATGTCTAGGTCCAGCATAATTTATTTAAGAATTTTTTTTACTGTTAACAAGATCAAATAAAATAAGAAACAGCAGGATACGCATGAAATTATGAGCCTGGAATTACCAATACAGTTGTACTAAAAAGCTGATATCTAGCAGATGAAAATTTGGAATTTAAATCCGGACTAGAGAAAAATGATCTAGACATCAAGGGCTACATTTTATGTTCAGTAAGTTCTTTCAAATTATATCATTAGCATGGTTAAAAATCTGATTCAAAGTGAAACATCCAGGACCAGAAAACATAAAATGATAACAAATAAATCATACGATCACATATAGCATGAAAATTGGTAATCAAAGTGATCCTAGGTGTCAACATGCAAATTTCTAAGTTTAAGATGCAATTATCACAGTCATGGTGTCAATTCATCGAGTAACTTCAATTTAGCACATACGATTTCAATATCCAATTTATCAAACAGTCATATGCATGAATCTAGTATTTAAATGTGCATATGCATGAAACAATGGGGACTGGGTTTAAGATCAAAGAGGTAGCACGATGTTAAGAGTATGTTAGGTTAGCTCGTATAAACCCTTGATAATCTTAACGGAATTGTCAAAAGCAGTTTTTGATAACAAAATAGACGGATCTACTTGCCAGAGATCAAATAATCTTGAACACAAACAATAAAAAAGGTTCAAGAAGAAACTTTCCTGTTAAATTACAGATACAATTAATAAGAATAACGGGATCAGAATCCCGGGTGAACTCCCAAAGAAGCACGTGCAAAGACCGTGCGAAGAACTCCCAAGCAAACAAACACAGCAAGTCAGCCAAGGGATCCCCACACCAAATCGGACAAAACACGGGACGGCAAGACTCGATCCGGTGTACCAAAACACAAAACAGCAAAACAACCAATGGGCAATCTCTCCACACTAGATCTAGCCAGAACGGTAAACAGCGGAAGGGGGTTCGCTGTGCATCGAACACAGAACAGCAAAGACACACCCAATGGGGCTCCGTCTCCTTCCTTTGACTAGGAAAGAGAGAGAGAGAGAGAGAGCACGGCGTGCGAAGCGAAGAGACTGTGGCAAGATCGACGATGACCACAGCGGTGGTGACGATTGGTCGGGAAGTGGCGCAATGACGGCTTCGACGGTGGCTCAGTTTTCTGCTTGAAACAGTGGAAGATGACCTGACTGGGGATGCTCGGGGCCTGGATGTCGACGAAGAGGACAGAAGGGACCTTTGGAGGGTGTAGGGGTGAGCGGTGAGGGACGGCGCGGCGGTGGAGTTGACTGGCGGCGAAGCAATGGGTAATGGGTAATGGGTTTGGTTGAGATGGGTTGCGGTGGGTTCTTGGACGAGGATAGGGATGAGGCTAGAAGGAGAGGTCGATGAGTGGAAGTCGACGACTATGGAGGTGGTGGAAAGTGGTGGCGATCGGGAGTGTGCGGTTGGGTTGGTTGGCGATAACAGAGAGAGCGAGAGAAGGAAAGGGGTGAAGAGGGACGGGAGGGGGGTTGAACAGGAGAGGGATTAAGGTTAATGACGGCTGAAAGTAATTAGGGTAAGTGTAGTACCCCGTATTTTAAAATATAATTTTAAAGATTTATAAATGAATTAAAATAACTTTCTGGAGATTTAATAAATATTTTTCTAAAGATTTATCTTTTCACACGTGCAAATATTTTTGGTATAAATATTCAATTTTATATTTTTAATAAATTCTCCTACTTATAATAGAGTATATTCTAAATTTTGGGATTTTTCTGAGTAAAGAAACTATTTTTATAAATACCTCGAAAGAGAGGGGCTTTTATGTAAAAAGCCGTTTGGATCTCAAACAAATAATAAAAATTCGTTTTTACTGATTTTTGGGCTATTCATGGTCATCATTGAAAATAAAATATATTTAAATTCTATTTTGAGTTGATTTGGTAAAGTTTTAAACAAATATGGTGTTTTTGCAAATATGGAATTTATGTTAGATCTTTTGCAAATGTTTTTCTGGAAAGTAAAAGTTGGGATTGAGTTTGAGGAATTTTGAGAATGAGTAATGAATTAAAAGACCATGTCTCAAGAATTTGAGTTTTGATGTCTAGATTTGGATTTGATAAATTTTTGATTAAATTTCGGGATTTGTGATTTTGTGAAAGATTTCACTTGAATTTGGATTTACATAAATACTAAGTTTGATATATGAATATTTTGTTATTTTAGTTTATGGGTTGGTGAAGTTTTCTTTGGTGCACGAACATGCACGAACGTGTTCATGAATAAAGTATTTTTGTTGTTTTAGAAGAAATAGAGTTTTATGGGTTTTCGAAGGATTTGACTATATGTCGACTTATTTTGGTATTGATATGTTTGGAATATAAAACAAAGCTATCTTGACGTATGATTTATTATTAAAAACTCAAATTTTGATATATGCACACATTCATATTTTTATTTTGAAGAAGTTCATCAAAAAGCTATTCTATCAATTCAAATGGTTTTGATTGGTTTTTATGGATCTTTGTATATCCTACAAGTTGTATTTAATCATATCAGAAATATACTTTTATATAATTCGTTTTCATCAAGTAAAACTACGTATCGGTTGAAATGTGCACAACCAAAAGTATGCAGTCTGTAGATCGGCAGTCGACTGGTATGACTTCTCAGTCGACCGACGCGACTCAGCTGCTGTGTTCTCTAGTTTTTTTTGAAATTTCGTTCTGGACAGTCGACTGAGGACTTTTACAGTCGACTAGTACCCCTTAGAATTATTTCTTAAAGGATTATTGGATTTTTCTCTGGACAGTCGACCGATAGTTTTATAGTCGACTTATAACACTTAGATTATTTTCTTAAAAATATGGAATTCTCTTTCTGGACAGTCGACTGGTGTCTTTTACAGTCGACCGTCAACACTTAGTATTATTTTCTTAAAGATGTTGGTTTTTCACTCTGGACAGTCGACTGATGACCTTTTACAGTCGACTGATTCTGATGCTTTTCTTGAGTTTTCCAGGTGTTCTTTAAATGGTTGATTCTTTAATTGTTTTTGGATCTATAACTTACTATCCTAAATATTATTGTTCTATAGAACATATGTTTTCAAGATATTTTATTTTTGGATTTTGATTCTGGAATTTTATAAAGGCTTGAATTTTGTTGATTGGAGAGGTTTCTCCCTATGATCATTTTGAGGATGGAATTGTGAATTTTGGTCTTGTTGAGATCTCTAGGAGTTGAGTGGGAGTCCTGTGAACCGGCAGTTGAGATTTGTTAAGTTAGACCTGGGGAGTCGTGATTTGGTTGTTGTTGAGTATTTAAGTCCGGCATGATACACTAACTCTGGAGATGAGAATTTTTTGTGGTTTAATAATAATCAACTTAAGGACAGGTACTAGTGGGGATGTGATGAAACTTGGAAAACGTAAGTATAGGCTAATGGTTTTGTTAGTCCAACGGATGCGTTCCAGGACTGTTTGTTGTTATGCCCCGAGAGGACATTTGTGTGTTCGCGTGTCGAGGGTCTGCAGGCCTATTCATGGAGCATGCAGGGTGCATTCGCGTGTCGAGGGTCGGCAGTCCTATTTCCGAAATGTACCTGGTGTATCTGCACGTCGAGAGCCTTACAAGCCGATTCGTGGGGTACACAGGTTTGGGAGATGATTCTTCGGTTGTTTTTGAGCTATCTTACATGATGCTTGCGCGTCGAGGGCTGTGGTGCCTATTCGCGGAGTATTCTGGATCTTGTTTCCCATCACCGTAGTAGGATTAGTTGCATAACGAGGGGTTATCCCTATAAGTGGAGATCTTTAAGGCCTTGCACCGGACCTATGTACTATGGAATGCATAGAATCCGACAAGTATGCATTAGAGAGTCAGCATATAGAAATGTGTTTTTTTGACTTGGTTTTATGCTTGTATTTTCCTGTTTTTTCTACACTTGACACTTAGTCTAGATTCACTTGATGTTTTCATGTATTACTATCTACTATCTTATATTTCTTGATGTTTTCATGCTTTACTTATTTGTTATTTCTCATTTCTTTATTCTTACCGATGATACATGTTATTGATGACTCAGTATTTTATGATTTAATTATGTTGCTTTGTTTTTATGTCACTCACACCTTTATAGCTGACCCCTTTAGTTTTGGGGGTTAGGGATCATCTATAGCCTCATGTTTTACAGGTTGTTGTTGCTTAGAGCTTGGGGTTTGGATGCTTGAGATAAATTGATGTAATAGAGCTTTTGTGTAAATTTTGTAAAAGAAGTGTTGTAAAAAAGAAAGTTTGTAATTCAAGGTGTTTGTATTCCGCTGTGTTGTAAATGATTGTTGAACAAAAGTTGAAATAAAAATTATCTCTGTTTTTGGACTGTGTTTAATATTACATTGAAGTTGATGCTGGGAATTGTGCCACGTATTTTCTAAGATATTATATTAGAAATTCGGGGCGCTACAGAGATTGGTATCAGAGCATGCTTCAATAGTAATAATAGACATAGTATAAAAACCAACCTAGGTGTGGACACTAGAGCGTGAGTACCTAGGTGTGGACATTAGAGTGTGAGTATCACATAGAGTTAGAACATGATGTTTGGTTTGGGGTATGGTTATGGTTTTGCCATAGGGTATGGATGTGAATATGAATCGTGTTGTGATGATCTAACTTTTCGCTCATTTTGCAGTATTCAGTAGAATGACAGGACGCAGAACCAGGAATGGTGATAACAATGGTGATGGAGCTGGAAGTTCCCAAGGAATGGGAGTTGATCTTGAGGCCGAATTCGCCAGGGTGTATCAGACCTTGAATGCACTAATGGCAGCTAATTTCGCACAGTCTCAGAACCAGAATCAGAATCATGGGGCTGGACCAGGATTGGTTAACGCTGATCCTATCAAGCAGATTGAGTCTTTCAAGAGGATGAAGCCGCCAGTGTTTGAGGGGCAGTCTGATCCAAACGAGGCTGATGATTGGATTAGGCGGATGGAGACAATCTTCGAGGTCTCAGAAACTCCGGTAGCCAACAAGGTGAAGTTGGCCACTATGTAATTGGAAAAGGATGCTGGTGTTTGGTGGCAATCGGTGAAGAGGACTTTGGGGGACTAGCAAATGACTTGGGAGGCTTTTCTGGAAGAATTCAGGGAGCGTTTCTTTCCTTTGGATATTCAAGAAAGGAAGGCAACGGAATTCTTGAATCTACAGCAGGACAGCATAACCGTGCGAGAGTATGAGACTAAGTTCGCTCAGCTGTCGAGGTATGCACTGGAGCTGATAGTTGATGAAGCTAAGAAGGCCAGGAAGTTTGAGCAGGGCTTGAGGCCAAACTTGAGGTCGAGAATGATTCCTTTGGGCATAACGAGGTTCGACAAGCTGGTTAGGAGAGCAGCTATGACATAGAAAGACATGGATCAGTTCAAGAAGAAGGAGGAGACCTGGAACAAGAGCAAGAGGCCAGCAGATGATCAGAGTGGGAAGGAGTTCCCAGCAAAGCAGGGCAAGTTCAGTGGGCCAGTGCAGAAGGCACTCGTTGTTCAAGGTGTGACATATTTCAATTATGGAGAGACAGGTCATTATCAGGTAGCATGCACCAAGCCTCAGAAGGTGCAGGTTTGTTATCATTGTGGTCGTGAAGGGCATATCCGACCGAACTGTCCGTAGCTGAAGAAAGATGGTGCAGGGGAAGGCAAAATTCTGAGGCAGGGGCGAGTGTTCGCATTGACTGAGGAGGATGCGGGTAACTCAAGGATGTGATCCGGGGTATGCAAGAACTTTGAATTTATTCATTTTGTATTAAGTAAAACTTTTATTTTGAGAATAATTGGAGACTGAGTATCATTCTTCATGTAACAATATTTGTTTGGATTAATGGAATAAAAACAAAATTTTTATTTGATAATGCTTTCTTGCATGCATTCGTGTCGCCCAAATTTTTGGTAGTCGTAGGTGTGGAGCTTAAAGTGTTTCCAGGCAGGGTCTTGAGGTGGCTTTCCTTAGTCATGTCCTTTCTAAGGAGGGAGTGGCCACTGATCCTCGAAAGGATGAATCAGACAGTGGGAGGTCAGAGTTGGATGCAGGAGTTCAGAAGTTGTTGCAGCATGTTTCCGATGGCAAGTTATCAGAGTTGCGCAGCAGAAGGTTGTTTTTCTGAACTCTTTGTATGATGGTGTTCCTTCCGTATGTTTGTGTTCCTTTTGTTGGAATCATTCTCCTGTGTGATGTATTTCATAAATTATGTTTCCATTTATGAGATATTGCATTCCTTATTGGTGTGTTTGTTTGGACCCTATTAGCAGTAGTTCTGAGGACAGAACTCTTCTAAGGAGGGAGTGATGTAGTACCCCGTATTTTTAAATATAATTTTAAAGATTTATAAATGAATTAAAATAATTTTCTGGAGATTTGATAAATAATTTTCTCAAGATTTATCTTTTCACACGTGCAAAACACGTGCAAATATTTTTGGTATAAATATTCAATTTTATATTTTTAATAAATTCTCCTACTTATAATAGAGTATATTCTAAATTTTGGGATTTTTCTGAGTAAAGAAACTATTTTTATAAATACCTCGAAAGAGAGGGGCTTTTATGTAAAAAGCCTGTTTGGATCTCAAACAAATAATAAAAATTCGTTTTTACTGATTTTTGGGCTAGTCATGGTCATCATTGAAAATAAAATATATTTAAATTCTATTTTGAGTTGATTTGGTAAAGATTTAAACAAATATGGTGTTTTTGCAAATATGAAATTTATGTTAGATCTTTTGCAAATATTTTTCTGGAAAGTAAAAGTCAGATATTTTAATTGGAAAATATAATATGTATTATTAGATATTATTTCTGAATTTTTTAGATTTTTAAGAATATTTTATGATGTATTTGCAAATATTACAAAAAGAATGATTTTTGTGCAAAATTGCCATCCTGAGTACAAATCCGAATTTTCTTTATTTCTGGGCTATGCTGGATTGCTGGACAACTCAGTAGTAAAAGGTATTTGATTTGGTTTTAATTTATTTAACTTATTTTAACTACTTTATAAAGAAAGGTTTATATATGTAAAGTAATATTTTGTTAAAGGATTATATTGCAAATGTGTTTAAAACCCTAATCCTTCAATTTACAGCCTATTTAAAAGGTGGAGTGCAGCCGTCTTTCGCTGCACAACACAAAGGTTTTATTATTTTTACTTTGTTGGAGATTTAAAGAGGGGATCTTGGATTTCGCAAAAGAAAGGCTTTCTTATCAGATTTCTTCATTTGAGGTGAGTGACTTGTTTTGTTTTGCTTTGTGTATGTTGTATGTGAGTAATGTAAATTGTTTTGTTGTTTTGTTTTATGAATGTTGTATGTAGTGTTTCATCTATTAGAAAGCATGCTAGGGTTTGGTATTAATATGTATATTGCATGGATGATAAAAGTGGATCTTTGAGAAGAACCGTAGTTATTGTGAGTAGGCTATTTCTTTTGGATTATTGCTGATTTGATTGAGTATGATGGATGTTATGCATTAATTAATTAAAGAAGAGATTTTTGGGACTATTGGTGAGTTGGATGAAAACAACTTGGCCATGTTAATGATAAATTTGTTTATGAATCCACTATTGAGAATAGTTGGGATTGAGTTTGAGGAATTTTGAGAATGAGTAATGAATTAAAAGACCATGTCTCGAGGATTTGAGTTTTGATGTCTAGATTTGGATTTGATACATTTTTGATTAAATTTGGGGATTTGTGATTTTGTGAAAGATTTCACTTGAATTTGGATTTACTTAAATACTAAGTTTGATATTTGAATATTTTGTTATTTTAGTTTATGGATTGGTGAAGTTTTCTTTGGTGCACGAACATGCACGAACGTTTTCATGAATATAGTATTTTTGTTGTTTTAGAAGAAATAGAGTTTTATGGGTTTTCGAAGGATTTGACTATATCTCGACTTATTTTGGTATTGATATGTTTGGAATATAAAACAAAGTTATCTTGACGTATGATTTATTATTAAAAACTCAAATTTTGATATATGCACACATTCATATTTTTATTTTGAAGAAGTTCATCAAAAAGCTATTCTATCAATTCAAATGGTTTTGATTGGTTTTTATGGATCTTTGTATATCCTATAAGTTGTATTTAATCATATCAGAAATATACTTTTATAGAATTCGTTTTCAACAAGTAAAACTACGTATCGGTTGAAATGAGCACAACCAAAAGTATGCAGTCTGTAGGTCGGCAGTCGACTAGTATGACTTCTCAGTCGACCGACGCTAGCCAGCTGCTGTGTTCTCTAGTTTTTTTTGAAATTTCGTTCTGGACAGTCGACTGAGGAATTTTACAGTCGACTAGTACCCCTTAGAATTATTCTTAAAGGATTATTGGATTTTTCTCTAGACAGTCGACCGATAGTTTTATAGTCGACTTATAACACTTAGATTATTTTCTTAAAAACATGGAATTCCCTTTCTGGACAGTTGACTGGTGTCTTTTACAGTCGACCGTCAACACTTAGTATTATTTTCTTAAAGATGTTGGTTTTTCACTCTGGACAGTCGACTGATGACCTTTTACAGTCGACTGATTCTGATGCTTTTCTTGAGTTTTCCAGGTGTTCTTTAAATGGTTGATTCTTTAAATATTTTTGGATCTATAACTTACTATCCTAAATATTATTGTTCTATAGAACATATGTTTTCAAGATATTTTATTGTTGGATTTTGATTCTGGAATTTTATAAAGGCTTGAATTTTGTTGATTGGAGAGGTTTCTCCCTATGATCGTTTTGAGGATGGAATTGTGAATTTTGGTCTTGTTGAGATCTCTAGGAGTTGAGTGGGAGTCCTGTGAACCGGCAGTTGAGATTTGTTAAGTTAGACCTGGGGGGTTGTGGTTTGGTTGTTGTTGAGTACTTAAGTCCGGCATGATACACTAACTCTGGAGATGAGGATTTTTGGTGGTTTAATAATAATCAACTTAAGGACAGGCACTAGTGGGGATGTGATGGAACTTGGAAAACGTAAGTATAGGCTCATGGTTTTGTTAGTCCAACGGATGCGTTCCAGGACTGTTTGTTGTTATGTCCCCAGATGACATTTGGTTGTTCGCATGTCGAGGGTCTGCAGGCCTATTCACAGAGCATGCAGGGTGCATTCGCGTGTCGAGGGTCGGCAGCCCTATTCCAGGAATGTACCTGGTGTATCTGCACGTCGAGGGCTTTGCAAGCCTATTCGTCGGGTACAGGCTTTGGGAGATGATTCTCCGGTTGTTTTTGAGCTATCTTACATGATGCTTGCGCGTCGAGGGCTGTGGTGCCTATTCGCGGAGTATTCTGGATCCTGTTTCCCATCACTGTAGTAGGATTAGTTGCATAACGAGGGGTTATCCCTATAAGTGGAGATCGTTAAGGACTTGCACCGGACCTATGTACTATGGAATGCATAGAATCCGACAAGTATACATTAGATAGTCAGCATATAGAAATGTGTTTTCTTGACTTGGTTTTATGCTTGTGTTTTCCTGTTTTTTCTACACTTGACACTTAGTCTAGATTCACTTGATGCTTTCATGTATTACTATCTACTATCTTATATTTCTTGATGTTTTCATGCTTTACTTATTTGTTATTTCTCATTCCTTTATTCTTGCCGATGACACATGTTGTTGATGACTCAGTGTTTTATGATTTAATTATGTTGCTTTGTTTTTATGTCACTCACACCTTTAGTTTTGGGGGTTAGGGATCATCTCTAGCCTTATGTTTTATAGGTTGTTGCTGCTTAGAGCTTGGGGTTTGGATGCTTGAGATAAATTGATGTAATAGAGCTTTTGTGTAAATTTTGTAAAAGAAGTGTTGTAAAAAAGAAAGTTTGTAATTCAAGGTGTTTGTATTCTGCTGTGTTGTAAATGATTGTTGAACAAAAGTTGAAATAAAAATTATCTGTGTTTTTGGACTGTGTTTAATATTATATTGAAGTTGATGTTGGGAATTGTGCCACGTATTTTCTAAGATATTATATTAGAAATTCGGGGCGCTACAGTAAGGTTAGTTGAAGATTAGTATATATAGGGGGAAAGTAGGATATTGGGTATTAGGCAATTGGGTATTAGATCCAACAAACAAAATACATTGGATATTAATACAAGGATCAATATAAATCCAAACATAAAAGAATGAGATATCTAATAACGTATAATTTCTACTATCTTACATAAATTATTTGAAATCATAAAAGAAGCACAATTATTAAACAAAAACGGATTTGTTTTAATAATCAATAATAACAATAAATAATCATAGTGACAATAAGAATAGAAATAACCATGTAAATGAATATAATAATACTAATAATAACGATTAGTAATAATAATGACAATATGAATAAAAATACTAACAATAATAATAGGAAACATCAAAATAATACCCGTACATAAAAATAGAAACTTGTGAAATTAGTCCAAACAGTAATAATATTTGAGGGTTAAAATGCAATAGTTGATCAAGTAGAAATAGAGACAAAGTTTATTCAAAATAATTATAACTACTGTTTAGGAAAAGCTTTAACAAAGAATTCAAAACAAATTTAACAACAACAATTTTATAAATCTCGAAATACAGAAAAGTACTCAGAAAATACGTATTTCCGGAAATAGGGGTTACAATATTTTTTCATATCAATTCGATTTTTTTCATACAATCAAAGGCCATCATCACATTCACATAGAAGTAGCCGAACGAATGCACAAGAATCCACATCTCGCACCGCTCATATTCCATTATTAGATTCCGATAGTATTAGAGAAGAAGAGAGTTATCCCAAGTTTTTCCAATCTGCTAATCCATAAACACAATTCGATGAAATCCTTGTAGGAGATACCCAAACCTAAAACACATAAAACAAACATTCTTTTTGAAAACATAAGGAATCTACTTCCGGTGTCCATCGTCATTGTATATGCAAAAAAGATGCCCCAATTTGAAATAGGTAAAAAAAGATGTAATATTTGGGGAACAGTTTATAGGTGGGTAAAAGATATTGGAATGGGTACACTTGCACGCCATTTAACAAATAAACACACAGAACTAAAAAAGAGCACACCCAACGAAAGATCAACCCTAAGACCTGGTCGTGTAGATTGTTTTTGTAGCGCCCCGAATTTTCAATATGATATCTCAGAAATACGTGGCACAATTTCCAGCATCAACCTCAATGGTAATAGTAAACTTAGCTAAAACACAGAGAAAATTTTTCAACTTTCATTACATTAATTCATTACAAAGCACAGCAGAAAACAAACACCTTAAATTACAAATTATTTCTTTTACAATACAATCTTTTACAATTTACAAAATCCATAACATCATTCTATCTCATGCATCCAAATCCCAAGCTATAGACACTTACCTGTAAAACATGAGGCTAGAGATAACCCTAACTCCCAAAACTACAGGGGTCAGCCATAACGATGTGAGTGACATAAAATAAATGCAACATAATAAAACATAAGGTGTAAAGTCATAAACAACATGTATCAATAGCAAGAAATAAATGAAATAAGAAATAACAATGAATAAAACATGAAAACATCAAGTCAAACTAGACTAAGTGTCGAGTGTAGGAAAAACAGGAAACAATATGTACAAAACCAAGTCAAGAAAACACATATGCTATATGATGACTCCCTAATGCATACTTGTAGGATTCTATGCATCCCACAATACATAGGTCCGGTGCAAGCCCTTATCGTTCTCCACTTTATAGGGTTAAATCCCTCATTATGCAACTAATCCTACTACGGTAATGGGAACAAGATCCAGAATACTCCGCGAATAGGTATCACAACCCTCGACGCACAAGCTTTATGTAAGAATAGCTCAAAAACCGGAGAATCACCTCCCTGTTGTTTATCCCACGAATAGGCTTGCGAGGCCCTCAACACGCGAATGCACTCTGCATGTTCCATGAATAGGCCTGCAAACTCTCGACACGCGAACATACAAATGTCCTCTCAAGACAGAACAACACACAAGTCCTAGAACGTATTCGTTGGACCCAAACCAAGAGCATATACATATATTTCCCAAGTTCCATCACATCTCCACTAGTGCCTGTCCATAAGTTGGTTATTTATTTAAGACACAAATTCCCCTCCTTAGAGTTAGTGTATCCTGCCGAACTTAATACAACAAAACAACCCTAATGACCACAACTGGTCAAAATCCACAAAATCTCATCTGCCGGTTCACAAGATTCTCACTCAACTCCTAGGGATTCACAAAACGAAAATCAACACCAAAACTTCCAATAAAACTCACAAATCCATCATTAAAACGTTTATGATAAGAAAACCTTTTAAATCAACAAAATTCAATTCATAAAAATGTACTCATAAAATTCCAGAATTCAAATAAAATATTAAATCCATTAAATAACCGAAATCCACATTTTGAAGTCATAGAATATCACCAAAACCATCAATTCGTTGAAAACACATATAGTTCGCTTAATAAAGTCATAACACCACATTTAAAACTCTATCATTAATAAAATATTACTCTCTATAAAAATACTATAATCTGTAGTAAAAACATCATTTAAAATAGTAGAGCAATAATCCAAAATATTGAAGTAATAACCATTTAGAAGAAACGAAGAAAATCAAACAAAACAGCCAAAGAAGCAAATGACGGTCGATCGCTCACAAAGGGAAGTCGAATGTTAATTAGAAATTCCTAAAAAAGAAACATGACGGCCGACCGTGACCTGCTACACAGCCAGTTAGGTTTGTGCATGTTTTGACTGACACTCGAATTAAAACTTTGTAAAATCAAAATTAAATTTCCTGAGATGATTAAACATATCTTGTATAACATATAGGAGTTATTAAAACACATCAAAACATATCAAGATCTCAAAATATAATTTTTTTACAAAAACCTTCCAAAATCAGCAACGGTAGTATATACATATGGATAGGGTAATTAAGCATTAGTTTAGACATCAAAATACATCAACTAGGAGTGGTCTAATGTTCAAAACAATCTCAATATCGAAACAATTGAAATATAATCAAAACTTCGTCAATTTCACAAAAATCTTCAAAACAGTGTGTATATAAATGTGGATGTGTATATGTGTGTTTGTGCATTGGTTAAACATTGTGAATCCATTGTATATATGTAGTGTAAAGTTTAAATTCAACTCAGTATGAAACATATCAAAATCCAAATCAAAACTTCATCAAAATTTCACAAAAAGCTTCAAAACAAGCTTCGGCCTACACAACCACAAGCCCGAAACAATTACTCAACCCCCAACCTTAAAACTCAATCTTTTGGTCCAACAAATCCTTTCTATAACTTGTTATATACATACCCAATCATTTACAGTAGTTACTCATGAACATACGCACTCGTAACATGCAAATAATCAAGTTTAGTTCATCAAAAATCCAAAACAGAGCCTATATGCATACTTACACAGTGAAGAACCCTACTTTGTTCATTTTGTGCAACTTACAACCCATAACTTGTTATATGCATTCAAATTAATGAGAACATGATACAAAACAACATACTCATGACTATAAGCACTTACAACATGTAGGTAATCAAATTTGCACATCAAAATTTGTCAAACAAAGTGTATATACGTGCATACTCAACAGTAGGTTAGGTTTTTATTCAGTTTTTGCAACAATCATCATATAACTCAATATAAAAATTCAAAACATCAAGTATATGATAGAAAATAACATACCCATGATTTCTGTTAGGTTCTTTAACACAATCTTAAGTCAACAAATTAGGATTTTAATCGTCAATAATATAGTTTCATGAAAAAGATTCACTTTTCAGTTCATCTACTCAACAAAATTCATTATATCTTCATACAATCATCTAACATGCTTTCTAATAGGTAAATCATCACATACAACATGCTTAGAACAATAAGAAAATAAACATATGTCACTCACCTTATTGAAGAATCAACCGAAGAAAAATAAAGAGAATAAGAAAATCCTTCATTTCGCAAGAAAATCAAGATCCTTGCTTTAAAACTCCAAGAAAATAAAAATAAGAAATCCCTTTGTGTTATGCAGCAAAGAGACGGCTGCACCCCACCCCTTTATAGGCCGAAAAATAGAGTTTTAGGGTTTGTGAATAGATTTGCAAAATACCTCTTTTGAATATATCTTTACATATATAAATCCTTGGAAATTAAATAAAACCATCTTAATTGAGATTTAAAAACAAAAATAACCCCTCTAGTATCATTCGGTAGTGTTTTGTAAATCCAGAAAACGAAATTGTTCTTTTGTCCCTCTAAGTGGCAATTTTGCAAAAAAGACCCTACTTTATCAAAACATGCAAAATAAACCAAATTTATTTTTTAAAAAAAGTAAACTCTTTACCTCTGAGTTGACTAGGCATCATGCCCAACCCAAAAATCTGAAAATCTGGAGTTTTTACTCGAAGTGGTAATTTTGCACAAAAGTCCCTCTTTTTGTAATATTTGCGTGATAGGTCAAATAATTATCAGAAAAATTGAAAAAATTTACAAATAATATCTAATTATAAATAATGAGTTTTCTCCAAAAATTTATTGACTTTGAACTTCCCAAGAAAATATTTGCACGTGTAAAAAGGTAAATTTCAGAAAAATATTTATTAAATCAAAGAAAAACATTTTAATTCATTTATTAATCTTAAAAAAAGTTATTTTAAAAATCTGGGGTATTACAATTTTAGTTACTATCATGATCTCGTTCGTAGTGAAATGGCAAAACTAATTATTAAGGACGGCTTATCGTTTTCTTATTCCAAAAGTAAGAACCTAGAAGCCTTTAACCAAATCGCTCTAAACCCCAATTTTAGGAAAGTTCCTAAAAATACATTAAATCTGCCGGTTTAAAAATATATCAAAACCTTAAAGATTTTTCCCTTGCTACTTTGATTAGTTTAACTTATTGGATTGCTTTAACCTCCGATTATTGGAAAGATATTAAAGATATTCCAATGATGTGTGTAACATGTCATTGAATTTATAATGATTGGATCCTCCAAAAGAGAATCATATATTTTGGATATATTATGTACCCTCATAATGCCCAAGCTATCGCATAACATGTCATACAATGATGCACTAGTTTTTCTATTATTGATAAAACTCTTGCAATTAGTTTTAATAATGTCTAGAATAATACGATGGCAATTTCTGCATTGAAGGACGAATTACATCCTATAGAGCCTGAAATATTTTATATTAGATGTGCATGTCATATTCTAAATTTTTTTGTGCAAGATGCATTGAAAATGACTAATATATTTTTGAGTGCACTAAGATATTGTGTGCATTTCATAGGTTTGAGTGGTCATAATCTTGAGCATTCAAACAATGGTGTAAGCTTATGAGAGTGAATTTTAGAAGATTCCCTAAAGATGTGAAACACTGTTGGAATTCTACTTTCCCTCTACTTTTTTTTACATTACAATACAAAAATGTTATTAATTAATTTTTTATTGCAAAGAACTTGGAAAATTTTTAAATGAGTATTACACTTGTGCTTATATTCAGAGTTTGTGTCCATTTTTAGAACATTTTAAAATTGCAACTTTTTAATTTTCAAAATCTTACAAGTCGACCTCTAGTAGTATTTTAGTTATAGTTTTTAAGATGATGAAATCTTTTGAACAAATGTTGAATGTTTTTTACATTTGCCTTACTATTGTTTCCGCTTATGATAAATTTTGTTAAATATTTTTGTCCTCTTCCTATGTTCTATTGTATTGCTAGTGTAATGGATCCTCATATCAAGTTAGATGGTATGAAGAATTTTATTTATGTGTTTTATAGTATGGTAGAAGATAATACTTTTGATTTTAGATGATTTTGTAGTTAACTTTGAAGTAATATTGAATAATTTATATGATAGTTATGAAAGAGAATTTGGAGTTACCTCTCACACACAATACAAACCTAGTACTACATATTCTTCAAGAAGTAAGAGTATTGCAAATGATGATAGAGATATATGGAGTCTTATTCAGATTAAAAAATATAGGACTAATGCACTTAATGAACTACAATAATTTAATGCACAACCTCCACTGCAATTTGAGCAAGAAATTGATGTGGTCCTTTGGTGGAAAAATAACGCGGGATCATATTATTCTTTCTCATATGGCAAAAGATATACTAACCCCCGGGTGTCCGCCGTCGCATCAAAAAATACTTTTTTTCTTTGTGGCAGGTTATTCAACAAGAAAAAGAATTGCATGACACCAGAGACTTTGGTGATGCTAGTTTGCAGCGAAGAGTGGATGAAAGCGGAAGAGATGACTCAAGGAATAACAGAAGGCTCAAGTGGTAGCATCACTCCAGAAGATGAATCATGAAAACAAACTCCCGAATATTATAGAAGACTGTAGATAACTCCTAAACATTGAAGAAGAATAAAGATTGAAATTTTTTGTACTAAGAAATTTTTGGGGGAATTTAAAGTGATGAGATCCTATGTTTAGGTTAAGTAGATTTGCACAACAGTAGTCTTCTGCCCTCTGTTCAACCTAACTCTAGGCTATCTGGGACTCTACATCCACTAGTATCATTTAATTTTCCAATTGATCTTCTTGTATGTGATATCCCATGTTTTTTTTACTATTGTAAATCATTCCATAGTTGTAAAATGAAGAAAAATAATGCATTTTTTAATATGATTGATGATTCTTATACATCCGAATTTCTTACAACATTTATATTTTTATATGTTCGGAAAAACTGGAAAATTTGTCAAAATAAATTTAAACAAGATACAAGTATTAAAAAAAAAATCTAAAAATCTAAAAAAATCACATAATTTTCAGACACAACCCCCCCACCAGCAGTTTTGAACCAGTACGGGGCCGGACCGGTTCCCAAGCCAGCCAAGCTCGGACTGCTACAGAGCCTGGCTTGCCGGGCCTCGATCCGTCCCGACCCGATTTCCATCCCTAAAATGAACTATGCAACTATATCCTTGATTACTAAAAAGGAAGAGGTCTCGACTACCTTATTAAATGGGCCATTGGTGGTTCTCACGGAAGTACTTACAAATTGATTGGGGACACCAATGCAATCTCTTATCAGCAAATCACTTACTGCGTTCATTAACAGGGGTGTATTGAATTGAGATTTCAAAAGATTTTAAAAGAATTGAGAATCCCAGTATTTAAGGGATTTATGGAGAATTAACCTAAAACTTTGACTGTGATTTATAAGGATTTTAAAATAGTTTGATGGAATTCTTATTATGAATTTGATGGAATTTGAAGGAATTCGATGAAAATAAACTTTATAATTAGTTCATTTCCTATACAAGATTGTCATTCTCATAAGAGTAGTATGAATAAATATCAAGGAATCTCGCAAGTCATAAAAATATCATTCTCATAAACTTTTTCTGAAGTACTAGAAGGACACCCACATAAACAAAAGTAACAAAAAAAAAAAATAGCCCTACATGAGAGAGTTGTTGATGAGTCCATCAACTCAATATTTGCTGTTTTAACATTCTGAAATAGCATAAAATAATAATAACTAATAACACCCGGGTAACCAAAGTCATGGAACAAGAGATCTATAAGGAGCACCAACTCTCCCATTAGGCATCATAACTCTACCACATCTCCTCATCAAATCAATACTCGCTGTTTCTGCAACATAGGTCTTCCAGTTAACAATTTCACTATATAGGCCACATCATACAAACCATGGAACGTTATCCACTTCGTCTTGTATCTGCAACGAGAAACTAATTTATGCCATAGCAATCTTTAGAATATTTTTGAATCAACTCTATCGCGTTGATTTTGATTGAAATTGATTCCATTGTCTTTCAGGAGGCGGATGGAGGCCTCTGCGTGGGGATCGGTGGTTGGGTTGAATTAGGGTTTGGGTTGAATTAGGCCTCTGCGTGGGGATCAGAGGTCGGGAGGTAGAGGAGAGTGGGGTAGCAGCAGAGGAGGGTGTCGGGAGGTAGAGGAGAGGAGGAAGAAGATGATGGAGAGAGCAGGGGATTAGGATTTGGGTTTATTTGGGGATAATTTGGGGCATATGTACAGGAAACAAAACCATACTCACCAATGGCTTGAAAGGCTTTTGGTATTTATACCTCGGACCCTAGATTCCATCTAAATCCTCCAAATTCTCAATTCTATCAAAATCATTAACTTTTTGAATACACCGAGAATTGAATGGGATCATTTAAAATCTCAATTGAATACACCGAGAATTGAATAGAATCACTTAAAGTCTCAATTGAATACACTGTGATTTTTATAAACTCCTTTAAAATCCTAATCGAATACACTAGGATTTTCACATTCTTTTAAATTCTTTTCAAATTCCAATCCAATACACCCCTGTAAGTATATGGATATATTGGATAGTGTAGCCACTGGGAAAGAACAAGAACATGTGTTCCATTGCGCAAGAGCAAATGAGAATACTTTCCTTTCAAAATTGGACTTTAAGGATGACTATCATATGGTGGTGATTGTGCTTTGGAGGCTTTCTGACTAAGAAGATTAGAGGATAAATGAATTGGATAGATGGGACAGTACATAGTTGGGAGTAGATTGCAAGTTATCGTGAATAGAAACTTGGGAAGGGAGATTGTTTACCATAGAGGTCTCAGGCAAGGTAAGCCCTATTTATTGCTGGTATTCACTTTGGTGGCTCATGCGATGTTAGAGATCTGTGCAAACATTGTGGTAGGAAGGTTAATTCCAACTATATTTTGCAATACGCTAACGACATCCTGCAAATCGGTAAAAATGAGTCAAGGGAGATTATAGATCTGCATGTGTGTTCTTAAGTGCTTCATGGCATGGTCGGACTAAGCTATTAACTTCTACATAAGGTGCCTTACACCTTTGCAGGTTGTGACGCTAATAAGGAGAGAGGATTGCATAGTGTTTTCAGTGTGTCTGCTGAACTCTCGCTAAAAAATTTGGGGATTAATTTACGAATAGGGCGGTCAATGTGATCATTGATTCTCCTGATAAAGAGGATAGAAGGGCGACTTCAAGGGTGGAAAGGAAGTGATTTGTTCCAGGGAGGGAGGGGGGAGTGATTAGTTATCACGATTAACCTGTTTTATCTGGTCTGTTTCTATGCAGGATGCCATTTTCTAGCAAAACATCTTTTATTGGAGCATCCACAATGGTATTTCTCATATTTGAAAAAATGGCAAATATAGAAATAGCAAACGAAGCGTATGTGTACAGATGTTGTTTGCTAAAACTTTTCTAAATTTTGAGAAAGATTTTTTTTTTTAATCGGATGGAACATGTTGTTCCGTCCCAAAGATTTTTTTTAATCCGTAATAAAATTAAATTATTATTAGTTATTAAATAGTAATTAGTTAATTAATTATTGATTAAAATAATACTAAATATGTATTAATTTCTTCCTAAAGTGAGATTAGTTGTTAATTAATGGATGAATTAGGTTCATGAGACATCTTGGTGGTCAAACAGGACTTGTTGTCCCGTTTGTCGATTTTTTAGATCGGACGGGACAACATGTCCTGTCTGATCCTTTTTTCTGTTCAGACGGTACAGGTTGTACCGTCGGTACAGATTGTACCGTCTGATCATTATAAAAAAATATAAAAAAAAGTCAGTCGAAACAACTTGTTTTGTCTGATCCTATTATATATAAAAAAATAACGGGTCCCCTATAATTTGAGAATCGCCAGTTCATTTCTCAAATATGAGAAGTGACTGTAGCGATTTTTTTCAAAATATGGCAAAATTGCAAACGACTGCAGGCCATCGTTTCTCATATTTTGAGAAAATAGCAAATATAGCAAACGACTGTGGATGCTCTTATAAGTCGTTTTGCCATAAGGGGTTCTTTGTTAGCCCTAGAAACTCAATAAGACAAAAAGCGAAAAAACCCTCAGAAATTTATTGTTTGCGTTTTTGTATATTGGCCAAATAGAGCAAAACAAAAACTAACCAGATCTGCCGAGTGGGCCCCACAAATCTCGAAGAGCTATGTGCATCTGGTTTCCGTGCGAATAAGGAGGAAGACATAGAGAAACTTGCTTTTAAGGATTATTAAATAAAAGTGGTGTGCTCTATTTACTTTATTTGATTTAATAATTGTTGCAATAATTTTCGGTGTGGAAGAAATCAGATAATGAGATCTTTTATTGAGGAGAAAGCTCTGATCTAGACCGTTAATCGGGATATGAATCTGGTTGGTTGATGATATGTAAAAAGTCTTTATACCGGAGGTGGCTTTAGCAAAAGATCCTTCGACGCTCAAGTCAGCAACCCAGAATAAAGATTAGAGTTTTAGTGAAGAAAGATTGATTACCTTTGGCTGAATTAAGGGGACAGTGTATATATATATGCTATGAATCAGTTATACAAGTTAGACTTGGACATGGATCTTTCAAGTTGTAGTTGGAGATTTCCCTAGTGAAGGGATAAAATTATTTATTTAATTCCTCATTTAGGGGAATTTGACTGGAAGTTGTAATTGCTGGAAATCCCTTCTTCCTTGGTTGTAAGCAAGCCCTAATTATGGATCTGGTTAAGTTGATGGACCTGAAGACTGCCCATGCTCTTCTGTCAGTCTGCTACTGATGTGAAAATATTGTACAACCCTTGAAAGATTTAAGATACATGCTGGGATCATCTGGTTCCGATTTTATCCATATCATAAGCCCTCCATCCAAGTATCGCAACATTCCAGGAGTAGTTCGCTTTGTTTTGGACAACAGGGGTAGCATATGTGTCCTTCGGAGATGTCTAAAGCCTTGTTTGGAGCTTCTTCTGGCAGTAGATAATTTCTGGAATTTTTAATTTTTTTTTGAAACTTACAATTATTATTATGATAATTATTATTATTATTTTAGAATTTTTAATTAAATTTTCAGCATTTATAATTATATTTTTTGGAATTTTATTATTTTTCCCGAATTTGTAATTATTTTTTTGGAATTTTAATTAAAATTTATAAATATTTCTCAAAAGTATGAAATAAACAATCAGATGTCCCAAATCTTGAAGAAATCAAAGGGTCTCCAAGGCACGTCACGCTAGAGGTTCTCGAATGATAGACCGTGCATCGAAATAGGGGGGTTTAACTAGGTGTGGCTGGAGCGTTACACCAGAAATGCTTGAACGACTGGTCGAGCACCGAACCAAAGGGCATTCGGCTCGGCATGGCAGGCGCGTCACGCCGAAGGGGCTCGATCAATTGGCTGAGCGGCGAACTAGGGGGGATTGACTCGGCAAGGCGGGGGTTTAGTCGGAATAGTCAAGCCAGTTCAAATGGCATGTATCTCGAAGATATCAGACAGTACTTGAGGACTGCACAACGTTATAGGAGATCCAACGGCAGATCAGGAGTGCATGATTTTTGAACAGATCAAATGGTAGATCAAGGGTGTGCAACTTTTGAAGAGATCCAATGGCAGATCTGGATAGCATGATTTTTGAAGAGATCCGGCGGTAAATCAGGGGTGCACAACTTTTGAGGGGATCCAAATGATGCCTAAGATGCTTCATGCTAGGGGAGCTCGAACGATAGGGAGAGTGCTGAACCAGGGAGGTTCAGCTGGGCAAGGTGGAGGGGGTTCGGACAGGCCAACCATCTAGACTAAGTGATATTTGTGCGTTCGTGAAGGGATCGAATGACAGGCCGGACGTCGAGCCTAGAAGAATTTTACGCATTTCTTGCTACGGGCTCGAACGACTCCTAGCCTAAGTTATTTTTGCACAGTTCTCATGAGGGGCTCGAACCATAGGTCGAGTGCTAAGCCGAGGAGACTTTTGTGCATTTCTCGCGAGGGGCTCAAACGATATGCTTAGCACCAAGCCTAGGTGATTTTTTACGCATTTCTTGCAAGGGGGTCGAATTACAGACTGAGCATCAAGCCTAGGAGATTTTTGCGTGTTTCTTGCAGGGCTCGCACTCCGAGCATCGAGCATAAGTGGTTTTCACACATTTCTCAAGTAGTGCTTGAACACCTAATTGAGCCCTAAGCCTAGGAGACTTTTGCACATTTCTCGTGAGGGGCTCGAACGATAGGCCGAACGCCAAGCCTAGGAGACTTTTGCATGTTTCTTTCAAGGGGCTCGAACAATAGGAGCTGATATGGCTAAAAACGAGGATTAATCGGAACCGTTCAAATCGGGCACGAATCTTGGGACCTAGGGGTAAAACGGTAATTTCGCCTGCAAGAGGGTCCAAAATGGGTATTGGATCTTCTCCCTAAGGACCCAATAACCCACGAATGGATCCACCAACAAGAAGGTGTGGGTTCCAACCCGCTGCGCACCCGATCCAACAAGATAGAATCAAGGTCCCTGATTAATCACGATCAACGGCCCTGATATACATCTATCTTTTCACTGGGATTTGGGGATTAAATTCCTAATCTGCTTACGGGGAATATACCTTATCAGATCACATTCCTAATCTATTTACAAGGGGAATAATCCATATCAGATCACGGGGATTACATTCCCAATCTGTTCCCTGAGACGCCTATAAATACCCCCATCCATCTTCATTAAGAGGTAATCAATCTTTCACCAGTTTTTTGCGCTCATTCATAGTCTTCCTAGATTACTGACTTGAGCGTCGGAGGGTGCGTCGCCGGGAACAACCCCGGTGTCTCGCACTTTTTGCAGGTGTACGGCGGGAGCGACGACCGAAGCCCCAAGGAACAGGTATACAGGTTTACTATTCAGTTTCCCTAAGAATCCACAAATTCATCTGTTTGCCCCCACACCAAATTTAGCGGCAACAGATTGGCGCCGTCTGTGGAAAACTAACGAATAGGAACCTCTCCTCTTCCCCGAAAACAGGTTTTCTCCAGCCATGCCACCTCGAAAAGTCAGGTCGAGGGGGTCCAATCGGGCACCCAACCCTGACCAGCAAGAAGTTCCTAACAATCCTGCTCAACAACAAGCGCAGCTTCCTCCTACGACGGAAGACCCGCTCCAACAGAACCTTCCCCCTCCTGATCCAAAGGGTCCTAACCCTCAGAAACAACCCCTTCATCAAGAACAGGTCTATATCCGCAACGCCTCCACTGACTCCATGGCCTCCCATCACCCCCGAGCCTCTGGTCGCCACAATACAGCCACTAACCGCCAGAAGGAGGATGATCTCCGCCGCCATCTGGAAGAAAAACGGGCTCGAGAGGGAGCCTCCCGTCAACACTATCCGGGCGAGCGGTCTCCTCGCCACCGGTATCACAGGTCGCCCGTCCGCAGGGGGAGGAAGGAGTCCCCTGATCATTACCGAAGAAGGCACTCTCCCGCAGGTCGGCAACAGCCCAGGAACAATGAGGCACCAATCACCCGTGCCGAGTTCCAGCAGTTCCAAGCGACCGTCCTGCAGGCTCTCAACCTTCGTCAAAATCCTAATGGGCCGAAGGTGCCGTCCCCTCCTCCAGTCCGAAGCCCTCACCGACGGTCCCCGTCTCCTCATCCTGCTCCTAGCAACTCCCGGCGTACCCCAAGTCCTCGCCGCTCCCGAAGTTACCGTCGCCGCAACCCTCGTTCCCCCTCATACGAAGACGAGTCTCGTGGCTCGGCAGATTACCGTCGGAGAGATGACACCATGAACCGCCGTCTTCATGAAGTAGAGAGACGCCTGGGTCAGATAAACCGAGAAGAAGAGCTCAGGGGGAGGACCCTACGTCCTAGCCGACCCCCTTTCTCCCGAACCATAGTGGATGCACCTGTCCCGTTCGGCTTCAAACCTCCTCAATTTGAGACTTACACCGGGGAAACCGATCCAGTTGATCACATTGAAAGTTTTAAGACCCTGATGCTCCTACATCAAGCTTCCGATGCCCTCCTCTACAAAACCTTCCCCGCAACTCTCAAAGGACTGGCCCGAGAGTGGTATTCTCGTCTCGCCCCCTCCTCGATATTCTCTTTCGAACAGTTCGAAACCCTCTTCGTCACACATTTCGTAAGCAGCCGAAGGGCCGAGAAGACGAGCATCTCCCTATTGCACCTCCACCAGAAGAAGGGGAAAAATTAAGAGACTACGTGAAGAGGTTCACGGCCGAGGCCAGATCCATAGCATTCCTCGACCAGTCGGTCGCTACGGTAGCATTTCAATCCAATGTCCTCAATTCCAACCTCCGCTCCTCCCTCGCCAAGAAACCACCACATGACTTTTTCGACCTTCTCCTTCACACTGAAAAGTATATCCGGGCCGAAGAGGCCGAGCAACAACCCAACTGGGAGGGGTCTACCTCCGGGACTAAGAGAAAAGGAGCGGAAGAAGAAGGAGCCAAGAAGCTCCAGAAGGATAATGCCGGCCAGCGCCGACCTCCCCCTAGATTTGAGAAGTTCACTCCCCTCACCACTAACATCTCCACCATCTTCATGAAAGTCGAAAAAGAAGGGGTCTTGCCCCCGGCTCCGAAGATGAACACCCCCACCAAGAAAAGAGATAGAGAGAAATGGTGCCGCTATCACCGGGACCATGGGCATGACACCAACGACTGCCGTGCTCTGAGGAACGAGATCGAAGCCCTTATCCAGAGGGGGCAACTAACGAAGTTTGTAAGAAAGGACCGAGCCGAACTTCCTCCCCTGCCTCGGGGGGCTAACAAGCGTCCGGAACGAGAAGAGACGCCAGACTTTGAGGAAGAGCGAGTCCTCCACCTCATCCATGGGGGTCCAATGGGGGGCTCCTCGAACTCCTCTCGAAAAGCATTTATCAGGGAAGTCAACTCAGTCCGAACCACCCCTCCTCCCAAAGGCCTCGGAGTGCCAGTCACGTTCTCCGACGAAGATCTCGAGGGAGTTCGTACCCCACATTGTGACGCCCTCGTCATTAGCCTCCACATGGCGAATTTCAAAGTGGAGAGGATCTTAGTAGACAACGGCAGCTCCGTCAACATCCTCTTCCTCTCCGCTTTTAAGGGCCTAAAACTCTCCAGAGACAGACTCAAGCCCGCCGGCTACACTCTCCATAGGTTCATGGGGGTTCCGGTAACTATTGAAGGGGTGATCACCCTCGATGTAACTGCCGGTCAAACTCCTACCACCCGAACAGAGCCAATGGACTTCATGGTGGTGGATGTTCCCGCTGCCTACAACATCATTTTGGGTCGGCCTGGCCTCGCAGCTCTGGAAGCTGTCCCCTCAGCATACCATCTGAAGATGAAGTTTCCCACCCGGTCCGGGGTCGGGGAAGTAAGGGGAAATCAGGAGCAGGCCAGAAAGTGCTACATGACCTCAACCCTTGGGCCCGTCCTCTCCTTAGAGACTCTGGAAATTCCTCAAGACACTGCAAGACCGACCTCCGAGCCAGTGGATGAACTGGAGGACGTGCTCTTCTCTGAACAAGAGCCGACCCGCAAGTTCTTCGTAAGCAAGACCCTCCCGTCCGCTCTATACTCAGATATTGTGAAATGCATCCAAACCAACCAAGACCTTTTCGCATGGTCCGCAGTAGACATGCCCGGTATCTCCGAAGAACTCTTAGTACACCGCCTGAGGGTCGATCCGGGGTCCAAACCGGTTCAGCAGAAGAGGTGCAAGTTCGCCCCCGAGCGTCAGCTCGCTATCAAAGAGGAGGTAGAAAAGCTATTGAAAGCCCGATTCATACAGGAGGTAAACTACCCTGAGTGGTTGTCTAACGTAGTAATGGTGAAGAAGTCCAATGGGACGTGGGGAATTTGTATTGATTTCACCGACCTCAATAAGGCCTGTCCCAAAGATCCTTTCCCTCTACCGAGCATCGACACTCTGATTGACGCAACCTCGGGACATGAGCTCCTCAGCTTCATGGATGCCTTCTCAGGTTACAATCAGATAAGAATGTTCCCTCCAGACATCCCGAAGACGTCATTTGTTACCGACCAGGGCCTTTATTGTTACAGGGTCATGCCGTTCGGTCTCAAGAACGCCGGTGCAACATACCAACTGTTAGGGTTATATACTGAAAGCATCACTTT
The DNA here is from genome assembly GCA_017893485.1 of Hemerocallis citrina. NCBI lineage: Eukaryota > Viridiplantae > Streptophyta > Magnoliopsida > Asparagales > Asphodelaceae > Hemerocallis > Hemerocallis citrina. The sequence continues at coordinate 218,783,507 of CM030361.1, read as the reverse complement.
TGTATTAACTTTATTTCCTTATTTTTTTGAATGAGAATCATATGGGCATATGTTTGCATATTGTGTTTATTATAATATTAATGCAAGTGTCTAATATTCTATAAGGTTGATAATATGGTGTGAGGTGACACACAGAAGATCATATTATCAGTTCCCTATGGAATATATAAATAGTTCACAACCTAGACGGACTTGGACAATCTATTGGAAAGGTTGTAGTGTAATCTGGTATTAGTCTGTCTTGACTATAGGTTTACACTAGTACACTTTGTGTGTATTGAACAGGACCACTTGAGGTTGTTCTCTTTGTACTGACTACAAAAGAGAACAAACACCTCTGTTATTATGGATGCTTATGCTCTTAATCCAGATGTAATAACAGACATGTATATGCAGTGTGCATTACTTTGACTCATAAAAGAGTGAGATTCATTATGGATCAACAACCTCTATGAATTGGGTAATAGCATTGTATGTATGATGGGCTGTTGATTGTAAAAGGAATTCATGTCTCGATACGTCGGGTTGATGATGTCCCCTTAAGGAGCTCATAAGGATTGTCATGTAAACCCTGCAGGTGGATTACATCCGACATGACAAATAAAGTTGAGTGGTACTACTTAAGGATAAAAGATGTTGATCAATATAGTTGTCAGTAACTTAATTTGATTGACGGACATTCGATATCTTAACATGGGGAGTTGAACGAGCATATAATAAAAGGAGCCCATAAATATAATTTGGGATTAGGAAGGTAGTGCAACAATAGCTCCTTAGTGGACCGAGCTATTGTTAATGGGCCTGGGTTGTGTGTTCGGGCTGAACACGGGATACCCAGATTCGTTAGGAGACCTAACCCTAATTTCTCCTCATGGTCCCTGCCGTAGCCTTATATATATCCTCTATTCTCTGGCCGTCATTCACAATCTGAAATATAAGATTTTTTTTTCTCAAAACTCGTGATTCACGTAAGGAGAGAAAGAGAGGTCAGCCAAGGAGAAGAAAGGTTAGGAGATCGTCGCCCACACGACGTCCAACCCGAGGAAGGAATACGTGCAGAAGATCTTGGGGTCGCTGTCGTCTTCTTCTCACCGCAGGTATATTTTGTGAACCCTAGATTCCGCTATATAGGGTTAGATCACAATTTGAATCTGTTTATCTTTAACGATCGATACGCACACCAATCCGTAGTCCTGGGATTCATCTCAGTTCCACCAATTGGTATCAGAGCCGGTATTGGATCTGCGTATTGATTGTTACATCCATGTTGTCCAATAAAACTTGTGTTGCATGATAGTCGGTAGATGTAGATCTGTTCTAGATGTAGAACTGTTCTAACTCAGTTTTGCAGGCATCTTAGATCCAACTATTATGGTCCAATACATGTTTTGTTTGTGTTGTTGTTGTTTTGTGGATGTAATTATTATGTTGTTGTTGTTTTGTGGATGTAATTAATATCACAAGGGTTGATCGTGCTTATAATTTTAATTTTTCAATCTAGATTATGTGTGAACTCCTTCGGGAGGCATAGGATTGATGTAATTTTAATTTTTCAATCTAGATTATGTATGAACTCCTTCGGGAGGCATAGGATTGATGTAATTTTAATTTTTTTTTGATCGATCGTGATGGCGGTGGTGGCTGTTTCTGACGCCGGAGGAGATGCTGTTTTTAGGCAGTCCGGAGATCGACAGATGGGTTTCGATGAAGAAATCGGCAGCCAAACCTAAAAAAAAAATGGCCATAATAGGTCGAACCCCGTATAGCTCCGCGCAGGGTCAGATTTGGGCTTCGCACAGTCGGGAAAGAATCAGGAAAGATGGCCATAATAGTTGGATATTTATATTCAAATTTATTGCCATTATTGCTTGTTCTGATTATGCATGTTTATTATTTTGTGATGTTTTTTTGAAAAACTATGATCACATTAATAATGGACAACATGGACATAAATTAACTAGTAGAAAAACCCTCATTGTTAAATAACTAAGTGAGAGAGGGAATTCATTTAACATGAATCCCACGGTTTCCATTGCTGGTTTGTAGGTAATATAATTATACTTGCGTATTGGCTTTAGTGCTTTCCTCCATATCGGATGAGTATAATTATGGATCACCAGTACAGACTTCCTTAGGGATAATTGTAGAAAGTTACCTAGTATGTGTTCACTTCTCCATCTGAAGGAACTCAATACAAGATAATGGACTTAGTATTAAGCAATGGTATACACTTAGATACAAATAATGGTATCCTCCCCATCGGAGTCACTGCTATTATTTGTAGGACCAGAGCAAGACCAACAGATTAATTTTATTTGTCATAAAGTTGTGTTGACATGATAGTAAAATTAATAAGAAAAACCTACTTGAACAAATATTGAATTTGTATACATCCACACTATCGTGGCATGCTAAATTCATGGTGTTTAAGGTGTTGGTGAATTTTTTTTATTATTGTTTTGAGGGAATCAATATTTAATTAATTCAAAAAGTTTTGCCCTACATAATTTTTTTTTATGTGATTCTCAGGATTTCAAAAATGGGTTCTTTCAGTCCACTTATGGTGATTCTTAAAGAAAACAAACTTACTGGCCCTAATTATATTGACTAGAAATGCAACTTGAATATTGTCTTAACTGCTGAAGAGTACAAATTTGTACTCAATGAAGTATGCCCACCTAAGCCTGATGCTAACTCTGATGAAGAGGTCAAAGAGGCTTATAAGAAGTGGAATAAGGCAGATGAGATGGCGCGGTGTTACATTTTGGCATCTATGTCAAATGTACTGCAGCATCAGCATCAGGCCATGCCTACAGCTTATGATATGATGTACAACCTTAAGGAACTCTTCGGACATCAGAGTAGAGCAGCTAGGCAATTTGCTATGAAGAGTTTGATGAATGCATCTATGGCTGAGGGGACACCAGTAAGGGATCATGTTCTCAAGATGATGGGTCATCTAAATGAGATGGAGATCCTTGGTGCTGAAATCGATGGGGAAACCCAGGTCGATATCATTCTCGGGACTCTGCCTAAAAGTTTTGACTCGTTTTGCCTTAATTACAACATGAACAAAAGGTTGTATACTTTGTCAGAACTTGCAAATGAACTACAGGATGCTGAAGCTCTCTTCAAGCAGAATGCCCATGTTTATGTGACTGAAAAGGTCTCTACTTCTAGGCCGAAAGGTGGTAAGAAGAAGAAAGTTCAGAAACAAGTAAACTCAGCAAAAAAGGGCATGGGACCTCAAGGCGCTGTGAAAAAGCCGAAAGGCAAGTGTTTCAAGTGCAAAGGGTCAGGACATTGGAAGACTGACTGTCCACTTCTCAAACAAAAGAACAAAGAAGGTATATCTCATTTACTAGTTGTTGAAACATGTTTAGCGGTGCTATCTACCGGCACCTGGTGTGTAGATACAGGAGCCACTAATCATGTCTGCAATACATTGTAGGGGTTCCAGGAAACCAGACGGCTCAGTGATGGAGAGATATGCTTGTTTATGGGTGACGCTACAAGAGTAGCGGCCGTTGCAATAGGAGATGTTATTTTATCTTTTGGTAGAAATAAGTCTTTGACATTGAGAGATTATCTTTATGCACCTTCACTTAGAAGGAATTTAATTTCTGTTTCTATGCTAGTTAAGGATGGATATTCAGTTTATTTTAATGACAATATTGTTATTAGAAAAAATAAGCATTTTATCTGTTCTGGTGCATTGGTTGATAATCTATATGTCATTAATCCTATTTCGCCCACAATGCAACTTATGGAAATGAATAATATGTCTTCTAACATAAATAAGAGAAAAGAACCTTCTTGTATGAACCAAACATATCTTTGGCACTTGCGATTGGGGCATGTTAACCTAAGAAGGATTCAAAGACTGGTTAAAAATGGACCTTTGAGTTCATTGGAAGTGGAGGCACTACCAGTCTGTAAATCCTGCTTGGAAGGTAAAATGACCAATAGGCCTTTCAAGGCAAAGGGATATAGGGCCAAAGATGTGTTGGAATTGGTTCATTCTGATTTGTGTGGCCCCATGACTGTCCAGGCTAGAGGTGGCTTTGAATATTTTGTCACATTTACTGACGATTATTCAAGGTATGGATATATTTATTTGATGCGCCGTAAGTCTGAGTGCTTTGAGAAATTCAAAGAGTACAAGGCAGAAACGGAGAAGCGTCATGGAAAATGTATCAAGTCATTACGTTCAGATCGTGGTGGCGAGTATCTCTTTGGGGAGTTTAGGACTATTTGTCAGAGGCTGGGATTACATCCCAATTATCAGCACCTGGAACACCCCAACAGAATGGTGTAGCAGAAAGAAGGAATAGGACTCTTATGGAGATGGTTAGGTCAATGATGAGTTATTCAGATTTACCAGATTCGTTTTGGGGATATGCCTTAGAAACTGCAGCTTATATTCTGAACTTGGTTCCTTCTAAGTCAGTACCAATTACTCCCACAGAACTGTGGACTGGGCGTAAGCCTAGTCTGAAACATGTTCGGATTTGGGGTAGTCCAGCACACGTGCTGAATGGGAAAGACGATAAGTTGGAATCTCGTACAGAAGTACGCTTGTTTGTAGGCTATCCAAGAGGAACGAAAAGTGGTTTATTTTATAGTCCTAAGGATCAGAAGGTCATTGTTAGCACCAATGCTCGATTCTTAGAGGAAGACTATGTGATGAACCATAAACCCATAAGTAGAGCTGTTCTAGAAGAACTGAGAGGTGAGACACCAAATACTTCAGTACCAACAGTACAGCAGGATGTACCACCAGTAACTGCACAACATGTCACAAATGTTACACCACAACCGATGGTGCCTCGTCGTAGTGGGAGGGTTGTGATACAACCTGATAGATATATCTTCTTGGGAGAGTCGTCAGACTTTGTCCCTGAGGAACAAGATTATGATCCCTGTACCTACAATGAAGCACTCCAAGATAAAGATGCAGAGTCTTGGCAAAAAGCAATGATATCTGAAATAGAATCTATGGATTCTAATCAAGTCTGGGAGCTTGTAGAACCACCTATTGGTGTAAAAGCCATTGTATGCAAGTGGGTCTATAAGAGAAAAAGAGGATCAGACGGTAAGGTTGAAACCTTTAAAGCTCGGCTTGTTGCAAAAGGTTTTACTCAAAGAGAGGGTATCGATTATGAGGAAACTTTTTCGCCAGTAGCCATGCTTAAGTCTATCCGGATTCTTTTATCTATTGCAGCTCATCTTGATTATGAGATTTGGCAAATGGATGTCAAGACAGCTTTCCTTAATGGAAGTCTTGAGGAAGACATCTATATGAAGCAACCAGACGGGTTCATTGAAAAGGGCCAAGAGCATCTTATTTGTAAGCTCAAGAAGTCCATTTATGGACTTAAGCAAGCTTCCAGATCTTGGAACATATGTTTTGATAAGGTTATAAAATCCTATGGATTTGATCAATGTCAAGATGAATCGTGTGTATACAAAAAGTGTGACGGAAACGTAGTGGTATTCCTAGTACTTTACGTGGATGACATCTTGCTCATTGGAAACAATGTGAAGGTATTATCTAATGTAAGGGTATGGTTATCCAAACAGTTTGATATGAAGGACTTGGGAGAAGTAGGTCACATCCTTGGGATCAAAGTTCTACGAGATCGCAAGAAAAGGATGTTGGGCTTGTCCCAAGCTTCCTATATCGATACTATACTAACTCGTTTTAGCATGCAAAATTCTAAGAAAGATTTCTTACCTTTTAGGCATGGAATTGCTCTATCAAAGGAGCAGTGTCCGAGGACACCTAAAGAGATAGAGAACATGAAAGCAGTTCCTTATGCTTCAGCAGTAGGAAGCTTAATGTATGCAATGCTATGTACGAGACCAGATATCTGCTTTGCCGTTGGCATGGTTAGCAGATATCAGTCTAACCCAGGACAAGAGCACTGGACTGCCGTAAAGCATATTTTGAAGTACCTGAAAAGGACTAAAGATTACATGCTAGTTTACCAGGCAGATAGTTTAGTTGCCTTGGGGTATACAGACTCAGATTTTCAGTCAGATAGGGATTCCAGGAAATCAACCTCAGGTTATGTATTTACTTTGAGAGGTGGAGCCACTATATGGAGGAGTATCAAGCAAAAATGTATTGCTGATTCTACCATGGAAGCCAAGTATGTGGCAGCCTCTGAGGCAGCCAAAGAAGCGGTTTGGCTCAGAAACTTCCTATTGGACTTGGATGTGGTACCTAATTTGCCTAAGACTATTACACTTTATTGTGATAATAGTGGTGCAGTTGCAAATTCGAAGGAACCACGAGCCCATAAGGCAAGTAAACACATTGAGCGCAAGTACCACCTGATACGAGATTTCGTAAAGAAAGGAAAAGTTGCTGTGATCAAGATAGCATCAGCAGACAACCTAGCTGATCCCTTCACTAAGAGCTTACCAGCTAAGGCTTTTGATAGTCATGTTGAGGGTATGGGAGTCAGATTCGTAGCAGCATGGCTTTAAGTATAAGTGGGAGATTTGTAACAGTATACTGAAAAGCAATGCTTTGAGTATAAGTGGGAGATTGTTAGGGTTATATACTGAAAGCATCACTTTTGTATTAACTTTATTTCCTTATTTTTTTGAATGAGAATCATATGGGCATATGTTTGCATATTGTGTTTATTATAATATTAATGCAAGTGTCTGATATTCTATAAGGTTGATAATATGGTGTGAGGTGACACACAGAAGATCATATTATCAGTTCCCTATGGAATATATAAATAGTTCACAACCTAGACGGACTTGGACAATCCATTGGAAAGGTTGTAGTGTAATCTGGTATTAGTCTGTCTTGACTATAGGTTTACACTAGTACACTTTGTGTGTATTGAACAGGACCACTTGAGGTTGTTCTCTTTGTACTGACTACAAAAGAGAACAAACACCTCTGTTATTATGGATGCTTATGCTCTTAATCCAGATGTAATAACAGACATGTATATGCAGTGTGCATTACTTTGACTCATAAAAGAGTGAGATTCATTATGGATCAACAACCTCTATGAATTGGGTAATAGCATTGTATGTATGATGGGCTGTTGATTGTAAAAGGAATTCATGTCTCGATACGTCGGGTTGATGATGTCCCCTTAAGGAGCTCATAAGGATTGTCATGTAAACCCTGCAGGTGGATTACATCCGACATGACAAATAAAGTTGAGTGGTACTACTTAAGGATAAAAGATGTTGATCAATATAGTTGTCAGTAACTTAATTTGATTGACGGACATTCGATATCTTAACATGGGGAGTTGAACGAGCATATAATAAAAGGAGCCCATAAATATAATTTGGGATTAGGAAGGTAGTGCAACAATAGCTCCTTAGTGGACCGAGCTATTGTTAATGGGCCTGGGTTGTGTGTTCGGGCTGAACACGGGATACCCAGATTCGTTAGGAGACCTAACCCTAATTTCTCCTCATGGTCCCTGCCGTAGCCTTATATATATCCTCTATTCTCTGGCCGTCATTCACAATCTGAAATATAAGATTTTTTTTTCTCAAAACTCGTGATTCACGTAAGGAGAGAAAGAGAGGTCAGCCAAGGAGAAGAAAGGTTAGGAGATCGTCGCCCACACGACGTCCAACCCGAGGAAGGAATACGTGCAGAAGATCTTGGGGTCGCTGTCGTCTTCTTCTCACCGCAGGTATATTTTGTGAACCCTAGATTCCGCTATATAGGGTTAGATCACAATTTGAATCTGTTTATCTTTAACGATCGATACGCACACCAATCCGTAGTCCTGGGATTCATCTCAGTTCCACCACCAACGCCTCGTCAACAAGGTCTTCCAGGCCCAGATCGGCCGGAACATGGAAGTGTACGTCGATGATATGCTTGTAAAGAGCATCCGAGGTGTTGATCATGTGGCCGACCTTCAGGAGGCCTTTGACGTCCTAAGAAAGCACAATATGAGGCTCAACCCGAACAAGTGTGCGTTCGGCGTCTCATCAGGAAAGTTCCTCGGCTTCATGGTTAGCCAACGAGGAATTGAAGCAAATCCGGAAAAGATCAAGGCCATATTGGAGATGGCCCCTCCCAGAAATGTTAAAGAAGTTCAGAGATTGACTGATCGCCTAGCTGCCATAGGGCGCTTTCTGTTGAAGTCCGGGGAGAAGTGCCTCCCGTTCTTCAAAGCCCTCAGGGGGGCTAAAGGATTCGAGTGGGGGCAGCAGCAACAAGACTCCTTCGACCAGCTTAAAGCCTACCTCGTCAATCCACCTCTTCTCAGCAAACCGATACCTGGCGAACCACTCTACCTCTACTTGGCAGCTTCTGATCAGATGCTTAGTGCGGTCTTAGTCAGAGAAGAAGAGAGGGCTCAGAAGCCCATTTACTACGTCAGCAAGGTGCTTCGGGACGCCGAGCTCCGGTACCCGAAGATTGAGAAAATGGCATATGCCCTGGTAATGGCCGCGAGAAAGCTTCGACCCTACTTTCAGTCCCATTCGGTGGTCGTCCTTACCGACCAGCCACTGAAACAGGTCCTTCACAAGCCTGAGACTTCCGATCGCCTCATGAAGTGGTCGATCGAGCTGAGCCAACATGATATAACTTATCAGCCTCGGACCGCTATCAAGGCTCAGGCGCTGGCTGAATTCATAGTTGAGAGTACCATCCCTGAGCCCTGCCAAACAGTAAAGGGGCCTCCGGTTTGGTTAATTTATGTTGACGGATCTTCTTGCAATGAGGGAAGCGGGGCAGGAGTCATCCTGGCAGGCCCAGACGACTTCATCCTCCAATACTCCCTCCGTATAAATTTCAAAGCTTCGAACAACGAGGCCGAATACGAGGTGCTAATAGCCGGTCTAAGAATGGCCCGAAATGCAGGGGCACAGCGGCTACAGATCTTCAGCGACTCTCAGTTGGTTGTCAACCAAGTCCTCGGTGAGTATGAAGCCCGCGATGATAGAATGGTTAAATACTTGTCTAAAGTCAAGAGCCTCATGGCGCGGTTTGAAGAGGCCCTCATCCAAAGGATCCCCCGAGAAGAAAATGCTCAGGCCGATGCCCTATCCAAATTAGCCTCCTCTTCCCTTCAAGGTCTTGAGCAGACCGTATTGATAGAAGTCCTCTTGAAGCCAAGCATAGAGGACGAAGCACCAGACTCCGTTGAAACATTGCCTGTCCTCCTCGAAGACAACTGGATGAAACCCATTGTTGAATTCTTAAAGGACGGACTCCTCCCTGAAGATCCGAGGGAAGCAAGAAGAATCAGGACCCGAGCCAAGCATTTTACTTTAATCGAAGGCATCTTATATAAACGCTCCTTCACCCAGGTGGACGGTCGGCCCTACCTAAGGTGTCTTTCCCCCAGGCAAGCCAACTATGCCCTGCAAGAACTCCACGAGGGCATCGGCGGAGCTCATTCTGGGTCCAGGGCCCTAGCACGCAAAGTGTTGAACTACGGGTATTACTGGCCCACTCTCCTACGGGACGCCGAACGACACGTTCGGCAATGCAGCTCCTGTCAAAAGTATACTGACATCCGATGCCTTCCACAAGCACCGCTCACCTCCCTATCAAGTCCGATCCCCTTCGCTATGTGGGGGATGGATTTACTAGGACCGTTTCCACCAGCTCCCGGACAGCTAAAGTTCTTAGTCGTGGCAGTCGACTATTTCTCTAAGTGGATAGAAGCCGAGCCCCTGGCTACAATCACCAAGCATAGAGTCGTTCAATTCTTCTGGAAAAATGTGATTTGCCGGTTCGGCGTTCCCCGAGTCATAGTCACGGATAATGGAACACAGTTCACTGGAGCCGCCTTCCGAGCTTTATGTGAGGACCTCTCCATACAACACTGATTCTCCTCTGTCTCCCATCCCCAGTCGAATGGCCAGGCCGAGAATGCCAACCGACAGATTCATTCAGGCATCAAGAAGAGATTAGACAAGTGTTCCAAACGACTGTGGGTCGATCAGCTGCCAAATGTGCTCTGGAATCACCGCACCACCAAGCGGACCCCAACAGGCGAGAGCCCGTTTAATCTCACCTATGGGTCCGAGGCCCTCATTCCCCTAGAAGTTGGGATACCCTCTCCTCGTTTGATGGCCTTTGAAGAAGAGCAGAATGCAAAAGAGCTCAGAGCCAGCCTAGATCTGATAGACGAAATCCGAGAGAGAGCGGCCATATGCCAACAAGCCTACCGAAGGAGGATCGAGCTAGCGTACAACAAAAGGGTCCGCCCAACGGACCTCAAAGAAGGAGATTTAGTCCTTCGGAAATTGGCCATCTCGTTCCCCGGACAGAAAAGCAAGCTGGCCCCGAATTGGGAGGGACCGTACAAGATCTCGAAGGTGATCTGCCCCGGTGCGTACAAGCTAGAAGATCTCGAAGGCAGAGAAATTCCCAGGACTTGGAATGCCGACCATCTTTTGAAATACCAAGAGAAGGCAACTACGCCTCTCTAAGCAACTCGAGATGTCACACCATTCCCCTCCTTTTACTAGTAGTGATTTTTCCTTTTATTTTTTCCATTGTAATAACGGCTAGCAACTTTAGAAGCAGCCGATCTTTAGATATTAATAAATAAAGTTTTTCATATTTTCACTGCTAGTACATCTCTCTGCTTTTAACTCTTTAATCTGACAATGGTTCCGGAGTCCAACACTTGGCTCGATTCTACTTCGCAAGTTCGCTCCCAAGTGAGCTAGAAGTAGCTCGCCATTCGGAACTGCTCCCACAGCCGTTGAATGGTTCGGAGTCCAACACTTGGTTCGACTCTACTCCGCAAGTTCGCTCCTAAGCGAGCTAGGGGTAGTTCGCCATTCGGAATTGCTCCCACACCCTTAAACTTACAATGGTTCCGGAGTCCAACACTTGGCTCGATTCTACTTCGCAAGTTCGCTCCCAAGCGAGCTAGAAGTAGCTCGCCATTCGGAACTGCTCCCACAGCCGTTGAATGGTTCGGAGTCCAACACTTGGTTCGACTCTACTCCGCAAGTTCGCTCCTAAGCAAGCTAGGGGTAGTTCGCCATTCGGAATTGCTCCCACACCCTTAAACTTACAATGGTTCCGGAGTCCAACACTTGGCTCGATTCTACTTCGCAAGTTCGCTCCCAAGCGAGCTAGAAGTAGCTCGCCATTCGGAACTGTTCCCACAGCCGTTGAATGGTTCGGAGTCCAACACTTGGTTCGACTCTACTCCGCAAGTTCGCTCCTAAGCGAGCTAGGGGTAGTTCGCCATTCGGAATTGCTCCCACACCCTTAAACTTACAATGGTTCCGGAGTCCAACACTTGGCTCGATTCTACTTCACAAGTTCGCTCCCAAGCGAGCTAGAAGTAACTCGCCATTCGGAACTGCTCCCACAGCCGTTGAATGGTTCGGAGTCCGACGCTTGGTTCGACTCTACTCAGCAAGTTCGCTCCAAAGCGAGCTTGGGGTAGTTCGCCACTCTGAAACGCTCCAACGACCCTAACCTAATCAAATAAGGGCACCGAAGTCCAACACTTGGCTCGATGCTACTTCGCGAGTTCGCCCCTAAACGAACTGGAAGAAGCTCGCCGTTCGGAGTCCAACACTTTGGAAGCTTCGGCATAGCAGACAACAGTCACAAGAGTAAAACACACGAGTTCGGCAACAACACTTTTATTGATGAAACAGATGCGATACACAGACAAGCACAACATGATTACAACTCGCCAAAGAAAAAGTTACAATGCCGACTTATTACACTTAGCAAAAACAAAGAATACTCAACAACTAGCGGAGTCGACCCCTTTAGCGCTTTTTTGGAGCCGGGGCATTCCGCTTCAAAGACACCCGAGGGTGGCGACGCTTGTCTCCGGAGCGCGACCCCAAGCCTGCGAACTGAGACGTATCCTCGGCACCACTTCTAGTGGCCACTTCGACGGATGCTCCGCTCGACAAAATTGCCACAGAGCTCTGCGCATCCCCCGGACTAGGTTGGCCGATCCGCTGACGGGTCGCCATCTCATAAAAAGTAATGCCCCGCTCGCTCTCAGCGCGAGTGCATGACGTGCTTCGAACATTGATCGGCCCTGAATGTGGCTTAAGACGGGCCACTTCTGCCTCCAACTCCGAGATCCGATCCCGCAGCGAGTCGTCTTTGACGTCGACTTCGAAATGTGGGGGTATCGCGGAGTCCGGGACTCCAGATCGGCTGGCGATGAGGTGCCGAAGGTGGGTGACCTCGATACTTTTATCCACCGTCGCTCTCTTGAGCGCCTCGACCTCGGCAGACAGTTGGACCCGTTCAGTCGTCAACTTCGCCACTTCGGCCGTGAGCTCCTCGCCCTCACTGCGAAGCTTCGCCTCTACGGACTGAAGATGTTGTATTTCGGAAAGCAAATCGTCTCTCTCTGCTGTTATTTTGGACAAGTTATGACGGATGCACTGAACCCGAATCTCATTACTGAAATCAGTTGGCGAATATTCACCTTCGGGGATAAGCTCGGCGATCCTGCTTTCCAAACGGCGATTCTCGATATCTCGCCTACCGAGGATGAGCTGGAGATGGGTCCTCTCGCTTTCAGCTCGGCGCAATCCGAGCTCGACCTCATAGAGTCTTTCTCGGCACCTCGCCAGACACAGCCTCGTCGCCCCTAGGCCGACCTCGGCTCGAGCTCCCTCATCCGAGCGCAAAAGTTCGACGTCTTGGGCGATCACCATAAGCTGCAAAGAGATCGGAGTAATCAGCAAATACGTCGAACACTGCCGAAGCACTACATTTGGAAAAATTTTCTCTTCTAAAAAACAAGAAGGGACTGTTCGGCAAAAGAGGGGGCAAAGGACAAAAACTTCCGAACATTAACACTTGCAAAAATTTTCTTTTCATTAATGTCAAAAGTAGCGGTGGCCAGTCCGCTATTAGGCATTACAGAGTTCGAAAAGAAAAACAAAAAACAAAAACAGAAAAGACACAAAAGGCGGAGTCAAGGCTCGACCTCTTTCCCCGGGCGACGAGGTGGAGTAGGGGTTGACTTCGCCGAAGGAGACGCCGCCGCCAGCGGAGTAATCGCGGTGCTGGGGACCTCGGCAGTAACCCCAGCGTCGGCATCAGCTTCACCTTCCTCCTCTTCTTCCCCTTCGGACTCGGGGTCGAAGCCCTCGACGTGTCCGGGGAAGAGCCGCCATCCCGAGACATCCACCGAGGGGTATGCCTCCGACACCCGTGTAAGAGTGGCAGCGAAGGCCTTCGCCATGTTCTGCGCGAGGAACCCCTGGGCCTTCTCCATGGTCGCGTCCTCCGCCGCCTTCATGGCTGCCGCCTGCTTCGCCTCGGCCTCGACCAATCGGTTGGCCGACCCCTCCTTCTCCCGAAGGAGCTCGCCCTCCAGCCTCTTCACCTCGGCCTCGAGATGCTTGATCCTCGCCGACCGACCCTCATGCTCGACTCGGAGCTTGTCGAGCTTGTTCGATATCCGAGCCTTCTCGTTCCGAGCCTGGTCAGACTCCTGCTTCAGCTCTTTTTCCAGAGCTGTCAGTCTCTCGGTGAGATGGCCGAAGTGGACGATGATCTGCAGCAAAGAAGAGCTAAAAGAGTTAGAAAAAAAATTTTGATTCAAGAAATACAACAGACGAGGAGAAGCTTACCGATACCGCCGAACGAGCGATCTCGATCACGTCGTCGCCTTGTCTCCCCGCCTCCATGGCGGCTCGGTCCTTCGGGGTGGCGAGATGCTTGACAGCCTGCATGCTCACCAACGAGTTCCCGAGGAACCCATCGTGCCTCCGGACTTGCCAGTCCGGGATATGGATCCGCTTGTGCTCCTCTGTCAGGAGCTCCTCGCCTGCCACGGTCAGCGGCGGCGTCGGCATGGCGAGGGCGGCGGCAATGGGGAACTCCCCCACGGGTGCGGGAGCCGAAGTCCCCGCCACGGTGACGACCGGGTCGTCGAGGATCTCCACCCCCTCGTCAGGGGCCGCAATCCTCGGCGTCTTCGAGGTCGAGGGCAGCTTCGACGATATCCTCTTGCGCTTCTTCGGCGCCTTAGTCGCAAGCCCTGTCCTGAGCGCCAAGACCGCGTCGTAGTCCATGGATTCTGCATCAAAAGTAAAAAAGTGATTAGCATACAAAAAACAACAAGGCAAAGGGTACGGATAAAAGAACTTGACGAAAGCCGCGTACTGGGATCTACGCGGCAGAGCCCTCCCTTGTAGAGGACGTCCTCCGTCAGCTCCTTCCAGTCGTACTTCGGCCGGTCAAGGAGGATCCGGACCGCCTCTTCTTCTTCCACTGAGAGCTTCGGCACCGCCTTCGCCCTCTTCGGCACCCCTTCTACCCAGTCAGAGGGGATCGGCCATTCCTCTCGACTCCGCACGATGAACCACTTCTCTCGCCAGTGCTTAATGGAGTCAGAGCAAACGACGAGTCTGCCGCCGTGCCTCGGAGTCAAGTAATACCGGTACTCCGACCTATTTCCTTGGTGGAGCCGGTATAACGCCCAAAGCACGTTCAGTTGCGGCTCGATCCCTGCGGCCTGGTAGTGGAGAACGAAGCCATTAATCACTCGCCATGCGTTCGGCATCAGTTGGATGGGGCTGACCCCGAACCAACTCACCACGGTAATAGCGAACGCGTGGAGAGGTAGCCGAGCACCGGCGATAAAGGCATCGACCGGCCAGCAACACATGGTCACTGGCAGCGGCGAATTGGCCCTAACTCCGGGGCCCGGCAGCATGATTTCGTACTCCTCCGGGATGAAAAAAGAATCCCGGATCACGGCCAGCTCCTCCTCGCGCAGGATCGACGCCGCATCATCCGCCTCTGTCGTCTCCCTCGCTTCATTCTCCTCGAAGGACCTCTCCCTCCCATGGACAATTCGCTCGGCCTGATCCTCCGGGAGTTGCCTGACTCTGTGAAGCCCTGTCAACGGACCTGGCAGTTGTTCGAACTCCCCCATCCTCTTCGGATCCACTACGATCGAATCCTTGCCGAACACTTTGCCTTTGGTCGGAGTCGGGGTCGAGTCCTTGACGTCTTCAAGGGAGGGCTCGGACCAGGAGACTTCATCAGAGACAGAAGCTAGAGACATAATTGATGATAAATTACCTTAAAAAGCTTTAGTCGCCGGAAAACCTCGCCTGAGTCAAGTGCCGACCACCGGAAAAACTCGCCTGAAGCACAAGAAAATGTCTGTGCAAACGAGAGGAGAAATGAGAAATGAGATAGGGGGGTGAGGATTTATAGAGGGGGGCATGCCAAAAGAGGATAATGGGCTTGTACGACCGGCCCATCTAAACCAAACGGCGGAGCGATCCCAATCGTCACCTCGCTAACCGCAACGAATCATGAGTTGAATTTAATGCGCATCCCGTCTGATGGAAGCCCAGAGGTCACTGCAATTAATGAACGTCCCATCTGTCAGGGTTGTCAGAGCAGTCAGAGCTGTCAGAGCCACCAGAGGTTCAAATGGCGCACAGAAAAAACAAACCCCCCAAAACGACAAGTCTGGAAGCTCGGCACTCACTGCCGAGCGTTCGTGACACCGACCTTGTTACGGGGCAAAAATCAAGTTCGGCACCCACTGCCGAGCGTTCGTGACACGGACCTTGTTACGGGGTAAAAAACAAGTTCGGCACTCGCTGCCGAGCGTTCGTGACACCGACCTTGTTACGGGGCAAAAATCAAGTTCGGCACTCCCTGCCGAGCGTTCGTGACACCGACCTTGTTATGGGGTAAAAATCAAGTTCAGCGCCCACTGCCGAGCGTTCGTGACACGGACCTTGTTACGGGGCAAAAAATCAAGTTCGGCACTCACTGCCGAGCGTTCGTGACACCGACCTTGTTACGGGGCAAAAATCAAGTTCGGCACTCACTACCGAGCCTTCGTGACACCGACCTTGTTACGGGGTAAAAATCAAGTTCGGCACTCACTGCCGAGCGTTCGTGACACCGACCTTGTTACGGGGTAAAAATCAAATTCGGCACCCACTACCGAGCGTTCGTGACACCGACCTTGTTACGGGGCAAAAATCAAGTTCGGCACGCACTGCCGAGCGTTCGTGAAACCGACCTTGTTACGGGGTAAAAATCAAGTTCGGCACCCACTGCCGAGCGTTCGTGGCACCGACCTTGTTACGAGGCAAAAAACCAAGTTCGGCACGCACTGCCGAGCGTTCGTGACACCGACCTTGTTACGAGGCAAAAATCAAGTTCGGCACCCACTGCCGAGCGTTCGTGACACCGACCTTGTTACGGGGTAAAAAACAAGTTCGGCACTCACTGCCGAGCGTTCGTGACACCGACCTTATTACGGGGCAAAAATCAAGTTCGGCACTCACTACCGAGCGTTCGTGACACTGACCTTGTTATGGGGTAAAAATCAAGTCCGGCAGATCGCCAGACTCACTCCTAGCGCTCGCAGCTATGCCGAACTCGCTTTCCTCTCCGGAAAAGCCTGTCGAACTGCAGGTGGACCTATGTCTAGAAGAACCAGGAAAAATTTTGATTCAAAGTTTTAAGGCACCGCCCTCGGCGAGCACCCCCCAGGTCCCGGGTCTCGGTCGGTATTCCGCCGACCCACGGGCCCCGGTCGAAAGCAGATCAACACTCAGAGATCGGGAGAAGCAAACCATTCCGAGCCAGTTGATTGCAACTGCAAAGGTTCGGCCTGCTCTGGCAACCGAACCTTCACAGTTGCTAACAACTTGCCCGGAACGCCCTTCATTTCTTCCGGAAAAATGACCGTTCGTCCTTCCGAAAAACTCACCCCTCAGATTCAGACATGGATGACCACCTCTCCCACCATGATCTCTGCCGACCCTGACACCCGCTGCGGAGCAAACAGAGTAGGCAGAAGATCTTGGTGAGAGAACGGCCACCCGTCCTTCCGAAGTAGCTCACCCCTCGGATCCGGACTATGGTCGTCACCACTACTGCCTCGTTCCCCCCCGCTCCTGACATCCACTTCGGAGCCGTCAGGAATGAGAGAAGAAGAAGACAGTAGAGTGACCACCCCTCCGAACCTGTCGAGGTCGAGACCCCACAAGACTGGCGTCCGCCAGAGGCAGACACCACCGCGGTCTAAAACTCAACATTGCTGCGACTGAAAATGACAAGGGGAATGGGGTACTTATAGTTCTCCTCTAAGATCCAGCCATTATGACCCTCGGAAGATGAAACGCCACGCATTAATTGAAGGAACCATACTTAATGGCCTAGGGAAAGCGGAACGCCGCACAAACCCCAAGGCACCATTAATGCCCTCGGAAACAGGATCACCTCGGAACAGATTGTGCCACGTCGCTCGACACGCTGAGACCCCATGCCTTCGATCTGCAACCAAGCAGGTGCCTCACAGCCGAGCGTTCGTGACACCGACCTTGTTACGGGGTAAAAATCAAGTTTGGCGCTCACTGCCGAGCGTTCGTGACACCGACCTTGTTACGAGGCAAAAATCAAGTTCGGCACTCACTGCCGAGCGTTCGTAACACCGACCTTGTTACGGGGTAAAAAACAAGTTCGGCACTCACTGCCGAGCGTTCGTGACACCGACCTTGTTACGGGACAAAAATCAAGTTCAGCACTCACTGCCAAGCGTCCGTGACACCGACCTTGTTACGGGGCAAAAATCAAGTTCGGCACTCACTGCCGAGCGTTCGTGACACCGACCTTGTTACGGGGTAAAAAATGAGTTCGGCACTCACTGCCGAGCGTTCGTGACACCGACCTTGTTACGGGGTAAAAAACAAGCTCGGCACTCACTGCCGAGCATTCGTGACACCGACCTTGTTACAGGGTAAAAAATCAAGTTCGGCACTCACTGCCGAGCGTTCGTAACACCGACCTTGTTACGGGGTAAAAAACAAGTTCGGCACTCACTGCCGAGCATTCTGACACCGACCTTGTTACGGGGCAAAAATCAAGTTCAGCACTCACTGCCAAGCGTCGGTGACACAGATCTTGTTACGGGGCAAAAATCAAGTTCGGCACTCACTGCCGAGCGTTCGTGACACCGACCTTGTTACGGGGTAAAAAACGAGTTCGGCACTCACTGCCGAGCGTTCGTGACACCGACCTTGTTACGGGGTAAAAAACAAGTTCGGCACTCACTGCCTAGCGTTCGTGACACCGACCTTGTTACGGGGTAAAAATCAGGTTCGGCACTCACTGCCGAGTGTTCGTGACACCGACCTTGTTATAAGGTAAAATCAAGTCCGGCAGATCACCAGACTCACTCCCAGCGCTCGCAGCTATGCCGAACTCGCTTTCCTCTCCGGAAAAGCTTGCCGAACTGCATATGGACCTCGGCCTCCTAGCCAGCGAGCCCCAGGGGGAGCCTAAGGCGTGATACAAATGTATGAGACCCCCGAACGACGAGTGGGCACTTCACAGAGGACAAGAGGATATCCCTGCAAGAATACCACATGACCATCAGAGCTCATGAGCAACTCGGAGCTCAATCCACTTGGAAAATCACCTCACTACCCCTTCAAGATTCAAAACCCACCGTTTGAACTCCGATACAACTCCGCTAGCCATTAAAACAGTTGAACTACTCCTCAAAGGCCGATCAAACTCAGCCTTTAGGAGTGGGGGGCTCGTGATATGGCTAAAAAAGGGGATTAATCGGAACCGTCCAAATCGGGCACGAATCTTGGGACCTAGGGGTAAAACGGTAATTTCGCCTACAAGAGGGTCCAAAATGGATATTGGATCTTCTCCCCAAGGACCCAATAACCCACGAATGGATCCACCAACAAGAGGGTGCAGGTTCCAACCCGCTGCGCACCCGATCCAACAAGATAGAATCAAGGTCCCTGATTAATCACGATCAACGGCCCTGATATACATCTATCTTTTCACTGGGATTTGGGGATTAAATTCCTAATCTGCTTACGGGGAATATACCTTATCAGATCACATTCCTAATCTGTTTACAAGGGGAATATTCCATATCAGATCACGGGGATTACATTCCCAATCTGTTCCCTGAGACGCTTATAAATACCCCCCATCCATCTCCATTAAGAGGTAATCAATCTTTCACCAGTTTTTTGCGCTCATTCATAGTCTTCCTAGATTACTGACTTGAGCGTCGGAGGGTGCATCGCCGGGAACAACCCCGGTGTCTCGCACTTTTTGCAGGTGTACGGCGGGAGCGACGACCGAAGCCCCAAGGAACAGGTATATAGGTTTACTATTCAGTTTCCCTAAGAATCCACAAATTCATCTGTTTGCCCCCACACCAAATTTAGCGGCAACAGGAGCCTAAGTGATTTTTGCACATTTCTCGGGAGGGGCTCGAATGACAGGTCGAGTGCTGAGCCTAGAAAGATTTGTGCTTTTCTTGTAAGGGGCTCGAAGGACAGGCCGAGCGCCTAACCTAGGATATTTTTGCACATTTCTCGTGAGGAGCACGAATGGTAGGCCAAGCGCCAAGCCTAGTAGAATTTCGCACATTTTTGTGAAGGGCACAAACTACAGGCCGAGCGCCGAGCCTAGGAGATTTTTGTGTGTTTCTTGCTAGGAGGCTCGATCAAATAGCCGAGCACAGAGCCTAAGTGATTTTTGCACATGTATCGCGAGGGGCTCAAATGACGGGCCGAGCATCGAGCCTAGGAAACTTTTGTGAGTTTCATGCATTGGGCTTGAACGTTAAGGCTGAGCACTGAGCCTTTGAAATTTTTGTGCATTTCTCGCGATGGCCCAAACAACAAGCCGAGCACAGAGCCTTGCAACTTCGGCAATGGTGGCTTTAGATAGATGAACATCCAAACTTAAGAAATCCTTTCGCGCTGGGTTCACCTAGCCTCTTAGCTTCCACTGTTGGGTGGAGTGACATGTGGGTAGTTGAGATTGTGCCACAACATCACCCAGTTATCGAGGAGTCTTCTGTAGATTTTGGTTCCCACCATTGGATGGAGTGACATATGGGTGGCGGACATCGTGCAGCGTAACTTTTACAGTTATCGAGGTGTCTCGTGAGATTCTTCCTTACTTTTTCTATACCATCCACCACCCACTTCTCATTTTGCACTTCTACTCTCCATATCTCAATCAGAGCTCTCTCTTCTCGTCACTCTTTCTCTCTAGATCTATGATTCCGACGAGTTCGCTGGTAACTTTCGTTGTTAATTAGACATCTCTTTTCCCCTTTAAATTTTAGTATAAGATAATGTCCAGGGTCCATTCCGGTAACTCAGCCTCTACATCTAACCGAGACTCAACCTCTTCGTCCGGCCAATGAAAAGATAGCGACGTGGCCGTGACGTCTGAACAGTCGAGAGGGGAAGCAAATCGATGCTCTCAGATGAAGAGGGAGAGGAGGTCGAGGTGTCTCCTTATGTAACGACCCGAATTTCATACACAAGAAATTCGTGACACATCCAAAATCTTTCACTTCAGTTTAGTACAAACACAGTATAAATTAAAGGGAAAATTGGAAAACTCTAATACATCATTGTTCATTACAAATATCAATGAAATTCACACAATAAATTACAACTTGTTATAATATAAAAACTTTAGTCTTCCACTAGAATCCACGTCAAACTCATGACCATGCCACCCATTGACAAAAGTCTTACAAAACATCCAAACTGTGGGCATGTCAGTTGAATATAACCGAAGCCATGTTAGCAACAATAGCGATCTTGTACTTCTCAACATACAACAAATTTGATGCCAAAATAATGTGAAAATAAATCTATTCAAAGTATATAAGTGCTTGCCATGATCGTGGAATCTAATGCACAAAAAGAATGCACACAATGCTCTTTCTAATGTGCGGTTATTCGAAATTCTATGCCGCCCATACAACATAAGTTCCGAAGGCAAGCCCTTAACGTTTCTCCTCATTATAGGGTTTAATCCCTCGCTATGCCAGCCTAACTCGATGACCCGTAATCCAACATGTAATCTCAGGTAAATCACACCACTAGGATATTAAAACTTACAGGCCTACCCCTATCCCACCTCCTGTGTACCAGGCGTATCCTTAGTCCGAAATCCCAACAAGTCGGTCACCCATAACCACTAACCTTACCGACCTACCCCACCACCCGTGGATTTACCGAGCAAATCCTCGATCCCGAACATTAACCGCAGCTTTTTACCAGACATATTCGTCGTTGTTTACTTCATAACTCTGCTATGGTGTCTGTCCTTATAACCAGATAAAAATAATTACCGCCTAGAGATAGCATCACTCTACAGACCCGAACTCAACAGTACTAGAAATTATAGTCCAACCCTGCTTGTTCCCACATTCTAAGAACCATAAATTTCTGGTACCTGGGTCTTGCTCAGCCTCTAGAAACCCACACAACTAGGACTTCATGCACACGTCACATTCTAGGGTTTTCTACATCAACTCTAACTTGTTAATGTTATCCCAAATACTAGGAGTTAAAATAACTACTCTGCATTTCTAGGTCGAAACATAATATAAATAGATTTACTCACATATCTTGAGTCTTTCATTTAGTCGTTCACAACTTGTAAATTTTGCATAAATCTTGATCTCACACCCAATTAATCCCATCTTTATATCTCGATTTATTTTCTAATAATAGGTTTTATTATTTGATTTTAGTTATTCAATAATCAACTCATGTTTATCAATTTTAAAAGCGAGCTAAACCATACTAGTTCTAGATTGAATAATCAAAACATTCCTGATCTAATATTGATTCTCTCTTCCCAATTATTAGTGAGTATTATTACAATATTTTGTTTGATAAGCCACTCTTGTTTATCACCTATTAAAATTAATAAAAAGCTAGCTAGGTTAATCAAGTAGTTCTAAGTTAACCACATCTCAAAATTAAAACAACTATAAGTCTAAACATGTACTCTACCAAAATCCAAACCCGAGTCCCACCTATTCTCAAACCCAAACCCTAGCTTAATCAAGACCCAAACTTGAACCAATCAATTCTCAAACCCTAGCCTGACCCGACTCCACCTGAACCCTTAACCCAATCCCACTACAACTTGAACCCCACTCCACCACAATCGGACCCGAGCCCCCTCCTCCCCCCCACCCCTCAACTCATACCCAAAGCCGCATACAGCCTAAACCTCGAGACCCAACTTCACAGCAACCTAAACCCGATCCAACACCCCCTGGTTCCCAACCTGAACTCCAAACGCATTCACACTCGAGCCCATCTTGGGCCAGATCTAAATCCAACAACATCCCACACCCGAAATCAAAACCCTATTCTTTCAATACATGAAACCCTAAAAAAGTCGGCAAAAAATATACTCCCAAAATTGATATTTTACCTACAAAAAAATTGATATTTTATGTGTTTAATAATTTCTCGATCTTTGTGTTAATAATCAACAAAAAATATCCAAGTCTACAATCAAAACCTTGACTTGAAATTGAAATTAAAAGATGAGTTATTTGCATGGCGTGAATTCTTAACAGCATATGTATATTTCAAAAACAACAGAACACAACTAGATCAACTTGTCTATTTAAATCATTCAATGCTCATAAAATTATCATACAACAATTTTAACATGCTTTCTTTTATTAGAATGGTATAACAAACATCTATCATACATCTATATCATAGAATGAGCAACAAAATATTGATCTTGCATTAATGAACACTAATCACCATCTACAGAATTATTTATGTTACGAGATCACAAACAATATTAATAAAACGTGAGGAAAGAAGAACACCCTCCTCTTCTAATGTCGGATTCTTGATCAATAGCCCCCAAAAGCCCTAATGCAACTTCAAAAAAAAAGCAACCAAAGTGAAAGAGAATCTCTCTCTCCCTCTCTTTATAAATGGCTGGCCAACCCTAGTTAGGGTTAGAGTTTTGTGTTTTCTTTTGTGTTGGGTGGGTTATTGTGGGCCTAAATCATATCCTCTTATTATTAATACTAATTTTAAATTTATATTAATAGCCCACAAACAAAATCCTTACATCAATATTAATAATATAAATAAATAATAATAAATAAATAGTACATGTGCTACTAACACATTACAATGCATGTGTGTTGCTCGTGCTAATTTATAAGCAAAAATAAGAATAATAAAAAAGTTATTTTTTATTTTTGCAGTGTATTATACCTTACGAAGGGACGATGAACTAGAAGTGTTACCCATTACCACTAAAGCTCTGAGGAGTAAGGGGAAATGAAGTTATTTTTTTCACAGGAGAATTCGAGGGTGATTGAGGAGCCCGTCGAGTATATGGGAGTAAGCCTGCTTGGAAAGCCCCTATTATCATGATCCGATAGTGGTTCGGATGTACTCTGAGGATCTCTGGGACTCGGTGCAATACGAACCTCGGCCCCCTTCACCTGGTAGGGCTCTGAAAGAAGCCGGCCGTACATAGAAAATCCTATTGAGAGAGAACATCTTGATTATTCAGAAAGTCTTCTTCATTCTGAAGGAATACTAGTCGATTCTCTCTGGCCATGGGATCCGACCCACTGATGTTCTTGCTAGGGAGAAACAACTTTATCAAGGAAGTGTTTCTTTCTGGCTTGCATTGGCTGATCCATCCATTTATCAAGGAGGCGCTCAATTGGCTCGGGGTAAGCCTGAAGTAGCTGGGGCCAAATTTCTAGAAGCACATAGAGAGCTTCATCCTGCTTTGTGGGAGAAGCAAGGTGCCACCAAGCATCAAGCTATTCCGTAGGTGTTGTGGTCTTTTCTCCCTCCGAACCAGAGAGGGTCGGTATTACCTCTACCCTCGTAATGGGAAGTTGGTAGTTCAGTGGCATCCCAATTCTTTAAAGGAGTGAAAGTCAAAGTAATTCGTGGTGCATGACACCAAATCTTGTGATATTTCCATACAGTGGGTTTTCGATCTGCTAAAGGTGAAAGCTCCAAGGGAGAAGGATTTTAGTGAGGGGGAGTTGGGGGAATCCGAACGCATATTCATCGATGGAGCGGTGATCTGGACATCCTTGAAGGAGAAGCACTTGGCGAAGTGGGAAATGAGTCCGGTGGACCATAGTATGTTTTTTGCCTATTTTGTCGATGTTTATCTTCTTTTAAACTTGTTTATTCTTTTTGCAGATATGATCATCCAGGAGGAGCACAATGCTACGAGGGCCAAATTTCAAAAGAAGAAGACAACCGAAAAGGTAAAGAGCCGAATGAGGTCAATACATTTATGTAGCAACCTGATTTTCGTATACTGGAAACCCGTGACACAAACCAAATTCTTTACTTCAAATGAGCACATAACACAGAAAATCATAAGAAATTAAAAACTTTTATTACCTCACTGATATTATATTGTACAATATAATCTTACATAAATTTTACATCATGAATTATATAAATAAAATACATTGTACAAATTCTATATCCTCCTCTTGGATGCTCCACACAGCTCGAGTCGCCTGCTCCCACTATCAAGTAGTCCTGCACACTAACCAACTGTGGGCACGTCAGTTGAATACAACTGACACAATGCTGATAAAACTAGCGATCTCCAAAATCCTCCACAATCAATATTTAATGCGGAAAAAAAAGTGAAAGTCATACAATAGGTGTCGGTGTATGCCATGACCTAGAATCCTCCACAATCTTAAGATTTAAATGCACATGATACTCTTACTCTAATGCACACTTGTTTGGAAACGTATGTATCATATACTACATACTCCCCCAATTAAGCTCATGTTCTTCTGATTGTAGGGTTCGATCACTCGCCATGCAACCTACTCATGTACTTTTTTTTGTTCCTAACATTCATCTAGTGACTGATGAGGTTGCAGTCGTTCAGTCTAATTTTGTCTCTAAAGTCAGTAGTGGTGTCTATGTTTTCTACTATGCCCGGTCCTTGTGGTTCCACAACTCTGGACCTCACCCCAAAAGTTGTTACGAACATAAAGGTAGCCCTGCAATAACTTTGCTCACCGAGAGACTGAGAGTCTTACTCTCAACTTGGAGTCTTACTCTTGCTCCCTGTCTGTATTAAACAACATAGAACTTGACGGATTCTTAGGGACCTTTCCCTAACGTCCAACAGGAGATTGCAGCATGCACCTCTCATTCTTACAACTAGACCCCAGAAATTAACACATGATACTTTGCCGCCCGTGTCCCCTTGACAGGTGAGATGGCGCCGCACATGTCCCCTTGACAGGTGAGTATTTCAACTAGTGCATGTCCTTAATAACAATAATAATACGGCCTAGAGCTAGCGTACCCTACCGATCTTACTTCACAAATAATAAACCTTGCCAATTAATCCATCTTCTCTTCCTCGAAGGGCACAACTCATCACACTGCAGGCGATTTGTGTCTTGCCTAGCCACTAGAACCACATACCTATAGATCACAGCATTAATCTATGAATAAAAACATGACTATTACAAGAGTCCAATTACCCATCAATCTACCATTCTAATTATAGAATCCTAACTTAGAATTTATTCATCCATTATAAGTTAGACAACTAGTCAAATCTCTCTATTAAAATCAAGTGAACAATTACCACTAAATCACTCTTATCTAGTCCCTTACAGTTAGATAATATTAGACATTTTAGTTAAGATTAAACCCAACCCAAATACGGTCCAACTTGGCCTCCAACTCAGCCCCAAGAGTTGGCCCAACTTGGCCCGATTCGGGCCCATGCAAATAGCGATTGAGCTCCCCCCGACCGTCATTCTGCCCTCTTCGCTTGAATTTCAAATACATTTTTGGGACGCAACCAAACTCTTCTTGAGTCCCTCTAATTTTCACACCTCTAAAGTGTTGATTCTTGATTTTGATGATTACAACACAATGCAAAGTTTTTTGTGATATTTCTCATATACTGCAGATTGTATCAAAGTTTATCATGTATGATACACAAAGGGCTCAAAGCAAATTGATCAAGCAAGTCACAATGTTCTAAAGTTGAAGAATGATCAAGCAAAGCTTCATACATAGACAATGGCTAAAGCTTCACTCAAGACTCAAGACTCAAGTTAAGACCAAAGCGTAAATATCTTATATTTTGTGTCTTGTAAAAACAAATGTAATTTTTTTCTCTTTGTTGAATCTTAGATTGATGTACAGCTTTGTCACACACACACACACTCACACATAATTTTATAACTATGTGTTTTACAAAATCTAAAGGTCGAAATAGCTTGAACTAGATCAGCTGTTGAGTACCAGTCGACTGCCATTAATGACCAGACGACTGAATCTGTACAAAGCTGTCTGATCTTCTTCAAACTCTAGCCAGTCGACTCATAACGGTAACCCAGTCGACTGTTCAAGTCATTTTGACAGTTTACTGATTTCAAAACTTGTATTTTCGAATTTAAAAAAATTATATCCGTTGTTAAACAGTTGTAGGAACTGTTTCTACAATGTCCAGGGATTCTTCTCCATAAATAGAGCCTTAGAATCACCATGGAAATGTTCCAAAAATTTTTGAGAAAAGTTTAAGTATTTTTGTTTTCAAGAGAAAAAGTTTTTCATACAAAGCACTCTAATATCTAAGTCTTGGTTCTCTAATTTCAGTCCAGCATAACATCGAATTCGTTTTGGATTGAATTCAGAAGTTAACCGAATAGCCACTTGCAAAATCACAAACACTACAAGGCTATAGGTTGATTGTAAACATCTTTATTGTTTTCTTTTACTCTCGATTGTGAGAGTGGTTCCTCTCGGTTGGAGAGTAGGACTCTAGGGTGTAGAGTCAGTTTTTCACTCTTGGTGGAAGAGTGGGTTTGCTCTCTCTAGTGGTGAGAGAGGACTGCGGGTTGGACAAGGTTGTTGTCTAACGCCGTATGGTATTCCTGTACATTTTCAAGAATAGTGAAAAATCTCAAGTGGGTTGCTTGGGGACTGGATGTAGGTCGGGAGGATCGAACCAGGATACATCGTGTGTACTCTGTGATTGGTATCTCTGTGGTTGTATCTCTTTGAACTCTTTTCATTACTTGCATTTCAGTTTACTCAAAATCTTTCTGGTAAGTCGACTAGATCTCCATCCTAAGTCGACTGATCAGACTGATATAACAATCGTCTTAAAAACTCTTCTGGCAAGTCGACTGTCTCTCCTATTTAAGTCGACTTATCAGACTAGTCTCAAAAGTACTCTTCTACTCTGACGCCCCAATCGACTAATATCTCTTTTACAGTTGACTGGACAGAAGATAACTTTCAATTACGTCATTTTTTTTATACAACACTATTCACCCCCTGTAGTGTTTCTTGCCTTGCCTACAGGATCCAACACTTGGTATCAGATCCTGGTTGAGTGCAATGGCAACTACTTCTAATGCAAATCAATACCATGAAGGCCAATCTACACAATGGCCACCCCTCTTCGATGGAACCAATTACAACTATTGGAAGTGTAGAATGAAGATCTACCTTCAGTCCATCAACTATGAAATATGGAACATGGCAGAGACCAACCACACCACTCCTACCATTCCATATGTACAATGGAACGACGACATGAAGAACCAAATAATGAACAATGCAAAGGCGATGAATGCGCTATTTTGTGCTCTTACAAAGGAGGAGTTCAACCATGTGTTCAATGCAACAACCGCACATCAAATTTGGCACACACTCGAGATAACTCATGAAGGAACAAATAAAGTAAAAGAATCTAAAATATCTGTTCTTATTCACAGGTTTGAAATGTTCCGCATGAAGAAGAATGAGAATGTGTCTGAGATGATTACAAAGTTCACTTGTGGCACTTGGAAAGACGTACACTCAAGCCGAGATGGTGAGAAAGGTACTTCGTGCACTAACTCCCGAATGAGAGAAGAACACCACCGCCATAGAAGAGGCCAACGATTTAACACAACTTTCTCTTGAGAATCTTGTGGGAAATCTTATGGAATATGAGGTACAACTTGAAGAGCGCAAGAAGGATCAAGAACCTCAACAATCCAAGAAGAAGACACTAGCATTCAAGGCCATGTCGAACTCCGAGGATGACGAAGAAGATGAGGAAGAGATTGCCATATTCACGAGAAAGTTCAAAAAGTTTCTAAGGAAATGTAAGTTTAATTCAAAATCTAAGGAATCTAGTGAACCTCCAACTTATTTCAGGTGTAACAAAACAGGTCATATAAAGCAGGATTGCCCACTAGAGAACGCGAAACCTAAGGAAAAGGCGTCCAACTTCAAGAAGGACAATTACACAAAGAACATGTTCATGAAGAACAAAAAGGCGTATCAAGCAACTTGGGATGATAGCGACTCTTCATCGGAAGAAGAAAATGAAGACACAAACGAGGTTGCTAATGTGTGTTTTATGGCGTCTCAAAATCAAGTAAGTAATGACTATGACTCTAATGATTCACTTGATGCTTTCAACGAGATTTTTCAAGAACTTAAAAAAAAAATTAGAGTTAAGAACTTGGAGAAAGTGAATCAAACACTTTCTCAAGAGAATTTTAACCTTGATAAAGAAGTGAAATCTTTAAATTCTCGTCCTTCTAATTTAGATATAGATCTTGTATCTCTAAAGAAAGATTATGAAGAGATATCTAAGAACGTATCTAAATTTAATAATGGAAAGAAGAATTTAAATGATGTTCTACAAAATCAAGTTCAATCCAATAAAAGGTTTGGACTTGGTTTTCAAAAACCTGTTGAAAAACTTCATGCTTCCAAGAACACTAGTGTAAATAAACTTGTATCTATTTCCAGTATTAAGCATAAACTTTATGAGTTTTTTGAAAAGCCTAAAATTATAAGTTTTCATGATAAAGGAAAATCTATAGTTCAGACCAGTCGACTGAACCCACCAATCAGTCGCCTGTCCAAAGGTACTAAGTCTCATTCAACGAGACAAACACCTCAGATAAGTTGACCTATACTACCTCACGGTCGACTGCATATCAGTCATAGTCGACTGAAAGGTATAATAAAATCGACTGGACAGAGCAAAAATGTATGGGTTCCAATCAACCTGAGTCCGAAAGATAGAATTGCCTATAACAATTCATATATACTTACTGTATGTAATTCTGCTAATTATATTTCTGCATATGGTGAAAAATCAAACTCTTCTTGGGTTTGGTTTCCAAAAAACTAATTTATTTTGGACTCAATAAAAAGGATACCATATTCACATTGAATATTTTATAGGTACCTAAGCGAGATCGTTGGATACTTGACAGCAGATGCTCAAAGCACACGACTGGTCATGCCAACCTCCTATCTTCCATTCAAGACTTTGATGGAGGAACAATCACTTTTGGTGACAACAACAAAGGAAAGGTAACTGGAATTGGTATGGTCGGTAAGTACACTAACCCTTCTATAGAAGATGTTTTATTAGTTAGTGGACTTAAGCATAACTTCTTGAGTATTAGCCAACTATGTGATAAGAGTTATAAAAAACTGTTTGAAAAAGATGCATGCTTAATTTATGATTCTACCATTCAAAATATAATTTTTCAAGGATTTAGGAAAAATAACATTTATGAACTATGTTTAAAGGCATATGATTTTTCGAATGATTTTTGCTTAGTAGCTTCTAATAATGATTCTTGGTTATGGCATAAATATTTTGGTCATGTGAATATGAAAGATCTCTCTAAACTGTCTAAGTACAACCTAGTTAAAGCGTTGCCAAAACTATCCTTTAAAAAGGATAAGTTATGTGATGCATATCAACTAGGTAAACAAATTAAATCTACTTTTAAAACAAAAGAAACTAGTAGGCCGCTCGAATTAATCCACATGGATTTATTTGGCCTTACTAGAGTTGCTTCTTTAAATAAAAGTAGGTATATATTTGTTTTGGTAGACGATTTTTTACGATTCACTTGGACTTTCTTTTTAAAACATAAGAATGATGCTTTTGTAGAATTTGCTAATTTTTGTAAACGAATTCAAAATCAAAATTCTCTAATCATAGTCACTATTAGAAGTGATCATGGTGGAGAATTTGAAAATGAAACGTTTGTAGAATATTGCAACAAGAATGGTATAACTCATTCGTTTGCATTTCCTAGAGCTTCACCACAAAATAAAGTGGTTGAAAGGAAGAAGAGGACTTTACAAGAATGTGCATGTACCATGCTTGTTGAAAGCAATTTACCTGAGTATTTTATGTCTAAAGCCATTGCTACAGCTTGTTATGTTTTAAATAGAATTTTGATTAGGCCTAAGTTAAAGAAAACATGTTATGAACTATTTTTTGATAGAATTCCTAAGGTCTCTTACTTCAAAATATTTGGATGTAAGTGTTTTATTCTGAACACTAAGGATAATTTAGATAAGTTTGATCCTATACCTAATGAGGGTATCTTTATAGGATACTCAAATAGGAATAAGGCATATAGGATCTTCAACAAGCCAACAATGACTATTGAAGAATCCATGCATGTTGCATTTGATGAATCTCTGTCTTCATCGACTGTAATTGAAGATGATGAAACTGATTCATCACCTTTAAATAAAGTAATTACATCTTTAGAGCAAACTAGCCTTGCGGATAAGTCGACCGGTAAGGAAGTCAAGTCGACTGCTGCAAATCAGTCGAATGATGGATTGGTCAAGTCGACTGATACTGTTGTGATGTCTCCAACTTTACCAAAATCTTTTGTTGAAGTTAGAGATCATCCTCATGACTTAATAATTGGTGACATTTCACATGGTATTCAGACAAGATTACATGTTAACATGTTCTCTTACACAGCATTCTTGTCGGATTTTGAGCCGAAAAATATACAAGAAGCTTATAAGAATGAGTTTTGGATGAATGCCATGCAAGATAAGTTAAACCAATTTATAAGGAATGATGTATGGGATTTAGTTCCACGACCTCCTGATCATACAATAATTGGTACGAAATGGGTATTCAAGAATAAGTTAGATGAATCAGGACAAGTTGTTAGAAACAAAGCTAGACTAATTGCTTAAGGGTATAACCAAGAAGAAGGCATAGATTTTGATGAAACATATGCTCCGGTTGCTAAATTAGAATCAATTCGTATCTTATTATCTTTTGCTTGTTTTATGAATATTACACTTTTTGAAATGGATGTTAAAAGTGCTTTTCTTAATGGGTTTATAAAGGAAGATGTTTATGTTAAGCAACCACCAAGTTTCGGACATGAACAATTCCCAAACCACATTTTTAAATTGAAAAGGCTTTATATGGTCTTAAACAAGCACCTCGTGCTTGGTATGATCGATTGAAGACTTTTCTTTTAGAAATGGGTTTTGAAATAGGTAAAGTAGATACAACTTTGTTTATTAGGAGAATTAATATCGATATTTTGATCATACAAATATATGTAGATGACATAATTTTTGGTTCTACTAATAGTAATGTATATCAAGAGTTTGCTAACACCATGAAAAACGAATTTGAGATGAGTCACATGGGTGAACTCAATTATTTCCTTGGACTACAAATTAAGCAGTCACATAATGGCATATTTATTAATCAAAGAAAATATGCTAAGGAATTACTCAAACGGTTTAACATGGATAGCACGAGTAGTAAGACCACACCTATGGCTACTACCACTACCCTTAACAAAGATGAATTAGTTAAGAGTGTCGATCAAAAACTCTATCGAGGTATGATTGGCTCACTCTTATATATAACTGCTAGTAGAATGGACATTATGTTTAGTGTATGTTTGTGTGCTAGATATCAGTTAAGTCCTAAAGATTCTCACTTATAAGCTGTGAAACGTATTTTAAGATACCTTAAAGGCACATCTGAATATGGTCTATTTTATCCACGCACCGATAACTTTCAACTTTTGTCATATAGTGATACGGATTTTGCCGGTAGTAAAACTGATCGTAAGAGCACTAGTGGGACATGTCACTTTTTGGAACATTCACTAGTCTCTTGGTGCAGTAAGAAGCAAAATTCAGTATACCTATCTACTACTGAAGCTGAATATATCGCTGCAAGTTTGGCTTGTGCCCAATTTTTGTGGATAAAACAAACCCTATTAGACTATGGTATTTCATTTGAAAAACCTGGTATAATGTGTGACAATACCAGTGCCATTAACTTATCTAAAAATTCGGTTCAACACTCACATACGAAACATATTGATATTCGACATCATTTTCTACGTGATCATATTTTAAAGGGAGATATTTCTTTAGACTTTATTTCTACTGATAAACAAGTAGCAGATGTCTTTACTAAACCACTCAAGGAAGACACATTTATCACCTTAAGGAGAGAACTAGGGATTTGTAGTTTGTATGATGTTTCTTGAATTTTTCTCTAGTAAGTCGACTTACAAGTATTTTTCAGTCGACTGCCAAGTATCTTTATTTTTCTAAGTTTTTGTCTGAGTTTTATGCTCTGGACAGTCGACTGTGCACAGTACCCAGTCGACTGACCAGTTGTATTAGTGCTATGTTCATTTTTTATTTTGCTCTCGACTAAGTCAACTGCCCTCTAAGACCAGTCGACTGTCGCGAATCAGTTTTCTTCAAATTCGAATTTTGGCACATCTTTCGAGGCGATTGTTCACTTTTTTACTGTTCTTTGACCATTTCTGAGCTGTTGTTATCCCTCTCCTTGATCTCAACCATACATTCCTGTGTAAAAACCCTAAACCTACCCCCTTTCTTTCACTTTTACCTTATCCTTGTCTCCCAGATCCGATGAAGATAAGTCGACTGGTGTGCTGCTGCTGCTGCTACTGTCGATTTCCAGTCATTTGAAGCTCCAACTCCTTTGATTTCTTGTGGTGTTCAAGTCCACTTGAAGCTCTTTTGATTCTTCTAGAGTCTTTGTTGGTATACTTCCTTCCTTCTTTTTTGTTTGTCTAGTTTTTATTCATGGCTCCAAAGAGATCTAAAACCTCTCATGTAGAGGGTGAGCAATCTTCCCGAGACTATGTCCAATATCTTAGAAGTTCTGACCTTGTTGAAAAATGGTACATTATGTGTTCCAATATGATTTTTCCGGGTCGTTTTGTCAATTTTTCCTATCTTAATATGTTTACTCTCATCCCATTGTTTCAACAATGTGGATTATATGAGTTTTTGTCCTTACTAAATCAACCCTACTACTACCCTCAAATCATCTATTTGTTTTATACAAATATAAGAGTTGTTCAATAGGATAATGGTGGTGAGATTTTTGTCTATACTTCTGTCAAAAATAAAAAGATGAAACTCACCTCCGAACAAATCAATCTCATTTTAGGTTTGGATGATGAAGGGATTCATTTAGGAGATGTTGAGATGAATGATGTCTCCACTTTGTCTAAAATTTATTTGACGAATCATGGGCCTCCATGTCCAATAGGTCCATTACCCCTGTTGCTAAGCTCGTTGCACGCATACTATCATATAATATTATTCCCAAAACATGGAGTTATGATCAGTATTTCATGGAGTTGCAACAAGCAGTTTATGAAATATTCGGCAAAATTAATATCAGTTGGGGTCGTGTCATCTTCTCTATACTTCATAAGGCTCATACTTCATTTCTTCCTTTTGGTGCCTTTTTTACTCACATCTTTTGTGCTTATGGCGTTGATCTCGATGCTGAGACAAATGTAGTAAAGCACTAGGAGTCTTTTGATCGTGCAAGTTTAGCACGCATGAAGCTTCTCTCTTCTCCACCTAGGTCTCCTACTAGGACTTCCCCTCCTATCCGTTTAGCTTCTTCAGCCTCTAGTTCCTCTCGTCCTAGAGCAGATTATGATGATCCTCGCAGTATTTATCATGCTGTCAATTACCTCATGGATCGTCAAGATGTTATTGAGACGAATGTTTCTCATCTTACCCACCTGTTCACCACTCAGTTTCCTCCTCCCTCTCATGGTGGCCAAGATGAAGATGAAGAAGATCGATGAGCTGCTTTTTCTATTTTAATGTATTTTCTACTTTTATGTAATCTTTTGAACTTTGTCTTTTAAGTTTCCATGTATAAACTTGGTTTAGTTTTATTCTTGTCTAAAACTTGGCTTTGTTTGTTATCTTTTGTTCTCTTGCGTTGCTATATATTTTTTCCTCCTATTTTTTTTTGTTTTTTGTTGATGACAAAGGGGGAGAAAAAGAGCTAGTATGTGTTGCTTTGTTATGTATTGTTTTGTTTTGAGTAGCATATCTTTGTGCATGTTTTTTACACCTATGCATGTTGTACATTTGATAGGGGAGCAAGTGTAAAGTCTATTTCCATTGTTGTAAGCTATTGTGTTGTCATCATCAAAAAGGGAGAGAATGTTGATTCTTGATTTTGATGATTACAACACAATGCAAAGTTTAGTGTGCTATTTCTTATATACTGCAGGTTGTATCAAATTTTAACGTGTATGATACACAAATGCCTCAAAGCAAATTGATCAAGCAAGTCACAATGTTCTAAAGCTGAAGAATGACCAAGCAAAGCTTCATACAAAGACAATGGCTAAAGCTTCACTCAAGACTCAAGACTCAAGTCAAGACTAAAGCTTAAATATCTTATATTTTGTGTCTTGTAAAAACAAATGTAATTTTTTCTCTTTTTTGAGTCTTAGATTGTTGTACAGCCTTGTCACATACACACACTCACACATAATTTTATAACTGTGTGTTTTACAAAATATCAAGGTCGAAATAGCTTGAACTAGATCAGCTGTTGAGTACTAGTCGACTGCCGTTAAGGACTAGCCGACTGAATCTATACAAAACTATTTGATTTTCTTCAAACTCTGGCTAGTCGACTCATAATGGCAACCCAGTCGACTGTTCAAGTCGTTTCGACAGTTTACTGATTTCAAAACTTGTATTTTCGAATTTAAAAAAATTATATTCGTTGTTAAACAGTTGTAGGAACTATTTTTACAACGACCAGGGATTCTACTCTATAAAAGCCTTAGAATCACCATGGAAAGGTTTCAAGAATTTTTGAGAAAAGTTTAAGTATTTTTGCTTTCAAGAGAAAAAGTTTTTCTTACAAAGCACTCTAATCTCTAAGTCTTGGTTCTCTGATTTCAGTCCAGCATAACATCAAATTCGTTTTGGACTGAATTCAGAAGTTAACCGAATAGTCACATGCAAAATCACAAACACTACAAGGCTATAGGTTGATTGTAAACATCTTTATTATTTTCTTTTACTCTCGGTTGTGAGAGAGGTTCCTCTCGGTTGGAGAGTAGGACTTTAAGGTGTAGAGTCAGTTTTTCACTCTTGGTGGAAGAGTGGTTTTGCTCTCTCTAGTGGTGAGAGAGGACTACGGGTTGGACAAGGTTGTTGTCTAACGTCGTATGGTATTCTTGTACATTTTCAAGAATAGTAGAAAATCTCAAGTGGGTTGCTTAGGGAACTGGATGTAGGTCGGGACGACTAAAGCAGAATACATCGTGTGTACTCTGTGATTGGTATCTCTGTGGTTGTATCTCTTTGAACTCTTTTCATTACTTGCATTTCAGTTTACTCGAAATCTTTCTGGTAAGTCGACTAGATCTCCATCCTAAGTCGACTGATCAGACTGATATAACAATCTTCTTAAAAACTCTTCTGGCAAGTCGACTGTCTTTCCAATTTAAGTCGACTTATCAGACTAGTCTCAAAAATACTCTTCTACTCTGACGTCTCAGTCGACTGATATCTCTTTTACAGTCGACTGGAAAGAAGATAACTTTCAATTCCGTAATTTTTTTTATACAACACTATTCACCCCCCCTAGTGTTTCTTGCCTTGCCTTCAGGATCCAACACAAAGTCCTCCCGACGAGTGGTACCTCCCTAAACTAGCGAGTAGAATCCTCCAGGGACAACGAATAAGCCGGAACGCGATAGCAGTCAACTAACAACGCGTTCGAGGTGATACAGACGTCTATTCTACTCAATTAATCATGTATTACCAATTAGGGCCTAGGGTTCATATTACAACCTTGTTAACAACAAGTTACATGTCTTATGAGTATCTTTTGCCCACCGTTTGGGTGTGCTAAAGCGCTCAAGCAGCGAACAAGAATCAGCCAACAATGCCAGCCCATAATAGCGATTAAATCGACTATTTGAGCTCGTTATTGGCGATCAAATCACTATCTAAGTGATCCTATGCTAGGACAACAATATAGGATTTCTACTACCATGATACTCATTAAAAGAATTGTTCTAAATTCCTAAAACATCAAAATTAAAATTTCAAATAGCATGTATAGTTGGCTAAAAACTTCCGTTCCCCAAATTCCCACACAACATGCACAACCAACTAATGCACAAATTGCGTATAATCTCATCCCCAAAATAACAAACCTATCCATGTAAATAACATTCTAATCACAACCTAATTTACAACATAAACAGTGAGCAAGTTTCATTGTTAGCAAAAATGAACTAACTTGTCTACTCCATTAACTTGCAAATTTAAAATATATTCTTGCACAACTCGACCACATATCATAACATGATTTATAAGTTAATAATAAACACTTCTAAATCTATTAAAAGGTCCTAAGTTGATGGTAACTTATATACATCAAAACAGTGAGCAAAAGAATTCAACATGCAGTTCTTGCTACTTGCAAAAATCACTAATAATCACATACTTCAAGAAATTTCAGTTTCTTAGGTTCCAAAGATGGATCAGTAAGTCTAGTTCAATTTCTTAGTTGAAAGTGTCCTCGAATTATTTTATTTAAGAGGCTAAAATTATCAAGAACTGAGAAGTATACAAAATCTCTCGAAACTAACAAGCTGCCAAATAGTCAGGAGTTCAAGATTAATTTAAAATATCAAATGATCAAAATTTACAAAATTTGGTGGACATAATCTAGACACATACTAAAATTACATATAAAAGTTTTAGATAAAAATTCCTTATATGTAGAGAGAATAGATTTTTAGAATTTGGTGTAAAAATCAGGACAGAATTAGCATAGGCTATGTTTCCATTTCTAACCAGCAGTGAGTTTGGATTTTAATAAAATATCAGTTGTCTTCCAAAAATTGAGAATGTGGAGATATTATAGACATGCATGAGATGCTCCTACAAAAATTTCAGCTCTAAATTCCATCTAGTCAAGGATTTGTGATTTTCGGAGTGAAACCTAATCTTCAGGACTGAAAAAGGAGTTTCCAAGTTATTCTACCACAATTTAAACACATAACTATTATCAATCATCAGCATACACATACAATTTGCATGCAATCCATATCATGAAAAGAGACCACACTACTCACATTAAAACAAGAACCAGTAATATACACGTGCGATGCACATATTAATTTTAAAAAAATTAAAGTAAAAATTTTGATTTACACGTGCGATGTATGTCTTATAAATAGGATTATATATTTTTAAAAGTAAATGTAAAGACTATAATGGAAGAGTTAGAGTTGCACGTATATTGCACGTAAGTAGGTAGATTTACAACTCTAACTCTTCGATTATAATAGTTATTATATATAATATTATTGATAGATAGATAGATAGATAAATAGATAGATAAATAGATAGATATTAATTTACACGTATGATGCACATTTAATATATTAAAAAAAATTAAAGTAAAAAATTCGATGTAGTGAGGACTCGAACCTGAGGCCTCCTTCATATTAGTTGTGCCCGTGTAATGCACGCGTTGATAGATTCACAAAGACACTAAGGCCTTCTCCCATTATAATACTAGATTATATGAGGGTTGGG
The DNA here is from genome assembly GCA_017893485.1 of Hemerocallis citrina. Taxonomy (NCBI): domain Eukaryota; kingdom Viridiplantae; phylum Streptophyta; class Magnoliopsida; order Asparagales; family Asphodelaceae; genus Hemerocallis; species Hemerocallis citrina. Next base: position 218,745,965 of record CM030361.1, on the reverse strand, counting down.
AACATCCACCTCTAGTAGAGAGTTCACACTACAAAGTTATGCTTCTTTTTCTAACTATTCCCTTGTTTGCTTGACCTCCTCCTCCTTGCTAGTTCTTCGTCTTGGATCCTTTTTTTTTTTTTTTTGGCTTCTTCTCTTGATCCTAACCAGGGACTAAGAAATGGAAGGGTGTTGGAGAGTATAGGAAATGACAAGAAAATGGAACAAAGGTGAACTAGGCTCACATCCAAGCCCAACTTATAAGGTGGCCGGGCAAAAGCAAAGAAGAGAGAGAGATTGATGTTCGGTGGACATATTTCTTAGTGTTCCACATATTTACCCTTGGAACGCTTCATTTCATCATGATCGTTGAAAACTCAAAATCTAGCCCATAGTTTTAATGGTTCATGGTTTAATGGTAGCTAGTTTGTATGGGTTAGGGTATTCATAATGTACCATGTAGTATACAACATTTGTATGTAATGTATATATGACAAGTTGTACAAATAATTAATTTAGACAAGGTTATATATATATATATATATATATATATATATATATATATATGGGTAAAAGGAATATGAGCAACTTGCTCATTTAGTAATGAGCAATTGATTATATGGCATGCATATGATACATTGGACAACTAACACTTTTAAGTTTTTTTTCAGTCACATGTATGCCACATCGTCAATTGATTATTTACTAAATAAGCAAGTTGCTCATACCCTTTTTTTCCTATATATATATATATATATATATATATATATATATATATAATTACTAATTATTTTTGTGGATATTACATATTCTATCTCAATTATAATTGAGACAAACACAATTTAATTTGAGAAATACCCCAACTCTGGTTCGACAAATACACCTTGTTGGGTTCAAAACATAATGTGTTTCGATATTTACTCAATTAAAATTAAGAAAAAATAAATTAACACGTGCGACTCTCAAACGTGCACGAATTAATATATAAAATAGTTATATACTATTTTGCGTGGTATTACAATCTACCTCTACCTCCTGTGCTTAGAAGAATGTTTTGATGGTGTGGACACTCCTGCCAATCCGGTAAAGGTACCATCGAGCCCCACTGCTCTTGCTATGCCAAGTTTTTCCAGGCTCTTCTCCCTGGCTTCACTCCCTAAGTTGGAGCGGTCCTCGCCTTTGCGACAGAGATGACCTACTACCCTGACTCGAAGGTGATCATCACAGACTCGATGACCGAGTCGAGGGTCGCTATCAAGGTGGTGGTCAACCTAGCCCCTCTCCGAGATTGGAAAATGTTGGCTCGTGAGACCTTCGAGTCCAGTTACCTCAAATGGGCTCGATCCAATGTTGCGGTGCATAGGCAGCTCATTCGTCCTGCTTGCTTAATTTTCTAAGTGTTTGGAGCTTTTCGTTGCAAGCTACTCTCCATGGTGCCTAGATGATGAGGCAGTATGACTACGATACGAAACCTCTGGAGGGAAAAATTGCATGGATCAAGAAGGAGTGTCTCCACACCAAATAGGCACATGAAGCTTCTGAGAAGATGCAGTAGGCCTTGCAGCTAGAGAACGCCTCACTCAATGCCGAGCGAGAGAAGCTGCTAAAAGAGAAGGCAGACTGGGAGAAGAAGAATGATGAGGACATGGTAAGGGTTCGAACCGACGCCTTAGACATGGTCGTGAAGAAGGCCTTGAAGGAAGGGGTGAAGCGGGTCACAGACTTTAGTGGCGAGGATGTCATGGTTCCCAAGGAAAACTGGAGCAGATCGGAAGACGGCACGGTAGAGGGGAGTCGAGAAGAGATAACTTCGGAGCCCCTAGAGAGGGTGCTGAAGATGAGCAAGCCTCCGACGACACCCATCATGGGCGACGAGGTGCTCCCTTGATCCCAATGATCAAATTTTTCGAAATTTTATAGAACTTGGACTGGTCACCACTATGTATTCTTTTCTTGATTAATGAAAATCTCTGTGTCAAATTGTTGAGTACAAGTTTCCATTGCATTTTGTTGGATTTTAATAATTTCTCAAAGTTAAAGCTAGGTGTTTTAGTACGTGTCTGTGTTGTAACTTCATTCTTGGTGTCATCATATTGTTGTGTTCAGTGGAGAAGATCTCCAGGATGCCGAGGTTATTCATTTTTGCAACTCGTTGCATGAGACCACTCTCAGAGTGGAACATCTGAAGGAAGTGTTAGTCGAGAGGGATTTGGAGCATGCCGAATTGAAGGAGGCTCGTCCTGGTAGTTCGGCGCGCTCTCGTGTGGTGGCAAGAATGGTTCAGAGTGAGGAAGTCCTTCTCATGGTGTTGCTTTTCAAGAAGGACTTCGAGATTTATCGTCTGAAGGCGAAGCTCGAGGGACTATAAATGGGAAGTACTCCTTGCTCTCGCAATGAGTATAACCAAGAAATAAGGTTCCATAAGCTAACCTCGGGAGTTCGGGTAGCAATAAGGAATCTCGGGGATGTTCAGAGTGGAGTAGCTTCCCACCCCCCAGCCCCGCCCACTGAGAAGTTGGAATAATAAGTCGGTTTGGAACAGTTTTCAGCTAACTTGAGTGGCAGAGGTAGAACTTCTGTGGTAAGGTGGCATTACAGGTGAGATGTTTCCCTTAACCTAAGTATCCCATTTTCCTGAGGTCGTAAGTTATTGAGTGGAGAGACTTGTAAACTGATCTAATGTACTTAGCCTCTAAGTCTTGTACTATAACTTTGATATGAAATATAGATTGCGTACTTGTTCCTGTTTTATTTTAGCTTCCTTTGTGTAGTGGTCCGATGTAAGGAGTTAGTGAGTTATGTGAACAGCTTGAGAAACAAGCCAAGCTCTGTAAAAGGAGTAGCTCGAGTAGCAAGTTGGACTCCGAGCTTAGTGTTTGAGAGTTAGTAGTTGCTGGAGCAGGTCGAACAACAAGCCAAGCTTTAAAGTAGGAGCAGTTCGAGTAGTGAGCTGGACTCTAAACTTACTATTGGAGAGTTAGTAAGTTGGACTCTGAATGAGTTACAAGAGCAGCTTGAGCAATAAGCTAAGCCCCAAAGTGTGAGTAGCTTGAGTCGCGAGTTGGACTTCGTACATGATGTTTGAGAGTTAGCGAGTTGTTGGAACAGCTCGAGCAGCAAGCCGAGCTCCTAACTGGGAGTAGCTTGATTCATGAGATGGGTTTCGAATCTGCTATTTGAGAGTTAGCAAGTTGCGGGAGCAGCCCGAGCAACAAGTTGAGCTCCAAAGTGGGGTAGCTCGACTTTGGAGTTAGACTACGAACCTGTTGTTTGAGAGTTAGCGAGTTACGAGAGCAGCTCGAGTGACAAGCTAAGATCCGAAGTGGGAGTAGCTCGATTTGCGAGTTGGAATCCGAACTTGCTCTTTGAGAGTTAGCAAGTTGCTGGAGCAGCTCAAGCAACAAGGTCAGTCCGAAGTGGGAGTAGCTCGATTCTCGAGTTGAACTTCGAACCTGCTGTTTGAAAGTTAGAGAATTACGGGAGTAGCTCGAGAGACAAGTCATGCTCCAAAGTGGGAGCAGCTTGAGTCACGAGTTGGACTTCGAACTTGCTGTTTAAGAGTTTGAGAGTTATGGGATCAGCTCGAGCGACAAACCGTGCTCCAAAGTGCCAGTATCTTGAGCCACTAGTTGGGCTCCAAACTTTTTGTTTGAGAGTTAACGAGTTATTGGTGTAGTTTAGGGGAGAATATTAGCACCGAGCTCTTTGTTTGGAGTTTACTGAGTAGTACAGTAATTTACAAAATAAATTATTTGTTTTTATTAAAAAATAAATGTAAGTCGATGCCTGAGAGGCTAACCTTTTTTAACATTCTCTGACCGTTACAAAAATCGATCTTATTACAAATCTTTAAAAATCTAGTGGAAGGCGTTAAGCTCCCTCGTTGAACTTCATTATATGCTCGGTGTTTCAAGTCCTTGATATCTCCTTGCCCCCTAGGTCTTAAAGTTGGTAGAATCCTAGGTGGACAACTTTGGAGACCTTGTAGGGTCTTTCACAGTTGGGAGCAAGCTTTCCTTTCTTGCGGGCTCTAAAATCTCGAGCTTTCGTAGGACAAGGTAGCCTTCCTTCAAATTCGTTGGTCGAACTTTCTTGTTGTAGAACTTCTCCACCGTTTTTTGATAAATGTGTCTTCGTATGGCGGATTTCTCACGGATCTCTTCAATGAGATCAAGGTTCCACTAGAGATCATCCAAGTTCTGTTCTTCATTGAAAGAGAGGATGTGAGGGGAGGGTAGTACACCTTCAGATTCAAAGTTGTGGTTGAACGGCGACTCTCACGTCAGGGTCCTTCCCGTGGTCATGTATGACTAGAGTACACTCGAGAGCTTTTTCACCCAAAGTCCCTTTCCAGCTTCATGCTTCTACTTGAGGTCATCAAGGATCTTTCTGTTTGTGTTCTCAACTTGACCATTGGTTTGAGGATGTGAAATGGAATAGAAACGTTGTTCGATCTCAAGATCAAAGCAGAAGGTGTAGAACTTCTTGGTAGAGAATTAAGTTCCGTTGTCGATGACAAAGATGCGGGGTTCCCAAACCTGTAGACCATGTTCTCCCAAAAGAACGGCCGAAACTTCTGTTTGGTTATGGAAGACAATTGAGAGGGGGGAGGGGGGGGGGGCAAAATGGTCCAAGTAGATCCATTCCCCATATGGCAAAAAGGATTAGACTTGAAATGGTACATAGGTCAACCTGGGACATTCGATTGATTGGAAAGAACTTCTGGCAAGGGGTGCATCAGCGAACATATTCTTGAGCGTCATCGATGAGTATGGACCAATAATATCCATGATTAAGGATCTTCCGTGCTAGGGTTCTCGTGCCCATGTGGCTGCCACGGACCCTTTCATGTACTTCTCTAAGAGCGTACTTGGCTTCATCGGGTGCGAATCATCTCAAGTAAGGTTTGTCATCTATCATAGTGTAAGAGCACTTGTAAAGGACTCCCTTAACAAGTGTGTATCTTTCTGCCCTTATCTAGATTTTTGTTGCTTCTCTAGAATCAGTCGGGAGGATTCCCTTGTCGAGGAAGTTTTATAAGGGTTTCATCCAATTTTCTCCGAGTGTCTGAGGAGTGATGACCATGAGCTCCAAAACTCCCTCTTCTATATTTGGCTTGAGTAGGACCGCAATGAGGATTTTTTGGTCGAGACCTTTGAATGAAGAGGAAGCTAACTTGGAGAGGGAGTCTGCATGCCCATTTTGCTTGTGGATGGTGCAAGTGACTTCAGCCTCTCGGAAAGTAGCTATGAGTTTCTTGATGCAAGCTAGGTACTTGATAATGCGGTCATCCCTGGCCTCATACTCTCCTTAGATCTAATTCATCACCAGTTGGGAGTCACTGAACACTTTGACTTTTCGGGCATTCATCGCCTCATATACATCCTCATAGTTGGAGGCTCAAAAATTGAGGTGAAGTGAGTACTGGAGAATGAAACATTATGGGCCGAGTAAGATGACACCGGCCCCGCCTTCAATGCAAGGGGATCCATCAATGTATACACTCTAGACCAAAGGGTCTCTGGAATAGTACTTTCGATAATGAATTTGGCTAAGGCTAGGGCCTTAATAGCCGTCCTCAGCCGTAGTTGATGTCGTGTCGGCTTAATTCAGTGGACCACTTCATGAGTCGCCTAGAGTTCTCCGGCTTGTTCAGTACGTGCTTGAGGGGTTGGTTGATGAGGACCATGATAGTGTGCCTGGAAGTAGGGGCAGAGTTTTCAAATGGCTATTATCAGAGCATAGGCCATCTTCTCCATCTGGGAATAACGAAGTTCGACATCATGAAGTACCTTGCTTACATAGTAAATTAGCTTATGGGCTCTATCTTCCACCCGTACTAAGACGACGCTGAGGGTCTGATCCGAGGTGGGTAGAGAGGTAGAGTACTTCCCCGGCTCTAGCTTGCATAGGAGTGGAGGGTGGATGAGATACACCTTGAGATGTTCAAAGGCTTCTTGTTACGCTTCCCCTCCACTCAAAGCCCTTTGATCCTCAGAGGGTCTTGAAAAAAGGAAGACATTTCTCCCCTAAATTTCAGAGGAAATGACTTGTGGCGGCGAGGAGCCGGGTGAGTTTATGAATTTCTTTGATGCTGGATGGGGGAGACATTTCAAGTATGCCTAGGATCTTCTTTGGGTTGGTCTCGATTCCTCTCTAGCTAACCATGAATCCCAAGATCTTTCCCGAGGATACCCCAAATGTGCACTTCGAGGGGTTCAGCCTCATATTGTGCTTCTACAGGATGTCGAAGGCTTCATGGAGGCTAGCCACATGGTCTTCCTTCTTAAGACTCTTCACAAGCATATTATCTAAGACTTCCATATTTTGGCAAATCTGTTCTTTGAATACTTTGTTCGCCAACCATTGATAAGTGGCACTGACGTTCTTTAGCCCAAAATGCAAGATTTGGTAGTAGTAAAGGCCTTGACCGGTGATGAAGGATGTCTTCCGAATGTCGGGAGGGAACATTCGGATCTGACTGTACCCCTAGAATGCATCCATTAAGCTAAGGAGTTCATGCAAATGTTGCCATTGGCCATGACTACATTGGCTAGCCATTCGAGGTAACTAACCTTTTAAATGAAGCGAGCAACTAGGACCTTTTCAACCTCTTCTTTGACCGCTTACTGCATATCATAGGTGAACTTGAATCGCTTCTGTTGGATCAGCTTAACATCTGGGTTGACACTTAGGCGGTGCATGATTAGGCCTTCTGACAAGTCAGACGTGTCAACATCGGTCCAAACAAACAAGTCCCGGTTCTCTCTAATGAAACTGAAGTTGTTCTTTGACACGGTGAGAAAGGTCTTGGATAATTTGAAAACACTTGGATGGATCTTAGTGGGAGAAGGGGACCTCTTCTAGCTCATTAACCTACTCGGATATGGCCTAATTTCACTTTTGTGGCTGTGAAACACATCTGGGCCACTTCTTAACTTCCCTTAACTTCACCTACCCTAGGTGATGTCGAAACTCCATCTTCGTATTGAGGGCCGAGGCTACAGTGTGGAGAGCCGCTAAGTAGGGGTGGCTAAGGATGGCATTTCAGGCAGCCTTCATGACAACGACCATGAAGTCCATGGCCCTCGTCCGTATGGTTGGATCTTTTCCTGCAGTCACGTCGAGAGTGACTATTCCTTCAATCTGAATCAGAACCCTGGAGAACCCATAGAAGGTGTTCCTGGTGAATTTAGATGATTCCTAGAGAGCTTGAGACCTTTGAATGCTTCTAATAAGTGAATGTTCACCGAGCTGCCACCGTCCACCAAGATGCGGCTCGTATCATGGTTTGCCATGGAAAGGATGATCACTAGTGCATCACAGTGAAGTGTTTGGATACCTCAAGATCTTTATCCGAGAAAGTTATACTAACTCCCCCGCTCTTAGCAGGTGGGATGTTGTGCACTGAGTTGACTTCTCGGATGAACACCTTTCTGGAGGAGTTGAATTCCCTACACATAGGGCCTTCACGGATGGAATGAAGAATGGCCATAGGTTTGAAGTTTTGGGACTCGGGACCTTTGTCTGTACGCTTGTTAGCCCCTCAAGCTGGTGGAGGCTCGACCTTGTCTTCTGAGTGTACTCGGAAAGGTTCCCTCGGCGAATAAGGGCTTGGCACTCACCCATTTCATGACCATAGTCCTCATGGAACTAACACCACCAGCTTTTATCCCCCCTTGTGTTTGCTGGGTTCATCCTAGGATGGGGTGGAGTAGCCCGTCTCCCTCGATCTCCCTGTTGACAGTGCATATGTTGGTATTCAGCAGGGTGAACTTGTCGAAGAGAGAGACCAGAGGAGGGCGGTGCTAGCCTGATTCGTCGTTCTGGGATTTCTTTGGCCCCTTCTCATTTGTGCTTCACTGCTTGTTCCTAGATGAGGGTTCACTTTGATCCCCCCCCCCGATGGAGAACTTCCTTAGCACAAATATAATTCTCATATATTTGTAATAGCTTAGAGAAGTCCCAAGGATGCTTATTGTTAAGAGATGCTTTGAGGGAGGTGTCACGGAGTTGTGTCGGAATGCGGCTGCTGCTACCACCGGATCAAGGGTGGGGACATACCTAGACTTAGACGTGAAGCATTGGACAAAGTCTTTGAGATGTTCCTCTGCCTTCTACAATAATTCGAGCACGGAGGCACTCGTCTTCTCGATTTTGTAGTTGCTGACAAAAAGTGTGAGGAAGAGCTTTTAGACTAATTGAAAGAGGACACAGACCTTATAAAGAGACGGGAGTATCACTCCCGTGCTGATCCCTTTAGGGTGGCCGAGAATGTTCTGCAAAAGAGCGCATCGAAGTCTCTATGGATCGTCATGAGAGTTGTCAAGCTCTCGTTGTGATTTTCTAGATTGGATTCACCATAATATGATTCCTAGGTATGGGGCTTGAATTTCTTTGGACAGGGGCTTCGAGGATAGCCTTAGTGAAAGGAGGTCAGATGAGGCAATATACTCCTCTTCTGAGACCATCCCCTTGGCCAAGATGATCAAGGCGGTTTTCTATCCTGCGAAACCAACAAAACACCACATTTTCTCGCCCTTTGAATCGAGCTAACCTACGAGACTCTTCTTCTTGGTTGGTTCTAGGGAGTTGAGCACTCGTCGAGTAATCTCTGTTCGGGGATCCTTGGAGGGCTTCAAAGAATTGATCGGCGAAGTCTCGAAATTTAGCCCGAGGCACCTCTTATTCAATATTATGCCTGGGACCTTGCCAACTACTTGAGTCCGGATCCTCTCATGCCTTTCATTTGGAGCGCATTTCATCTAGGAGATAACAGAGTCTACCCCTTCAAGGTAGGAGTTAATGACTTCATGGAGGTTTGTCCACACAGAAGCATCGTGGAGGGGGTTGAGGTGCGGACCGTTCCTCGGTTCTCGACAAAATAGGGTTCTTTAGGATGGTTGTGTCGAGAGCCGACTGATGCAACTTTGCTAGGAGGGGGCTGCGACGACAGTGGCGACAGCGAAGGAAGAGGATCAGCTAGGCGACTAGCGGTGGTCGCTTTTAGCTTTCTTGCGATAGGGCATGGATGGAAGTGTTCTTGGTGATGGATTTGCTCAGAGTGGCAAATCTATGGCTTTCCCACAAACGTCAATCTGTTGCATCTTTTTTCACTGTGGGGGTAATAAGATGGTGATTTCTTTTATTGAGGAGAAAGCTCTAATATTGACTTTCGATCGGATTTGAATTTGGCTAGCTATAAATGTTGGATCTAGATCTGAACAACTAAAAATGCCCGATGACTAGGAATAAGTATTTACATCGGAGATGGCTCCGGCGAAAGATCCTCTAACGCTCAAGTCAACAACCCAGTGTTGGGTTTCAAAGGTCAATCACAAAGTAAATACGCAGTAGAATTAAACTAAAAAATTCGAAACCTAGCCATGGATCCATACGAAAACATGAAACATGTGAAGAGTTTTACCTCAATGATGAATCTGCTGTCTCCATAGTATGCCAATCACGAGTAGTGCAATATTGTGGTGCCTATACGACATCCACACAAATTGATCAAATTGGGCTCTCCCTCACGCCACGATGCTAGCTGCAGGAAGGGGATGTTCCTCACGATCTCCCTCTCTCTCACTTTCTGTGACGGCTAGGGTTTTTTCTCTTCACAGTACCATACACACACACACACACACACACACACACACACACACATATAGAGAAGTTTTCCGTTGTGCACCATAGGTGGTGCACACGATGTGTGCACTCGGCCTTCCCGCCTTCGTATCGACAACCCGAACCGTTCACATTGATCTACACATCTCAATTAGTCTAAATATGTAAAATCAGATCATTTGAAATTCATTTGCCCATCCATTGAAGTGTTATAAAATTGTATGGCTTAAAATCATTGTTTTTTATAGTCACATGATGGATGGCCAAATGAATTTCAAATGATTTGATTTTACATATTTAAACTAATTTAGATGTGTAGATCAATGTGAACGGTTCGGATCGTCGATACGAAGGCGGGAAGGCCGAGTGCACACCGAGGGGTGGTACACAATGGAAGATATATATATATATATATATATATATATATATATATATGTATATGTATATGTATATGTATATAGATATATATGTATATATATATACATATATATCTATATACATATACATATACATATACATATACATATATGTATACATATATGTATATGTATATGTATATATATATACATGTATATATATACATATATGTATATATATATACATGTATATACATATACATATATATATGGGAAATGCTCCATTGAAAACGGGTCTAGTTTTCATGGATTGGAAAACACCAATCTGAGTCGTTGGATCGCTCATGATCGTGATCAGCGGCTTAGATCGAGCTCCCCATAACCCATTTCAATTGATTAGCGGAGGGTTATTTTGGGAATTTTGTCCCAAATAACTCTTCGCCGAACAGATTCTAAAAAAAATGATATAACCTAGGTCGGCCTAGGTTATAAAAAATAGAATTATAAGCCGTTGTTTGGAACAACGGCCTTGTTCTAAATTTTTATAACCTAGAAAAAACGGCCTAGGCTATAAAATTTCTATAAAATTTCTATAAAATTTTATAGCCTAGGCCGTTGTTGGAAAATTTAGAACAACGGCCTAATTTAAAAAATTTAGAACAAGGCGGCTGTTCCGAACAACGGCCTATAATTCAATTTTTTATAACCTAGGCCTAGGTTATATTCATTTTTTTCAGAGCGAATCAGGCAAAGAGTCATTTGGGACGAAATTTCCAAAATAACCCTCTGCCACTTAAGTGATATTGGTGATGGGCGGAGGCGATCTGAGCCACTGATCATGATCAGAAGTGATCTAACGGCTCAGATTGGTATTTTCCAACCCGTGAAAACAATCCCGTTTTCAATGGAGCATTTCCCTATATATATATATATATATATATATATATATATATATATATATATATATATATATATATATATGCAGCAAACCCTATGTGAGTAGTGAGATGTGCGGGACTTTTGATTTGGGTTGGCACAATTAATCTAATTAATTGTCCAACTAATGTTAGGATCTCAAGTCTTACTTGGAATCCAAACTAAATTCATCTAATGAATTTAAATCTCAAATTCGATCTGTTCTAAGTGTGTGACCCTATAGGTTCCTATTATGTTGACATTAATAATAAAATCCTATTTTAGTGTTACAAACAATAAGCGGTATCTAGCAATACATCCCTGCTACTCAAGTAACGGGAATGCCAGTGATTTGACATATCTGTGACCAATGTCACCATGTAAGCTAGTCCTTTTTTCTAGAAATCTTAGTTGACCAAAAGGCAGAGAGTGTGTCACCCTTGTATAGTTCAATATTTGGTTTCTTGATGTCCGAGTAGACTTACTAAAACAAATAAGATCAATGTCTCATAATGACTCATTTGCGCACGGCCATGCATTTTTTGCAGTCTCGCTCAATCAAGGGACTCGTAAATATCGCTTCTGTTATGTAAGAGGGACAAATATTATCTAAGTCACTCATATCCCTCCGCATGATTTGTACTATGTCCAATAGTCAGCTTTATAATCACCTTATTACAGGCAACATTTGACGACATTAAAACATATAACTTCTCATGTAGGGAACCGTAGTGCCTTCAAATCAAAGGACCACGTACACCATGGTCATTGTGAGAACCGCTTGTCACGCCCCGCTTTCCAAAAAAGAAATACGGAATAGGGATACATGACTAAGTCCAGCGAATGGCTTTCATCATTCATAAGCTGTCAGGATCTTTTCAACATTTCACAAAAATAAAAGAGAATAAACTAGGAGAAACCAACCACGCATGCATGAATCAATTAATATAATCAACAGAATTTACTTGAAATAAAATTCAATAAATCTTAAATAAACCAGATCTGGAATAAGTCATAAATTCTGGGTCAAACTGCCCAATACAAAATTCATGTAGTAAATATATTTATTCAAAATAAGCAACAGGAAATAATGATAGCAAGAACTCCAGCAACTAGAATCTCAGATCACCTACTCTATCGGGCAGCTGATCATCATAATCTGCAATTTAACAAATTGCAGGAAAAAGGAAAGAGAAACAAAATGCCCGTCAATGCAATTTACGGGCTTCTTGTAGTGCAGGCCAAGTACAGAAAAAGATAAAGAAGTATAGAGTAACAATGGAAGCAACATAGCATGAAATAGGCATGACAACAAAATAACATGACTAACATAAATCAGGAAACAGAATCAAGTAACATAATGTACTACCAGGGTACGGATAACATGTAACAAATGTCAAGTATCATGCAAGCAGGTAAACAGATAACATGTACAGGTAAGTATGTAACAGGTCATGTTATTTCAAGTCTTGTATTTAGTTCTATCTAGGTAGCACTTCATGCATCCCATCTATTTACCACATGGTTCTAGATTCAAACAAGTTTGCATTTAGATTTCGTAGTAGATTCTATAGGTCATGTACTCAGGTCGTCATGGGACAACAAAACTTGGTCGGTAAACTTGATCGGTAACATGTAACAAACTTGGTCGGTAAACTTGATCGGTAACATGTAACTAACTTGGTCGGTAAACTTAATCGGTATACTTGATCGGTAACATGTAATTAACTTGGTCAGTAAACTTGATCGGTAACATAGTCGGTAAACAAATCACACGGGAAGCATGGGTCCTCTTCCAAGTACAGGCTCCTATATTGTCCACTGCTAGAGATTTCCCTTAAACCCCGGCTTGATTACTTGTTATTATCATTAAACAAGTATATACATGTCACAAACAGGGCAAGAATGACATGGTATAACAACTGACAGGTTCAGGTCGGAAGATAAATATGTACAGGTGAAAGACAACACATAAAAGGGTAGGACAACGAAACCTTTAGTTCTGGATAGCAAGACACTACTGCACCAAATTTGAGATTTCCGTTGCCACAGACATGCAAACCTGGATCCGTCAGAAAATCTGAAAAATAAACTTCCGGCCGAATCCAGCACATATATATAAGTCATATGGTATTTCACAAAAACATGACTCAAAACAGAATTGTATCCAGAAAACATGTTCAGCTAGAAATCAGGAGTTTGTATTCATAAACAGGAAAACGGCATAAAAACTTATTGGTTAAATCCAAGAACAATCTGGGGTATTCCTTAGTATGTCTTGTAACAGAAAATAAATTTTCATAATTTTCCAACATAGATAGTATAGTCAAATAAAATCAGATAGCAGCAAGATACAGTAATTTTGTAAATCTGAAACTCTGGACACAGAAGTACTAAAACAGCAATACATTACAAAATATAAATCAAAATCCAGATCTGGTAAATACAGTAGGCTACAATTCATATTCACAAAGTTTTTACCAACAACATCTAGGATAAGTTGAATTTTAGGTTCTTTACCGAATAACATGAAAATTCTACAAGTATAGAAGTTGTTTGCAAGTATAGAATAGTTTATAAAATTCATCAAATAAATCTACAAAAATTAGGGGTTAATCACATTCAAGTCTAGTTGTACTCAGCAAAATATTGGATCAAAATATTATCTTTAACATCAGTATAAAAATAAATAACTCTATAGACTTTATATAAAACAGAATCTGGAATTTTCTACACCTCTGTAGTAAAATAGCCATAACTCGCAACTCACAAATCGAAACTGAGATCTATCAGAAGTTCTGAAAAGTAGAAATAATTATCTATAATTCATATTCACAAATAATTTTCATATACAGGCCTTAATAGGGTCTAAAATACTGAACAAAAATGGGATAACAACAAAAACGGAATTCTTCTTTAAGCATAAAATCAACTAGTTTATATGAAACGCATCCAAATCATAATAAAATACGAAATATGGTATACTAGATGTCCAAGCAACATGGAATATGGTATTTTAAAATTCTACAACGAGTTATACTATGACTAACACAATCAAGCATACAACACCTCATAAATCATCAATATGCATGTATACATCAAAAATTTATTAGATCTAAGTTATTTCATGTCGTGTGTAATGAGATAACTACGGGTGGATCAACACATAGAGATAAGATATAACAAGAATTTTGCACAAGAATTTTCTCTAGCACACAACTTTACTACAAGCGGTAATTAGTACTTGTATTATATAACAAAAAGAATACAAGTTACTTACCTTATAGTCGACGACGAAAAAGATGAAAAGAGCGAGAATAACGGGAACGGTTTCCTGGCCATGAACTCAAACGAACGAATCACGAACACACGAGCACACAATCACACGAAAACCCAAGATCAACCACATGCACACAAAGCCAAGCAATGGCAGCCTGAGGTATGCACGGTCGAGCGAAATGCGGAACAGGGGCTGCTGGTGTCGCGACATTGGCCAGGGGAAGGCCAAGGCAGGCTGGCTGGTGTCACTGTTGACTTTCGGGGAACAAATAGGGAAGGAGGAGGGCACTTTCGTTGGGAGCACGATGGCGGACAACGGGCATCACAACTGACGGAACTGGCAGCGTGAGCGTTGGCAGGAGGAGACACAGGCCGAGAGGGGTTGGCACTATGGGCATTGCTGTCGCTGTGGTCGCTGCTGTCGTGCAACGCTTGGGAGGAGGGCGGCATGGCGGGGCCATCGAGGCGGACAGGGGTCACAACGGGTGGAGGCGCTGCAGCTCGCTGCTTTCATCACCTAGAGCCGGGGTGAACAGCGCACGGAGGGGTTGCGGGCTAGCGCTACTGCAGCATCGGGAGGAGGAGAAGAGAGGCGGGGGCTGGCGTTGGCTGCTAGAATGGTGCAACACAGGGGACGCCGGAGGGGGAGACAGGGATGAGGGAAGAGAGGGAGAGAGCATGGTAGAGAGATTGGGAGGGCGTATAGGACGGCTAGGGTTTAGGGTAAACAGTAGGTATATATAGAAGGAGTTAGGGTTAGGGTGTAAACGGGTTTGGATATTGGGTTTTGGACCCAAGAGGAGAGTGATATAGGGTTTAGAGTTAAAATCCAATAGGAGAAATAGAATAACCAATAAAAAATATATAATTTATTATAAAATGTAATTTGCATTACAATATTAAATTTATTTGAAATAACCACAAATACAATTAACAATAGAAAGAGATTTTTTAAATTAGCAATCAAAGGTAATAATATTAATAATAATAATAATAATAACAATAATAACAATAACAACAATAGTCATAACAATAATAATAATAATAAAATAACAATAAATATAGTTAATGAAAAGAAATGGATTTTAACAGGAGATACAAAATAAATTTGAAATAAAATGAATTTAAGAAAACGAAAAATTTTACAAAGAACCAAAACTCAAATAATACAGAGAAAATACGTATTTGCGAAAACAAGGGTTACACCACTTATGACACTCATGTAACGATCCATATAGCGTTCTCATGGTGGGTTAGTCCAGTACATTATTACTCTTATATGTACCCATGTGAAGACTTGATATCTCATATCCATGACCCGTGAGGTATGATCATCATTAGTCTACACACATACTACTCTCTATTTATTATTGTTGTCCTAATTCACAATAATACTTGACTATGGACATTTAATAATAGGGTTCTGATTTCAACCAATAGGATCTCACAATCAAGTCATGCACTTGATGTCCTATGATATTGAACTTACTATTCTAAAGACTTTATTATGTTTATTTAATCACAATAAACAACACAATAAATAAAATGCCTCATATATGAAATAAATGTCATGATACAATGTAAAATAGTAAGGTTAATACACAACTGACCTCTAGGACATACACCAACACCAGAATGAGTATTAGAGTTTTTAGTGGAGAAAGATTAATTACGTTTGGCTGAATGAGGGGAGAGAGTATTTATAGGCTATGAATCAATTATAGAAGATATACCTAGAGATGTAACTTTCAAGATTCAGTTGGAGATTTCCTTAGTGATCAAGGGATATAATTAGTTTTTTAAGACTAATTTTGGGAGATTTGACTGACAGTTGTAATTAGCTGGAATTCGTCATTCTTAGGCTGTAAGCAAGCCATAATTGTGGATCTGATTGAGCTGATGAGCCTGAAGACGGCCCATGATCTTCTAGTTAGTATGTTGCTGGTGTGAAATTATTGTACTTCCCTTAAAAGCTTTGAGATGCGTGCTGGAAACGTGTGGCTTTGATTTTTACCCATATCAATAATTAATTTTGAATTATTTTTTGTATTTTTTAATAGTTTTTCTTCAAATAAACTACAAACTATAGTTTTTCCAACCGATCACAAATAAATACCCTACTAGTTTTCTACATTTTAGTGGAGCCCACCGTTAAAATACAATGTTCTTTGAAATGAAGACAAGAAATTGAACTTTTTCACTTCTAAATTTCTACATTTCTTCAAACAAACATCTCGTAAGTCATTTTTGTATAAATTCTTTTACGGTAAGAACCTAAATGATAATTGATACGGTTTGTTTTTGGGGGTGGCTGCAACAGGTGTGAGTTCTCTTAATTTCTAAAGTGGAAGTCGCGGTACTGGCTATATGCCCAACCCTCAGCTGAGATAGCAGCTCGGGAGCAGACAAGAGTAAGGTAGAAGTCGGATGCTCAGCTCGGATCTGAAGGCTCGGCAAGGTCTCATGTACCTGCACTTGGCCTAGGAACACCGGGGTTGATCCCGGTGGCAGGCCCTCCGACGGTCTAGTTAGTTACTGAAGAGTAACAGTTGCTAGGGTTTTTAGAGGGAAAAGATTGATTACCTGGTGAAGGGGGAGAGAGCCTGGTATTTATAGGCAAGCACAAATGGGTCTAGACCCGTTTGGGCCGGGTCTGGACCCGTTTGCCCGTGGGCCTGACGTGACAGAAGGCCATGGGGCTTAGAGCTGATCTGTTGATCAGGGATGAGTAGTTTTGAAGGGATCCTGTGGCCTAGGAGAGGCCACGTCATCTGACCCATATCAAGAGCCCCCCACTCCTGGAGGGCTGGATAATCTAGCTGTGTAGGGGTGGTTTTTGGTCTCTGTAGGAAGAGTGGAGTGATGTGTACAGCGTAGAACGGGATCTGTATCTTCCTAGAGAGGCCAGCGGGGTAGGATGAAGGAGATACCCTCTTTGAGTTTCGAGGGGTGTCGAGTGCCGAAGAGTAGGAGCTCGCTTTGCCGAGCATCGAGGGTCGGGAGAAGAGCTCCCTCACTTGTTGGAAAAGCAATGGGACATCAAGACCTTAGGAGTTGAAGCTCGCTCAACCAAGCGTCGATGGTCGGTAGACGAGCCCCCTCACTTGTTGGAAAAGCAAGGGGACGTTGGGATCTGAGGAGTAGGAGCTCGCTTTGCAGAGTGTCGAGGGTCAGGAGACGAGCCTCCTCACTTGTTGGAAAAGCAAGGGGACATTGGGATCTGAGGAGTAGGAGCTCGCTTTGCCAAGCGTCGAGGGTCAGGAGACGAGCTCCCTCACTTGTTGGAAAAGCAGGGGGACGTCGAGACCTTAGGAGTTGAAGCTCACTCAGCCGAGCGTCGAGGGTCGGTAGACGAGCCCCTCACTGTTGGGGTAGAAATTTTGGCTTGCGGTGACATTTGAGTGCTGAGCCTCAAGCTGAATTGAGGAGGAATTTGGGGCTCGCAGTGTCATCCAAGCGTCGAGCCTCAAGCTGAATTGAGGAGGAATTTTTGGCTCGTGGTGTCATCCGAGCGTCGAGCCTCAAGTTGATTTGAGGAGGAATTTGTGGCTCACGGTGTCATCCGAGCGTCGAGCCTCAAGCTGATTTGAGGAAGAATTTGTGGCTCGCAGTGTCATCCGAGCATCGAGCCTCAAGCTGAATTGAGGAGGAATTTGTGGCTTGCGGTGTCATTCGAGCGTTGAGCCTCATGCTGATTTGAGGAGGAATTTGTGGCTCGCGGTGTCATACGAGTGTCGAACCTCAAGCTGAATTGAGGAGGAATTTGTGGCTCGCGGCGTTATCCGAGCGTCGAGCCTCAAGCTAAATTAAGGAGGAATTTGGGGCTCGCGGTGTCATCCAAGCGTCAAATTGAGGATGAATTTGTGGCTCGTGGTGTCACCCGAGCGTCGAGCCTCAAGCTGATTTGAGGAGGAGTTTGGGGCTCATGGTGACATCTGAGCGTCGAACATCAAGCTGAATTGAGGAGAAGTTTGTAGCTTGCGGTGTCATCCGAGCGTCGAGCCTTAAGCTGATTTGAGGAAGAATTTGTGGCTCGCGGTTTCATCTGATCGTCGAGCCACAAGCTGAATTAAGGAGGAATTTGTGGCTCGTAGTGTCATCTGAGCGTCAAGCCCCCAACTTGTTCGAAAAGCCTGGGGTAGCACATGAGCAGTTGGCCATGCATTCCGAACTGTTGTACCGCCTAAAATGACTGAGGGTAAAGAGGTAATTTTGTACCTTAGGCTGACGTCATAGGCATAAGAATCAAAGCGATTCAGATCCTAGTGGCTGTTGGATATTGATGATTAAGATCCAATGGTTAGCTGTTTTTGCAAGAATCGAGGAGTCCCTTCCTCTGTTATAAATCTCTCCCCCCCCCCTCCTTCATTTCCATACTTTGCATTTTTTCTCTCCAGGACAGGAATTTACCTAATTGCCGGCGATGACCTTTTTCCGGTGATCTTCCCATAGCTCGGTACTTCCAGGTTAGTATTTTCAATTCGTAATGTCGCGCGCTCAGTCTGGCTCCAAGGCAAGCTCTTAGGCCATTCCAAGGGCGAAGGTGAGTTAGCATCGACATCTTGGTCTGAGGGTGACCTTGGAATCAAGGAGGAGGTTCAGTCTGACTTAGGGTCGGATGGCGAGGGGGACGTAGTTTTTTTCGTGCAATCTTTGAATTCCCGTAGAGGAGGGTGAGCATGTAGAAGGAGACCCCGAGGGAGAGGGGGTTGTTGAAGAGGAGGAGCACGAGGAAGGAGACTCTGAGGGGGAGGAACTTGGTTTGGAGGACGACCAGGAGGAGCCCGAACAGGGGACCAAGGGAGGCGATGGTCGGGGAGAAAAGGAAGGAGGAACCGCGAGGGAGGCAGCCAAGGAGGAGGATGATCTTCCGCCTCTGCCCTCATTAGCGACCACATCTCCGGAGAGGAAGCTTTGCCCTCGTAGGAGGAAGAGGAAGTGGATTCGTCCTGATAGCCCGCCCACGCCAGACAAATATGGTTCTGGACCGGGTTTTGAGTTTCCCCCCATGTCCTCAAGAAACTCGGGGTCGATCAGGATGTACCCTGACGACATTGAAGGCCTTGTTGCGTTCACCTCCTTGCTGTGGGATGAGGGTCGGGAGACGATTAAGATGGATAGCATTTAGTGCGTCTTGGGGGAGGACTATCTAAGTATCCTGAGGGCGGTCTACTTTGTCCCGAAGGAGTTCGAATTTCTAATTTTGAACTCTCGAAAACCGACCGACCACAGCTCTGGCACCGAGCTACTGTATGTTTCTCGAGGATGCCTTCATTTCGGGGTTGAGGATGCCGCTGCACCCTTTCATCGTAAGGGTTTTGAAGTGGGCGGGGTTGAGTCCGATGCAGTACGGTCCCAACTCACCGAAACACTTGGTTTGCTTCATTCTGAAGTGCCAAGAGAAGGGGATCAAGCCAAGGCTTACGTATTTCCGTGCCATCCTAGGGATGAGCGGAGATGCGGAGGGGATCTACTACCTCTCGCCGTGACCTCACAAGAAGGTGATGCACAGCCATCCGGACTCCATCAAAGGATGGAAGGAGAAGTATTTCATAGTCCGGAGCAAGAAGCCTTGGAAGATCCCAACCGTTTGGAACTTCGAAAAGCCAAACCACAAGCCCCCGAAGCGCAGTGAGTTATCGGAGAAAGAGTGGGCGAAGGTGGAGAAGATTGTTGGAGGGCACAGTATAGCGTGGCCGCGAGTGATGGAGCTGCACCTGGCCCGAGCAAGACTGAGCCCAGCCGACCCTAGTATGTTTTTGTTCCGAATTTGTTTATCTTCCTGCCTTAGTGTTAACATTTATTTCTTTTTCTTCCCTTTTGCAGAGATTTCAGCCAAGCAGCTCAATGACTGGCAAGATTTGTTGGCCTTTGTCACCAAAAGGAGGGCAGACAAGGAGAGGAAGGCTGCCCTGGGTGCGGGTCCTAGTCAAGGGTCGGCCTCAGTGATGGTGGAGTCGTCTCCAAAGAAGGCGAAGAAGCACCACCACAGGCCGAGGTCGGTGAAGGAACCGAGGTTGAGCTCCGATAGCAGAAGAGGGGTCGAGGTCTCGGAGCAGAGGCTCCCTCCATCCTGCCCCAGCACCGAGCAGATGGTGGGGTAGCAGGGCCTGAGGCCGTACGCCCCGGATTGGGTGGTCAAGGCAGGGGACATCCTGCTCGAGGGTCCGGTGGCCATGGAGGTGGTGAAGAATATCACCACGGAGCGTGATCGGATGGCTCTGGCAACAGAGACGTCCGACATGGCCTTCATGAGGTGGTCTCAGGCGCAGCTCTCAGTAAGCATTTGGTATTTGCCTTGAGCATAGAATTTAGGATTTCTTCTAACTTATTCTCCCTCGGACAGGCGGTGCTTCACGGGCAGCACTTTTACAAGTGCTTGGAGAAGGAGGTCCTCGTCGAGAGGACGAATGCGGAGAAGTACTTCCACCAGGTTACCAAACTGTAGGACGAGCTGAAGGAGGCCCAGAACGCCGAGGCGGTCGTCCAAGCTCAAATGGCCTCGCTTTTCGACCATCATAAGAACGAGCTGGCGCACTTCAAGTCTAAGGCTCAGACGGAGGCTAAGAAGGCGTAGGCCCGGCGGAGATGAAGATTACCATGGCGGATACTCTGATCCTGGCCCAGGACGAGGCCTATGATAAGGAGAAGGAGCAGTTCCAGGTGATCTACTTGGACACTCGGGTTGACCACCTCCACTACAATGAGCAGCCAGAGCATCCGCCCATGCCTGGTGGCGAGGAGATGGGGGACCTTGCCAAGAGGAGGTCGGGGGTGACCAGGCTGACGAAGAGATGTCGTCCCCCCCCCCTCAAGCATAGTTTAGGATTTTCTTTCTTTTGATTTTGTATTTGCCTTACGCGGACTGGCCACCACCTTTTGTAATACAAATTTTTTTTGTATTTATAAAAGAATATTTTGGCCGATGCTCTATGACTTGTGTTTTTTTTGCCTCTCTTTGTGACTTTTGTTTCCCGTCTTCTTGATAAACGCATGAGGCCCTCGGTGCCGACCTTGGTTCTGCCGAGGTCTCCTGGCTCCAAGCTGATCTGGGGTTCACGGAGAGTGTTCTGGCTTGCCATCGTAAGCAGGCTCGGGATCGAGAGGCCACGGTGAATTATTTTATGAACAAGTCTAGGGAGCTCAGCCTAAAGGTCGCTCGCCTGAAGAAGGCCATAGCCGACCGAAACTGGTGGATAGTCGAGACGAACTGGTCAATCTCGGATGGCTCCATCAAGCGAACCGCTTCGGAGTCCTTTCTTCGTGAGTCTGTTGTAGAGAAGGAGTTGGAGATTCGTAGGCTAAAGCTCATGCTAGGCACAGGTCCGCTCGAGGAGGCGAGCAATTCTGTATTGGGACCTTCTCCGACTTTTTATCTGGAAACGGCGAGGCCCGCAGATGCGCAGAGCTCCGTTGCCGAGGCGTCCACGTTGGCTAGACCGGTAGAGCATGCGGAGGGTCCCGTGGGAAGCACCGAGCTTCATTTTTAAGCTGAGCGATGAGCGATTTGTAAAATCTTCATTGTATTGTGTGGTCATTTCCGGTGCTCCATGAGTAATAAAACTCTGATTTCTTTACTTTGATAATTTTTTAAGCGAGACCGGTAGGGTCGTAGCTTGAGACCCTTGTCGAGTAGGGCTTCGCTTGAGGTCGCTGCCGAGGTGGGGGCTACACTTGGGAGCCGAGCCGCTACGCCTTGTAGGCAGAATTTAATAAGGGACGTTTCATCTTCCAATAAAAATTAATGGAGACGCTTCACCTTCCGCCATTTGGACTTCCCGATGTCATAAATGCGTATCTTCGGGGGTTATATAATCTCCACCCCCTCAAGGCAAAGTATGCGTCGCTTCACCTTCCACCACAGTTTCGTCCTTCAGGGCATGGCAATAGTCGGTGTCGTGCCTGTTGTCCCGGTGGAAAAGGCAGTAGAACCGCTGGTCCCTTTTCTTGTTGCTGGATAGTCGAGGGGGACATCTTGACGAGGTCCCTGTCTTCAATCGCTAAGAGGATAGCCGACACGTTTTCTTGTGTCAATGGTGTGTACCTCTCAAAGCACGGGATCGGAGGGACCCTCTTCATGCCAGTCCCATCTTTTGTGACCTTCTTGACTGGCTCCGCCTCATCAGGCCTTGCTCTTTCCCTTCCCTGGGATCTCTTTGGCGTCCTCTAGATTTAGGGCCTCCCCTCGGCCCGAATGTACTTTTCGACCCGATTGAGCAGGTCAGGGAAATCGAGGGGAGGCTACTTCGCCAGGGAGGCCTTCAGCTGGCCGTGCGGGACGTTGTGTCGAAACGCTGCCGAGGTGACCCCGACGTCGAGGGAGGAGACCGACCTTGCCTCTGTTGTGAACCTCCGGATGAACTTTCGGAGCGACTCTCCCTCCTTCTGTCGGAGGTCCAGTAGGGACGCGCTCGTCTTCTCGGCCATCCTGCTGCTCAGGAAGTGGGCCAAAAAATTGGCCTCCAGCTGATCGAACGAGTAGGAGTCGGGGACGAGCTTAGAAAACCATTCCCGAGCTGGACCCCGAAGGGTGGCGAGGAAGGCACGGCATTGGAGGGGATCCGAAGCATTGTGAATCATCATGAGGGTTTTGAAACCCTCCATGTGATCAGCAGGATCACCCTCACCGTCATAAGTCTCGAACTGGGGAGGTCAAAAATTTTTGGGTATTTCTGCTTGTAGGATTGCAGCGGAGAACGGAGGTAGGTTTGGCCTATGACCCTGAGCAGTCCTCTGGCCACCCTCGCCAAAGTGGTCGAGGTGGTTCTCCATTTCTTGTAGGCGTCACAGGACGTCTTCGTCATGTTCTGGTGGGTCGGTTAGGCTGCGAGGCGCGCTGGCTCCGGCATCCAACCGCGAGTGAGAGCGGTAGAGTGTCTCATTTATAGGGGTCCCTAAGATGGCCTCCAGGATTTTGTTTCGGAAGTCTTGGAACTCACAGCGGGTGACTGGAGCTCGTCCGACCGGGTCGCGTTGGGGTGGCGGCCTCCGGTCCGCGCGACTGAGCTCCGGCTCCCGCTCTCGGGATGGATGCCTGGGATGGTTCAGGATCGAGTTGGAAGCGGCCCCTCCCTAGTTTGGCTGGCCTGTCGGTTCTGGATGACCAGACGTAGGTCAGTTGCGACTGAGCGAGAAGCGCCTGGTCCGGGTCCGAGGTTGACTCTCGTATGGTTAGATCCATGAGTGTCGGCGGGGACGTCCTGAGGAGGATCGTCTGGATGACGTGCAGACGTGATAGCTCTTCTGGGCTTGGGTGCCATATGAGCTCGGATTGAGGGGATGCCGTTAATGATTGGGATCGGACTGAGGTCCGTACCGAGTTTCCCACAGACGGCGCCAACCCGATGCATTTTGTTTTTTGGGGGTGGGTGCAACAGATGTGAGTTCTCTCAATTTATAAAGTGAAAGTCGCGGTACTGGCTATACGCTCGATCCTCGGCTGAAGTAGCGGCTCGGGAGCAGGCAGGAGTGAGGTAGAGGTCGGATGCTTGGCTCAGATCTGGAGGCTCTGCTCGGTCTTGTGTACCTGCACTCGGCCTAGGAACACCGAGGTTGATCCCGGTGGCAAGCCCTCCGACGGTCTAGCAGGTCCTTCGACGGTCTAGTTAGTTACTGAAGAGTAACAGTTGCTAGGGATTTTAGAGGGGAAAGATTGATTACCTGGTAAAGGAGGAGAGGGCCTGGTATTTATAGACAGGCACAAACGGGTCTGGACCCGTTTGGGCCGGATCTGGACCCGTTTGCCCGTGGACCTGATGTGGCAGAAGCCCATGGGACTTAGGGCTGATCTGCAGATCAGGGATGAGCGGTTTTTGTGGAAATCTTGTAGTCTAGAAGAGGCCACGTTATCTGACCCATATCAATCAATATATTACATTTGCATTGCCCGTGTTATATATTATATTAGTGTAAGACGAAAACATGTATTTTCAATATTCATTGTCGCAGTTTTCTTGATTAGAAAAGAAAACAACAACGAAAAAGCGGCCATCAATATTGGTGTTACCGGTGCAACTATCATCAAAATGCAAAATGTATTACTTTTTCTATTTACACTCCTAAAACTCATGATCTTGAAGTCCGTTAAAACAAGTCTGAAGTAATTGCAAGTGTTTAAATACTTACATTTTTTTACAATAATTGTGTCACTTTTTATACACTACTAAAAGCATCAGCAGTCGGAAGTTAAATTTTGGGTATTTAACAAATAGAAATAAAAATTTGGAAGTGAGTTGTAGTCATTTAAACAAACAAAAAAAATTGCTTTTCAATTTCAAAGAAAACAGACGGAAGATCATTTTCCATTGGAGCAAAAAAAAATTAATTAATTTCAAAAAATATCGGATGGAATATCATATCCTATCCGTTAAAAAAAATCTGAATTAAATCCTTGATGAACCCATAATAAGTTCTATAGGCCTAAATGTATAAGTTTTTTTTTAAAAATCTGAGACGAATTGGAGACGGACGGGATATCATTTCCCTTTGAGGATTTTTTTTTTTTTTTTTTTTTGACGGGATATCATATATCGTCCGATGCGTTTAATTTGTAATAAAAAAATGGACGAAATATCATTTATTGTCCCTACAAATTTTTGAAGAATTCGAGCGACGGACGAGAAATCATATTCCGATTGCCAAATTTTGCAAAATGTTGTATACTCTCTTAAATATGGCCAACAACTGTTCACTCCAAACTCAAAATTTGGAAAAACGACCAATGACTACAGCTGATTTTTTGTCAAATTTTGGGTATTTTTGAAAAATGGCCAACGACTACAGATGCTCTAAAGCTGAAGATGATGATGTATGTTCGAAACAGTTATAAATTAACTGTAAGCATATATGCATCACCTTCTTTTTTTCCTGAGTTTTTATGCATCAGCTTCTTAAATCTAGTAAAATAAAAATAATGTGAGAACAATGCAAAACAATAGTATCATTACAGCTTAGCACTAGTTCAGTTGCCCTTATTTAACAGAACTACAAAAATTTGAGAATGTTTTAGCAGGTAGCACTGTGAAGACATGGGCGTTTTTGAAGTGTGGTTCATATACTACTTTTTTTTAGAGCACTTCCAAGGGGACTAGTTAAAATAGTTGGTCAAATTGTTAAAATTATATTTTTGTCTAGTGAATTTGACTAGCCATTTTAGATCATCTATTCATCTCCAACCATGCTAGCCAAATTCACTAACTATCCAATATTTTATTAATTTTCAAATGAAACTTATTATATAATTTTTGAAATCAAATTCAATTTAATGATTTCTTCATATTTTACCTATGGTCATATTTAACTGCAAATTTTGACAAATTAAATTTCGTAACCTTAATTGAAATTTTATTTTATTAACTATTTATTAACCATAATTAAATTTATTGTTCAAATTATAATTAAATTTAAAAATAGGCTAAATTAAAAAAAATACCGCAAGTATTGGTCATTAAAAAAACCCACTAAACTTTTTTCTTATAAAAACACTTCACTCAACTACAGTTTAAAAAACCCACAGCGACGGAGTTTACTTCCGTTAGTTTTTTGGTCACGGACATCGCACGTGACTTTCTTTTGGACGAAAATGGCCACATACGAGGTATGCTGGACCTCCATGAAAAGCATGCACGAAACGATCCAGATCTCTTCATAGTATGATTTATTAATTTTAATTCTTTTCATTAATTTTAAAACTGGAATAATTAATTAAAAATTTTGAAAAATAATTTAAAAATTCGAATTAATTAATTAAAAAATGTTATAAAGTATTATAAATTTGAAAAAATTCCAAAAAATAATTTGAAATTTAAAACAATTAAATAAAAATTCAAAAAATAATTACAAAATTTGAAATTTTTGTTTTAAAATTTTCAAAAATGATTAAATTTTTTAAAGCAAATTAAAAAAAAATAGAAATTTAGAATACTTAATTAAAAATTCAAAAATTAATTATTAAAATAGGAAATTCTGATTTATAATTTTGAAAAAATGATTAAAGTTTGGAAAAATTATAAAAAATTCTAGAAAAATCAGAAAAAAAATATCCTAGAAGCTCTCCAAAGATGCAACTACTTCCAAAAGCTCAATTTATGGAGAGGATTCTTCATATATTTGTAATCTGCACGTGAGATGCACATTTTAATCCCCTCAAGCTCATTCTTTCACAAATTATCCTAAAAGAAAATGCCTACATATCAAAAATAATTATAAATTCTGGAAAACATAAAATTCTAGAAAATTAGAATAATTAAATAAAATACGAAAATTAATTATTAAAATAGGAAACTCGATTTAAATTTTTAAAAATGATTGAAAGTTCGAAAATCATATAGAATTAATATTTAAAAATCCAAAAGTTAATTATTAAAATAGGGAAATTTGATTTAAAATTTTGAAAACCTGATTAAAACTAAAAAGTTAGGAAAAATCTAGAAAAAACCTGGAAAAAATCCTCGAAGTTCTACAGAGATGCAACTACTTCCAAACGCTCAATTTATGGTGTTGATTCTTCGTATACTAGTAATCTGCACATGTGATGTTTGTATTTTCTTTAAGCTCATACTTTCATAAATCATCCTTAATATGTGCATTTTTTTAATTTCGGACTAACTAATTAAAAATTCCAAATAATAATTGATATGCCTAAAAAAAGAAATAAAATCAGGACCGTTCAAATCGGGCATGAATCTCAAGGCTCTCAGGGGTAAAACGGTAATTTCAACTACAAACGGGTCCATAATTGGGAACTGGGTCTTTTCTAAGCCGAATAACCCAAAAAGGGTCTGTTTTACTCGGTTAGGGTGACAACCCATTAAGAACAAACCCAGAACATTTAAGTGTTATTTAAATTCATGATTATCTTTAGGAGATGGTTTAAGCCAAATCTTTTATCATGAAGGAATTTAAGCTCTACATCTTATCCAAAAATACTGGGAAGTAGAGTAAATGATTATCTCGAAGTTCCAAAGGCGACTATAAATACCCCTCTATCCCCACCATAAGGAAAGTAATCAGAATTTTCTCCACAAAAGCTCTTTCATAATCTTCTTGATTACTGACTTGAGCATCGGAGGGTTCGTCGCCGGGAACAATCTCGATGTTTCGAACTTTTTGCAGGTCAGCGGCGACGTCAAGAGACAGTTAACATCAGTAAGAAGTCAACAGATTTGCTTTTATTGTTTCTAGAAGAATCTACAAATCATCTGTGTGCCCCCGCACCGAAATTAACAGCAATAGATTGGCGTCTTCTGTGGGAAACAAAAAAAGTAATCCAACCATATTTATTCGGTGAAAGCAGTTTCTAGTCATGGCTCTGAAAGGAAAAGGGAAGGCAACTGCGTCCAGTCGAAGGGCTTCCTCCGCCTCCCCCACCCCAAGATGTTCTTCCTCAAACAGACCAACAAGTGCAACAACCTCAGCCTAAACAGCTGCCCCCTCAGCAGACCCTTTCCATGTCTAGAAGGGCTGCACCAGGGGGCTCCCACCGAAGTCGTCAAAAATAGCACCCTCTCCATAGCCATGTCTCGATCCACAATCCGTCTACTGACTCGGTAGCCTCGCACAGCCCTCATGATTCAAGAGACCTCCATCAGGTCATCCTCGACCACCAACAAGGAGTCAACCTCCGAACCCGCATTGATGAGAGGTGAGCCCAGGATGAGATCCCTAATCCAAAGCACCAAAGAAGTCAGAGGGGTAGTTCTCCCCAAAGGACTAGGCCCAGAAGACCCAACTTCGTAAGGACTCAAGGAAGGTCCCCTCCTCATCGTCAGCAAAGTTGTCTCACCCCAAGAGCCGATCAGCACCAAGGATCCGCCTGGGCAGGGGAGCACTGGTCACTCAAGCCAAATTCCAAAACTTCAAAGATGACATCCTGCGAGCGCTTAACATCGCCCTAAGCCACGACCTATGTGCACCAAGCCCTCCCCGGGTTAACTCTCATGCAGGAGAGTCTCGAGGGTCGATTAGATTTGACCAAAGGGACGACTCGGTTCATCGTTGTCTCAGGGAGATGGAAAGGAGTTTGGACAGAATCAACTGCGAAGAAGAACAACGGACCAAAAATTTCCTCCCTAACAGACCTCCCTTCTCCATGGCCATCATGAAAGCGTCGGTCCCCGAGACTTTCAAGCCCCCCACTTTGAGTCTTACAATGAGGAGTCGGATCCAGCTGATCATATCAAGTGTTACAAAACTCTCATGATGATTCACCAGGCCTCAAATGCGCTCCTCTGCAAGACCTACCCGGCCACGTTGAAAGGACCTGCGAGAGAATGGTACTCTCGTCTGTCTCCATCCTTCATATACTCCTTTAACCAGTTTGAGTAGTTCTTCCTCACTCACTTTGTCAGCAACTGTTGAGCAGAGAAAACGAGTGTGTCTTTGCTAGCACTCAGTCAAAGAAAGGGCAAACGTCTGAGGGACTATGTTCGGTGCTTTACCACCAAAGCTCATTCTATCTCCCCTCTCGACTAATCAGTGGCCTCAGCGGCGTTCTGACACCACACCAACCATGCCGACCTGAAGGCATCCCTCGCCAAGAAGCCTCCCCGGCTCGGAGCTCATGTTGAGGAGTGGGAAGAATATCCAGGCTGAGAAAGCCCTCCGTCCCCATGAACAGAAGGATCCCCTGTCTGGGAACAAACGGAAGGGTGCGGATGAAGAGGGTACCAAGAAGCTTCAGAAAGACAACGGCGGTCACCGTCGTCCTCCTCCTTGTTTTGAAAAGTTCACCCCCCTTAATGCCAATGTCTCGGCCATCCTTATGGAGATGGGCAAGGAAGGATTGCTCCAACCGCCCCCCGAAGATGAATACCCCTGGAAAGAAGTGGAACAGAGATAAATTGTGCCATTTTCATATGGACCACGGTCACAACACAGACGATTTTCGGACCCTTAAAGAGGAGATCGAAGCCCTCATTCAAAGCGGGCAACTAGCCAAGTTTATCAGGAAGGACATGGTTGATCCACCTCCGCCTCGAGGGGCCAATAGGCAAACTGAAAGACCCTTCGAGTCCCAGGACATAGAAGCCAACCCACAAGGGCATGGTTAGCCAACCCACAGAAGATCCAAGCTATATTGAATATGGCTTCCCCGTCCACCATCAAGGAAGTACAAAGACTCACAGGTCGTCTCGGCCATCGGACGTTTTCTCTCTAAGTTAGGGGGAAAGAGTCTCCCGTTCTTCAAAGCTCTAAGAGGGGCGAAAGGCTTTGAATGGGGACAATCCCAGCAGGAATCCTTTGACCAACTCAAGGCATACCTAGTCAATCCTCCGCTTCTAAGCAAACCCAAACCAGGAGAATTCCTCTATCTCTACATCGCCACATCAGATCAAACCCTCAGTGTCATCCTAGTAAGAGAAGAAGACAATGTCCAGAGGCCAATCTACTATGTGAGTAAAGTCCTCCGGGATGCCGAACTCCACTATTCAAAGACAGAAAAGATGGCATACGCCCTGATCTTGGCTGCCCGCAAGCTCTGCCCGTACTTCCAAGCCCACTCATTGGTCATTCTCACCGACCAGCCTCTCAAGCAGGTATTGCATAGGCCAAAAAGCTCAGGGCATCTTATGAAGTGGTCTATCAAATTAAGCCAACATGACATAAGCTATCAGTTAAGGATTGCTATTAAGGCTCAGGCCCTTGCAGAATTCATTTTGGAAAGTACTATGCCTGACCCATCCGAGGAAGGCAAAGAGCTTCCATTCAGGAGCGTTTATGTTAACAGATCCTCATGTGTTGAAGGAAGTGGAGTGGGGGTCATCCTAGCTGGTCCCGACGACTTCATTCTCCAGTACTCACTCCGTATAAACTTTCAAGCATCTAACAATGAAGCGGAGTACGAAATTCTCATAGGAGGTCTATTTCTGGCCCATAAAGGTGGCGCTCGGCGAGTCAAAATATTCAGCGACTCCCAATTAGTGGTAAAGCAAGTTTCAGGAGAGTACGAGTTCTGAGATGACCGAATGGTTAAGTACCTAGCCAAGGTAAGGGAACTACTAGCCACCTTTCAAGAGGCAGAAGTCATCCATATCCCTCCCGAAGAAAATGGGAAAGCAGATGCCCTATCGAAATTGGCTTCCTCGTCACTCTAAGGACAAGATCGAACCAACCTGATTGAGGTCCTCCTGAGGCCCAGTATTGAAGAAGAGAACCTCGAGCTCATGGTATTACCTCCCAAGCACACTGGGAGAACTGGATGAAGCCTCTATTCAAATTCCTCGATAAGGGAATCCTCTTCTCAGACCGTAGAGAAGCCAAGAAGGTTATAGCAAGAACCGAGCGATATACGCTTATTGAGGGGGTCATGTACAAGCGCTCCTACACTCCGGTGGATGGCAGACCCTACTTACAGTGTCTCTCCCCTGAGGAAGCCTGGTACGCCATCAGAGAGGTCCATGAAGGGGTTGGGGGTGCCCATATGGGAGCCAATCTCTCGCCCGAAAAATCCTAAATCATGGTTACTTCTGGCCCACACAATTAAGTAACCCCCAGCGACATAGCCGACAATGTGCTCCCTGTTAAAAGTTCTCGTCCATCCAGCGGACGCCTGAAGCCGAGCTCTCATCCTTGTCCACTCTGATCCCCTTTGGCATGTGGGGGATGGACTTGTATGGGCCTTTCTCTCCGGCTCCTGGTCAGAAGAAATTCCTTGTTGTCACAATCGATTACTTCTCTAAATGGATCGAAGCCGAGCCCTTGGAAACAATCACGGAAAACAGAATCCAGTAGTTCTTTTGGAAGAACATTGTTTATCAGTTCGGTATCCCACGGATTTTAGTAACTAACAACGGCACCCAATTCACAAGTGCAGTTTTCCGTAACTTCTGTACGGACATCAGAATCCAGCAGTGATTCTCCTTGATAACCTACCCGCAGTCCAATGGTCAGGCAGAGAACGCCAACAGGCAAATTCTCACTGACCTCAAGAAGAGACTTGACAAATCCTCGAAAAGGGTTGTGGGTTGAACATCTTCCCAATGTGCTCTGGAGCTATCGCGCCACCAAGTGAACCCCGATGGGAGAATCCCCCTTCAACTTGACATATGGCTCTGAAGCCCTCATTCCACTGAAAGTTGGCCTGCCCTCTCCTCGCTTGCTCGCCTTCAATGAAGAACAGAATTCCTACAACCTCCGGGGCAATCTCGACCTCATTGATGACATCAAAGAAAGAGCATCCATTCGCCAACAGATCTACCATAATAGTGTTGAATAGCCATACAACAAGAAGGTCTTCCCCACAAACCTCAAAGAAGGAGACATGGTTCTTAGAAAATTATCAATCTCATTCCCCAGCAAAAAAGGAAAGCTAGCACCGAATTGGGATGGACCATACCGAATCTCCAAAGTTGTCCACCCTGGGGCATATCAACTTGAAGACCCGAAGGGCAATAGGGTGCCAATAACCTGGAATGTCGAACACTTGATGAAGCACCAAGAAAGCTAGCTCCTCTATTCGGCTATTATTGTATTCCAGTAAGGCCAATGCTCATGGCACGACCGAATCATGTAATAAAGACTCGCAACTTAGAAGTAGCCACTTAGTTCCTCTTTTATATAAAAAAAACTTAGTTTATTTTAAAGTTCAAAATGTTGTTCCAACCTAAAAAATACATGTGCGATTTCGCGACCACAGCACTCTTAAAATGACAAGTTCGGAGTCCAACGCTTGGTTCGATGCTGCTTTAGTCACTTGCACACAAGCAAGTGCGGAGCAGCTCACCATTCGAAATTTCCAAAACTGTTGAAACACTTAAAATAAAAAGTTCGGGGTCTAACACTTGGTTCGACGCTGCTTTAGCCACTTGCAAACAAACAAGTACAGAGCAGCTCACCATTCGGAATTTCTCCCACAACTGTTGAAATGCTGAAAACAACAAGTTCAGTGTCCAACACTTGGTTCGACACTGCTTTAGCTACTTGCACACAAGCAAGTGCGGAGCAGCTCATCATTCGAAATTGGTCCCACAAATGTTGAAACTCTTAAAACAAAAAGTTCGGAGTCCAACACTTGATTCGATGCCGCTTTAGCCACTTGCACACAAGCAAGTGCGGAGCAGCTCACCATTCAAATTTGCTCCCTCAACCATTGTAACTCTTAAAATAATCAATTTGAAGTCCAACACTTTGTTCGACGCCACTTTAGCCACTTGCATACAAGCAAGTGCAGAGCAGCTTACCATTCCAAATTGCTCCCACAATTGTTGAAATTTGGAAACAAAAACTCACATGCTACGAGTTAATGGAGATACGATTCACAGAAATATTATTTAAAAAACTTGGACGGGTCTTATTCCATAAGAAGAATCTGGTTACAAATGTTTATTGAAACACAAGCCCCCACAAAATTACAAAAAAAAACCCTAACTTATTCTGGGAAGAGGGACGCTCCTTTTAAGAGATACACGCGGCCTGTGGCTTATAGCTAGCACCGGGGCACTTTTCTATCCCTCCGAGCCCTCCGAAGAGAGCTCTAGGCTCGCGAGTCGGGTTGTACCTTTGGGGCCCACTGTTCTTGCCACCTCATCAAATTACGCCCCGCTAGACGAACCGGCTACTCCGCTCTGGGCATCCCCCGGGTTTCACGGGACTTCAGGCAAATGTAGTGCCAGCTCATGGAATGATCTTCCTTGGGCATGTTCTTCGCGAGAGTAAAAACTTTTCCGGACATTGCTACCCTCAAGAAGTCGTTTCAACAGGTGAATTTCCATCTCTAGTTCAACTATTCTTCCTTTAAGGGAGTCGTCCCTCACTTTGAATTTCAGACGAGGCACACTTCCTACAGAAAACTCGAGGATTGTTCTCCTGAGACGAGCCACTTCTAAGCTCCTTTCGAGCAATACTTTTTAGCTCATCTCTCTCCGTAGTGGCTGAGAGTAAAGAATGACGAAGGAGCTTGACCCGCAAAGACTCCCTAGTGATTGCTTCCCCCAAAGGACGAGCTTCCACTCCAATAGGGGGCACCTCTCGTGAGACCTCGTTATTACGTCTCACTTCGATATCTCGCCGGGACAATACTCTTCTCAGCTAGATGAGTTCCACCTCAGCCTTCGAGAGTCTCTCCCGAGATTGAAGAAGTCCCAGTTTGGTAAGACAGAGCTTGGTACGAAGCTGGAACGCTCGGCCATCTAGAGGAACATGTTTGTAATGCACAACGATCTGCCGGCCAAAGCAAAGTAGGTTTATCACTTTAAGGGAAATCACCAAAGCTATAGGCCACACACAAAAATAAAAGCCGCGCAAGACTTAAACAACCAAAAGAAGTTTTCATTGCTAAGTAAAGATATAACAAGCGGTGGCCAGTCCGCTATTAGGCATCAATACAAGAGCAATCAAAAGGAAAAACAAGACGACGAATTACAAGAAGAGTCAAGGGTCCACCTCAGCCGACTGTTCCACAGGAAGGTTAGGCTCGCGATCGCTCTCCCCAACCACGTCCGTAACAGCTACCATAGCAGACTGGGGGTCCGCTACGACGATCTCCTCCTCCCCTTCCCCCTCGCTACCCTCCTCCTCCTCCATACCCTCGATGGGATCATATAGTGAATACCCCGAACAATCGAACCCAGAGATGCGCGCTCCAACATGCTTAAGCGCCCTAGGGTACGACAGATCCTGATCGATGCCAAGTGCTCCTCTGCTTCAGCTCTCGCCACCTTCATCGTTTCTTCCTCCTTGGCAGTGGCCTCCCTCTCCCTTGCAGAAAGATCTCTCTCTCGATCTGCCATCTCCTTCTTCAAGGCAATTTGCTCGTTTGCCTTCGCCAATGCTGACTATCCCTATCTGTGTCACTTGAGTCTCCGACAATCGCTTCGCTTCCTCCCATGCCTTGGCGGTCTTAACCCGCTCTGACTAGGTCCCTGTCGCTCGCCGCCTTGAGCTCTTTCTCTTGCTCCGCAAACCGCTTTAGTAGATTACTGCAGTGGCAAGAGATATGGAAAAACAAAAATATTCTGAAGTCATGAAGAGGAACTGACTCTATCAATTCGCAGAAAGACAAAAACGAAAACTTACCGCCATGTTAGCCCTGGCAATCTCCAGGACGTCATCACCCACTGACCCCGCATCCATAGCAGCTTGGTCCTTTGGAGTCGCTAAGTGGTGTATCACCTACATGCAGGTAGCGGAATCTTCGAGGAACCCGTCGTGTTTCATCACACGCCAGTCGGGGACAAAGAGCTTTTTGTACTCTTCAATGAGAATTGCTTCCGTCGTCGTAGTGAGAGGAGGAGCATACAAAACAAGAGCATCACCAATAGTGAATTCCTTGGCAGACAGTAACACCCTAAATTTCTAATAAATATAATTAGAAATACGTGGCACAAATTCCAGAATCAACTTCAATTGTAACCATAAACATAGCAACCAAATACAGGGAAAATTAAAACTTTTTATTACATCAACTCTTTTACAAAGCACAGCGGAATTTAAACACTTTGAATTACAATTCTTTTTACAACACAGCGGTATTTAAAAGCACCATAAATACAATTTCTCTTTACAATCATGCCTTTTACAAAATATGCAACAACATTAAACATTTTACCACATGCTCCCAATTCTATGTTAATGGTACCTACCTGTAAAACATGAGGTTAGAGATATCCCTAACCCAAAACTACATGGGTCAGCCATAATAGTGTGAGTGATATTCAAAGGAAATACAAACTTAAATAGAAATATAAAGAATAAAATCATAAGTCAACAACTGAAACATATTAACACAGTAACAACATAAGGAACATGAAATAACAATAAATGAAGCATAAATTATTAAGTGAAACTAGGGTAACTGTCAAGTGTATGAAAACAGAAAACAAGCATGCATAATACAAGTCAAGAAATGCACAAATGCACATGATGATTACTAATTCATACTTGTCGGATTTTATGCATCCCACTCTATATAGGTCCGGTGCAAGCCCTTATCGTTCTCCACTTTATAGGGTTTAATCCCTCGTTACGTAACTAATCCTACTACAGTGATAGAAACAAGATATAGAATACTCCGTGAATAGGCCTAAGTCCCTGTATCTACCTGCCAGACTAATACCCTCGATGCACAAGCATCATGTAAGCATAGCTCTAAATTCGGAGAATCACCTCCCTGCCGTGTACCCGTGAATAGGCCTATCGACCCTTGACGCGCAGATACACTGTACATTCCGCAAATAGGTCTGCCGACCCTCGACACGCGAACATACCGTACGTTCCGTAAATATGCCTGCCGACGCTCGACACGCAAACATAGCAAAACCGTCTCACTTCTCAACATTCTGCAAATAGGCCTACCGTCCCTCGACGCGCAAACATACTAGAGAGACACAACAAATGCTGTAACACCCCGAATTCCAAAATACAACTGAATTCGAGATTCCACGGATCTTTACACTTCATTTAGTACAATTTTATAAGGAAATAAAAACTTTTCACTTTACATCAGAGTTACATGAGATTTTTACAATTTACATTTTACAGCGGAAGCATATAACACAAATAATTTACATGAAATGACAGCGGAAGCAATTTACAACATTATATAAAGATACCAGAATGAATTATCTATGAGTAACAGTTCTTCTTTAATCTTTATCAAGCCATTTATCCTGCATACAAAACTGTGGGAACGTCAGTTTATTCAACCGACGAAAATTATACATGGTCATCCTCTCTATGCCAGAAACAGTATAATGATTCTCATTTCTTAACAAACCACAAACTTGTTCACAAACAAACTAAATGGGCTATCCTGTTGATGTCGTGTTGTGATTGTGCACATAGTCCTTAATGCAATTATTATGTTATATGACACTAATGCGCACTTGTTCGGATTCTATGCATCGCATACTACATAGGTCCGAGGGAAGCCCTTAATCGTACTTCATCTTATAGGGTTCAATCCCTCGCCATGATTTAAACTACTACAGTAATTACGGTAAGTTTCCTAGATGTTCTATGATCTACGAGCCCATATCCAGGCAGTCTAGAGAGGAATCCCACACACTGACACGACGCATCGAGCAGGCAACCTATGGATAATTCAGCCTCCGCCATGGAACAATGGCACCACCCGTAGCCACTCAAACACCCTACAAGCGTCGCCACCAGGATGATAATTCTGGAGTAGTGCCCACGCCACGTCTTGACGCATCAAGCAGGCAGCCTGTGGATCACTCTCACACCGCCAATCCGATGGCCCTCATACTCGTGTTTTTCTCTTACTTTCATCACATCTTCACTATGTATCTAGTCCTTAGCTTATTAGAATCATGAACAAAATTAAATCTCTAGAGTTAGCCTCTCCACTATACCGGTCTTAATTATTCATTCAATGTGACCCAAATCTTGGTCTTTCATCTCAACCATTTATTACAGTTCATTTCGTTTCAATTGCCGGTGGGAGACTTAGCTACCCTTTAGTTTCAATTTCAATTCACAATTACCAAAAATTGAGCCTTTCAAGCCCACAAGTTCATTTTTCATAATCACAATAGATTTTCTTTTTCATGTTCATAGCTTTCACAATCATAAAATTTTCATAAATTCAATAAAATGATTTACTTCATTTCATGTATAAATTCATGCAGAGACAAATAGAATTTACTTCTACTAAATTGTCACAACAAATAACCATTCATCAACAGTAGATTCAAAATCTTTATCTTAAAGCAAACCTTAGAATTCTGAGATGTCGAAAAATGATCTGGACAGTCGACTTAGAATATATCCAGTCAACTTATCAGCAAGGATTTTATTCAAGGAAAAGTTTCGGAATAGTCGACTGCTGCACATAGCCAGTCGACTTGTTCCGCAGTGTTTAAACTCTAAAGTGTCAATCATGGGGCAATCGACTGTTACCCAAACCAGTCGGCTGTTCTAAATGGTTTTGATTCGAAAACTTTTAATGTTCAGGACATTCGACTACTACATTTATTCGGTCGACTGAAAAGAGTTAACTTCGAATTAGGGAAATATTTCTTCCTTCTTTCTTTCGATTAGCACACAGCATTTTGTTAGACTACAGTATATTCAAATATCAATACAAACATGCAATTTTATCTGGTTACCATCATCATAAACATGGTTTACAATCTAATATAGAATTCTCATAACTAGTATTTTTCTTTCACACAAATACGATTTCTAATCATACACTTTTCTTTTACTCATTGTTTGCCTACGGAGATGAATATTACTCCGAATTAACATGCTAGAAAAGTCAAGATAATAACACACATATCATTTCATGGAATTTCGAACTACACAAATTTTATTCCATCATACCAGTCGACTGTTCGACATGATCGGTCGACTGTACAAGTACGTTCCAGTTTCTCAAAATGTCTTTAGTTCTTTACCATTCATTTAAATTTCACATTATGTATAGAATGGAAGATTTCAATATAACAATC
Source organism: Hemerocallis citrina (assembly GCA_017893485.1). Classification (NCBI taxonomy): domain Eukaryota; kingdom Viridiplantae; phylum Streptophyta; class Magnoliopsida; order Asparagales; family Asphodelaceae; genus Hemerocallis; species Hemerocallis citrina. The sequence goes on along the minus strand of CM030361.1, from coordinate 218,708,398 downwards.
ATTCTATCAATTCAATTTACACACGCATAATAACAAATCAATCTCAATCCTAGCATGATTTCTATACTAGAAGTCATGAGAAACACCCACCTTTTGAAGAGATAAACGAAATTCCTTAAAGCTTCCTAGTGCGATGCTCGTCTCCTCCACCTTACTCCTTGCCAAAACTGAGAACTTCTTCTGTAGTGATGACCAGCCTCCAAAGAACACTCACACTCAACTCACACTAAAATGTATCTTCTATAATATTTTGCTTAAGTGTAAAATACAAGTAGGAAGAAGGGGGTATTTATACTAATTTTAGAGTAGATTGGAGGGCTAGGATTGATTGGATAGTTATAGAATGGAGGGCTAGGATAGGAGTAGGAGTTATGGTAACCACCTACACATCAAGTAACTACCCATGTGCACAAACCCACTCTCCATCATTCAAACCCATATCCGGCCACCAAGAAATGGTGTGCATTGCACACTACGTGCTTCGCACGTGCCACCTAGTCCCCATATTAAGAAAATGTACAATTTTAATAAATCAATTTGTTCACTATTTGTCTCTACATGACAAGTGTGAGCCCTTTAATTGATTAATTAAATTGTGGACTTCATAAATAGTGGGCTTAGGTTGTGGGCCAAGACAACAAAATCTATAATTAGTCAAAGTGGGCTAAAATAAATAAATAGTGTTTTTAGGCGTTAGAAATAAGCTTTTAGAAAAATGAAAATAATTGTTCATTCAAAATGAGATTACATATAAAAATAAATAAAATAAAAAACACATGAAAATTGCACGTGCACAACACGTGAAAATAATATTTTTATTAAAATGAAAGTTTAGGGTATTACAACACTCCCTCCTTAGAATAGTTTCGTCCCCGGAACTACTGTCAAGAGCGAGAAATAAAGACAAGCACCAGAAAATACAAAATACAAATCAAGCGAAAAGCTCAGAATGATCTTGTTACTGCTGATTTCGGTGTGGGGGTAAACAGATGAGATTTGTGAGTTCGAGAAAACCTGAACAGCAGATCCAAGCATTCCAATTCCTGCCGCAACCTACAGGGAAGTGCGAGACACCGGGGTTGATTCCGGCGACGCACCCTCCAACGCTCTTGTCAGTAACCAGTGATGATTAAAGAAAGAGCTTAAGGTGGAAAAAGAGTGATTACCTGGTCACAGTAGTAGAAGGGAGGTATTTATAGTCGCCAGGGGAGTGATTAGGGACTTAATTCCCTGTGTAACTGCCAGGAGTAAAATCCTCACAGTCTATTTAGGAAACTAACCCCTGATTCCCGATGAGAGCAAATCAGGCTCGTTGATTTGGTCAAATCAGTGGCCCTGATTTGTCTCTTGTTGGTCGGGGTTCGCCTCGGGTCGGAACCCGTACCCAAATGGAGTGGATCCGTTTGTGGGTTATTGGATTTGTGAGAAGGAGATCCAATACCCGCTTTGGATCCATTTGTACGTGAAGTTACCGTTTTACCCCCGAGTTTCAAGATTCGCGCCCAATCTGGACGGTTCCGATTTAACCCTATTTTTAGCCATATCAGACATCTAGATCTACATTCACTATTCAGGGATCGGGTTCAGATTCTTGATTAGATGAGGGCGTTGACCGACGATCGAGATCGGATGGATCGGATCGGTGCGGATCTTGATGCAAGATCAAGATCAAGACGATCGGACGGCTGGACCTGCTTGAGCTGAGCTGATGATCACGACCGGATTGGACGGCTGAGATCTGATCTGGCTGAAGAGATAAGATCTGATCAAAATCTGATCTTGATCGAACCCAACTGTTACCGCTGATTTCGGTGTGGGGGTAAACAGATGAGATTTGTGAGTTCGAGAAAACCTGAACAGCAGATCCAAGCATTCCAATTCCTGCCACAACCTGCAAGGAAGTGCGAGACACCGGGGTTGATTCCGGCGACGCACCCTCCGACGCTCTTGTCAGTAACCAGTGGTGATTAAAGAAAGAGCTTAAGGTGGAAAAAGAGTGATTACCTGGTCACAGTGGTAGAGGGGAGGTATTTATAGTCGCCAGGGGAGTGATTAGGGACTTAATTCCCTGTGTAACTGCCAGGAGTAAAATCCTCATAGTCTGTTTAGGAAACTAACCACTGATTCCCGGTGAGAGCAAATCAGACCCGTTGACTTGGTCAAATCAGTGGCCCTGATTTGTCTCTTGTTGGTCTGGGTTCGCCTCGGGTCGGAACCCGTACCCAAATGGAGTGGATCCTGTTTGTGGGTTATTGGATTTGTGAGAAGGAGATCCAATACCCGCTTTGGATCCATTTGTACGTGAAGTTACCGTTTTACCCCCGAGCTTCAAGATTCGCTCCCAATCTGGACGGTTTCGATTTAACCCCATTTTTAGCCATATCACGAGCCCCCCACTCCTAAAGACTGAGTGTGATCAGCCTTTGAGGAGTAGTTTAACTGTTTTAGTGGCTAGTGGAGTTGTATCGGAGCCCAAAATGGAGGATTTAGGATCTCGAAGGGGGTAGTGAGGTAATTTTTTTGATGCCATGTGCTGTTCTCTAGCCATATCGAGTATTTGACGGCTTTTATCTATTTTTTCGGACTATTATTTAATTTTGCAATGTATTTACTAATCGTTCGGGGGCATTAACAGTACATTCTAGGCAATAATTGTTCGTTCGGGGGCTCAAAAATATACCCCCGAATTTTTAATTATTTTCTAGAATTTTTAGTTAATTTTCTCGAATTTTTAGCAATTTTTTTCGCAATTTTTAAATAAATAAAACGATTTAAATAAATAAAAAAATGATTTTAAATACCAATTTATGACGTGGCTCGATCTGGGCTGTTGATCATAGACGGGCACGAATTTTTGAGAGATCTATCGGTTGTTATCGCTCGGAAGCTTTTTTCTCCGTTTGCGAGCTCGAGAAGGCACTTGCTCGGCCGCCGACCGGAGGGATAGGGGTTCGGCAGGCCGAGCGACGTGGCGTAATCTGAGCCGTCGGATGATGGCGTGAATCCCAAGAAAACGCTATCTTGTCTTTTAGCGCACGTGGCGCAATCTGGACCGTTCATCATTAGGAGCGCGAATTTCTCAGAGATCCAACGGTCGTAGTTGCTCGGTGTCTTTTTTCTCCGTTTGCAGGATCGGAAAGGCACTTGCTCGGCAGCCGACCGAAGGCATAGGGGTTCGGCAGTCCGAGCGACATGGCGTAATCTGAGCCGTTGGATGGCGACGCGCATCTCGAGACGGGCACATTTCTCAAGAAAATACTATCTTGTCGTTTAGTGTTCTCGGCGAGATCTAGACCGTCTAATCGAGATCTTACACGAAAGTTGAGGAGAAAGTGAGTTTTCTCCGTTTGCAGGATCGGAAAGGCACTTGCTCGGCAGCCGACCGAAGGCATGGGGCTTCGGCAGTCCGAGCGATGTGGTGTAATCTGAGCCATTGGATGACGACACGCATCTCGAGACGGGCACATTTCTCAAGAAAACACTATCTTTTCATTTAGTGTTCTCGGCGAGATCTAGGCCGTCTGATCGAGATCTTACACGAAAGTTGAGGAGAAAGTGAGTTTTCTCCGTTTGCAGGATCGGAAAGGCACTTGCTCGGTAGCCGACCGAAGGATTGGGGTTTCGGCAGTCCGAGTGATGTGGCGAAACGAGTTTCGAAGCGATCCTGTTTCCAAGGGTATTAATGGTGCCCCGGGGTTTGTGCGGCGTTCCATCTTTCCGGGGTCATTAAGAATGGTTCCCTCAATTAATGCGTGGCGTTTCAACTTTCGAGGGTCATAATGGCCAGATCTTGGAGGAGAGCTTATAAGTATTCCATTCCCTTTGTCATTTTAATCGCAACAATGTTGAGTTTTAGCCCTCGGAGGCATCTGCTTCAGGGTGGTTGCTCTTCGGAAGGACGGGTGGTCGTTCTTCCACCATGGTCTTCTCCTGACTCTGACGGCCCCGAAGTGGATGTCAGGGTCGGGGGAGATCATGGTGGAAGAAGTGATGATCAAAGTCCAGATTCGAGGGACCATGTGTTTCGGAAGGACGGGGGGTCGCTCTTCCGCCAAGATCTTCTCCTGACTCTGACGGCCCGGGTGGAGGTGTCAGGGTCAGGGGAGATGTTGGCAGAAGGGTTGACCGCCGAAGTCCAGATCCGAGGGGCGATGTGCCTCGGTAGGACGGGTGGTCGTTCTTCCACCATGATCTTCTCCCGATTCTGACTGCTCCGTGTGGGTGTCAGAGTCGGGGAAGGTCATGGTAGAAAAGGTGATGATCCTGGTCCGGATCCGAGGGACTGCAGTAACTTCGGAATGATGGGTCTCTTCCCATCTCTGTCTTCCTTCCGGGCTGACGGCTTCCGATGGTTGCCAGCCCGAAGGAGTTAGAGATGGGGGGTGTGCCGATCTGCTTTTGACCGGGCCCCGTGGATCGGCGAAATACCGACCGAGACCTGGGGCCTGGGGGGCTCGCCGAGGGCGGTGCCTTAAAACTTTGAATCTAAATTTTTTCTGATTTCTTCAGATAGACTTGGGACGTCCGAGGGTACGATTATCCGAGCGACGTGGCGCAATCTGAGTCGTTAGATGTTGTGGAGAATCTCGAGACGGGCTCAGTTCCCAAGAAAATGCTATCTTGTCGTTTAGCGTCGCTGGCGAGATCTGAGTCGTCTGATCGAGATCCTACATGAAAGTTGAGGAGAAAGTGGGTTTTCTCCGTTTGCAGGCTCGGAATGGCACTTTCTCGGTCGCCGACCGGGCCCTCTGCCGCTGGGCTCGGATTGCATGTAATTCGGATTTAGACCCTGTTGTGCCGGGCTACTAGACTTGGTGGGAGGACAAAGTCATGTTGGGCCTTCGCGACGTTTCGAGAGTGGCCCAAAAGTCGCGCCCTTCCGTTTGGAAGTCCAAGGGACGTTCCTCTTTTACTATAAATCTTCACCCCCCCTAATCCAAGTCTCATTATTCGCTTTTACTCTCTCTCTCCAGTTTTTACTTTCACCTTCGAAGTTTTTAGCTCCTTGGTGGTGGTGCTAGCTGTCGCAGCGAGGCGTTCTTTGTCTCCGGTGAACTTTTCCGACCGTAGCTGTCACTTCAAGGTCAGTTTCCTTCCCCTTTCTTTAAAAAATGGTTAAGATTACTTCCTCGGACGAGACCCCCGCCTCGGAGCAAGCAGTAGGCCGAGCGGGCAAAGGAAAGGAGGTAGTGGCGCCGACCGATCAGAGTGTCATTCGGCCGGACAAAGAGGGTGAAGTAGCCGAACCACCTCAGGAGGTCGCGGCGGCGTCTCAAAAGGGTAAAGCGGTATTCACGATCGTCGAGATGCCGAAGACGGCGGGGGCATTCGGTCGGCAGCCCATTCCTCTGTCGAGCATGGGAGGCATTCGGGACTACGCTGAGGATATCTTGGAGAAGGTGACCCAAGGCACGGCCAAGTCGGTGGAGGAGAATGAACCGAGAGAGCTGTCCGAGCTGGACCATACCATCTCGTCTCTCACGGAGGCCGACCTTCATCTGATCCGAAAGGGGTTCCAGATTCCTGCCGACTACGGGCTACTCCTCCCCGGGCCGGGTTTCTGAGCCAACACGAAGTCTTCGACAGACGTGTGCATCTTCCCTGTCGACTCCCTGATCGCCGGGCTTCGCTTCCCCCTTCACCCGTTCATAATTGATGTCTTGAATTAGTATGGTTTGAGCCCCGCCCAGCTGATGCCGAACACCTGGAGGCACGTCCTGGTGTTTGTTCTCCGGTGCCAAGAGGTCAGGCGCCGCACCGAGCATGTTTCTCTTTCGGAGCCTCTACCGCCCCTGCCAACCAAACCAAAACGAACAGAGGTTCTATCTTTCGCCACGGACAGGCGTGAAGTTGGTCGAGAACCCGGACTCGATCAAACACTGGAAGGAGAAGTATTTTATCATCCGAGCCCCCACGCCGTGGACGACACCGATAGTTTGGGCGAAGGATGGGCTGCCCAAGCGAGCCAAGAAGGAGCCGGTGCTAAGTGATGAGGAAACAGAGGTCCACAAGAAGCTCCTCGCTCTGCCAGCGCTAAGATGGAAAGATATTACCGAGGAGGCTCTGTACCGAGGGGGTCTCAGTCCGATCGACCCTAGTATGCTTCTGGTATTTATACTCTTTGCTTAAAGTTCATGAAAATTTTTCTAAGTCTTCTCATTCGGCTTGTGCAGAGACAATGAAGATGGATTATAAGGCTTTGATGGCGAAGGCCAGAGCGACGAAGCAGGAGACGAGGAAGAAGAGGCCTTCGACAGGGCCTCAGGGTGGCCGAGCCCCGAAGATGCCGTCGGTCGGGAAGAAAAGCGACCCGTAGGAGGCCGTTGCTCCTGGGACCGGCCCCGAGCAGGAGAAGTCCGCGGCTATGGATCCTCCAGCTTCTGGTGCGCCGGTGCCAACGGTGGAGGGGGGTGAGGCCGGCTCGTCGAGCGGTGCATTTGGTGTGAACGAGGTGCTGTCCCTCCAAGTTCCGCCCCTCACTGCCGAGGCGGAGAAGATCTTGACCGAGAGGCACAAGCAGATCTTCGTCCCTGACTGGCAGGTGATGAATGTCGACGGCTTCTTGGACGACGGCAACATCTGCATGGAAGCGGTGAGGCACCTGCCGACCCCGAAGGATCGAGCGGCCCTAAAGGCCGGGCTGGCCGGGGACGCCACGATGCAGATCGCTCGGAACACAATGTCGGTAAGTGGACCGAACTCTTTCTCGTCGAAACTTTTTCTGATTTTTTCTAAGTTCTTGGGTTCGGATTCTGATGGGTTGTTCTCTTTTCAGACCCTCTGCCACTTCAACTTTCTGCTCGAGGAGTTTGCGAGCAAGGAACAGGAGTATGAGCGGGAGAGAGTGGAGCGGGTCAAGGCCACGAAGCTACTTGATGCCGAGCAGCTCCTCTCGGCAAAGAGGGGTGCCGAAGTGGCCGGGTTGGAGAAGCAGCTAGCCGACGCCATTCAGCTGTCGAAGGACACGGTGGCCAAGCTCGAGGCTTCGGAGAAGGAGGCTGCCGAACTGAAGGAGGAGCTGGCCAATGCTCGGTCAGAGCGGAGAGGGCTCGAAAGAGGGCCGAGAAGATCATGGCCAAACACCGGAGGAAGGTGAAGAAGGTGAAGAAGGCTGTGCAGGAGGAGGCCGTGCAACACATGTTCAAGAACATGGAGGACGTGTATGGTCGAGCCCTGCTCCACGTCGCTGCCAGGAATCCAGGTTTCGACACGTCCTCCTACCATTTCTACGACCCCGTGGAGGGGGACGAGGAGGTTCCCCCGGGGATGCTCGACCCTGAGGGAGAGACGGAAGGTGTCGATGGCCCGGGTGAGACCGAGGCCGAGGACGAAGAGGAGGGTGACTCGGAGGAGGAGTGTGGGAGTGAAGACGAAGACGGGGATGAGGGCGAGGACAAGGCCGAGGGGTCGACGGACCTGAACGACAAAAAGGTCGACCCCTGAATCGGTTGTCTCTTTTAGTCTTTCGTTGTTTTGTTTCTTTTTGTAAGCCTAACTGCGGACTGGCCACCGCTCTTTGTAAAACTTTCTTCTCGGTTTTGAATGAAAACAGTTTGTTTGGCCAAAATTTATCCAAGTGTTGAGTCTCGGATTTTGTGTTTGATTCGGCGTAGAATTCTCCAAGTGTTGGGTCTCGGATTTATCTCTGATTTTCAGGTAAAGTTCGGTCCGATTACGGAGGTTGCACACCTTCGTAAGGAGCTAGCCAAAACAAAGGGCGAACTCTCGAATAGCCGACAGAGGCGGTTTCTCATGCTCTTGAAGCTGGAGGAGACGAAGGCGACTGTGAGGAGGTATTGTCGCGAGTTGAAGCAACTACAGAAGCAACCCCAAGCCCCTTGTCCCGAAGGTGAGGTCGAGCGGCTTCGTAGAGAGCTTGCCGTCACCGAGCGGAAGAATGACGAGCTTTTGGCCGAGATTCGACACCTTGAGTTAGCAGATAGAGAGCGCTCGGCGGCGGAAGAGAAGCTCACTTCCGAGCTGGAGAAGGCATCGTTCGAGCGTAAGAGGTTGTTGGCCGAGGTCGACAGGCTTAGGAGGATCACGATAGATAGGGGGATCGAGGTCACCCACTTCCGACGGCTCGCAACCGATAGCGCCAACGTCTCGGGCTCGTCAAGGCCTCCTCGTTTGAAAAAGTTGGCGAAGGACGACGCTTTGAGAGACCGAATCATTGAACTAGGGGAAGAGGTCGCATCACTCAAGCCTCTGCCAGAGAGGGCGAATGTCCGCAGTACATCGTGCACTCGCAAAGAGAGCGAGAGGGGAATTTCCTTTTATGAACTCGCGACATGTTTGCCCGTGGCTAGGCGGAGCCCTGCCGACGCCCAGAGTAGTGCGGCCGTCTCGTCGAGCGGTGCCTCGGTCGGCGCCACAGTCAGGGTCAGCGAAAAAGGGGGGTCATGCTTCGTTGGCTTGGAATCGAGCTCGGAGGTCAGGCCTTGTCGTCTGCGCGTTTCCTTGAACCGAAGCGTTCCCCTTCCGAAGAGGCCTTGACCCTGTCGTTTTTTGTTCCTTCTGACTGTTGTCAAACTTTATTGTAGGGTCGGTCTTGTTGTATGTAGGACTATTATAAATGAATATGAATCTGAAAGTTTTGATTGGAAAATTCTTCAAGTGTTGGACTTCGGAAGTGTATTGAAATTTTGCTATTCGTTTTCCCTTCAGCCCGTGGTGGCAGCCCAATACAATGATTCCGACGGCCCGGACGATTAAGCTGAAACCAAGGTAACCTCAGGGACGACGAAGTCGCGCTCGACGAAGTGCCGAGAGCGGCTTCATGGTGTCGAGCTGCAATTACGTCGAGCTGAGAGCGAGCAGGCCCACCTTCAGTCCGTCCTCGGCCAGTGAGAAGCCGAGATCCAACGTCTGGAGGGTAGGATCGTCGAGGCGACCCCTGTAGGAGAGGACGAAGACTCGCAGACCGCTTTTAGCAACGCTCTTCGGGTTCAGTGTATTCGGCACAACCAGTCGAAAATATTAGCCGAGCGGGACGATTTGCTCTCTGAGATTCATCACTTGCAGACCGTGGAGGCCAAGCTTCGGAAGGAGGCGGGAGAGCTATCAGCTGAAGTGGATGGACTGGCGACCGAACGGAACAGTGAAGACATTTCTGTTTGAAGACCAAGTGTAGTGGGTCGGCGCTGTATTTTTTGTTTTCTAATACTTTGTAACCATGGAAAGATTGCTTTGTATCGTGTCCCAATCATTAACAAAATTTCTTTTAAGGATTAGCATCTTTCGTTGCTCTGCGTATTTAATTTGCTTGTGAGTGTGTTAGTCGTGCCGAGATTTACGAGCCGAGCACATAGTGCCGTCGGCAAGAATCTCGAGGCGAACCAGTTTGTACGGGAACGCTATCTTGTCGTTAGTGGCGCTGACAAGATCTGGGCCGTTATATTTTGGCACGAATCTCGAGACGGCTCTGTTCCCAAGAAAATGCTATCTTGTCGTCTAGCGTCGCTGGCAAGATCTTGGCCGTCTGATCGGGATCCTACGCGAAAGTTGAGGAAAAAGTGAGTTTTCTCCTTTTGCAGGATCGGAATGGCACTTGCTCGGCACCCGACCGGAATGGCATTTGATCGGGATGGCACCTGCGAAGTCGAGCGGTGAGTCGAGCTCTTTTCCATGGTGAAGTTCGCCGGTCATGGCAAATGTTCGACGGTTGTGGGAGCAATTCCGAATGGTGATCTACTCCTAACTCGCCGAGAAGCAAGTTTGGGGAGTGGAATCGAACCAAGTGTTGGACTCCGGAACCATCGGTGTAGTCAACGTTTGTGGGAGCAATTCCGAACGGCGATCCACCTCTGGCTCGTCCGGGGGCGAGCTGAGGAGGTAAAGTCAAGCCGAGTGTTGGACTCCGAACCATCGGTGTAGTTCAACGGTTGTGGGAGCAGTTCCGAACGGCGCTCTACCTCAGGCTCGCTCGGGGGCGAGCCGAGAAGGTAAAGTCGAGCCGAGTGTTGGACTCCGAACCATCGGTGTAGTTCAACGGTTGTGGGAGCAGTTCCGAATGGCGATCTACCTCAGGCTCGTCCGGGGGCGAGCCGAGAAGGTAAAGTCGAGCCGAGTGTCAGACTCCGAACCATCGGTGTAGTTCAACGGTTGTGGGAGCAGTTCCGAATGGCGATCTACCTCAGTCTCGTCCGGTGGCGAGCCGAGGAGGTAGAGTCGAGCCGAGTGTTGGACTCCGAACCATTGGTGTAGTTCAACGGTTGTGGGAGCAGTTCCGAACGGCGATCTACCTCAGGCTCGTCCGGGGGCGAGCCGAGAAGGTAAAGTCGAGCCGAGTGTCGGACTCCGAACCATCGGTATAGTTCAACGGTTGTGGGAGCAGTTCCGAACGGCAATCTACCTCAGTCTCGTCCGGGGGCGAGCTGAGGAGGTAGAGTCGAGCCGAGTGTTGGACTCCGAACCATCGGTGTAGTTCAACAGTTGTGGGAGCAGTTCCGAACGGCGATCTACCTCAGTCTCGTCCGGGGGCGAGCCGAGGAGGTAGAGTCGAGCTGAGTGTTGGACTCCGAACCATCGGTGTAGTTCAACGGTTGTGGGAGCAATTCCGAATGGCGATCTGCCTCAGGCTCGTCTGGGGGCGAGCCGAGGAGGTAGAGTCGAGCCGGACATTGGACTCCGAACCATTGGTTGAAATCAAATTAAAAAACAGATGATAAGGGCGGAGAGAGGCATGCAAATTTATAAGTATGAAAGAGCATTCTTTATTGATAATCGATGGCGAACTGTTTTACATATTACAACTTATGAAAATAGATTTACAAGTTAGAGGAGAGGAATGGCTCGATATCCTGTGATACTTAGAGTGGCGCCGGGGCGCTTTCTTGGTATTTCAGGAGGTGGTCGGCATTCCAGGTCCTCAGAATCTCTCTGCCCTCTAGATCTTCCAGACGATATGCTCCGGGCTGAACTACCCTTGTGATCTTGTAAGGCCCTTCCCAGTTCGGAGCCAGCTTGCTCTTCTAATTGGGGAAGGATATGGCCAGTTTTCTCAAGACTAAATCCCCTTGCTTAAGGTTAGTGGGTCGGACCTTCTTGTTGTATGCCAACTCGACCCTTCTTCGGTAATTCTGTTGCCGAATTGACGCTCTTTCCCTCAGCTCATATACCAGATCTAAGTTTGCCCTGAGGTCTCTGGCATTCTGTTCCTCATTGTAGGCTGCAAGGCGGGGAGATGGTATGCCGACCTCGATGGGTATCACCGCCTCAGACCCATAGGTGAGGTTGAAAGGGGACTCTCCTGTGGGGGTCCGCTTGCTCGTGCGGTAGTTCCATAGGACGTTGGGGAGTTGGTCGACCCATAAGCCTTTGGAGCATTTGTCCAGCCTTTTCTTGATACCTGCGAGGATCTGCCGATTAGCGTTTTCTGCCTGTCCGTTCGACTGAGGGTGGGAGACAGACAAGAAGCGTTGCTGGATGGCAAGGTCGTCGCACAGAGCTCGGAATGCTGCACCGGTGAACTGAGTCCCGTTGTCCGTCACAAGGACACGGGGGATGCCGAATCTGCAGATGATGTTCTTCCAGAAAAATTGAACTACCTTGTTCTCGGTTATAGTGGCGAGGGGCTCGGCCTCGATCCACTTCGAGAAGTAGTCGATGGCTACGACCAAGAACTTGAACTGACCCGGAGCTGGAGGGAAAGGCCCTAGTAAATCCATCTCCAACATTGCGAAGGGGATAGGACTTGATAGGGAGGCAAGGTCGGCTTGAGGGAGGCGACGAATGCTGGAGTGTCTCTGACAGGAGCCACATTGCCGAACGTGACGCTCGGCATCTTGGATTAGTGTCGGCCAGAAGTATCCATAATTCAAGGCTTTCCGAGCCAAGGACCTAGACCCTGAGTGAGCTCCGCCGATACCCTTGTGAAGCTCTTGCAGAGCATAGTCAGCCTGTTCTGGAGAGAGGCACCTAAGGTACGGTCGGCCATCAACCTACGAGAAGGAACGCTTGTACAAGATTCCCTCGATCAAGACATACTGCTCGGCCCTGGTCCTGACTCGGCGTGCTTCTTTAGGGTCTTCGGGGAGGAGTCCGTCCCTTAAGAACTCCACCAGCGGCTTCATCCAGTTATCTTGCAGCATGACCGGCAATGACTCCGCCGAGCCGGATGTCTCATCTTCTATGCTCGGCCTTAAGAGGACCTCGATCAGAACGGTCTGCTCGAGACCTTGGAGGGAGGACGAGGCCAACTTGGAGAGAGCATCGGCCTGGGAATTCTCCTCACGAGGGACTCATTCGATGAATGCCTCTTCAAAGCGGCGCATAAGGGCTCTGACCTTAGCGAGGTATTTCGCCATCCGCTCGTCTCGTGCTTCGTATTCGCCTAAGACCTGGTTCACAATCAGTTGAGAATCACTGTGAATTCAGAGGCGTTGCGCCCCAGCACTTCGGGCAAGTCCGAGGCCTGCGATCAGTGCCTCGTACTCCGCCTCATTGTTCGAGGCCTTGAAGTTCATACGGATCGCATACTGGAGGACGAAGTCATCAGGGCCGTTCAGGATGATACCAGCGCTGCTCCCCTCGTTACAGGAGGAGCCATCCATGTAATATCCCGGACGGATATTAACTCATAGAAATTATTATTTTATTATTATTTTATTCTAATTCCAAAATCAGACCATTTTGGCGATTTTTCGCCGGGTTGCCCACAAACAGTGTCTACGCGCATCTATCGGTCAGTGGGCATCCGAAGCGCATCCAATTGATAGCGCGACCCTCCGAATTAATAATAAAATTTATTTTGCTATTATTTTCTAAATTAAACTATTTTTGGGAATTTTATGAGGATTTTATAAGAAAATATTTGTATACACATACATGTACACATACATAAAAATTGCATGGTACTTAGTACATCATACAAGTATGTAGTATATACTTTTGGTCAATATACTTACTCTTGTCATGGCAACTTAATGAGATAATTAGGGATTGATTAAGAGGTTTAAAAGAATGATTGTATGCATGAGAAGAGCTAAAAAACCCTTCTAGAAGACTTATCCCTCCACCTCACCAAGTCTACACCATAACCCTCCCCCCCTAGGGCATGGCCGGCCACCCCTCCTTGGGATATTTTGTGCCAATGTGGTGCACTTACCACCTCTTAGTCTCTTCTATAAACGCCCCCTCATTCTCCTCCTTCTCTCATTTTAGAAAACAAAAAGAAAGAAAGAACGAAAGGAAAAGAAAGAGAGAACAAAGATTAACTTGAGAGTTTTGTTTTGTAGGTTGATAGAAGTTTTCTAAAAAGCTAGGGGAAGGAGAAGGATTAGCAAGCAAGTCCTTCCAATAGATACTAAGGTGGGGGTTTCTTCACACTTCTTTGATTGTTTGTTTGTTGTTTGTTTGTTTGTTTTGTTGTTTGACTTCTTCTTCTTATCTTCTTGTTTTGTTTCTTTTGTTTTTGATGGGTGTGATGTTGTGGTTGTGAATGATGAATAAAAGAAATAAAGTAGTAGTAGAACCTACTAAAACATATAAAGATCACACCTTTAAATTTATAGTGTTGTTTATGTTGTTATTGGACAAAAAAATTCACATATGGCATATAATCTTGAACATACAACCACTAAAGGTTGTAGGACTTGGATGAGAACTACACATAAGCATATGAACACATTTTACAACCATTGTGGGTTGTAGGACTTTGATTAAACATTGGACTAATAATAATAAGTGTATGTTTATTGTAATAAAAAGATCTTTGTTAACCACTAGTTGTAGAAAATCAAAAAGATCTTTCTTTTTACTAAACACTAGTTGTAGATTAAAAAGATCTTCTCTTTTATTAATCACTAGTTGTAGCTATTAAAAAGATCTTTTCCTTTAATCACTAGTTGTAGAAATATTAAGAAAAGATCTTTTCTTTTAATCACTAGTTGTAGAAATAATAAAAAGAGATCTTTCTTTCATATTTACTAGTTGTAAAGTAAAGTAAAATAAAAATGATCTTTTCCTTTATCACTAGTAATAATAAAGATTAGTAAGCAACTAAGTAGTAGCATGCTAAAATATAAAGTAGTAGTATGTTGATTAATAAGGTAGTAGTAGTAGTAGTAAGTTGTATGTTGTGATTTTGATGAGAATAAAGTAGTAGTATGTAGTAAGTAATTATAGATGTTTTATGTCCACAAAGTAGTAGTAGTAGTAAGTTGTATGTTGGGTTCTTGATAAGAATGAGTAGTAGTAGATAAAGTAGTAGTAGTAGTAGATAATTGTGTTGGGTTCTAAAATATAAAGTAGTAGTAGTACTAGATAATTGTGTGTTATGCTTTGATTAAAATAGGAGTAGTAGTAGTAGTAAAATGTTGTAGGATCACTTCTAAAAATATTTAGAAGCAATATTCATGCTTCAAATATTGTAGGATCACTTCTAAAAATATTTAGAAGCAATACCCATGCTTCAAATGTTGTAGGATGCCTAATAAAAATATTCTACCATGTTTCTAGGCTTAATTAGTTGTAGGATTATTTCTAAAAATATCCTATCATGCTATTTCATGTTAGAATGTTGTAGGACTTTTTCTAAAAATATCCTACCATGTTTTTATGCTTAATTAGTTGTAGGATGTTTTATAAAAATATCCTACCATGCTTTATGTTTAGAATAATGTAGGATGGTTTCTAAAAATATCCTACCATGCTTTATGTTTAGAATGTTGTAGGATTGTTTCTATAAATATCCTATCATGCTTTTATACTTGAAATGTTGTAGGATGATTTCTAAAGATATCCTACCATGCTTTATGTTTAGAATGTTGTAGGATTGTTTCTAAAGATATCCTACCATGCTTTATGTTTAGAATGTTGTAGGATTGTTTCTAAAAATATCCTACCATGTTTAGATTAGCCTATTTGTGCTTAGGATGTTGTAGGATAAATTCTAAAATTCCCACCATGCTTAGATTATTCTATTTATGCTTAGAATATTGTAGGATGCAATCTAAGAGTTTCCTACCATGTTTAGATCCACTCATTTATGCTTAGAATGTTGTAGGAATCAATCTAAGAGTTTCCTACCATGCTTGGATTAATGACATTATGCTTAGGATGTTGTAGGAATCAATCTAAGAGTTTCCTACCATGCTTGGATTAATGACATTATGCTTAGGATGTTGTAGGATCCATAATAAAATTACTTACCATGCTAGTTAAATTGTAGATAAGTGATACACCATGCTAGTTTAATCGTAGGTATGGGATATACCATACTAGTTTAATCGTAGGTATGTGATATACCATGTTAGTTTAATTGTAGGTATGTAATATACCATGCTAGTTAATTGTAGGTATGTGATATACCATGCTAAGTTAAATTGTAGGTAAGTGATATACCATGCTAGTTTTATCTATGCCATGCTAGCTTAATTACAAGTAAGTTGCATACAATACTAGTCTAATGGTAGGTATGTGATATACCATGTTAGTTTAATTATAGATATGCCATGCTAGTTTAACTACAAGTAAGTCGTATGCCATGCTAACCTAATTGTAAGTAAGTTGCATGTCATGCTAGTTTAGATTGTGAGTAAGTCGTATACCATGCTAGGTTATATGAATACTCATGTTTACATGGTACTCATGCTTAGATAAGTGGTTGTTCATGCTATGTTAGTAGATGATCATGATTCATGCTAAGTAAGTAGGTATCGTGCTAAATTATTGATCATGATAGCCATACTATGACATTCATGCTTAGAGTAAAGAAACTACCCATGGTTAGTTGTAGAGATTTTATGTTATGTTCCATACCATGCTAAAGTTCAAATGCATGTTTAGAACGTTGTAGGAGTAATGTTAGACTACCTACCATGCCTTGGAATGTTGTTATGTTATATTAGTTATATATCCATGCTTGTGTTATGGTGATTAGTCAAGATAAGTAGTAAGCTTTCACGCTCGCTTGACTATAGTGGACTCTATGTCTAGGTCGTAGTGATTTTTATGCTTAAGCTCGATGTAAGCACAAGCATTAATCATATTCATACTTAGGAGTGTGATGGTGAGTAGTTCTGTTTTGTAATTGGATTACCGTAGGAAGATGCTTACGAGTGTATGTCATGCCTAAAGCATTATAGGTCAAAGTAATAAGATCGGGAAGACCACTAGTGATAGCTAGTTCGATAAAGGCGGTTATGTCGCCTTCGGATCCTTCCTTAGTAGAACACCGATCATAGACTACTAGTAGATTCTTTTGTTGCTTCTAATAATAGAAGATTAAGTTTGCTAGTAAGCACGTTTGGTTGCTTTTAAGATTGATTACCTGTATGGTTGTTTGCACATGGTTGTGCTCGTACGTGGCTCGACTGGCCTGTACGTAGCCGTGGGTCTCATACGTAGCTTAGTTGGCTCGTATGTAGGTTGTTGTCTCGTACGCGGCCCGACCGGCCCGTGCGTAGCTGTTGGTCTCATACACGGCTTATTTGGCTGGTATGTACGTGGTAATCTCCTACGAGGCCCGCCTGGCTCGTAGGTAGTTATTGTTTCATACGTAGCTTAGTTGGCTCGTATGTGGTTGTTACTCGTGTATAGCTTGTTAGCTAGTACACAGTTAGTTGTGCTCGTCTAGGGTGATGTTACCACCCTAAGGGCTATCGACCATCAAGACATATGTTTTCTTACCCTAAGGAACTATGGAGGAGTCACTCCTTGTGTGTCGTCGAATCTTAACCAGGGTAGGTTAATCGAGGACCGGAGTATAGACGAAATCCAAGTCTAGGGTAGCGGCATGCGTGTATATTCGCACAGCCAAAGTCTTGGATCGATGAGCCACGAACCGGATCCTGAGGAATTCTAGTAAGTCTAGGTTGAGTAGCCTAGTAGAGTTGTCTTGCGAAGCCTAATTTAAGGTCCAGCATGTTGTGTTTATAATATCGTCATCCCTAGGATTGTTCGAGTCAGGGACATCACTAGGATAGTGACTTACAAGGATCAGTTTATTTAAACCCTTTTGCCGGGAGAGAGGAGTCAGTGGTAGGGGGCCCCTTACACTAACTCGTCTCTTGAGACAGATCATAGGTGGTGTATTGGGTTGTACCTTCCCGTCAACGGGATACGCACAGTGCCGTCTCACAAGTTGAGGACACGGGTTGCGTATCTCGCGCTGTTAATTCCTGAAGTACAGTGGCTGGGAGTGCCACAGGATGCGTTGTGCAGTCCTGCGCTTGCGATACCCCAGAGGGTGCCACAGGGTAGGCTTCGTGCTACCCTGCGCTTGCGAAACCCTATAGTTGATTTTGGAATGACGCCCGATACGTTGGGTTCGTCTATTTGGAGAGAGGTCCGGTTGGCCGGGTCGCAGTGGCGAACATAGACACCACTGGCGAAATGCAATAGTGGGACTTGACCACGTCTGCAACCTCATTAGCAACGCGTAGGTGTCGGGAACAGGTTGAGTACAATTAGAAGTTCATAACGCGGGTTCCAATCCCTATATATGGAGAAACGGCTTGAGATGGAGTCGCATGTAGTATGGGCTGCATGTTGCTTTCGGAAACTTGCTGACATTAGAATAGGAAGCGTCCTAGTTCTATTTAAATATCGCATTAGAGTCTAGTCCTAGCACTCACGAACGCTTAAACTACACCAACACCATTGCTATATTTTGTATATTGTTTGGAAGATTCGCTGCTATATGATCAGTCTTTAAGCGTCAGTGAATACTGACGTCCCCACTTCCATAGGTACTGGATCGCCAAAGTACAAAGGCGAGGTTCAGGAGGACTCAAGGCAAGGAAAGCAAGGAGTCAGTGTTATGTTTAGTTCCGCTGCAGTATATGTATTGATTATGTATTAGTTGAGAAGTACTCTGATGTAAGATGTTGAAGGTTGTAATACTTAGAAATGTAAAGGTAATATTGTAACTCTATTATAAGGTATTACAGTTGTACAATATTCAGACTTGTAACACTTTGTGTATTGAATAAAAAGTTTTAAATTCTCCTGTTTTTCTATGTATTGTGACTAATTGAAGAAAAGGTCTTGGCTCGTGTCACGGTTTCCCAGTATCGGAAATCGGGGCGCTACAATCCACGAAGACCGTCCAAATGGGGGGTCCGTTCGGGACGTGGTTGACCTCAGGAATAGTGGACTCGACGATGAAGTCGGCGAGGGCCTGTGCTTTGATTGCTGTCCGAGGTTGGTACGAGATGTCATGTTGGCTCAGCTCTATGGACCACTTCATTAGCCGGCCAGAGGTCTCAGGCTTGCGGAGGATCTGCTTTAGAGGTTAGTCGGTGAGGACAACGACCGAGTGGGATTGAAAGTACGGACGGAGCTTCCTTGCCGCCATGACCAGGGCGTAGGCCATCTTCTCAATCTTCGGATAACGGAGCTCGGCGTCCCGAAGCACCTTGCTCACGTAGTATATGGGCCTCTGAGCCCGGTCTTCCTCCCTCACTAAAACAGCACTCAGCGTCTTCTCGGAAGTGGCTAAGTAGACGAAGAGGGGTTCCCCCGGAATGGGCTTGCTGAGTAGAGGGGGGTTCACTAAGTAAGCCTTTAGTTGGTCGAACGATTCCTGTTGTGGTTGGCCCCACTCAAATCCCTTAGCCCCCCTGAGTGCCTTGAAGAAGGAGAGGCACTTTTCTCCGGACTTCGAGAGGAATCGGCCAATAGCGGCGAGCCGACCAGTCAGCTTCTGCACCTCCTTGACGTTCCGGGGCGGGGCCATGTCCAGTATGGCCTTGATCTTCTCGGGATTTGCTTCGATCCCTCGCTGGCTCACCATGAAGCCGAGGAACTTTCCCGACGAGACCCTGAACACACACTTGTTCGGGTTCAGCCGCATGTTGTGCCTCCTCAACACGCCGAATGCCTCCTGGAGGTCGAAAACGTGGTCAGTACCTCGGATGCTCTTGACGAGCATGTCGTCGACGTACACCTCCATGTTGCGGCCTATCTGGCTCTGGAAGACCTTGTTGACGAGGCGCTGGTAGGTGGCGCCAGCGTTCTTCAACCCGAACGGCATGACCCTGTAGCAGTAGAGGCCCTGATCGGTGATGAAGGAGGTCTTCGGAATGTCCGGGGGGAACATTCGGATTTGATTATAGCCGGAGAAGGCATCCATGAAGCTGAGGAGCTCATGGCCCGAGGTGGCATCAATGAGGGTGTCGATGTTCGGAAGAGGGAATGGGTCCTTCGGACACGCCTTATTCAGGTCGGTAAAGTCGATGCATATTCTCCAAGAACCGTTGACTTCTTGACCATTACAACATTGGAGAGCCACTCGGGGTAGTTCACCTCCTGTATGAACTTAGCCTTCAAGAGTTTATCCACCTCCTCCTTGATGGCCTGCTGTCGCTCGGGAGCGAATTTTCATCTCTTCTGCTGAACCGGTTTGCACCCCGGTTCGACACTTAGGCGGTGAACTAGCAACTCCTCGGAGATGCCGGGCATATCCGCAGCTGACCAAGCAAACAGGTCGCGGTTATCCCGGATGCACTTCACCAAGTCAGAGCACAGTGCGGTCGGCAAGGACTTGCTGATAAGGAACTTTCGGCTCGGATCCTCGTCCGAGAAGAGCACTTCTTCCAACTCGTCCGCCGGCTCGGACGTGGGTCAGGCTTTCGGCTCGGGGATTTCTAGTGTCTCGAGGGAGAGCACTGGTCCCCCAGTGGAAGTCATGTAGCACTTCCGAGCCGTCTCTTGGCTGCCCCTGACTTCCCCTACTCCCGACCGAGTGGGGAACTTCATTTTAAGGTGGTACGCTGAGGGGACAGCTTCCAGGGTGGCTAGGTCGGGTCGGCCTAGGATGACATTATATGCGGCCGGGACGTCGACGACCATAAAGTCCATCGGCTCGGTCCGGGTAGTAGGGGTCTTTCCAGCAGTTACGTCTAGGGTTATCACCCCCTCGACAGTTACTGGGACCCCCGTGAACCCGTGGAGTGTGTAACCGGCCGGCTTGAGACGGTTCCGGGACAGCTGTAGTCCTCGGAAGGCCGAGAGGAAGAGGATGTTCACCGAGCTCCCGTTATCTACCAGGACCCTCTGCACCTTGAAGTTTGCCATGCGAAGGTTGATGACGAGGGCGTCACAGTGGGGAGTTCAGACCCCCTCAAGGTCTTCATCGGAGAAGGTCACCGGGACTCCGAGGCCCTTGGGAGGAGGGGCGCTGTGAACTGAGTTGACCTCTCGGACGAAGGCCTTCCGAGAGGAGTTGGAGGAGCCCCCCATGGGGCCTCCGTGGATGAGGTGCAGGACCCGTTCTTCCTCAAACTCGGGCGTCTCCTCGCGCCGCTCAGAGCGCTTGTTAGCCCCCCGAGGCGGAGGAGTGTCACGATCCGCCCGATCGTTTGCCTTTACAAATTTGGCCTAGTTGCCCCCTTTGAATGAGGGCTTCTATTTCATTTTTCAACGCCCGGCAGTCGTTGGTGTCATGGCCGTGGTCCCGGTGGTAACGGTACCATTTCTCCTTATTCCTCCTTTTAGTCGGGGTGTTCATCCTCGGAGCCGGAGGGATGACCCCCTCTTTCTCCACTTCTATCAGGATGGTGGAGACATTGGTGGTGAGGGGAGTGAACTTCTCGAACCTAGGAGGAGGACGGCGCTGATCGCCGTTGTCCTTCTGCATCTTCTTCGACCCCTCCTCCTCTGTCGCCTTCCTCTTCGATCCGGAGGCCGATCCTCCAAAGTTCGGGAGGCACTCGGCCTCTTCTGCTCGGATATACTTCTCGCACCTTAGGAGAAGGTCGGCGAAGTTGTGCGGGGGCTTCTTGGCGAGGGACGAGCGGAGGTTGGAGTTGAGGACGTTCGACTGGAACGCAACAGTCGCCACTGACTGGTCTAGGGAGGCGATAGACCTGACCTCTGCGGTGAATCTCTTCACATAGTCTCTTAGCTTCTCTCCCCTTTCTTGCCGTAGGTTGAGTAGGGAGAGGCTCATCTTCTCGGCTCGCCTGCTACTCACAAAGTGAGTTATGAACAGTGTTTCGAACTGCTCGAACGAGAAGATAGAGGAGGGGGCGAGCCTGGAGTACCATTCTCGAGCCGACCCCCTGAGGGTGGCAGGGAAGGACTTGCAGAGCATGGCGTCGGAAGCCTGATGGATCAGCATTAAGGTCTTGAAGCTTTCGACGTGATCAACTGGGTCGGACTCCCCTGAGTACGTTTCAAACTGCGGAGGTTTGAAACCCCTCGGTATGGGGGCCTCCATGATCGTCCGAGAGAAGGGAGGTCTGCTGGGACGGACGGTCCCTGCTATGGACTCCTCCTCTCTGTCCATGTGACTGATGCGCCTCTCTACCTCATGGAGACGGCGGTTGAGGGCATCGTCCCTCCGCTGATAATCAAATGATCCCCTGGATTCTTCTTCATAGGAATGGGAGCGAGGACTGCGGCGCCGGTAGTCCTGGGATCGGTGGGGACTATAGTGCTGCTGCTGGCAACTGGGAGCCGAGAGAGGACTTCTAGATCGGCGGCGAGGACTGGGAACCCGCGGGGGTGTTGGAACCCTCTGGGCATTTGGTTGTTGGGGCGAAGGTTAAGGGCCTGCAGCACGGTCTCCTGAAATTGTAGGAACTCGGCACGAGTGATAGGTGCCTCATTGTTCCTCGGATGATGCCGATCCGCAGGAGAATGCGGCCTCCTCCTTCGGCGCTCGGGAGATGCCGCTCGGCCCCTTCGGTCCGGAGACCTTCTACTGTCTCGGCGGTGAGGAGACCGCTCACCATGATGCTGGCGGGAGGCTCCCTCTCGGGCCCGCCTCTCATCAAGGTGGGTGCGAAGGTCCTCATCTTTTTGGCGGTTCAGGACTGTGTTGCGGAGGTCGGGGTGATGAGAAGCCATTGAATCCGAGGATTCATTATGAACCGAGACATGGTCCGGGTTGAGGGGCTGCTTCTGCCTTCGACCGTTATGACCGGAAGGGCCATTGGGGGGTTGCTGTTTGGGAAGAGGAGGTTGGCCCTGCTGGGCCGGGGGAGGAAGTTCGGGCTGTGGAACAGGATTGACAGGGACTTCCTCTGTCGGATCGGTGGGATTGGGCCCGCGGTTGGACCCTCTAGATCTGACCTTCTTTGGAGGCATGGTTGGAGAAGACAACAAGGAAGAGGCTGAGGCTGTTCGTGTGGTCTTTTCCACAGACGGCGCCAATCTGTTACCGCTGATTTCGGTGTGGGGGTAAACAGATGAGATTTGTGAGTTCGAGAAAACCTGAACAGCAGATCCAAGCCTTCCAATTCCTGCCGCAACCTGCAAGGAAGTGCGAGACACCGGGGTTGATTCCGGCGACGCACCCTCCGACGCTCTTGTCAGTAACCAACGGTGATTAAAGAAAGAGCTTAAGGTGGAAAAAGAGTGATTACCTGGTCACAGTGGTAGAGGGGAGGTATTTATAGTCGCCAGGGGAGTGATTAGGGACTTAATTCCCTGTGTAACTGCCAGGAGTAAAATCCTCACAGTCTGTTTAGGAAACTAACCCCTGATTCCTGGTGAGAGCAAATCAGGCCCGTTGACTTGGTCAAATCAGTGGCCCTGATTTGTCTCTTGTTGGTCTGGGTTCGCCTCGGGTCGGAACCCGTACCCAAATGGAGTGGATCCGTTTGTGGGTTATTGGA
Organism: Hemerocallis citrina; assembly: GCA_017893485.1. NCBI lineage: Eukaryota > Viridiplantae > Streptophyta > Magnoliopsida > Asparagales > Asphodelaceae > Hemerocallis > Hemerocallis citrina. The sequence continues at coordinate 218,685,830 of CM030361.1, read as the reverse complement.
TTTGTGAGAAGGAGATCCAATACCTGCTTTGGATCCATTTGTACGTGAAGTTACTGTTTTACCCCCGAGCTTCAAGATTCGCGCCCAATCTGGACGGTTCCGATTTAACCCCATTTTTAGCCATATCAGATCTCTTAACATCCTCTCCTCAGACTCCCAAGTAGCCTCTTCAACCAAATGGTTTCTCCAGACTACCTTGACCATCGGTATCGTCTTATTCTTCAAGACTTTCTCTCGACGATCAACAATCTCATAGGAGATTCGATGTAATTCAGATCCAACTGCAAACCTTCCGGCACTTCAAGCAAATGATGACACGGATCTAGAATATAACCTCTCAGCATAGACACATAAAAGACATTGTGCACCTGAGACAACTCTTCCGGTAACTCAAACCGGTAAGCAGTTTTCCCGATCCTTTTCAATATCTTGTACGGGCCTATAAACCTCGGGGCTAACTTCCCACTCTTGCCGAAACGGATCACACCTTTACTGGCGATACTTTCAGAAAGACAAATTCACCAACCTCAAACTCAAGGTCCCTTCTCCGGTTGTCTGCATAGCTCTTCTGCCTACTCTGAGCTTCCACCAACCTCTTCCTGATCAGATCAATCTTTTCAGAGGTTTGCTGCACAAGCTCAGGCCCAAACATCTAACGCTCCCCAACTTCGAACCAACAAACAGGCGTCCTGCACTTCCTGCCATACAAAGCTTCGTACGGCGCCATCCTAATACTAGTGTGAAAACTGTTGTTGTAGGCAAACTCTACCAAAGGTAAATGCCTTTTCCAACTGCCTCCAAAGTCTAGTACACAACACCGAAGCATATCCTCAAGAATACGGTTGACTCTCTCGGTCTGCCCATCGATCTGGGATGAAAAGCAGTGTTGAAATCTGTCTTGGTACCCAAAGCTGTCTGAAGACTCCTCCATAAATGCGAAGTAAACCACGCATCTTGATCAGACACAATAGTCAATGGAATGCCATGAAGCCGACAATCTCGCCAACATACATCTCAACCAACTTGTCTATCGAAGCAGTGAGTTTCATTGCCAAAAAGTGAGCAGACTTGGTTAGTCGATCGACTATGACCCAAATCGCATCATTGCCCTTAGAACTCTTAGGCAAACCCGTAATGAAATCCATACTGATGTTATCCCACTTCCATTCTGGAATTGCTAACGGTTGCAATAGACCTCCAGGTTTCTGATTCTCAGCTTTGACTTGTTGACAAACCTCACACCTCGACACAAATTCAGCCATATCCCGCTTCAAACCTGACCACCAGAAATACTGCTTAATGTCCCTATACATCTTGGTACTTCCAGGATGTACAGACAAAAGAGTAGCATGTGCCTCCTGAAGAATACTCTCTTTCAGGTCCGCCTGATTTGGAACACATTGTCTATCTCCGAACCACAGCACTCCATCCCTGATTTGAAATCCGGGCAACCTACCAGCACCAACCTGCTCCAACATCTTTTGAATCTCTGCATCACCCTCCTGACTTGCAATAATCCTTTCGTTCAGTGTAGGTTGAAGCCTCAACTGAGCTAAAGATGATCCCAAGCTCTGTAGAACAACTTCAATACCAGCCCGATCCAATTCCTCTACCAGCTGCCTCTGAGTTGTAATCAAACTCGCCAGACTGCTCTTGCGGCTAAGTGCATCGGCAACAACATTAGTCTTTCCAGGGTGATACTTAATCTCCGGACAAATGTCCTCAATTACTTCCAGCCATCTCCGCTACCTCAAATTTAGATCCTTCTGCTGATAGATGTACTTCAAGCTTTTATGGTCTGTGTACATATTCAGCTTCTTGCCATACACATAATGTCTCCATTGCTTTAAGGAAACAATAATCGCGGCTAAATCCAGATCATGAGTCGGATAATTCTTCTCATGCGGTCTTAGTTACCTAGACCCATAAGCGATTATTTTTCCTTTTTGCATTAAGACACAACCAAGCCCACGATGTGAAGCATCGCTGTAAACATCATACTTAACACCTGCTCTAGGCAAAGCCAAAATAGGTGCAGTAGTCAGCTTCTCTTTCAACTCTTGAAAGCTTGCTTTGCACTGTTCAGTCCACTTGAAATTTACATTCCTCTTGGTCAGACCAGTGAGCGGCACGGCTATTTGAGCATAGCCCTGGATAAATCTTCTGTAATATCCAGACAATCCAAGAAAACTCCTAACTTCCTTCACTGTAGTAGGCCTTGCCCAATCCTTCACTGCCTCTATCTTCTGAGGATCAGTTGACACTCCCTCCTTAGAAAGGATGTGACCTACGAATGCCACTTCAAATTTCCAGAAATCACACTTGGACAACTTGGCATACAACTCCTGCTCTTGAAGTTTTCCCAAAACTACTGCCAAATGCTCAGTGTGCTCCTCCTCCGACTTGGAGTACACGAGAATATCGTCGATAAACACCACGACGAAAGATTCAATGAACGGTCTCAGAACTCTGTTCATCATGTCCATGAAGATTGCGGGTGCATTCGTCACTCCAAACGGCATAACTAAGAATTCGTAATGCCCGTGTCGAGTTCTAAACGCAGTTTTATGCACATCTTCAGCTTTCACTCGAACTTGATGACATCCCGATCGAAGATCTATCTTGGAGAAAACAGCAGCTCCTTGTAGATGATCGAACAAATCATCAATTCGGAGAATAGGATACTTATTCTGAACAGTGACCTTATTCAGCTCTCGGTAATCGATACACATCCTTATCGAACCATCCTTCTTCTTTATCAAAAGCACTGGTGCTCCCCAAAGGTGATGCACTAGGTTGAATAAAATCTTTCTCCAACAGTTCCTCAATCTACCATTTGATCTCATCCTGCTCCACCGGTGCCATCTTATACGGTGCCTTAGAAATGGGTGCACTCCCTGCTTGAACAGTGATGCTGAACTCTACATCACGATGTGGGGATAACCCAGAAAAATCATCCAAGAACACAGTCGGATAGTCCTGAACCACAGGAATCAGCTGCACTTCTGCCAGAATCCCTTTCTTCTGACTGATAGCAGCAACCAACTCTGAACATCTTCTCTTCCCTTAGAAAGTGACTTCAGTTCCTCCTGGAGTCTTTACTGTTACCGTCTTGGTTTTGCACTCGATGCTTGCACTGTACACCGACATCCAATCAATGCCAATGATAACATCGACTCCCAAAAATTCAGCTCGATCAGATCGATCCCAAAGATTCGATCTCCAATCATGATTCGCAGTTGGCATAATACCGATCAGTGGTTAGAGTCTCTCCTGATGGAGTAGCTACTGCTAAAATCTTGTCTGGAAAGATCTCCGGTTCAACTTCAACACTTTAGCAAATTTAGGAGACACAAAAGTAGTGGATCCAGTATCGAACAGAACAACAGCTTTCATTCCATTCAAATAAAGTTCTCCTATTACATAATACATACTCATTACACAACAGTTCACTAAATAAACGGGAAAACAAAACAACATGAACCTCTAAACATCCGCCCTCGTACCAGTGATGACATGATCTACTTCATCAGCATCAGCTTCGGTCAAGGCAAATACTCGCCCTTGTTGGTACGGTCTTTTCCCAGCCTGCTGAGTTGGTCCCTTCTGGACAACATCCTGCAACTTTGGGCATTGGGATCGGTAATGACCTGTCTCCCCACAATTGAAACAAGTCACCATAGGAGGTCTCCCCCAATTGTTTCTGGGTCTCCCATCTATGTTGACAGCATTCGCTCCCGTTGGTTTGAACCTCTGGGCTGATGGCTATCCCCTGGCATTCCCAGTAACTGCGGGCCTCTTCCCCACATTCCAGTTGTTCTTCCTACTCTGAACAGAGTGGAACTGCTCCATATCTGCCTCCGTGGTTGCCGCTCGTTTGACTAGCTTATCAAACCTCCTGATACCGAGAGGTATCATCCGGGACCTCAAGCTCGGCCTCAATCCATGCTCGAACTTACGAGCCTTCTTCGCCTCATCCATCACTAACTCAGGAGCATACCTTGAGAGCTGAGTGAATTTAGTCTCATACTCCCTGACTGACATGCCACCTTGCTGTAGTGACAGAAACTCCATAGCCTTCTTCTCCTGGACATCAGAAAGAAAATAGTGACTGCGGAATTCTTCCAAAAATTCCTCCCAGCCAAGAACAATACCTCCCATAGTCCGCCTCATCGATTGCCACCAAACAGCTGCATCCTTCTCGAGCTGTAGAGTCACCAACTTCACCTTGCTGCCTTCCGGGGTCTCCAGCACTTCGAAGATAGTCTCTACCTGACGAATCCAGTTGTCAGCCGCATCAGGGTCCGACTTCCCTTCGAATACAGGTGGTTTCATTCGTTTGAACGATTCCACGAGTTTAATTGCCTCGGGCACTGGATTCACAGGCCCCCTTCCTTGGTTCTGATTCATGGCCACGGAGTTGAGTGTCTGATAGACCCTCGCGAGTTCCGTTTCCAAGTCCAGACCTTCACCATTTCTAGCTCCTCTTCTAGCCATATTCTGATGCAAAAGATCCATTAAATTCGAAGTATAAGACATGAATTTTAAATCAACTTGCATTTTATTGAATTCCAAACTTTATACATTCGAATTAAAAATATTTCTTGACATCAGAATGAAAACAGTAGAAGCTACAACAGTCTAACTCCTAGGTTCCCCTTCGCTTCGCGAAGTTCTCCCCGTAGTTCATCAACTTCTTCCTTCAGCACATTGGTCATATTCTTCCTCTTCTCGAGTTCCCATACACGATGACTGAGTACTACAAAATTGCCCTTGCGCTTGGCCAACTGAGCCTCCAATAATCCAACTCTCTCCTGCAGTGTCTCAACCTACCTCTAAAGAGACGCAGCAAGACTATTCGAAACTGGTTCTTCTTCTTCGTCAGAAGAAGAGTCATCAGACGAGTCTGGAGGTAGGGTAATCTCTCGGGACTCAGGCCATTTTTCTCCATCAGAATCCGCTTGTCATGGGTGGTACTCTTTCTCAGGATCTGCTTGTCCATGATAGTACTCTTCCTCGAAAATATGCCAATGTCGTCTCCAGCGGGGTCGAAGTGATCAGCCATCTTAGGAATAGGGAGGAAAAAGCATAAGTCATAGAGCAACACAAATATAAGTAACTTACATTTAAATCTCTAGACTCAACACACACTCTAATGTCACTTCTAGGATGTCGTTCCTTATAAATTTGTACTAGTGTGAAGCATGACTCTGATACCACTCTGTAACACCCCGAATTTCAAAATACAACTGAATTCGAGATTCCACGGATCATTACACTTCATTTAGTACAATTTTACAAAGAAATAAAAACTTTTCACTTTACATCAGAGTTACATGAGATTTTTACACTTTATATTTTACAGCGGAAGCATATAACACAAATAATTTACATGAAATGACAGCGGAAGCAATTTCCAACATTATATAAAGATACAACAACGAATTATCTATGAGCATCAGTTCTCCTTTAATCTTTATCAAGTCATTTATCCTGCATACAAAACTGTGGGTACGTCAGTTTATTCAACCGACGAAAATAATACATGGCCATCCTCTCTATGCCAGAAACAGTATAATGATTCTCATTTCTTAACAAACCACAAACTTGTTCACAAACAAACTAAAGGGGCTATCCTGTTAATGTCGTGTTGTGATTGTGCACTTAGTCCTTAATGCAATTATTATGTTATATGATACTAATGCGCACTTGTTCGGATTCTATGTATCCCCTACTACATAGGTCCGAGGGCAAGCCCTTAATTGTACTTCATCTTATAGGGTTCAATCCCTCGCCATGATTTAAACTACTACGGTAATTACGGTAAGTATCCTAGATGTTCTATGATCTATGAGCCCATGTCCAGGCAGCTTGGAGGGGAATCCCATGCACTGACACGACGCATCGAGTAGGCAACCTATGGACAATTCAGCCTCCGCCATGGAATAATGGCACCACCCGTAGCCACTCAAACACCCCACAAGCGTCGCCACCGGAACGATAATTCTGGAGTAGTGCCCACGCCAAATCTTGACGCATCAAGTAGGCAGCCTGTGGATCACTCTCACACCGCCAATTCGATGGCCCTCATACTCGTGTTTTTCTCTTACTTTCATCACATCTTCACTATGTATCTAGTCCTTAGCTTATTAGAATCATGAACAAAATCAAATCTCTAAAGTTAGCCTTTCCACTATACCGGTCTTAATCATTCATTCAACGTGACCCAAATCTTGGTCTTTCATCTCAACCATTTATTACAGTTCATTTCCTTTCAATTGTCGGAGGGAGACTTAGCTACCCTTTAGTTTCAATTTCAATTCACAATTACCAAAAATTGAGCCTTTCAAGCCCATAAGTTCATTTTTCATAATCACAATAGATTTTCTTTTTCATGTTCATAGCTTTCACAATCATAATACTTTCATAAATTCAATAAAATGATTTACTTCATTTCATGTATAAATTCATGCAGAGACAAATAGAATTTACTTCTTCTAAATTGTCACAACAAATAACCATTCATCAACAGTATATTCAAAATCTTTATCTTAAAGCAAATCTTAGAATTCTGAGATGTCGAAAAATGATCTGGACAGTCGACTTAGAATATATCCAGTCGACTTATTCAGTAAGGATTTTATTCAAGGAAAAGTTTCGGAATAGTCGACTGCTGCACATAGCCAGTCGACTTGTTCCGCAGTGTTTAAACTCTAAAGTGTCAATCACGGGACAGTCGACTGTTACCCAAACCAGTCGGCTGTTCTACAAGGTTTTGATTCGAAAACTTTTAATGTTCAGGACAGTCGACTACTACATTTATTCGGTCGACTGAAAAGAGTTAACTTCGAATTAGGGAAATATTTCTTCCTTCTTTCTTTCGATTAGCACACAGCATTTTGTCATACTACAGTACATTCAAATATCAATACAAACATGCAATTTTATCCGGTTACCATCATCATAAACATGGTTTACAATTTAATATAGAATTCTCATAACTAGTATTTTTCTTTCACACAAATACGATTTCTAACTATACACTTTTCTTTTACTCATTGTCTGCCTACGGAGATGAATATTACTCCGAATTAACATGCTAGAAAAGTCAAGATAATAACACACATATCATTTCATGGAATTTCGAACTACACAAATTTTATTTCATCATACCAGTCGACTGTTCGACATGATCGGTCGACTGTACAGGTACGTTCCAGTTTCTCAAAATGTCTTTAGTTCTTTACCATTCATTTAAATTTCACATTATGTATAGCATGGAAGATTTCAATATAACAATCATTCTATCAATTCAATTTATACACGCATAATAACAAATCAATCTCAATCCTAACATGATTTCTATACTAGAAGTCATGAGAAACACCCAACTTTTGAAGAGATAAACGAAATTCCTTAAAGCTTCCTAGTGCGATGTACGTCTCCTCCTCCTTGCTCCTTGCCAAAAGTGAGAACTTCTTCTGTAGTGATGACCGGCCTCCAAAGAACACTCACACTCAACTCACACTAAAATGTATCTTCTATAATATTTTGCTTAAGTGTAAAATACAAGTAGGAAGAAGGGGGTATTTATACTAATTTTAGAGTAGATTGGAGGGCTAGGATTGATTGGATAGTTATAGAATGGAGGGCTAGGATAGGAGTAGGAGTTATGGTAACCACCTACACATCAAGTAACTACCCATGTGCACAAACCCACTCTCCATCATTCAAACCCATATCCGGCCACCAAGAAATGGTGTGCATTGCACACTACGTGCTTCGCACGTGCCACCTAGTCCCCATATTAAGAAAATGTACAATTTTAATAAATCAATTTGTTCACTATTTGTCTCTACATGACAAGTGTGAGCACTTTAATTGATTAATTAAATTGTGGACTTCATAAATAGTGGGCTTAGGTTGTGGGCCAAGACAACAAAATCTATAATTAGTCAAAGTGGGCTAAAATAAATAAACAGTGTTTTCAGGCTTTAGAAATAAGCTTTTAGAAAAATGAAAATAATTGTTCATTTAAAATGAGATTTCATATAAAAATAAATAAAATAAAATACACATGAAAATCGAACGTGGACAACACGTGAAAATAATATTTTTATTAAAATGAAAGTTTAGGGTATTTCAAACGCATAGCCCCGGAATACATCCGTGCGACTGGCAACAGAGCCCATACTTATGTTTCCTAAGATCTATCACATCTCCACTAGTGCCTGTCCTTATGGTTATTATGTTTAATTAATAATTAGAACACATTCTCTCTAGAGTCTATGTACCCAACCGGACTTAACAAAACTAAACCAAGAACGAAGACCCCAACTGGTCAACTTCCACAAAAATCTCATCTGTCGGTATACAAGGGTCCCACTCAAGCTCTAGAGTCTCATAACCCAATGTATCATTAATAGTCTTTCTAGGGTCCACATCATAACCCTAAGTCTCAAATCAAACCCATCTTGATTCTATTATACAAAAATACTTTTCATTAATCACATTCCTTTTAATCAACCAGTATTGCCAAGAGAACTCGTTTATATGTGTGGAATTTAATCTATGAAAATATAGATTTTTACAAAATCTGAAAATTATACGATTTCTTTACTCAAAACAGTACACTCTAAAATAAATATTAAATTCTGGAAAAAATTACTTAAATCCAGCACATACCAAGGAATTCACCATAAAAATCTGGGCTCAAATAAATTAGTTTAAAGGATTGATATTTAATAAATTCTGAAAACTATCTTTCATTCAAAAATCTGAAAGTTACATGATTTCATTCATCAAAACAGTACATTCTATAGTCGATATTAAATTCTGAAAAAATCAACTTAAATTCAGCACATAACGAGGAATTCACCATAAAAATCTGGAATCAAATAAATTAATTTAAAGGGTTCATATTCAATAAATTCTGAAAAACTAATCGTTATTTCAAAAATCTGAAACTACGACAATATAGTGGTAGAAATTTCATATCTTACAATCTATGAATCGGATTGAGGATCGTCAGATGTTCTGGAAACTAGACATGGTGAGCTACAATTTCTATTTAATAAGTTTTAGGTAATATCATTATCAACTAAGTAGAAATCTCGTTCCAAACTGAAACAGACGACAGTCCAGACCATACAATATCTTTAAAATCTCATCAAAACTCGATCAAACTACTCATATATATCTGTTTAAACCCATATGTAGATGCCCCCATTTGTATACTAGAGGCCCCCAACATAGCACACAAAATCACGCACAAAAACCACTAGAAAACACACACAAAAATCCAACAAAACCGTTAAAAATAGCAAGTTGTTGCTGCAGTTATTACTGTAGCTGGGGTTAAATAGTAACCGAGGGTTACTCTTCATCCGAAACCCAGTACTGTTTGGGGTTTGAACGGTAACCCTCAATTACTGTTCACCCGAACCCTGACCTAAGGATTTAATTTTTATTATTTCTTTTTTTGTATATTTCTTGCCAAAAATACTTCTTACATACACAACAATTACATAGAATCATACAGCTTTATTTTAATATTAGAACAATTAAAAATCTCATCTTTTATTCATCCAAAACATGTTTCTTGAATCATACACCAAGATCTAACATCTACAATCACATATAGTCCCATTAGATTTATTTCTTTAAGCAAAATATTAATCTTTTATGTATAAGCCACTTCAAAATAAATTACTTTCGATCCATATAACAATTATTCCAAGCCTAATGTTTAGTTTCAATTTTTAATGATTAAAAACAACCAATAACATGGAAAGATCCCAACTTTATAATCAATCAAGCATGAATTTAAGAGTATATAACAAGTTCTAATTATTTCTACATATCTTTATTAACTACAATCAAATTCATAGATCCCAAGTTAGATTTTTCATCCATCATCAATATTTAACATTCAAAATTTATAAAACATGATCATCTCTCATAAAAATTGCACCTTTAGTTCATGTAAACATCTATAAGTTCATTCATCGTGATAATATAAGTAAAACACAGCAAAACACTAGAAGTATCACTCACCTCAAAGAAGATCAACTTGAAGAACAATAATTGAAATAAAGAAAGACTTCTCCTAGCAAAAGTCCAAGATCCAAGCTTTAAACTCTAAGAAAATAATGAGAAAGAAATGTTTTGAGTGCAAAATAGGGATGGCCGATTGCCGCCCTTATTATAGGCCGGTATTGGCCTCCTAGGGTTCCAGAAAAGTTTACATAATTACCCCCAAGAACATTATTTATTTACATATATGGATCCATTCCAATTATTAGTTAATCAAATTAATTTAAAATAAAATACTTAAATCCATTCACATCCCAGATTTGGCCGGCCAACTTGCAGCCCAAAATTTCAAAGAAAATATAGAGTTTTTACTCCAAGGGGCAATTTTGCATAAAAGTCCTTCATTTTTAAGTATTTGCAAATAAGCCATAAAATATTCATAAAAAATACAGAAAAATTAGAATTATAATCCACTAATAAAGATTAGATTTTCCAAATAAATTTTCTGACTTTAATTCTCCAGAAAGAATATTTTCAATAAAGTCCCCAACAATCTCAAAATTGCATAATTATATATTTATTCAATTAAATCAATAAAAATCAACCAAATATGGAAATAATCTAATTCCTTAGAGCCTTCAACTGAATAGCCGGCCCTAAATGCAGTCAGACAATTTTTAAGTTTAGTTTTCACTCCTAAACAACTTTTTACAAAAAAAAACTCTTTCATTCAAAAATTTACAAAAGTAGTTTTCTTTATTCATAAAAATTCCAAAAATTCAAATATACCCAATAAAAAATAATAGAAGTTGTTCATCAACTCGTAATTCAAAATTCACACTTCGAAAATATTTGCACGTGTTTTGCATGTTTGAAAATGTCAATTTTATGAAAATTCAAAATAATTAAATAAATTTATTTTAAAAATTATTTATTAATTCAAAATATTGTATTTGTCATGCCCCGCTTCCCAAAAATACGGAATACGAATACATGACATTGGCCCAGCGAATGACTAACGTCACCCATAAGCTGTTTATCCGATTAACTCAACAATATAATCAATACAGAACAATTGCGCAGGCAATAATAATAATCTCATGAACAATAATACTTGAAATGAAGCAATAAATAATATCCAGGTACAAAAATCCAATGTCTGGAAACAATAATAAAATTCGGGATATATGCCCAATACAATGAATAACAATAGTTCAATAAAGCAATAAGCAACTAGAAATCATTAAATCTTCAGAATCTCTATCCTAAAATTCCAGCAGGCAATTCTCCATCAACACCTGTGAACACTTCATCTAAAAAGATGAGAAAAATTATCCTTAGAGCAAATCATGGACAACAACTAGAGAAAGTAGGGAACAATGGAATAACGGTATAACAATGATGTCAATGGATCAATTGGAATCAATGACATAGCACGATAGCAATAATCAATATTATGATAATCGATGCAATGGCTATAAACAATGATGAACAAAATGCAATGTCGATGTGATGCAAACCCTTAAGTCTATTATTCATTTTAATCCTAATTAATGCACGTACTACTGCATCCCATACTACAGGTTCGATGCATCCAAACAATTTTGTTTAGACCGAGTGGTGAATTCTATAGATCATGTATCGGTACGGTAATCACTGATACGGTACAATATTGTTGCTTGATACATTATGATGATTCACTAATTCATTGATACATTGGTACATTGGTACATTGGTACATTGATACATTGATACGATTCATTGCTGCAATACACGATAAATTGGGGTGCCGTAGTCAGCGCTCCACAATCAATCGATAAATACTGGCCGACACAGTCACTATATTATTCACTACTCAAGTCATTCCCTTAAAACCCGCCTTGTTAATTATTTTCTTTATGCAGCAATACCATATGCAAATATGAGACATGAGATGAACAATAGTATCAATAGGGGACAATAAGATAGTAACAATATGGAAATAATAGAATTTTGATAACATAAAATAGGACAATTAGAATGGTGACAAGAAGACACTAAGATTATGCAATGCAACATACACACATTAATTCATGCAATACAATGATATAGAAATAATTAATTCAAAAAAATCTGAAAAGTATAATTCTGGAAATAAAAACACAGCTGTAGTAAAACGGACATAACTTTTGCTACAGAACTCAGAATTCAGAAATTCAAGATGTTCTGGAAACTAGAAAGACAAGGCTACAATTCTTGTTCAGAAAGAAATTTGTTTTAAGATCATTTATTGGTTCAAAAACAGCAGTCAATATACAAGTCAGCAAGCAATATATAGGTTCTAGGGTAGTTTTCATGAAATAAAATTTATTAAACAAGATGGGTATCAATTCTATTAGTCAATAAATTGTATAATCAGCACGATGGTTGTCAAAACATGATAAATAAAATTAGAACACGCTCATACATCAATTTATCATTAATCAATCATCATTCGATCAAACAACATACAACCTATCATTTGTCTCTACAATAATTTATTTGTGTGACGATTATATGAACACCCTATTATCAATTCTATATGAACTCATATAAAAAACCAAACTTTAGATTCAAAAGTGGCACGATATCAAGAATATTGGGGTTAGATCGTGTAAACCCTCAATAGATCCAACGAAGAGATGAATAATGGATAATACCATAACAAAGAGATCTACTTGTAAGAGTTTCAACAAAATTTGAATTTGATACAATTAACAATTCAAGAGGACGGTGACTTGCCATATAACCGGTGAAAACGAATACCACGAATAACGGGATGAGGATCCCGAAGCGACGAACCCACGAACACACAATTAACACTTGCAATATACGTGCAATAGAGAATCCAAACAAAGTTAGCAACCAAGAGAATTCAGCCACAATAGCAACACACAAAATCAAAGAGACAGCAACAGCAAGGAGGTCACTGGCCTGGCCGATGCTGGTGGTCGGCATCGCAGGCGGCGGTGGCAGATTTGGGGCAGCTGTCGATCTGGAACGGGGTAGAAGGAAAAGGGAGTAGCGACGAGGGAGTGTACGGCCTGAGCATCGACGAAGGGTTTTCCAGAGGGTGGCGCGTCGACTGGGCGTGCAAGGGTTGGGGTGGTTGCGCTGGCCGAGGGAGGAGCGAAAATGGGTTGTCGATGGTTGCCGACAATGGTAAGGAACAGCCAGGGAGAGGTCGATGGGGTGGGGGTTTGCTGATGGCTGGGTGACGCTCGATGGCTGAGCGCCAATGGGTGTGGCCGGAGGTAGTGGCCTGAGATGGAAGGTCGAGACAAAGATGGGGTTGGGTAGGATTTGGCTGACGGGGAGAGGGAAAGAGGGAGAAAAGAGAAAAAGGAGAAACTAGGAGAGAGAATTGACGGCTAGGGTTTCAAATTGTACAATTTTTAGGTTTTGAAGTAGGGTTGTATTGATAAGGTACAATTAGGGTACTGGGTTAGTGAATTACGGTTCGATAATAGCGGTTTTGGGTAAAAAACAAATCAAATTGGGTTTTATGGTTCAATTAAGATATAGATCAAAATCAATAGAGTTCGAATAAAAATACCCACAATTAAATAAAAGATAATAGGTTCAACAAGATAAGCTCAATCAAGAAGAACGAAAATTTTTCATGAACAAATTTAATCAAAGAGAAAATAATCAAGAAAGAACAATAGAGTATTTAAAATATACATATATATATATATATATATATATATATATATATATATATATATATATATACACACATTAAATCAAATAGTGAAATGCATATAAAATTGAGCATGTTCGGGATTAAAACAAAATAATAATAATAATAATAATAATAATAATAATAATAATAATAATAATAATAATAATAATAATAATGCTAAAAATAATGATAAAAATAATAATACTGATAACAATAATAATAACAACAATAATAACAAATATTAATACCAATAGCAATAAGAATAACAATAATAATAATAAATAACAATAATGATAATAATAATAATAATACTAATAAGATTATATAATAAAATATAAATTTATTTAAATAAACCAAATATCAATAATACATTTAAATTGCTCAAACACAAATAGTCGATCAATAAGATATTGAAAATAAGATCAAAATACACCACTATTTGAATTGAATAAATTTTTTGATTAGAAAATAATTTAATAAAAGATCCGAAATAAATTTATCAAAAAATAAATTTACAAAAATCAAATTATAGAAAATACATGAAAAATACTTATTATCAGGAATGGGGGTTACAGTATTAAAAATTGTGGGGCGTTACAGATGGGGCAGGAGAAATAGAAGGGGGAGACTCAAGTTTACCACCGGCAAGATGAGCGTCGAACTCCTAACATCTGTAGCAGGCGAAGGACTGCAGTCGTCCGCTTTCTCTTCCTCCCTTCGGGTGCTTTTCCACTTAAACCTAAACATTTAAAAAGAATCTGTAGTACCACGTATTTTTAAATACTATTTTTGAGATTAGAAAATGAATTAAAATGATTTTTGGGAGATTTAATAAATATTTTTCTAAAGATTTATCTTTTACACGTGCAAATATTTTTGGTGTAAATATCCAATTTTATATTTTTAATAAATTCTCCTACTTATAATAGAGTATATTCTAAATTTTGGAATTTTTCTGAGTAAAGAAACTATTTTTATAAATATCTCGAAAGAGATGGGCTTTTATGTAAAAAACCGTTCGGATCTCAAATAAATTATGAAAATTTGTTTTTACTGATTTTTGGGCTTTCCATGGTCATCATTTAAATTAAAATATATTTAAACTTTATTTAGAGTTGATTTGGTAAAGATTTAAACAAATATGGTGTTTTTGCAAATATGGAATTTATGTTGGATCTTGTGCAAATATTTTCCTGAAAAGTAGAAGTCAGATATTTTAATTGAAAAATATAATATGTATTATTAGATATTATTTCTGAATTTTCTGGATTTTTACGAATATTTTATGATGTATTTGCAAATATTACAAAAAGAAGGGCTTTCGTGCAAAATTGCCACCCTGAGTACAAATCCGAATTTTCTTTATTTCTGGGCTGTGATGGATTGCTGGACAACTCAGTAGTAAAAGGATTTGATTTCGTTTTAATTTATTTAACTTATTTTAACTACTTTATAAAGAAAGGTTTATATATGTAAAGTATTAATTTGTTAAAGGATTATCTTGCAAATGTGTTTCAAAACCCTAATCCTTCAATTCCGGCCTATATAAAAGGTGGAGTGCAGCCGTCATTCGCTGCACAACACAAGTTTTATTATTTTTATTTTTCTTGGAGATTGAAAGAGAAGATCTTGGATTTCGCAAAGAAGGGTTTTGTTTATTCGATTGGATTTCTTCATTTGAGGTGAGTGATATAATTGTTTTGTTGTTTTGTTTTATGTATGTGAGTGACTTGTTTGTTTTCTTTTGAGTTGTGTATGTTGTATGAGAATGATATGAATGTTTTGATTGATCTTGGATGTGGTGTTTCATCTACTAGAAAGCATGTTAGGGTGTGGTAAGAATATGTATGTTGGATGGATGAAAAATTGGATCTTTGAGAAGAACCCTAGATATTTGCATGTGAATGATTTTAGATTTGTTGGAGAACCTAATATAAATTGGAAGTAGACTTTTTCTTTTGGATTATTGATTTGATTGAGTATGATGGATGTTATGCATTAATTAATTAAAGATGAAATTTTTGGGACTATTGGTGAGTTGGATGAAAACAACTTGGCCATATTGATGACAAATTGGTTTTGTTTATGAATCAACTATTGAGAGTAGTTGAGATTGAGTTTGAGAAATTTTGATAATGAATAATGGTTTAGAGCACCACGTTTTGAGCATTTGAGTTATGATGACTAAAATTTGAGATTTAGTTGAATTTGAGGAAATATATCCAAATTGGGATTTTCTTTTGAGATTTGGTTTTGATGTGGTTTGGATCTAAATACGAAGCAATTTCAACAAACAATTAATTTTAGAAACTCTATTTTGATTATATGCACAATTTATGTTTTATTGGACAGAGATTTACAAATCACTACTTTTATAAATTCAGGTAGTTTGATTTAGTTTTATGGACTATTACGTATCCTACAAGTTGTATTTGATCATATACGAAATATGCTTTTTGTATAAATCGTTTTCATAAAGTAAATCTTCGTGACGGTTGAAATGTGCACAACCAAAGTAGGCAGTCTGTAGGTCGACAGTCTACTGGTACGATTTCTCAGTCGACTGATACGACCCGGCTGCTATGTTCTCTAGTTTTTCTTAAAATTTCGTTCTGAAAAGTCGATTGATGACTTTTACAGTTGACTGGTTCCACTTAGAATTATTTTCTCGAAGTTATTGTATTTTTCACTCTGGACAGTCGACCTATACCCCTTTACAGTCGACTGCTACTACTTAGAATATATTTCTTAAAAATGATAGATTTCGCTCTGGACAGTCGATTGGTGTCTTTTACAGTCGACCGTCAATACTTAGAATTTATTTTCTTAAAGATGTTGGTTTTTTTTTTCGCTCTGGACAGTCGATTGATGACCTTTTACAGTCGACTGATACTGATGCTTTTCTTGAGTTTTCCAGATGTTCTTTAAACGATTGATTCTTTAAATATTTTTAGATCTATAACTTCGTATTCTAAATATTATTTTCATACAAAACATATGTTTTTAAGATATTTCATTGTTGAATTTGGATTATGGAATTTTATAAAGATTTGAGTTTTGTTGATTGGAGAGGTTTCTCCCTTTGATCGTTTTGACGATGGATTTGTGAAATTTGGTCTTGTTGAGATCTCTAGGAGTTGAGTGGGAGTCTTGTGAACCGGCAGTTGAGATTTGTTGAGTTAGACCTGGGGATCTTGGTTTAGTTGTTGTTGAGTATTTAAGTCCGGCAGGATACACTAACTCTAGAGATGAGGATTTTGTGGTTTAATAATAATCAACTTAAGGACAGGCACTAGTGGGGATGTGATGAAACATGGAAAACGTAAGTATAGGCTCATGGTTTTGTTAGTCCAACGGATGCATTCTAGGACTGTTTGTTGTTCTGTCTCGAGAGGACATTTGTGTGTTCGCGTGTCGAGGGTCTGCAGACCTATTCACGGAGCATGCAGGGTGCATTCGCGTGTCGAGAGTCGGCAGGCCTATTCACGAAATGTACCGGTGTATCTGCACGTCGAGGGCCATGCAAGCCTATTCGTGGGGTACACGGGGTTGGGAGATGATTCTCCGGTTGTTGTTTTTTAGCTATCTTACATGATGCTTGCGCGTTGAGGGCGGTGGTGCCTATTCATGGAGTATTCTGGATCTTGTTTCCCATCACCGTAGTAGGATTAGTTTCATAGCGAGGGGTTATCCCTATAAAGTGGAGATCGTTAAGGGCTTGCACCGGACGTATGTACTATGGAATGCATAGAATCCGATAAGTATGCAATAGAGAGTCAGCATATAGAGTTGTGTTTTCTTGACTTGGTTTTATACTTGTGTTTTTCTATTTTCCTACACTTGACACTTAGTCTAGCTTCACTTGTTGTTTTCATTCCATGATGTTTTTATGCTTTACTTACTTGTTATTTCTCATTCATTTATTATTGTTGTTAATACATGTTATTGATGACTCAGTATTTTATGATTTAATTATGTTGTTTGTTTTTATGTCACTCACACCTTTATGGCCGACCCCTCTAGTTTTGGGGGTTAGGGATCATCTCTAGCCTCATGTGTTACAGGTTGTTGCTTAGAGCTTGGAGGTTTGGATGCTTGAGATAAATTGATGTAATAGAGCTTTTGTGTAAAATTTGTAAAAGAAGTGTTGTAAAAAGAAAGTTTGTAATTCAAGGTGTTTGTATTCCGCTGTGTTAGTAAATGATTGTTGTAACAAAAGTTTGAAATAAAAATTATCTGTGTTTTTGGCTATGTGTACTATTACATTGAAGTTGATGCTGGGAATTGTGCCACGTATTTTTCTAAGATATCTTATTAGAAATTTGGGGCGCTACAGAAATTAGTATCAGAGCATGCTTCAATGGTAATGAGGGATTTTGAGAAAATGAAGGGAGGGGTTGAGTCTTATAGAGAGAAGAGTACATTGTTTGGGCTTCTGAGATTTTTGGGACCCCAAAGCCGTTGGGAAAGCCCAATACTCCAAACGGTTATGAATACTAAGCGACAAGACTCGAATAGGCTGGGATCTCATGCAGCGCAAAAATCGTTGGCTGGTCAACGGTCAACGGTCAATAAGATACGTGTCGTCCTGCCGAACCACTCTCAAAGTTCGGAGACAGACGCCGAGCAAACGTGTCCCCGAGCAGGAAATCATGCAAAAATGTTGACTAGTCAAACGGTCAACGGTAAAAGGGACACGTGTCGTCGTGCCAAACCACTCTCAACGTTCGGAGACAGGCGCCGTGAAAACATGACCCCGAGCGTGAAATCACGTAAAATGTTAACTGGTCAATGGTCAATGGGACACGTGTCACCTTGCCGAACCACTCTCAACGTTGAAGACAGGCACCGAGCAAACGTGACCCCCGAGCGTGAAATCACGCAAAAATGTTGACTGGTCAACAGTCAATGGGACACGTGTTACCTTGCCGAACCACTCTCAACGTTCGGAGACAGGTGCCGAGTAAACGTGCACGCAAAAACATTGACTGGTCAACGGTCAATGGAATACGTGTTGCCTCGCCGAACCATCTTTAGTGTTCGGAGACAAGCACCGAGCAAATGTGTCCCCGAGCGTGAAATCATGCAAAAACATTGACTGGTAAAATGGTCAACGGTCAATGGGACATGTGTCACCTTGCCGAACCACTCTCAACCTTTGGAGACAGGTGCCGAGCAAACGTGACCCTGAGCATGAAATCACGTAAAATCATTGACTGGTCAATGGTCAACTGTTAACGAGACACGTGTCGCCTTGTCGAACCACTCTCAATGTTCGGAGACAAGCGCCGAGCAAACGTGACCCCGAGTGTGAAATCATGCAAAAATATTGACTAGTCAATGTCAATAGTCAACAGGACACGTGTTGCCTCGCCGAACCATCTTTAGTGTTCGGAGACAAACACCGAGCAAACTTGTTCCCGAGCGTGAAATCATGCAAAAACATTGACTGGTCAACAGTCAACGGTCAACGGGACATGTGTCACCTTGCCGAACCACTCTAAACATTCAGAGACAGGTGCCGAACAAACGTGTCCCCGAACACGAAATCACGCAAAATCGTTGACTGATCAACGATCAACGGAACACGTGTCGCCCTGCCGAACCACTCTGAACGTTCAGAGACAGGTGCCAAGAAAACGTGTCCCCGAACGCGAAATCAGGCAAAATCGTTGACTGGTCAACAGTCAACGGGACACGTGTCGCCTAGCTAAACCATCTTCATCGATCGGAGACAGGCATCGAGCAAACGTGTCCCACATGAATTACGCAAAAATGTTGACTGGTCAACGGTCAACGGTCAACAGAACACGTGTCGCCTTACCGAGCCATCTTCAGTGTTCGGAGACAGGCGTCGAGCAAACGTGTCCCCGAGCATGAAATCACACAAATCCGTTGAGTGGTCAACAGTCAACGGACAACGGTCAATGGTTAAAGCACACGAGTCACTCAGCTAAGCTATCCACGTCATTCGGTGTCAATAACCGAGAAAACTCGTCCCAAAGCAAAAATGGAAGAAAAGCTCTACCGCCTGATGTGCGCTTAATCGTGATCAGCGACTAAGATCTTGCCATGTCGCTCTCTCTCATTGGCGCATCAGCACGCGAGCTCGATCTTGATCGATGCCTAAGATCGAACCACGTCCCCTCATCACCAGATCCCCTCATCATGGCCGCCCAATCTCATCAGCGCGCGAGCTCGATCATGATCAGCGGTCGTGATTAAGCCAAGGTAATTTCTTTTTATTTAATTCCATCATTTAATTATTAAACTGAATTAATTATTTAAAAATTCCGAAAAATAATTAAAAAAACAAAAAACTTAATCAAAAAATTCTAAAAATATTTATTAATTTGAAAAATAATTTTGAAATTCCAAAAATATAATTATCAAATTAGAATATTTAATTAAACTTTGAAAATTAATTATTAAAATTCAGGAATTGAATAAAAAAATTCAAAAAATGATTAAAATTTTAGGGGGAAAATCCACAAAAAATCCAGAAATTTCTAAAATTAATTCTGAGTATTTTTCAAACTCAGGAAAGCAGCGTTACACTCCAGACGAGCTTTAAACGTCTCCGAGAATGCCGATAAATTCTAGGAGCTCGAAACGGTCAAACTACTCCTCAAAGGCTATGAAACTCAGTCTTCAGGAGTGGGAGGCTTGTGATATGGCTAAAAATTGAACTAAAATCAGGACCGTTCAAATTGGTCATGAATCTCAAAGCTCTTAAGGGTAAACCGGTAATTTCCACTATGAACGGGTCCGAAATTGGGAACTGAATCTTTTCCGAGCCCAATAACCCCAAACGGCGGTGTCTTACTTGGTCAGAGTGATATCCCATTATGAACAAACCTACGACATTTAAGTGTTATTTAAATTCATGATTATCTGAAGGAGACGGTTTAAACCAAATCTCATATCATGAAGGAATTTAAGCTCTACATCTTATAAAAAAAACACTGGGAAGTAGAGATTAATGATTATTAATTGTTCCCAAAGGCGACTATAAATACCCTTCTACCCCCACCATAAGAAAGGTAATATGTATTTTTTCCACAAAATCTCTTTCATAATCTTCTTGATTACTGACTTGAGCGTCGGAGGGTTCGTCGCTGAGAACAATCTCAGTGTTTTGAACTTTTTGCAAGTCAGCAGTAGCGTCAAGAAACGATTAACATCGGAAAAAAGTCAGCAGGTTTGCTTTTATTATTTCTAGAAGAATCTAAAAATCATCTGTTTGCTCCCGCACCGAAATTAGCAGAAACATTAATTAAAATTTTGGATTAATTAATTCAAAAATCTAAAAAGTAATTATAAATTTGAAGAATATCAAAATATTCAAAAAAATGGTAAGAAAATTACAATAATTATTTTTAAAAGCCAAAAAATAATTTAAATATCTGGAAATTGATTTTTAAAGAATAAAAATAATTAAAATTATGAAAAAATAGTGAAAATCTAAAAAACAATTCTTAAATTTCAAAAAAATAAAAACAGAAAAATCTAGGAAAACATGAAAAATTACTAGAAGTTCTATAAAGATACAACTATTTTCAAACACTCAAAAAAACATTTTGACCCTTTAGAAATTTTTCAAAATTTTCCTGATCTTTTTCCAAAAATTTAAAAAAAAAATAAATGATCAACATGCTTTTTTTAGCTTCTGAAAGTAGCTGTTTCTTTATAGAAATTCTAGTAATGTTTGCAAGTTTTCCTAAATATTTCTGAATATCTTTTAGAATTTTTAGAATTTTAAGACTTTTTCAGGATTTTCACTATCTTTTTCAAAATTATAATTATTTTTAAATTTTTTTAAAAATAAATTTCCCAATTTGCAATTAAATTTTGGTTTTTAAAAATAATTATTTTAAATTTCTGACCATTTTTTGGAATATTTTCATATTTTTGAATTTAGAATTATTTTTTAGTTTTAATCCAAAATTTCAATTATATTTTAGAATTTTTGATTAATTAATTTGAAATTAAAAATTTTGACATATTATGGATAATTTTTGAAAGAATTAGCTTAAAGGAAAAAAAGAGCATCACATGTGCCGATTACTAATATATGAGAAATCAACACCATAAATGAGAATTTGAAAGTAGTTGCATCTCTGTATAACTTCTATGAATTGTTCCAGGTTTTTCTAGATGTTTCCTTTGTTCAATTTCTAATCATTTTTTTTTTCAAAATTTTAAATCTAATGTCCCTATTTTAATAATTATTTTTTAAATTATTCTAAAATCTTTGGAATTTTTCCTTTCTTTTTCTAGATTTTTTCCTATTTTTTATATTTTTAACCATTTTTCAAAAATTTTAATCAATTTTTTTGATTTTTATAATTAGTTTTTAAAACTTTAATTTATTATTCTAAATTTCTAATTATTTATTGGAATGTTTTATATTTTTCCGAATTTATAATTATTTTTGATAGGTTGGCATTTTCTTTAAGGTATTTTGTGAAAGAATGAGCTTAAGAGAAAAAAATCTGCATCACACATGCAAATTACTAGTATATGAAGAATCAAAACCATAAAGTGAGCTTTTGGAAGTAGTTGCATCTTTGTATAGCTTCTAGAAATTTTTCCTGATTTTTCAAGAATTTTTCAAAACATTTCCGATCTTTAATCATTTTTTCAAAATTATAAATCAAAATTTTCTATTTAAATAATTGACTTTTAAATTTGTAATTCAGTATTCTAAATTTCTAAACATTTTCAATATTATTTTCAACTTTTAATCATTTTTTCAAATTTCAATCAAAATTTTCAATTTTTATAATTTTTTTTGAAATTTTAATTGTTTGTTCTTAATCTATAATTACTTTTTTGGATTATTTTCTTATTTTTCCGAATTTATAATAATTTTTATATTTTTAATTAATTAATTTTAATTTTTTATTATTTTTCAGAGTTTTTGATTAATTAATCTGATTGAAACGTTAATAAAAATTTAACATTAATAAATCATACTTTGAAGAGATCTGAACCGTTGATCGATCATGCATGCTTTTCTTGGAGATCCAACATACCTTAGATGTGTGCATTTTCGTCCTAAAAAAGTCATATGCGACGCACGTGACAAAAACCCTAACGGAAATAAACTCCGTTGCTGTGGGTTTTTTTAAACTGTAGTTGGGTGCGGTTTTTTTTTTAAAAAAAAGGTTTAGTGGGATTTTTTTTTAAATGACCAATACTTCAGTGGGGTTTTTTATTAATTTAGCATTAAAAATATACAATCCAAATGATTTTTTTTTTCCGTTGTGATTGCTGCCTGATTGGAATTTCATCTTCACTAGGGACTTCAGATGATAACTCGGGATTAGATGGAATTTGACCATTTCCATAATAATCCCTATTTATAAATTGCTCGTTAGTGTTTGTCTCACTTAAAAGATCCGAGTAATAGTTATATTCTGGAGTACTCATCTGCACATATAAAATGTCTTAATTAACTAATTAAACAATAGAAGCACACGATTTAAAATTAAAAGTGTAGAGATAAATTAATTGCATAGGAATAAACTATACCAGATAAACCATTCATATTCAATCAATACTATACTAGTTATTAAAAGCCAACCCAACTAATTCAATCAACACATACCTAATTAACTAATTAAACTTAGTCCTTTTACTATCACCTAGCCCATTTAATTTATTCAAATCCAACCCAACTAATACTACCCTACCAGAACGAGATCAAAACTTGGAGAGTCTTCTCACCTAAATGAAGAAGATGAAGAACAGGATGGAAGTAGGAAGCCAGGAGGAGGCACCGGAGATGGGTTCTTCGACAGTCGAGCGGCGAGATTCTCAAGGCCATTGGTTCGCGTAGCATTGAGATCCAATTATCCAGATATTGAAGCAATTTGATTTTGAACATATCTATACAAACAATTTGAAGTTATGGTGGTTTGAAATTGGTTCAATTTATACTTGCAAAAATATATCCGATGAGATTCTAGCCGATGGCTAATTTTTTCCCAATTTTCTAATTTTGTCAAGCCCCCTTTTTCCTCTCCATTTTGCCTAGCACTGTTCATGATCGAAAAAATAGCGAGCCAATTTGGCGAGCCATTGGAGACCTAAATTGGACGTCGCTAGCCAAAATTGTCGATGCCTAGTGAATTTAAAGAACCCATGGAGATGCTCTTAGGGAACAAGCTGAGGGTGAGGTGGAAGTAGGATGGCAACCGGGCCGGGCTGACCCGCAGCCCGCCCGCGACCCGCTCGCCAAACCCGGCCCGTTAAAAGACGGTTTGGGTCCGGGACGAACCAGGGAATCTAAGCGGGTCGACCCGGGTCGTCAAAAATCAGATTCCAACCCGTCGAACCCGGCCCGTGGACCCGGTGAACAGTGCTCGACTCGCTCACCAACCCGTGGGTTTCGAACCGTTAAACCCGTATGGGTCAAATGTTCGACCCGCGCAGGTCGACCATTCGACCCGTGCAGGTCGACCATTCGACCCGCGGGTCCAACGGCAGAACTGAGCCCAACGGCTGTTATAGCCGTTATTTTGGTTTTTTTTCTCCTATAAATACCCCTTAAACCCAATCTAAAAATTTCACACCTTACTCTCTTACTCTCTCTACTACTACTACTCAATTCAATCTCAATTCATTCCAAAATTTGTGAACAAAGAATAGGGATGGCAACCGGGCCGGGCTGGCCCGCGACTTGCCCGCCAAACCCGGCCCGTTAAAAGATGGTTCGGGTCCGGGTCGAACCCGCGAATCTAAGCGGGTCGACCCGGGTCATCAAAAATTAGATTCCAACCCGTCGAACCCGGCCTGTGGACCTGGTGAACAGTGCTCGACCCACTCACCAACCTACGGGTCGACCCGCGGGTTTCGAACCGTTAGACCCATACGGGTCAAACGTTCGACCCGCGCGGGTCAACCATTCGATGGCGGGTCCAATGGCAGAACTGAGCCCAACGGCTGTTATAGCCGTTATTTTGGTTTTTTTTTTTTTGGTTTTTTTTGTTTTTTTTTTTATTTTTCCCCTATAAATACCCCTTAAACCCAATCTAAAAATTTCACACCTTACTCTCTTACTCTCTCTACTACTACTACTCTATTCAATCTCAATTCATTCAAAATTTTGTGAACAAAGATGCTAGCAACATAGAAACGATCAAACGAAAAATTCTGATTGTATCGAATTCTACATTCAACTACGTCTTCAAGTCTTCAACTCCTCCAAGGCTCCAACAAAGAAGCTCTCTTTCTATCTATATACGAATCCGGACTTCTACTTCTACTTCTACTTTTATTTTTACTCTCATTTTATATACGATTATCCGCGAAGTACGGTATCAAAATTTCACAACCCTCTTATTGTTTTGATATTTTTTTTGTAGTTATAATTTTTTTTATCATATTTGTTTATTGATTTTTTGATCTTCTCTCTCACAACCCTCTTATTGTTTTCTAGATTTTTTTTTAAAAACTTATCTCGTCGAGATTGTATTTAATTTTTTCACATACACTACTATATCAACATGTCTAGATCACGAGGTAGCGACCGTATCCAAAGTGGACAAGATTTCACCGGCACTTCTAGTAGGCCACCAATTGTCCCACAAAATGAACCCACCGAAGAATACCTATGACCCAACATATTGGTATACACGATGAGTTTGTAGGAGACATAGACATAGAAGAAGAACCACAAACACAAGCAACCGAAACAATAAATTCGGGTAGTAGTAGGAAAATTAGAGGGGAAACTAGTGATTGGCATAAATTTTATGATTATATTCCAGACGGAAAAAATCCGGGTGTAGGCATAAAAGTTTGTAAAACATGTTCGAAGCCATACAAATGGAAGAGGGGTGAGGGGACGGGTACAATAAGACGACACATACATAAAGAACTTCTTGTAGACCTACCCGGCCAACAAACAATCCACCCTAGGACCGGTGTAGTTGATAGCCATTCTTATGATTCCGAACTTGTTCATCAGGAAATGACCCGACTAGTAATCGAGGAATAGTTACCATTTTCCTATTCCGAGAGTAGGGACTGAGAAACTTTTAATCAAACCGCATTTAACCCCCATTTTAAAAGAATCCCTAGGAATACTTGCAAATCTGATTGTTTTAAAATGTACAATGAAATGAAAGAAGCTTTGATTTCCATTTTATAGAGTTTAACTTGTAGAGTTTCTTTAACTTCTGATTGTTGGACGGGTTGCAACAATATTTCAATGATGGAAATAACCTGTCATTGGATCGACAGTGATTGAATTATTCAAAAAATGATCATATCACTTGCCGCGTTGCCCTATCCCCATAATGGTAATGAAATTGTAAGTCGTATTTTAAAATTTTGTGATGTTTTTCATATTCGTGATAAAATTATGTATATAAGTTTTGATAATGCATCTAACAACAATGCATCAATTAATATACTAAAAACCGCATTAAATCCTTCATCTGATATTATTTTTCATGTTAGATGTGCATATCATATTTTAAACTTATGTGTTCAAGTGCATTAAAAATAGTCGAACCATATATAGTTAACATTAGAAATTGTGTACATTTTACTGCATTAAGTGGCCCTATATTTCAAGAATGGAAAGCTTAGTGTAGGCTTAAAAATATACATTATAGAAAATTTCTAAAGGAGGTTAAACACCGATGGAACTCCACTTTTGATTTGCTACATGTTGTTACTGAATATAAAGCATGTATAAATAATTTTTGTATGGCAAAAAATATGCCAAATTTTGAAATGAATCTCCGACCTTGGTTTTATGCCGAATCTTTGTTAAAATTTTTAGAACCTTTTAAAACAGCAACTTTCAAATTTTCAAAATCTTATGAATCTACTTCTAGAAGCATTTTATTTCAATAGTTACTATGATGCGAACTTTCAAAGAAATGATGGATGATGCTTTTATTGGTCATATTGTGAAACCTGCATACACCAAATTTTTGAAGTATTTTAATTATCCTCCTATATTGTATTGTATTGCTACTGTGATGGATCCTCGTATCAAATTAGAAGGTACGAAGAGTTTAATTGAAATGTTTTTTAATTTACTTGGGGAAGAAGATTCTGAGATTGATTTGGGAACATTTTGTTAGTGTAGGTGCCCTAGAGGCAATACAATGATATTATGTAATCAGTATTATTGACATTATGTTCTATTTGATTATATTAATAATTTATTATGCTTCGTATTTACTGCGTTATAAATGTTAGCATGATAAATGTCCTTAGATTATTAATACGAACTATATGAACATGAGATTATATATAGTATAATAATCTTAAATGTCCCTAGTCGAGTATTATTATTATTAGGACAGTAATAATACATTGAGACTAGTATGTTGATTGATTTATGACCACCTCTCATGGGTCATTAGTATAGAGATACTAAAATCAATACATAGGTAAATGTAAGAGTACATTGTACTGGACAGACCCACTGTGAGATTCAACCATGGAATAAATAAATAAGTGTCATAAGTAATCTCACTGTGATAATGGTGTAATGGTCCTCTGACCTGAAATCATTATATTTCTACACTAGAATTAATGTACTTTGATTCTATCAAAAGTTATCTTTAATCGGGTAATGATAAAGATAGTATTGGGTTCATTATGAACCGTGTGAGAAATGTGAATGATCTAGATGGAATTTAACCCTCCTAATTTTAGGAGCGATATTATCGGCCTCTTGTTTGAGTGAGACTATGAAATGCATGGCCATGCTCAAATATTGATTTGTTTGAATAGTCTACTCATCGATCAAGAAAATAAAGATTAAATTATTAAGAGGATGACACGAACCATGCCTCTAGTTTAATCTATAATATCAAGGTTAAAAGGATTATATTACACGGAGACATTAGTCACGAAAGGTTTAATTGAATCACCAATTATTATTATTACTTGGGTAGCAATGATGTATTACTAGATGCCGCTCATTGTTTATAATTTTATTATTAGATAATAAAATTATTGCCAACGTAATAATAACCTAAAGGGTCACACACTTAGAACGTTTAAAAGGAGTTTTAATTTAAATTCGGAATTTAAATTAAATGATTATAAATTCGAAATTAGTTATTTAATTAATTGAGTTGGACTTGATTAATTAAAGTGTAATTCGAATTTAAATCTTTAAACCGAATCAGTTTGGTTTAGTAGAAGCCCAAACCGATTACGGTTACGCCCACCTCATTCTCTCTTATAAATACATAGAGATGTATTGGTTTAGGGTTCATCTTTTGGCAAATTCGTTTTCCACAAAAACCCTAGCCGCTCCAACTGTTAAGAGGCAAAAGAGAGAGAGAGATAGAGGCAAGCATCATCGGCTAGTACTGGCTCCCTTGATCGTTGGACGATCGGACGTTCGTGTGGACTGCTTTAAAGACGCGGATCTTGCTACAAGGATTGCGTGGTGATTGTATAACAGGACCTCCATCTTTCAGCCTTCGTAAAGCTCTTAAAAGGTAAAAATTTCGTTTCTCCATAATCAGCCATGTCTTGTACACGGATCCTAGGGTTAGGGTTTCGGATTTTATGGTTTTACGACTGTTTTTTTTTTCGCTGCGTTTGTGCCCCGAAATCCTTCACATTTTTAGCTAAATTTGAAGCGACATTAAATAACTTGTATGATTTTATGATAGAAATTTCTCATCAAGTAGTACTACTCCTTTAGTTACTTCTTCTTCTGCTACTTCTACATGTAAGGGTAAGAATAAATTAGATGATGCCATATTTAATTTACTTGCAGAAATTCAATCAAAATAAGCTAGGACTAATCAACCAAATGAATTACATTGGTGTGATCAACAAAATTCTGAAAGTTTTACTTCTTCACTATGTATTTTACAATGGTGGAAAGACCATGAACATACTTATAGTATTCTTAAATATATGGTTAAAGATCTATTAACTCCTCCTGTCTCTACAGTTGCTTAAAAAAGTATATTTTTTACAAGTGGCAGAGTTCTAACCGATTACAGAAATCGCTTAAAGCCCCAATCGTTGGAGATACTCGTCTGCACGAACGACTAGATGAAGACCGAAGATAGGACTCAAGGAGTAGGGTTCGACACGTCTACAAGTGAAAGCAACTCGCCGGAACAATAATATGAACAACAATAGTAACTAACATGAAGAATTGAAGACCAACAACAACAACAACAAATTGAAGACCAACAAATTGAAGAAAATTGTAAATGTATAAAAAAAATTGTATAAAATCTTTATTTGTTATAAAAAATAAGGAAAAATGAAGATAATTGAAATTCTATCGAAGAAATTTGTTATTGTATAAAACAAATTTGTAGAAAATCTTTATTTCTTATTACAAATTGGGAAACTTGTATAAGTTAAAATCATATTAATAATATATATATATATATATATATATATATATTTTGGCAATTTCACTCTCTGATTCTTATTATTATTATTTTATTTTTTTATATATTATTTTTTTAAGTAAAAAAATAAAAAATAGACAGACCAACCCGCAATCCAACCCGACCTGACCCGGGTTGGATCCGAATGGGTTCGCGGGTTGGGCGGGTCGAGTTTTTCCAATTCCGATCCGGCCCGGCCCGGTCCGGTTACCACTCAGACCCGACCCGAACCAGTCCTAATTGGGTTCCAACCCTAACGGGTTCGACCCGACCCGACCCGACCCGATTACCATAGGCGGGAGTGAAGAAGCCAGAGGAGGCGAAACACGTGCGGTAGAAAGCCTCGGATTCGCCTGCCACCAATCTTCCATACATGTGGCTCATGTCATGTCTTATTGTCCTTCCTGGTTTTTTTCTTAATTGGTATATATTTCTGCTTTTTCTAATAGTTATTGCAGTGCAGACCCTGGCCATGGATCCAAGAAACGAGACATGGGATTAATATAATTGGATAAATTGAATAATAACACAAATTCATTTATGGCACTACGTTTTGTTCTTGAGATGGGAAGGAATCCAATGCTACCCGCAACCATTATTAATACGCTAATGGAAAATTATTATTGGGTAAGAGCAATATGTGCCCCCAAACCTTCTGGACCAGAAGCACTTTGCCTTCTTCATGTTTTTCTAGAGCATTTTACCCGCCGCCCAAAATTTTTCCCGTTAAGTTTGACTATTATGTTAAATAGGAATTATGTGATTACAAGAATACCTTTATCCTTGCTAAAATTATAACTATATATTGCGCTAATAGTCTATCCCTTCTCTCATAGAGAAATGAGAGGAAAAATAGGACATCACACAGTGCAAACTGCACATCTTAATAAATATAAAAATAAAACCAACAAAAAAACTCAAACTCTCAACCACGATCTCTTCCCCTATCAATTTCAAAGTCTAAATCATACCCAACCCTCGCACGCCGCCTCCCCGATTCCCTCCACTCCGTCGTGCCCCTGTCACCGTTCGCAGCCTGCTACAGTGGCCTCCCTATCACTGCATGCCACACGACTCACACCCTGTTGCAAACCGCCCCAACCACACCTCTAGCTCCCCCCCTCCCCGCGCTCTCCCGAATCGCTTCCCATGCCGTATCGCCCGCCGCAGTCTCCTCCCCGTCGCCGC
This sequence comes from Hemerocallis citrina, assembly GCA_017893485.1. Taxonomy (NCBI): domain Eukaryota; kingdom Viridiplantae; phylum Streptophyta; class Magnoliopsida; order Asparagales; family Asphodelaceae; genus Hemerocallis; species Hemerocallis citrina. Next base: position 218,655,503 of record CM030361.1, on the reverse strand, counting down.
TCGCCACGCGACTCACACCCTGCTGCAAGCCGCCCCCACCACGCCTCTACCTCCCCCCCCCCCCCCCCCCCCACCCACACACACATCCTATCTCCCGCGCTACTTCCCAAGACGTGCCTGTCGTCATTGCCTCCCTGTTGACGACTGCCATAAAATCGCACATAAACTTCTACCTATTTATATTCTACATTTCGAAATTAAAAGAAAATATCATTGTTCTACATTTCGCTTGATTTCTTTGATTTTAGTTCATTCTATCTATTTATGAGACTAACTCATGTTCATCACACAATAGAAACTACAGAATTAGAAGAAAATAACATAGACTTGCGTATTGTACTTTTTTTAGTTTGTAATTTGGTTCTTTGGATACTGTGTTGGACAACTAGTTTTTTCAAACTGGGTCTTCATGAATATGTTTGCTATTTTCAGGGCAACGATTAGAAAATGATATGTTAGACAAGTGTGAAGATAAAGAGTTGTATTTTATGTTTTGATACATTGTCTTATTTGTTTTACTTGAATTTATGTTCAATTTGATTCTTCCTTTTACTATGAGAGTATGAAACTATAAATACTACTGCAATCCACCTTTTGCATTGTCTCACAAAGTTTGAGGAATAAAATTCGTTGCTTTTACGCAAATTGACTTGCATAGGAAGACAGACTTTTTCTTCTAATTGCTATTTGTTTTCATTTGAACTTTTGCATTCTACAAATATTATCATTAAATTTTCAGTTACGAAGAATGATGGATTGTGGAGAATGGTAAAAAAACATAAAAGTTGGATTTTGGTCCATTTTATCATTATTGTATTTTATTATTTTATTTTCTTATGATAAATGTGAACATGTGAGTGAATATATTAGAAAGCTAAACACTTATATCAAATTATTGATGAAAAGTGAAGATGAAAATTTGATGAAGCAAGAGAATTCTTCATAATATGTTGGAATCAGAAGGAAAACAACATGGAGATAGTGATATCTTTTTTACATCTTTTATTTTGTTTGGAAAGTTTAGGTGAATTGTAGTATTGTATGTGTGTTTTATAGTTTTATTATTTTATAGATGCACAACTAAGAAGTAATATAGAACAATTGGAGGCAAATATTGAGAAACTTTGCAGACAATATGAGTCTTTGCAAGCAAGCTTTAGAATGGAGGAAGCTAACAAGATTGTAAGTGATTTTTGAAAATACCTCTTTTTTGACATCTCTAATTAAGGGACGTAGGGTTTACCTATGTCTTGGTGTTGGAATTGTTGAAAAGTTACGTACATCAAGAATTTTGGGTTTTTCTTTCAATTGAATAGAAAATATGGAATGATGTTGGTTTGAAAATGTGAATTAATTAATGTATATGTTTGTCATTTTTTGATATAGCTAATTATCAATTATTGTTCCCTCCATATGTTTATGATGTTAATTATATTTAATTTGAAAGAGAATGCTTGATTTGAGAGGAAGACGATTGAGAAGCACAAGGTCGAGAAAAATATCGCGGAATCAAGGATTGTGAGAAGAGCCACAAGCCAACTTTGGTAACTAATCGATTTTTTTCCCTTTTCTTTCAATTGAATAGAAATATAGAATTATGTTGATTGGTTTGGAAGTGTGAATTGATTATTTTGTAGATTTACCATTTTTTAATTATATTATAATTGAAATAGTTAAGAGGCATCTCTAAATTTTTTGGTTCCATATAATTTCATAAATTCCTTAAAATTATTTTAGTTTGTGGAATTTGCACCAGGTAAGATTTGTTATATCTGAACTAAAATACCTCATTTCTCCATCTTCTACAACCTCTCTCTATCATTCCCTCTTTGTTTTAATTTCAAAATTGTTGTAAATCTATAGCAACAGATTCTTATGAAGCTGAAATTTGCATTGTACAATACTGGTTTGTAGCGTGGGATGTGTTATTTTCACAATGATTCTAGTTTTGTGTGTTTTGGGCATGAACGAAGATGAATAGGAGTACAAGCTCAGATGAGGAAGAGTATTCACAATTGCCGGAAGCATGAAGCAGCTATGTAGCACGGACACGGGTACGGGATACGGGTACGACACGACTCGGTTACGGGGATACGTGATTTCTCAAAAATATAGGATACGGGTACGTTATGGGTAAGTTGAATATAAAAATAATAAATTTATTATACATTATGTAATAAAAATATAAAATTTCAAAAAATTATAATAACTAGAAGAATTGTTGTAAACTATAAATTGTAAATGTAAGTTATGTAACCATACCTCTATTTTGCACCTACGACAATTTTGCTTTTCATTGGTGAGAACTTCAAAGATGGGAATCAAAAGTCCTAAAAACAAAAAATAGATTAACAATTAAAGACATTGAAGAACATAATAATAAGTAGAAATTTAACTTATTAACATAATATGATAATAGTAAGCAACTTAATAGCGAGTATTTCAATATCATTACCAAAATCAACACATTACAAAGTAATTCATTCATTACAATTTCAAAGCTCAATAGAAATATAAAATATCACTAGTTCACTACAAATATTATGACAATGGAACTTCTCTAGGTTGAACATCTTCTTCATCATCCATATTATGACAATGGAAATCCTCCTCATTAGGAGGTGTATTACTCGCACCCGTAGAAGTCATTCTCAAAGAAACTCTATAATGAAATTATGAAAATAAACAAGTATTACAATTTATAACTAAAAACTCACAATTAGAATGAACTCAATGAAGTCATAAACTAAACATAAAAAATTTCATATTTTTATAGTAGTCACTTAATTGAGATATTGAGAACATTGCAACCTAACAGTCTAGCACAAGCTGGCATCATCTTTCAAAAAAAATTGTTAACATTTGATTCATACACAAGATCGATTTTTCAAAAAATTGAATGCCCACAACTTGAGTACAAATATAGCATGAGCATATTGAAATTTGCATCAGCTCTGGAAATGTCTAATATACACTACAACAAATATGACATTTGATAGCATTCATAAAATGCTATAGTAGACCTATGATAGCGTTTTACAAACGCTATCAAAAGCCCCGCTATAATAAGTCTATAGCGTTTTGAACAAACGCTATAGAAACTATAGCGTTTCCAAAAACGCTATAGAAACTATAGCATTTCGGAAACGCTATAGTTTCTATAGCATTTTGTAAAACGCTATAGTTTCTATAGCGTTTTGTAAAATGCTATAGAATCTATAGCGTTCGGCAAACGCTATAGTTTCTATAGCATTTTGTTAAAATGCTATAAAATTTGTAACGTTTCGGCAACGCTATCGTTAGACAATCCAGTAATAGAATCAAACATACAACATTTTTAAAACGCTATCGTTTTGATATTTGTGGTTTTTTACAGCATTTTAGGAACGCTATTTCTTTTTAACTGTATACAAAAAAAATCTACGGATACAAATAAAAATCGATTTATCGAAAATGTCAATACCCCATTATAACTATAAAAGTTTCGCAAATTTGTGTACAAATATATAAAAACATACCAACATAGAAATATCTACACAATAAACTGATACAAAAGTTCATCCAATAAACTTAAAACTGACGACAAAAAATTCTTGAGTGCCTAACATCAACACAACTCGCAAACTTAAAACTGACGACAAAAAATTCTTGAGTGCCTAACATCAACACAACTCGCACTCTTCGTTTCATCCACGACGTCTCCAATCTGCAAATGTAGAAGAAAAAATGTCAAACATAAGATTCATGTAGTCATAACTCCTAACTCAAGGAGGTTGATCTAATAGTTACTGAGTACAATCTAAGAAGCTTTAAAGTTGGATACTCACTTGAAATAAGCTTGTGTAAAAATAAGAGTCCATAAACTTCAAGTTGTACAAACCATTATTTATATTTAGGTCCATCCAGAAGCACGTACTTGAGCCTTACTCATTATGTCTTAATAGTCATAGTTAGACTCATCATTTAGTAAATAAAAAATTAGTGCCTGAAAAAAAGAAGTTTGATACAGCAAGAAAAAAAAGGTAATGGGAAGGTCGAAAGTCCAAAATAGAAGTAAAGACAAACTCGTCCTAGGTAAATTCAAAGTTGTTGCATCCAACTTGTTTCCATCATTCTTTGCATTTTCTTCATTTACATAGTTCAGCCTTAACAAATAATAAACTCAAGTTCTATATCTAGATTAAAAAAAATACATTGATTTGATCATAATTAAGGAATTACTAATTTCAACAATGTCCATGGTATATTTAACTTTCTGGGGAAAATTCTATACCAAGTTTACATTAAAGAGAAAATGGGCAAAACTTAATGAAACACAGAACAATGTTGCCATCAAAACAAACAAAAACAACCAAAACCGACTAGTGATCTCCTCTTCCTCTAATTCCACCAGATTAATTTCTATTATGATCAAATAATCAGATAATAAGACAAAAAGTCATGAAAGGACAAGTTATTGATCATAGTTTACATACAATTAATTATCACTAAAATTCTAGATTAATTATCTAAAACTAAAGGGGGGCAAAACTCAATCAAACACAGAACAATGTTGCGAACAAAACACACAGAAAACAATTAAAAACAACTTGGAAATTTTGCAACAACATAAAAGCAGAACACCAAACCCATCAAAAACCTAGTTGAATTTTTTTCAAATTCTAAAAAGATGCAATTACCCAGTTGACTGAATGGACAATAAATGAATCTAAACAGGACAAACAGCAATTACATCAATGTCTAAAAAGATGCAATTACCTGAGGCTAACTAGTGAACAAAACAGAAACATATAACCTTGATAATTTCGACGAGCTGGTCTACTCCACTCTCACCAGGGAACAGAGGCTGACAAAGATAAAACTGATTGTTAACTTTTAAAAGAAGATAATAGATATAGTTACGTTAGAAGAATGAAACATTTGCAAGGAGTTATAGGTACAGAGCCAACCTGTCCAAGGAGAAGCTCAGCTAGAACACAACCAGCAGACCAGATATCAACTGCTGTAGTGTACTCTGTGGCACCAAAGATAAGTTCCGGAGATCTATAGTATCTGGAGCAAATATATGATATGTTTGGCTCTCCTTTCACCTATTGATACACACACAAAATTTAAAAACCAAACTTATTCACAATTATACTATTAAAATTATATATGATTAGCAAGCATACCAAGACTTTAGCACTCCCAAAGTCGCACAACTTCAGCTCATGTGTGTGGGGGTTGACCTGTTAACAAAAGGACCACATTATTTATTTATCAGATAGCAAGTTTGGAAATGTTCCCATACAGAACTACCCACTTTGTTTTTTAAAAAATAATTCAAAAAGAGAAACAGGAGGGGAAAAACTGTGTTTTCGACTAGTTCAGAAACTATTATAATTTTTTTAAAATTAAGAATAAAGATAAGATATTTTTTTTATCATTAAAATATTTAACATTTAGAATCATAACCAGTGGATATTCAGGAATAAATACTCGATGGAAACAACAAATACAGCACTTGTTCATACAAGAAGGTTCTGTGGCTTGATGTCCCTGTGGCAAACCCCGATGCTACCGTGCATGTAAGCCAAAGCTCTGCAAATCTTTAAATATCAAAAGCACATCAGATTATATCATAACCATCCCAAATGCATTGCACACAATAAATTGATTCATTACAACCAGAATATCTTTAGCTCAAGATGGATAGAGTATTCTCATTATTACCTGATAAGTATAAAGCTTGACATATGTGAGTGGCATGCGCTGGCTCATCTTGTTGTAGTGTTTGATAACTTGGTGAACAGTCTCCGGTACATATTCAAGAACCAAGTTTAGGTACAACTCCTCCTTTTCTGTTGTTGAAAAGAAGCAATGCTTCAAAGCGACAACATTTGGATGGTCAAAAAGACGCATTGTCTTGAAGAACCTTTTATCTTGAAGAACCTTCTTTATCACAGCTGTTTCAGCAGTCTCCAGACACTTTGACTGTCAACAAAACCGAAAGTCCCATTTATTTAACAATATGTATTACTAAACAATAAATAAATCAACCTATGAGATAAAATCAAACCTGGAATACAATTCCAAAAGATCCATGTCCTACAACACGCTCAGCCATGTAGCTAATAGTCTGTCATTAGAATAAAAAAGGATTCAATCATTTGATGTAGTTGTGCTGCCCAATCTATATGAAGACAAAAGTCAGATAAGGTTATCACATGATTTATATTATAGCTATATTCCACCTATTAACAAAGACCTGTAACAAATAATGCATGGTGGAGTACCTGTTTTGGCTGACCATTTTTACAATTATATGGCCAGTTTCTGTGCCATTTCCATCAACCACAGCCATTACTACTTCATGAAATTAAGTACCAAGTTCAGAAACAAATCTATCCCTCTTTTATTTAACATGACAGAAGTACACAATCAGTATTAGGGTGAAATTTGAAGAATCATTTGTCATCCAATATATAGGAGATGACCTTGTTATCTCTAATCTTCATATCATTCATCTCTTCTGGTAACTTCTCCATGCCAATAGAACTACCACTAGTGTTCTTTAACACTGATGAAGATACAACACTCGCTGAGACCATCTCCTAGAAATGGAATTCTTTGTAATAAACAACAAGGCACAACTCAAGCCCTTCTTCTTACGCATAACTATTCATTAACTAGTAATAACCACCACAAAAAGAACATATCAAACACAGGAGCGCAAATATATATATATATCCAAGAACATCAATGAAGAATTGGAAGAAAAATCACAAGGACTAGAGATGAAAAAGAAAATGCCAGGTGCTTCTACTGAGAAGGGAAACAAACATTTCTACATGACAATAATACAGCACATAATGGAAGAGAGGGCGACGGTGGTTAGGTCAACGGGGGCGCGGGGAGGAGGAGAGGGCGACGGCGGGGAGGAAGAGAGGGCGACGGCGGGTAGGTCAACGGGGGCGCGGGGAGGAGGAGAGGGCGACGGCGGGTAGGGCATCGGGGGCACGGGGAGACGTTTTGATGGCGGGTCGGGGATTCGGGAGGCGCAGAGGAGAGAAAATTAGGGATCGATTTGGTGAAGAAGGGGTTTTGGAAGAGAGGGAGAAGTTAAAAGGGTTTTGATGGATTTGGAATTTTTATTTAGAATTTTCTTTTTTGCCCATATCTATTTTGTTTATTTATAGATATAATAGCGTTTCTAAAATGCCGTAAATAATATAGCGTTTTAAAAATGCTGTCATAACTAAGAGTAAATTTCAAAATTAATCAAAGACAACATTTTCTTCAAAAATGCTATTATCGATCACTTTCAATAGCATTAACACTTAAATGCTATAATAAGTCCGCTGTAGAAAGCCTTATGTGTTGTAGTGATATATCAAAAAATGTCACTTAAAAATATAAAATGATGAAAAATCAAATTATATTCAACCAATCCTACCTGATGGATAGAAATCATGATTTAATTTCTTAATGAGTAGTATATTCAACCAGTCCTACTTGCTTTACTATTTCTTTAACACAAACAAAAAAAATTTTGCAGAGAGGAGGCAAGGAAGAGAAGGAGAAGTCAAAATCGAACCTGGATCAGCGTCGTTTCGGAGAGACCGGAGCAGCGTCAAAGCGGAGGAGAGACTGGAGCAGCGTCGTTTCGGAGAGAGAGACATGATCGATTTGGAGGTGGAGGCGCGCGACGTCAAGCGCGAGGTCGAGAGAGGGGATCGATTTGGGAGAGGGGCACGAGGTCGAGGGAGGGGATCAATTTGGGAGAGGGGATCGATTTGGGAGAGGGGATTTAGGGTTTCGTTTTGAGAAAAGGGGATTTTGCAGAGAGAGAGAGAGAGCGCGTGAATGAGAAAGGGGAGGGGAACCGTGTTTTGACTGATTGTAATTTTTTTTTTCCTTTCCCTTAATGGGCGCACCCGTTGCGCACCCAGTTCGCACCCGAAGCGTACCCAGCCGTATCGAACATTTTTTTTCGTTTTTTTTAATTAAATTTGTTTGGATACGTACCGGGTGCGTACCCGGAACGTACCCGTACCCGATACGTACCCGGTACTGGTACGAAGGCCATTTCGGGGTACCCGTGCTTCACAGTGAAGCAGCATACGGGATACATGATCAACTAGCATTCTCGTCTCATTCTTGTTTATCTTCCTTAAACCAAAAAAGGGAAAAGAGAAAAATATCTGATACTTGTTTTGCATTTTATATGAAGAACTTTTAATCGTGTTTCATCTTTTTGAGAGGTGGAGCTAAAATGTGTTTAATTTTCTTTATCTTTAATTTAATATCAAAAAATCAATTCCTCACCACAGTGGTTGTAGTAAAATTTTAATTTGCACACACTTAATTACAAGTTCTGTTACGGACCAATTTTTCTGTCAAGTTTATTCTTGTTCATTTGCCCTCTTTTTATATAAGGGGAGACCAATTAATTCACTACTGTTTTAATACGGAAAGACGAGGGAAAATTGAAATGATTGTGACTCTCTCACCATCATCCTTTAACCAAGCATCGCTTCATCAGTAGAAAAATTGACCACTATGTCCATTATTCTTCTTGAATCTAACGATTGAAACAGCCAAAGTCAGAGAAGGCCTCTCGTGTATGACTCAGGTGCAAAAGGATCTGATTTACATTCCTCTCCAAACTGCCATCACACATCCAACTAATAACAAGCCCTAAAGCACTTTCACAATTTCTCACCTATTTCCCTTAAATTCTGTTAAGACAGATGCTTCCTTTTCAATTTCATTTCAATGCCATGCATATTGGGACTAATCAACATATTCATATTCATCAACAGGTGTTAGTGTTATTGGTTGTAATTAAGATTAAACATTATACATTCGTATTCATGAACAGAACATAGAGCAGAGTTGTAAAATTGAAAGCAATTTACATAAATTCATAGCATCAGACAGGTTAAATAACTATCATAAGTTTCTGGAGGTTAGGCGTGTCAAATTGAGGAGTGTTTGAGCGGGGTGGGAGTAGACAGAGAGGGGGTTAAGAAATTGGAGAAAAGGAATGTTTCGTAATCATGCAATTCCTATTTACTGGAATAGCAAACTTAGGTGATGTTTGGTTGGTTGTAAAATATATCCAAACCAAGAAGATTACTATAGGAAAAAAAAAAATCTTTGAAAATTAGTTCTAAAAGAGTGGTTTGTTTGCAATATATTTTTATTGTAGTATATGATAAAGATGAGAGAAAGAAATATTAAAAAAATAGTAAAAAATTAATATAGAGAAGTTGATGAAACTGTTTTAGAATAGTGTAAAAAAATAGGAGAGACAAACAATTAAAAAAGCGCTACAGTGCTTATCCAATAATGCTACAGTAGTGCTACAGTAATGCTATAATAGCAATCTAAATTCAATTCAAATCCAGCCAACTAAATCCATGAACAGTGCACTTCTCCTAGATTTCTTTACCTATAGTGTATTTCATGGCAACCAAATACCCCTTTATTGGAGGAAATTTTGGAAGGCGGGTAAAATGCTCCCAAAAAACATGGAGGCAAAGAGCTTTTGCACCAAACGTTGAGGGGGTGGAGGGGGGCATAGCTTACTTAGTTTACCTAATACATAGATTAATGTGAGGTAGGGTTCCCCCTACATTATATATATATATATATATATATATATATATATATATATATATATATATATATATATATATATATATATATAGAGTAAGTCTATTAAGAGCTGGGAAGCTGGGCTCCTTATCGGGAGCTGGAGATCTCAGCCATCCGATCGATCTTGATCGCGATCGGATGGCTGAGATCTAATGCCGCTTATCTTCAGATAGGGTGAGGGGTAAAAGTGGTATACTCAATCGATTGAGTATACCCCTTATCTCTTCTCTTCGACAGCTCTCTTCTCTCCAGCTCTCTATTGTTCCAAACCCTAATATCTTCTCCCGCTCTCGAAGATCGCCCCGCTCTCTTCACAACCCTAATCGCTATCATCTCTTCTCTTCTCACGCTCTCAGTCCCGATCCCCATCTTCGAAACCCTAATCCACCTCTCTTCGAAACCCTAATCGAAGATAGCGAAGTCGAGCTCTTCTCTCCCGCTCTCTTTCTTCGTCACCTGTGTAAACCCAACTCTACCATCGACCGGATCTCCCGTCGCTTATCTTCAGATCTGTCGAGGGGTAAAAGGGATATAATCGATCAGACACCATCGGCCTTGTCGTCGCAGCACCAAAGAAGAGCACTTACAAGTTCGTTCTCTCTCTCCGACGGAAAACCCAAACTGCGACAAGGGTTTCGATTTCTCATCTCGAATTCAAATTTTATTTCCTTTATAAATGCTTCTGGTTTGTTGTTATATTTTTAGCGCTTAAATTATGCTCTGATAATATTCGCACTAGTATTCGGACTAGTACATTTAGAATAGCAAATAATATTCGTACTAGTATATGGAATTTTAAGATGTGGACATGACACATGCATATAAGCACACAAAATCCATGTAATATGTAGTCTAGTTTTTGTTTCTTTCGAGATTTGCTTCAATCACTGCTAATAGGATATGACACGTGCATATAAGCACCCAAATTCCATGTAAAATCCATGTAAGAAGCTGAAGGTTGCTTGCCATTTAACTATGGATGTTTCTCCCCAAAAAGAAAAAAATTTAAGTGTCTAAAATCTGTACATACTTAAATTCTTCAAACACTAACTTTCATAACCCCTCAGTATGAACACTTTATTACTTGTAGATCAAGAATATAGTCTGTTGGACTTTTTCGTTTGTGCTAATTTAAAGTTGTAGCTTTATTTTTAATTTTTGTTGTCTCATTCTCCTATGAAGGATGGAGGTTGAAAATGAAGAATTACTAAGCCAAGATGTTCAGTCCAGTTGGAGGGACGTTGATGCTGCTTCTAAACCATTTGTTGGTTTAGTATTTGCAACATTAGACGACGGATATGAATTTTATAAAACATATGCAAAATTAGTTGGTTTTTCAGTACGCAAGTTTGCAACGATGGTTGACAGTACCACAAAGGAGAGATATTCACAACAATTTGTTTGCTCAAAGCAAGGCAAGCCGGTTGATACAACTGTTGTGAATGTTGCCAATAATGAAGAATCGTCTTCTTCAAATTTGATCAAGAGAAGGCGAAGGGCTGTGACGAAAGAAGGGTGTATGGCTCAAATACGAATGCAAAGGGATGATGAAGGGAGATGGTCAATCCGTAGGTTTGTTGAAGAGCACACCCATATTTGTGTCACACCTAGAAAGCAACAATTTCTAAGATGTAATAGAACTATCTCTGAAGCGCAAAAAAGTTTACTTAGTTCTTTCAAAGAGGCTAACATAAGAACATCAGAGTTTATGTCCTTCATGGAAATAGAAAATGAAGGTTTCAGTAATATTAATTGTACTGAAAAAGACATTAGAAATTCGTTGCAAAGAGAGAATGATGGTATGAGAGCTTATGATGTTGATATATTGCTGGAGCACTTGCAACAGGAAAAAGAGATGAATCTTTTTTTCTGTTTTCATTACAAGGTTGATGAAGACAACAAATTAACTCATGTGTTATAGGTTGATGCTATTGCCAGGAAGGCTTACAAGTATTTTGGTGAAGTGCTAATTTTTGATACCACATATGATACCAATGAATACAAGTTGGTTTTTGCTCCATTTACTGGAGTTAATCATCATGGCCAATCTGTCAATTTTGGTGCGGCTTTTATAAATAAAGAGACCACCGACTCTTTTGTTTGGTTGTTTCAAAAATGGGGTGAAACAATGGGTGGGTCTCCACCAAAAGTGATCATCACAGATCAAGTCCTGCAATGGATAATCCAATTCGCATGTGTTTTCCTGTTTCGAGCCACAGGCTTTGCATGTGGCACATTCTTAAAAAGATTTTCGATAAGCTTGGTGGCCCAGGCCTGAATAGTGATTTTAGCATTCCATTCCATAGTTGCATCTGGAAATCAGAGACCCCAGAAGAGTTTGAGATGAGATGGAATGACGTAATGAACGCTAATGTGTAAATTACAGGTATTACTTGTTTCAATAAATTATTCTTATGTTTGAACATTTTTTTGTACTATTAGTACTTGATACATATTACAATAACAGGTAATCCTTGGCTTTCTGACATTTATTTGCTTCGTGAGAAGTGGATACCAGCTTATGCTAAGCATATTTTTACTGCTGGAATTCGCACAACTCAGAGATCAGAAAGCATGAATGCTTTTGTAGATAAATATGTTAATAGCAAAAATTCTTTACATGAATTTATGACAAGGTTTGAAAGGGCAATAAGGAAACAAAGACAAAATCAGTTAGCCGCCGATTACACCACTCTGCATACAAAACCAAAGCTGCAAACAAATTTTGAAATTGAGTCCCAAATGTCTGAACTGTACACTAGAGCGAAATTTCATGTATTTCAAGCTGAACTAGTTGAAAGCATGAATTATGTCTCTTTAATGAAAGCTGACGATGGTAGTGTGCGACACTATATTGTCAGGAGAATGGGAAAGTCGGTACAATCTGATAAAACAAGAGATGTGTTCTACAAGGAAATGGATAATGCTGGGACTTGCACTTGTAGTAAATTTGAAGTGGAGGGAATTCCTTGTAGACACATCCTTGTGGTATTGAGGAATGAGTTTGTTGATTTCCTGCCTCAATCTTATAATTTAAAGAGGTGGACCGCTTCGGTAACTACCGAGATTGTATATGATGATGCTGGTGATGAAATCATTGGTAGCTACGGTAGTCCACAAGATTTGGACATGGTGAAATTGTCAAATGAAATCAACAAAGTGATGAGGATCGCTCGCTCATCAAAGGAGATGCGCCAGAAGGCTAAAACATTACTAGTTGGTGTTGTTGCAGAATTGCAACAAGATATGCCCCAAAAATTACAACAAGCAACAACTAGTTCACTACCTAGAACAGTCCATATTCATGTACCAGATATTGCAAAAATCAAAGGTAGTGGGAAGCGCATTAAAGGGGGTAAGAAGAAAGTATTGGAGAAGGCTGTGAAACCACTAAGAAAGTGTCGTTTGTGTAAGAAGCTTGTTAATCATGACAGTCGTACCTGTCCTTTAAAGGAAAGGTTAGTAATTAAATATAAAGTTTATACTTTATTTTCTCTATATATAGTATAATCTTAATTTCATTTTGTGAATATTAATCGTGTAGCTCTACTATAAATGAGTCACAAGCTTCTACTACATTTTCAACAATGGAACCTATAACAGAGGAGGCTCCGAATATAGCATGAACTTTGTTGGTTTATTTCTGTGGATTTTACAAGGTACGTGTCATACATGAATTAAAATAATTTCTGAACCATATCTGTCGTTATTGTACTTTAATACAATATAGCACATTTATTTAATTAACCCTTTTGTCTTCTTTGTGTGCAGGTAAAATATTGATGGAAAAAAATTGATGCTCGATAAGAAATTTAGTTCCCGAAAAGTTGGTAAAAAAATTTGGGTTTATAGTTTATAATTCCAAGTTAGTAGGCAATGATGAAAAGTTTATGCAGCTTGAATTTTGTTCTTGACCACTAGCCGGTGTGGCTTAATAAAGCAGCCCTAGTGACAAATTCAAAATTCCACATTTGACTCATTTATACTTGATTTAATATGCGGCAATGATGAAAAGTTTATGCATGATTTGATACTTCATGATTATTGGATGTTGTTCAACTTCATGTTCATTTTGGGTTTGTTTTGAGTTGGGAAGCTGAAATTATTTGACACTTCATCCTTTTGTTCAAACTAAGTTGTTCTGAGCTTACCCATTTTCAATTTCATTTTGAAAATGCATTTGTAACAATAGTTTTACCGGATATTAAGGTTGATGGTGGTGTTTTTCTGAGCCGGCATGATTTTTTCATCCGAGTCTACTGTTTTATGTTTTCTGTTGCCCTTGTTCTGAGCCTACAAATTTTAACCATGTTCAACATACACTCTCCAGGAACATGCCACATACGTACTTGTATTTTCTTCTATTTGATGAATCATTTGGTGCAGGAATTCAAGAGAAAGAACGAGAAGGTCGTTAGCAAAGAACCGGAGATACTTCAAGTTTTGTTTCTGTTTGTTTTGGGCTTACTTCAAGTTGACAAAATTGGATACTTCATGATCTGCACTTGACAAAATTGGATACTTCAAGTTCTATTTCTGTTTGTTCTGAGATTACAAAATTTGATACTTCATGATCTGTATCTGATTGTTCTGAGCTAACAAAATTTGTATACTTCATGCTCTATTTGTGTTAGCTCTTGACTGGCAAAATTTGATACTTCATGTTCTGTTTGTGTTATTTCTGAGCTTACAATTTTTGCATACTTCATGATCTGTCTGTGTTAGTTCTGGACTGGCAAATTTTGCATATTTTATGATCTGTCTGTGTTAGCTCTGGACTGGCAAAATTTGATACTTCATGTTCTGTTTGTGTTATTTCTGAGCTTACAAATTTTGCATACTTCATGAACTTTCCGTGTTAGTTCTGGACTGGCAAATTTTGTATACTTCATGCTCTGTTTGTGTTAGCTCTAGACTGGCAAAATTTGATACTTCATGTTCTGTTTGTGTTATTTCTGAGCTTACAAATTTTGCATACTTCATGCTCTATTTGTGTTGGTTCTGGAGTGGCAAAATTTGTATACTTCATGTACTGTTTGTGTCAGCTCTGGACTGGCAAAATTTGATACTTCATGTTCTGTTTGTGATATTTCTGAGCTTACAAATTTTTCATACTTCATGATCTGTTTGTGTTGGTTATGAGCTTACTAAATTGGTATACTTCAGGCTATATTTGTGTCAGTTCTGAGCTGGCAAAATTTGGTTACTACATGGTCTGTTTGTGTTAGTTCTGAGCGCTTTACAAAATTTGATACTTCATGTGTATGTTTGTGTTAGTTCTGCGCTTACAAAATTTGATACTTCTTGGTCTGTTTCTGTTTGTTCTGAGCTTACAAATTTGATACTTCTTGGTCTGTATACTACATGCTCTGTTTGTGTTAGTTCTGAACGGTCAAATTTTGATGCTTCCATGATCTGTTTGTGTTAGTTCTGAGCTTACAAATTTTTCATACTTCATGCCCTGTTTGTGTTGGTTCTGTGCTGGCAAAATTTTCATACTTCATGCTGTGTTTGTGTCAGTTCTGAGCTTACAAAATTTGTTACTTCATGCTCTGTCTGTGTTAGTTCAGAGCTTACAAAATTTTGGTACTTCATGCTCGGTTTGTGTTACTTCTGAGCATGGAAATAAATTGGATATGCCATGCTGCTTAATACACCAAAACATACACAGAATTTCAATCATGACATCAAAACAATAATGAACTGAATATGTGGAAGAAATTCGATCTTCATAGAATTGCAAGGTAATACTTTACAAAAACTTTACAACGTAAGAAATGTACTTGACATCTGACACTTTACAAAGAACTGAAACATAACAAACACTTTACAGCGTAGTACAATGTTTAATAACGTATAGGTACATGAAAAAATTTACAAATACTGAAAGTATACAACTTATTGTTGCATCTAATACATATTTTGTTTTGTATACTGTCAACAAAAACACAATTTAAGTTTGCTCCAAATATCAAATTTTCCCGTAGTCCAGTATTCAATAGCTCCAAGAAGCACTTCATGCTGAAAACAACCTGAAATCAAAAGTAAGCATAACTCATTTAACCTGGAAAAGACAAAATAATTAAAACAGATAATCGGTTCAGAACGGAAAAAATCTTCAAGTAAATATGGTAGGCTCAGAAAAACAGAGGCTGAACATGATGTTCAAAATTTGTTGGCTAGGCAAAAACAGAAACTGAGAACCAAGCAGCTTGGGAGCAAACAGAAACAGATAGTGAAGTATCAAATGTTTGTAAGCTCATAGCAAACAGAGGCAGAGCATGAATTGTCAAAGTTTGTAAGCTCAGAACTAACACAAACTGATCATGAAGTGTTAAATTTTGCCCTCACTCAGAACCAACACAAAAATAGCATGAAGTATCAAATTTTGCCAGCACAGAACTAACACCAACTGATCATGAAGTATCAAATTTTGTCAAGTGCTCAGAACTAACACAAACACAGCATGTAGTATCAAAATTTTGTAAGCTCAGAACCAATACAAACAGATCATGAAGTATGAAAATTTTGTCAGTCCAGAACTAACACAGACAGATCATGAAGTATGCAAAATTTGTAAGCTCAGAAATAACACAAACAGAACATGAAGTATCAAATTTTGCCGGTCCAGAGCTAACACAAACAGAGCATGAAGTATACAAATTTTGTTAGCTCAGAACAATCAGATACAGATCATGAAGTATCAAATTTTGTAATCTCAGAACAAACACAAACAGAACTTGAAGTATCCAATTTTGTCAAGTGCAGATCATGAAGTATCCAATTTTGTCAACTTGAAGTAAGCCCAGAACAAACAGACATATTGATGAAGTATCAAATTTTGTTCACTCAGAACAAACATAAAATGAACTCTTTGAACCTGGACACGAAGTATCAAATTGTGTATGCTCAAGACAAACAGAAGCTTGCCATGAAGTTTGAAATTTGGTATAGTGTCAGAACAACAGACACTGAACGTGTGGTTTAAATAAAACTAGTAGGGTCAGAACACACTATTCATAACTAGGGCTGCATTGGGGTGCCGCGCCAACTAGGATATGATAGATATATAATCAAGAATAAATACAACAATCTTGAAGTAAATATTCAGATCATAAACTGTTTTGCATCACGGCCTACACCAACAAACAGTTTGAGAGAATCAAAAACCAAAAGGCTTAGATGAGTACCCAACACATACGCATCCAACGTCAGTTACTATAAAATCTAGTTTTCTGTTGTTTGGAGCTTACAAATTTTGACACTTCATGCTCTGTTTCTGTTGTTTTGAACTTATTATCAACTGTCTTTCATAAACAAAGAAAAAACCAGTAGGCTCAGAACACACTATTCATAACTAGGGCTGCATTGGGGTGCCGTGCCAACTAGGATATGATAGATATATAATCAAGAATAAATACAACAAATTGAAATAATTATTCAGATCATAAAGTGTTTAGCATCACTGCCTAATATATAGTTTTTTTGTAGTGTCATGATCTGTTTGTGTTTGTTCTGAGCTGACAAAATTTGATACTTCATGTTCTGTTTGTGTTGTTCGGAGCTTATCATCAACTGTGTTATATATATAGAGTAAGTATATTAAGAGCTTGGGAACTGAAATCCTTATCCAGAGCGGGGGTTTTTAGCCATTCGTTCGCGATTGATCGCGATGGAACGACTCATATTTGATACCGCTTATCTTCAGAATGTTTGGGGGTAAAAGGGGTAAAATCAAAAACTCCTATCTCTTATCTTCTCACAATCAATCGACCAAGATCACATAATAGACTTACTCATGAATATATATAGACTAAAGAAAACCAGTAGGCTCTGAAAACACTAATCATAAGTAGGGCTGCATTGGAGTGCCGCGCCAACTAGGATATGATAGATATATAATCAAGAATACTTAAAACAGGATTGAAATAATTATTCAGCTCATAAAGTGTTTTGCATCACTGCCTAAACGATTGTGAGTCATCGGTGCCCAAAAATTTGGTGAATTGAGCTAGTCTCAAATCTCATAAATGTAAGGTAAGTGTTGAGGGCATTGGACATTCAAACACCTTACTTTCATTTCTTCACCATCTACTCTTCGGCTCATACCCCAGATGTATATTCAACTTTGAATAATTATCATGGCATACAACCAAATACCCTTCAAAACAATAATTTCAATGCCGAAAAATTTTGTAACCAACTTATATCAAAATCAATCTCATCATTGCCTACAAACAAAACTGAATGAAAACGCAAAAAATTAAACAGAAATCATAAAAGCATTTATGAGAGTCAAACACTTCCCTCCGGAATCTGAGAGAGGCAGAACCCAATGAGCTGAGAAATCGAAACCCTTATTGCCGATGGTGTCTGATCGATTATACCCCTTTTACCCCTCGACAGATCTGAAGATAAGCGACTGGAGATCCGGTCGATGGTGGAGTTGGGTTTACACAGGTGACGAAGAAAGAGAGCGGGAGAGAAGAGCTCGACTTCGCTATCTTCGATTAGGGTTTCGAAGAGAGGTGGATTAGGGTTTCGAAGATGGGGATCGGGACTGAGAGCGTGAGAAGAGAAGAGATGATAGCGATTAGGGTTGTGAAGAGAGCGGGGCGATCTTCGAGAGTGGGAGAGAGCGGGAGAAGATATTAGGGTTTGGAACGATAGAGAGCGGGAGAGAAGAGAGCTGTCGAAGAGAAGAGATAAGGGGTATACTCAATCGATTGAGTATACCACTTTTACCCCTCACCCTATCTGAAGATAAGCGACATTAGATCTCAGCCGTCCGATCGTGATCAAGATCGATCGGATGGCTGAGATCTCCAGCTCCCGATAAGGAGCCCAGCTTCCCAGCTCTTAATAGACTTACTATATATATATATATATATATATATATATATATATATATATATATTTCTCTTAACCTATATATATATATATATACTAGATTTTCCTGTGGGCAGGTGCCTACGACACCTCTTCAGAACGATACAGTATATAAAAAGCCTTGTAAACAGTAAATCAACAATTATATAGCTCAAGTGTGGATAGTATGACAATAATTAGTTGAAAATAAAAGTACATGTTTTCATTAGTATATGTTGAAAATTAATTATAAATTGGGGTATAAAAGTCCATGTTTCCATAAGTATATATATATATATCTATTTTCTATTATAAAAGCAAGAATAAAATCTGTCCAGCAAAGATCTGGATCGTAGATCATGACCCAGAGTAGATCTGGGCCATACATCTCATTTTTATTATATCTTAGATCTCACATGGATCATACAAATCCCTAAAAATATTTAAAATCTATACCACATATCTTATTCGTAGATCTAATCGGGGCCATACAAATGCCTCATATAAAATCCCTAATACCCATGCCCAAAGCCTTCTCTCCCTTTGCTACTCCCTTTCTTTTTCCCAACCCGTCGCCCCCCGCCAATCGTACGCAGCAACCGCCACCACCGCCGCCACAAGATCCATCGAAAGAATACAAATCAATGGCATTGGGCATTGAGCTAGGGTTCTGTATATTTGAGGAATTGGGCATTGTCAATGTCATCTAATGGAATTTGATTTGGTTTTGTCGAGGAAGAATGCGGGGAAGGCGGTGCGGATTTTGGGGCGATATTTTGTACAAATTTGATGAGGGGCCTATTTTTAGTAAGTATTCTTCCATCCCGCTAAACAAACCCACTCCCACTCCCATGTCTCCTCTCCTTCTTTGCGGCCGGAACCCAACAAGTTCTTCTCCTCCAACTTGTACAGCCGCTGCCCGCCACCTTTGCACCGCCTCCATCATCAGCAAGAACAGCCCTTTTGACTAGCTTCTTCTTTTCTCAACGATTACAACGTGTTTGATTAAACTCCACAAAGAAGGATGGCTGGCCAAACCCCTAGCTTGTCCGTTAAATGAGTTTTTTTCCTCTAATATTTATATTCCTTGCCGTAATTTCAGAAGATAAACTCAAAACACATATACAATGTTGCAAGTGCTTGGATATGAGTTTACTGAAAGTTTTGTTTAACCTCTAATTTTCTCTCCATTAACATCTCTTGAGGCTTTCAGATGGAAGGAAGAGAAATGTTTATGGACTTGCAAGACAATGCATCTTCTATATTTTCAGAGTTTATGTTAAGGTAGATGTTGTTTCTTTTTCAGCCTTTATAGATCATGCTTTGTGGGAAAGAAAAAAATCCTTTTTTTTCTTTTTTCTTCCATGAGTTTAGGATCAATAAATTATATGGAAGAATTTCTGTTGTTTGTGTTGTGATTTTTTTGTGTAGGATTGCAAAGTTTGAGGAGCTGGTTGATATGGCACATCAATTTCTTGTTGGTTATCGTCAGGAGCTAGGTGAATATTATATCCTATTATGCATTTTTAATTGTTGCTTCTCTAATCATGTTCAAGTTGAATGAATAATGAATAATCCATTTATGAGAATCTTTACTATATCTTTTCTTTGATAGGAATACAAGCTTTATTACAAACAAGAATTGTGTAATAGTTATATCTTTTGTGCAATCATACAGAAAATTTGAAGATTCCCATCCAGAAGATGGAATATTCTATGAGTTTTATGCCCCTTCTCTTATTTGTCACTCAAAGAATGTTTTTGTATTTGCTGTTATGCTTTGACTGTGCCTCATATATGAATGTGATTTATCATCCTACCTCTTTCTCTACCATCTTCCCTTATGCAGTGTAATTTTGAGGGTTGCACTCTGCTGATTTGTGCATAAACTCCATGACTAAAAAATAATTCATCTATTTATCCATAACCTTTACTTCCAGATCTTAAGGAAAGACCCTCACTTGTGCATAATTTCCCTTTTGCATGAGTCAAACTAACACTGAGAAAAGTTTGACATCACATATGTAGCCAACTAATGAAAATTGGTCAGATTTTTTACTGGCCTTTGTATTTTTTATCTACAAGAAAATCCATTTTCCATGTTTGTGTTGAAGTCATTTGTTGTGGCTAGAAGAGATGACAGAGAAAAGAAAAAAGAAGAAGAAGAAAGAAAGAAACTCACAAACAAGTGTTGACATGATATATATATATATTAATATAACTTATTTAGCTACACTTTATACACTATCTCATATCCAAAAAGCCCATACATGGACATATCGAAATAGACATGGTACACCAACACAGTTTTTTCTAAAGAAACCAATAATTAAGAAGTCTTCTTCCCAATACATGTGTCTTGCAAATGACAAGTCACGAGTCAACTTCAAATATGATCTGTGAGTTCAACGTATGCCCATTTTTCTGTGGTTGCAACAAGTCCTTATTGTCTTTTTAGTTGGCTTTTCAAAATACTTTTTATTGTCGAAAGGTGCCTTTTGCAATATATTCTTGAAACCCATTAAAAGTAGGCAGATGATGAGCCTCTGAGCAGAACAAGAAAAAATATATTGATTTTCACTCCAGATCACTAAATTTTTTCGCATTATAAATACAGATAAGAGGAATGCCTGCCACTATAAACATATATAATCATCATGAACACAAACCTTCTCAAGACAACTCTTCTGAGTACTTTATGGTTCGTATAATCGCATATATATAAAGAACTCATGGAGCATCCTTGTACATATGATTAGATAGGTTGATTAAAATTTACCTTCAAATCTCTAATATATCACTATATTTGTAAACAATTTGCTTATATTCTCTCAAGATTGTCCTCACAAGGTAAAGCTCTCAGGGTACGGCACGGGGTAACATTTCACTTTAGATTATTCTTAAGAATATAAGCATACCTTGAGAATTAAAAATAGAAGATTTAATCTAAATAAGCATATAACATTTCGGTTGAGATTATTATCAAAGGTAAAGTCTCTCAAGGTATGGCTTTACCCTTCACATTTTAGTTGTTTGAAAATAATATATAGAAAGAAAAAAAGGAGAAGAGACTGAGGAATAACTAGATAAGCATATAATCTATCTGGCATTACGAGAGTGATAATTATTATATGGAAGCAGCAAATTTATTATACCATATTTGTAAGAGACCAATTATGTTGGCGATCTCATCAAATTTACTTGGGAGAAACCTACAAAGAAAATTATGTAGGGTAAAGCCTAGAGTTGACCGTAACGTAACCCTCTTACTTTACAATTTGGCGAGAACAATTTAGTTGTTGCATCCTGTAAGAGAATGTGTTGGTATAATTATAGAGACATGTCAGTTATGTGTAATTTGGTATTCAAGGTTTTGTGATGTGGCCCGTTGTTGTTCATAACTTTCCCTGGTGTATCTAAATCAACTTTTTCTTCCATTATGTCATTATCAATTTTATGAGTTTGGTTAAGAGTTCCTTATGAAAGATGAGTGTGAAAATATTTTCAGTTTTTTATATTACAAGGCATATAAATGACTATTCATTTGTGTCCAGGTACATTTAGAAGACGTCTATTTTATAAGACATCTGATTTGGTTGATCGCATAATAGAAGATAATCTAACCAATAGAATGAAGGCGTATGTTGAACCTGGATCCAGACACTGTCACTATAACGTACAAAATATAATCAAGTGTAAGTTTATTTTGCAAGAAGTTTTAAGGATTGACTGATAGTTATGATAATTGCAACTTCTCCTTTGTGCCTAATTGAACATAATGCTATATTATGAGCATAACTTACTCATATTTTCCTGCAATCTAATTATTTTTTACATTAAATATTTTTGTTCTCTTTCGAAGGGTTACATAAAAGAAGAGAATATTGAATGCATGTAGCAATGGTATTTTTTAAATGCCCCAGAATTATATTTGAAACTAGCAAAAAACTACGGTAAAACAATGATGATACATTTGGATGAAAAATTATAGTTAAAAACATAAAAGATAAAACATAACATAATTGATTTCATTTCATGTTTATGAAATTTGTTATATAATTGATTTTCTCAAAAACATAAAACATTGTTAAAATATTCAACTACTTTATTGATTTCGAGCAAAAAAGGTGAAACTTTTATCTTTCTTCCATTCAGATGAATGATTTTATTTTATGTGGCACAATCATTGGGTATTTATGTATTTAAGCTATAAAGGTGGGAGTTTTGGGTATATGAAATTGAATTTTTATGCTTTTGTTAGCAAAACATAATTGTTGATTACGGTTGATCTGATAAATGTTAATTTCTTAAAACAATTACAAAAACAGAACAACAAATTTCACTTGTCCCTTTCCAAGCTAAATTTATAGTAAAAAAAACTTGCAACATGCTTTCCAATCCCATGAATGTCGTGCAACATAAGCCCATTTCCATCACACCTGTCACGACTCGTCGATCAAACCATCACAGTGACGACTTGCCAATTCACCTATTAGTGACGACTCCTCTGAACACCACTCCAACAAAGGCTCCCTGGACTCCATTCGTCAACATCTCGTCCGTACAACACTCTGGAAATGACTTGCCTATTCACTACTCCGACGATGACTTGCCTACACACCCCTCCGGTGACAACTTGCTCCTTCTCTACCCCGGAACGACATGTAGCTGGCGAGCGAGCGATCCCAGTCCGTGGCATAGCGTTCTCCTTGTGCATTAGATTAGAGAAAATGTAAAGTGCAACCTTCTATCAAATTGTATGAAAGCACTTACAGTACCATTATGAAAGTACTATGAAAGCACTTGCCTTTGTGAATCCTCTTGCCAGTATCTTTGAGAACCAACTTACACGTCAAATATCCAATTCATTAAAAACTTATGTACCTACATTTCGTAGTCTTTGTTGTTAAAGAAACATATGTATATTTTTTGGGGGGCGAGGGGCTCCAGTTCAAGGTCCATTGCCAATAAAGTACTCTTTTTGGCTCTGCTGGCAACTGTAACATTGATTAACCTTGCCACACATGTAATTTCCGTTCTTATAGGATGCAATTCCCTTGTATAAGTTCAAAATTGAGATATATGCTTTAGGAGTGGGTGATTTTAGTTTGCGATTGCATTTATTCTTGATACAAGTGAAGGGGTTTCCATTTCATACTGTGTGATTGTGTCCTACATTCAACTGCAATATCCAGGTAAGTGATGAAGATGATATTCTGAAGTAGTAACTCTGGATAAGGTTTAATATATCAAAATAGCTAATAGCGATGTCTTTTACCATGTCAAGGTTGAAGAGTTTCAGGTGCAGCGTGATTAGATGCACATTGATTTTGTGATGTGCTTTCCTTAGTGGTTAGCTAATAGTAGCATAAACTTCTACATTTTTTCTAGGGTCTTTTGTCAGCTGAGCATCGGATTCAGTTGTGTGAGCTTGCTTGCAAAACCTCTTCTTTTGCCATGGTAGACCCATGGGAGGTAATTATGGTCTTTATTTTTTTATTTTCATTAGATTTTTCCTTAATCACTTTGATCAAGATAATTGGCATTCCTTTTGCTGATCTTGCTTGAGTCCATGTCTTAACAGTTTACAACTGTAAAGTGTACAATTGCATCCAAGTTTGTTCAGGTTTTGAAATTGTAATTAGGTTTATGATTTTTCCGTCAATCATATTTAGTAACAATAATGTACTTTGCAGAAGTATTATAATTTAAAACTTTATCAGAGATTCAAACCTTATCTTGTGACAAATTGCATTTTTTTGGTCTGCACTGTACGTAAGAGCCCCTTGTTTTCTTCTTCTTTTTTTTGCCATTTTTTTTGGGGTTTATTTCTCTCTGTTTGGGTGGGGTAAAGGTTTTAACATAGCATGAACAGGATTAGATAAAGATCACAATGTATTGGAATCTTTATGAGTAGTCAGAGTATACAACTTTACTTCATATCACTATTCAATATATTTTCCCTTCATTCGTTGATTGTAATATGGTATATGTAGCATGTCCTTTTTAAAACCATATGTTGTGCCTTTCGTCTTTGGGAAATGAAACTAAGTTGTACTTATCTTTCTGCTGAACCTTCACAGGATAAGCAAACTAGCTATCAAAGAACTGTAACTGTTCTTTCTAGAATTCGAGATTCAGTTTGCAAAAACAGGTTGCTTAGCAAAGGTAAACAACAGTAGCTTCTGTATCTGTGCATTGCTATTAAGTAATTGATTTTTTTTTTCGCTACACATATATACAAAGGAAAATCGGGGTGCATCGCTGTTAAGTAATGGTTTCAAGCAATTAGATGCATAAATACCATGTCTTCACATGCAAATATAAATATTTTCATCAAAACTAAAATGATAGAGTTCTGGCAGTCCTAATGCACTTCTCAATGCCTTAGATATATTTAAGCTCAGTCGCAGTGAGAATTTGGCACCTGATTTACATTTGGTTAGCATTGTTGAACCTGGGTCTGGTGCGAAGAAATCGTTGAGGAAGACCCAATACACAGGAGTTGGAATTATTGCTTCTTTTTTTACTAATAGTCTCCATAGCTTCAGTGTTTTTCTTCTTTGCGAAGAAAAAGAAGAAGAGTTGTTCAGAAAAGAACCACCCTCTTGGTTGGCAGCCTCTCTTCCTCCATGAGGCCATGGGAAGTACGAAGAATGTGTGGGTGGCTTCAAAGCCTGTCTTTACTGCCACTAGCTCAATGGGTAGTGTAGAGCCGGTAGAATGTTCACCTTGCCAAAATTAAAGCAGCAACAACAAAAATTGACGAGTCACTTGTGATTGGGGAAGGAGGGTTCGGAAGAGATTACAAGGGTGTCTTGAAGCCGGAAATATAGCAGCAATCAAAAGGGCCAATCCAATGTCTCAGGAAGGGCTAGCAGTAGTTTGAAACAGAGGTTGAGATTTTGTCAAAGCTCAGTCACTGACATTTAGTCTCGATGATTGGGTATTGTGAGGAGAATAATGAAATGATCTTAGTTTACGAGTACATGGGGAATGGCACCCTTAGAAGCCTTTCTCTTTCTCTTTCTCTTTTTAAATTTATTTGATTTTCTATTGGTTTTGAAAACCATGTTCAGTCATGCAATTTTTTTAAGCTTTGAATATTATGGATTTTGTCAAATAGTTTTAGTTTGAACATATTGCTTACAAAAACGATTTAGAAATTCTAACATTTTCAAATACGTTTGAGTAATTTCTTAAATTGATTTGACCACTTTGATTATTTCTTGAAGACTATGAAAGTAAGGTTCTTGAATACTTTGAATTAAAAATATGCTTATATAGTTGATTATGGAAATGACCAGTTAATTAGTGTGTATGTGAAATGTAACAATAGGATCAGATCAACTTTAAATAGAACATGAGTGTGGTTAGAGAGTATTATGTGTTATAATGTGTATCTCTTATAATTTGCCTTTCATACTCTATCTAGCTGATATTTGGTTTTGTGCTGACAAAATATCTTATTTCATTATTTCGTTGACTTTTACGTTGAAAAGTCATAAACTTCAAGAAGTATATGACCAGATTGTTCACATTGCCGATTATACCATATGGCTAAAGGATCGAGATTTGTTCATTTAGGAGGTTGCAAGGCAATGAATTTTGAGATCTTGTGTAGCTTCCATATTCTTACAGCTAAGAGAAGTTGCATATTGGTACAAGATTAGATGAACTAATCATGTTTATTTGGCATTTTTCTTACATAATTAAAGTTATATTTGCTTAATGTATTAGTGGAATTACGTTACTTAAACTCTACCTTGAATTATCAAGAGAGTAAAAAGGAATATGAAAGTATATAGCTATTTGTTATGCTGAACAACTTTTTCAATTGAAGAAATATTGTCCACACTGATTAAACTCGAGAATTCAAAGAAAATGAAATTCATTGCAATTGAATATCATTGTGTAGGAGCAGATTGATTATATTGATTACCCTTAAAGTTGATATGTCACTGCTTCATAAAATTGCGAAAGATATAGTAGAACCATGAACAACTATGAACTACTCTGTAAATTCTGCTCACCCAACCAATGAGATAAACTCAACCTACTGGAGGAGTTACCTGTATTGACCATTTAAATTGACATTATGTTGAATTCGGGTTATCTTCTAAAGAGGTATTATGTAAGCGATATTCTTAACATTTTTTCAGTCAAACTCTTATCTACTATGTTATGCCTTCTTCAGCCTGATAATTCCTAGATTATAGTTTTCTGTTACGACTTAACTTGACTTAGAATAACTCCAAATATATATCTGGCTAACTCGTAATCTACTACATCCCTTAGGTGGTCGTGAGAGGGTGCTGAGGTCTACAATGAAGCTCTTCTTATGAGGTCTTGGCTCTTCTGATATGGTCTTTTAAAGCAGTGTACCAGAAAATTTATGTACGAAGTACATGTCTTTTGTCAAGCTTTGCTATATTTTTTGTTATTTTATTTACCACTAGAATAGAACACCACGGTACATTATTTTTAAAAGTAAGTGTTCTACACCAGTATATATTATGACATTCTTTGGTTAAATGAAAGCTGTGATATCGAAGTCGTGTCCTTTGAGTGAAAATAAACTAGATTTCATGTGTACTTGTCATTATGATTCATTTTTCCTTTCTTATTTGAACAAGTTCCTCAAGTGTCTCATTCTACATTTGTAGGAGTTACTGATTGTTTCTGATTGATTGTATTCATTGTATTCAGAAGATATAACCTTGTTAAAATATGAATTGGTACATGTAAAGAATGTTCAGTATCAAATCCAAATTCAAACAAGTCAAACGAGGACAATGTCATGATCCTCAACTCCCAAAAGCTATTCGCGCCTCCGATGAGGCCGTAGATTGGTAAAAGATGATGGTTTAATGTGTCAAAATCATCTTTTTTTTAACAATGTGGTGTAGCCATGGCTACCACCACAGAAGACCCTCGGCTGCTGCAACGTCCGCCTTGCCATGATCAACAACCCGCCTCCTCGCCTCATCATTTCGGGAGATCAGGGACTTGCATTGAGTGCTCTACACTTCACAAATTCAGGTAATTTGTATTGACTGATCTATTTAATTTTGAATAGGAAAGGTTGACTTTTTTCAGGAGTATACTTGAACGATTGTTCTAGATATCATCGATTTTTGAGTTTACCAAGTGGGCAACAGTGTAATCGTGAGGGTGACTAATGAGGCAATGTGTCGGATTCTATTGGTTAGTTGGAGGAGAGTGATCATAGAGAAATTTTTATGGATTTCTCTCCAAGATGTCATTTTGTTGGGACTCAATAGTGTTGTAATACAGTCCTACAAATACAAGTGCATGATAGTGAGTATCACAATTTACTTGAAATATAATGCTTAACATATGCAAGCAAACTAACGAGTTGGGATATGTAAGCAAACTTTAACTGTGTGTTTTGGCAAGTGACAATTGGAGAGGAAGCTAGAGAAAAGTGTGTAACTCAAGTAATCTCACACCTGAGATTATATAAGAATTGAATTTGAGATTTTATGACTTTCCCACCTTCCCATCCAAATGCCACTTTGCCAAACACAGACTTTGTACAATTAGAACTTTGTGCTTGATATTGACATCTTTATCGATGTGAGGCACACCCATAGTTACACAAACCGTTTTATTGAACAGTGATACATCTATAGTTTTAATAATCAAAAAGCTATTTCTGTAGAGCACTATTGATCCGTAGTTTGATCATTATTTATCCTTATATCATATTTTCATCATATCTCAATTTTTCAAAGGTTCATAGCCATATGGTAACTATCAGTGATCCATTTACAAACAGAGGACCTTTCTTCTTGAGTTTATTTATTCGGTATTCATCTTTTAACCATGAAACCATTTTTCAAAGATAAAATGACCCAAAAGGGGATTGTCTCCCACATATATTGAATTGGATGTATAAAACTCTCAGTCAAAATTATTAGATTGAACAGAAGTATTGAAAACACCATTATACTAATTTTCTTTAATTCATTATTCATTGAACTCTTTGTCTCTTCATGTTCATTGCATTGAGTATGAACTCATTAATACATTTGAGATGGCTTTGTACGTTAATACACTTGTCTATTTTGTGTTTATTTATGAAACTCTAAACTTGGTTGTGGTTTTCTAAGTTACCAATTAATTGGATGATTGGTTCTTGCAAGCGAGTATATTCACTGAGAATGGAAAGACAAATATCATTACTAAGCCAAAACACGCACACCTTTTGTGTCACCTGATTGGTCAAAACCTGAGACCAATATGGAAATTGATTCTTTAGTACAGAGCCTAAATTATATAAGATTGCAGTGGCTTCTGTAGTTTTGAAAAAGCGCAATTAGAATCAGTTAAAAAGTTTTCTTCCCCCTCCTTTTGACTAGAAAGTGGCGAGAGGAGTTGTAGGTGTATATTTTCTAAATACTTTTGTAAAAATAATATTAAGAGTGAGCCGAACATAATGAATACTTTAAGTAACACTGAATTATTTGCCAAAATATAGTTGTTAATATGTAATTGTAGAAATTACTGTAGTCAGAAAAGATATAGCAAGGTGAGACCTCTCAAATTTGAGCAACCTGTAGGGAATATTGAAGAACACAGTTGTGGATATGTGTTGAGAGGTCAGTGTTTAAGCTTTAACTACCCTCTTTTATGCTATAAATTTTGCAGGCATACCATTAATTAATCATTCACTTTCAGAAAATTGCATTCTGTGTTATGTCAATAGGGGGTTAGAAGATTATGTTAATTTCAAACTTGTATAGTTGAACTTTGAATGCAAGCATTAGTTGTGCAAAACTACTTTAAAGTGTGCAACTATGTCCATCTAGGATTGAATAATAATAAGGTTGAACTGAATTCTAAGCCTTAAGAAATAATATCAATAACCTAATTAATACTACACCACTTCAAGACACACATTTGATAACTAAACCATATTAGCTACATGCACTTGGTGCACGGTCAATTTCCACTATTTTTTAAATATTATTTTTTAGCATTCGGCTGTAGATGTCCACATTGAGTAGAGATGTATTTTCCAATCTCAAATTAATTTCATTTAAGGTCGGAATTAGACATGTGATTTCGCACTTAAGAGTTGGAAACCTCGCTACTTGTACCACAAGTT
The DNA here is from genome assembly GCA_017893485.1 of Hemerocallis citrina. NCBI lineage: Eukaryota > Viridiplantae > Streptophyta > Magnoliopsida > Asparagales > Asphodelaceae > Hemerocallis > Hemerocallis citrina. The sequence goes on along the minus strand of CM030361.1, from coordinate 218,625,859 downwards.
CTTGGTAATATTTAATAGAATGACCAAGAAATGTATATGAGATGAATATACTTCTTTTTTTATATCAAATCACAGGGTATCATGTATGAAAGAACAACTATAGGAACATTGACTATATGCAAAATAGAAAAAGATGAACAAGAAACAACGAGTAGTTTTAAATTCAAGAAAGTTAAAGTCGAAATTGATGATTGATCTTATGAAAAATACGATGATATGAGTATAGGATGTACTAATTTATTCCTTTTTTATGTATTTTTTTTTTTTTTATGTCTTAGATAAGATAATTATTTACTTGTTATTTTGTGTTTAATCAAGACTAGATATAATATTTAGAGTCTTTAATATTAAAATTTTAAGTAATTTTTATATAATTAATTTATAGTGATCAAACTATATATTCATTTGAATTCTTAATGAGATTTATTCTATGATTGATTTTATCATCAACATAAAAACATTGTTAAAATATTCAACTAATGTGTCTCTCAAGTCACGTGCACTTGGTGCACGGTAAATTTCAACTAGTATATATATATATATATATATATATATATATAGATATAGGAAAATCTTTCATTGTGCACCACCCCTCCGTGTGTACTCGTGTGCACTCGGCCTTCCCGCCTTCGTATCGACGATCCGAACTGTTCACATTGATCTACACATCTAAATTAGACTAGATATGTAAAATCAAATTATTTGAAATTTATTTGCCCATCCATCAGGTAACTATAAAAAACAATAATTTTCCAGCCATACAATTTTGTAACACTTCAATAGATGGACAAATGAATTTCAAATGAATTAATTTTACATATTTAGACTAATTTAGATGTGTACATCAATGTGAACGGTTCGGATCATCGATACGAAGGCGGGAAGGCCGTGTGCACCATAGGTGGTGAACAACGGAAGACTTATATATATATATATATATATATATATATATATATATATATAGAGAGAGAGAGAGAGAGAGAGAGAGAGAGAGAGAGAGAGAGAGAGTTGTTATTTTGGGGGGGAGGGAATGTGTTTTGTAAGGTTAGATCTGGGCCTTTGATTTTGGGGGAATTGAAGGAGAGCCACTTGATAGCTTTCTTTGTGTTTTATTATATAGATATATTTTACTCTTAACCCATTTACTGTGATGCACGTTTTAATAAATATATATTTTTTTAAAATCAAAATTTTGATGTAGTCTGGCATCGAACATGAGACTTCTTTTATAGTAATTTTGCACGGACAATGGACGTTTTAATAAATTTTTATTTTTAAGTTTTAAATAAAAACACTAACTCTAACGTAGTGATGACTTGAACCTGAAACCTCCTTCATATTAATTATGTATGCGCATTACACGAGTTGATAGATTGACAAATGACACTAAGGTCTCTTTTTCCCAATATAATATTAGAGATTAGTCTCACCTTTTACCCGTAAAATAATAAAAATGCAGTCTATCTTTACAATTATAAAGAGGGAGAGTTGAATATTAGATTTTTTCCCAAAATATCCATTTTTAAAAAAGTATATATTTCTCTATCTCTTTCTGCGAAATTTTTCTGTTCCTATCTTTTTTTTTGCCACATAGGATCAAGGTCTTCTTTATATTCATTTTTTCTACTATTTAAAGTTGGGAAAATATTTTAAAACCAGACACGTATTTACTTTTGACCCATAATTCAAAACTTGAACAACACAACTCCTATTATTTGAAGAGTTAATAAATCAAGATACATACTTCATTTACCTGATATGTAGTAAGTTTGTCTGGTTAAAGAAATGCAAGAGGTTTGCAACTGGTCTATCCAAAGATTCTAGAATGGAACATTTCATTGGTTAAAGATTTTGCTTTCATATATTTTCTAAAATAATTTTTAAAGAAAGGCCATAGCCATATATCAGATAAAACAAGGGTTTGCAAACGGGTCTAACGGGCCGGGTCGGGTAGAACCCGTCCGGGTTGCAACCCAACTTGGGCGGGTTCGGGTCGGGTCCTTGGGTTAACCAGGCCGGGCCGGACCGGGTCGATAGCGATAATTCACGAACCGCCCAACCCGTGAACCCTTTCGGGTCCAACCCGGGTCGGGTCAGGTCAGATCGCGGATTGGCCCGTCTAAAGTTATTTTTTTTTTACTTAAACAAAAAATGTAATGTAAACAAAAAATGTAATAATAATAATAATATTGAAAGAGTGAAATTGCCAAATATATATATATATATATATATATATATATATATATATATATATATATATATATATATATATATATATTAATATGATTTCAACTTATACAAGTTTCACAATTTGTAATAAGAAATAAGAAAAAAAAAATACAAATTAGTTTTATACAATAACAAATTTCTTACATACAATTTCAATTTTCTTTAATTTTCTAATTTTAAATAACAAACAAAGATTTTATACAATTTTTTATACATTTACAAGTGTCTTCAATTTGTTGGTCTTCAATTTGTTGTTGTTGTTGTTGGTCTTGAATTCTTCATTTTGGTTGCTATTGTTGTTGTTGTTGTTGTTGTTGTTCCGACGTGGTGCTCCCACTTGTGAACGTGTCGAACGCTTTTCCTTGAGTCATATCTTCGGCCTTCAGCCAGTCTTCTGTGTAGACGAGCATATCCAACGATTGGGGCTTCAAGCGATTCCTGTAATTGGTTAGAACCATGCCACTTGTAGAAAAAAGACTTTCTGAAGCAACTGTAGAGACATGAGAAGTTAGTAGATCTTTAACCATATATTTAAGAATACTATAAGTATGTTCATGGTCTTTCCACCATTGTAAAATATCTGCTGAAGAAGTAAAAGATTCAGAATCTTGTTGATTATACCAATTTAATTCATTTGGTTGATTAGTTCTAGGTTTTTTTGATTGAATTTGTGCAAGTAAATTAAATGTTCTATAATCTAATTTACTCTTACCCTTATCTTTAGAAGTAGCAGAAGAAGAACTAACTAAAGAAGTTGTACTACTAGATGCAAAACTTCTATCATAATAATCATACAAGTTATTTAATGTCCCTTCAAATTGAACTAAAAATGTTTCGCAATCAATTTCAAATTCATCTGGCCCAAGTAATGTAAAAAATATTTCAATCAAACTCTTCGTACCTTCTAATTTGATACGAGGATCCATCACAGTAACAACACAATACAACATAGGAGGAGGATTAAAATACTTCAAACAAGTTAAATATGCAGGTTTCACAATATGACCAATAAAAGTATCATCGATCATTTATTTGAAAATTTGCATCATAGTAACTATTGAAATAAAAAAGCTACTAGAAGTAGATTCATAAGATTTTGAAAATTTGAAAGTTGTGGTTTTAAAAGGCTCTAAAAATTTCAACAAAGATTCGGCATAAAACCAATGTTGTGGAGTCATTTCAAAATTTGGCATATTTTTTGCAAGACGAAAATTATTTACACATGCTTTAAATTCAGTAACAACTTGTAGCAAATCAAAAGTAGAGTTCCATCGGTGTTTAACATCCTTTGAAAATTTTCTAAAATATAAATTTTTAAGTCTACACCAAGCTTTCCATTCTTGAAATATGATGCCACTTAATGCAATAAAATGTACACAATTCCTAATTTTAACTATATATGGTTCGACTATTTTTAATGCATCTTGAATACATAAATTTAAAATATGACATGCCCATCTAACATTAAAAATATTGTCAGATGGAGAGTTTAATACGGTTTTTAAAATACTAATTGATGCATTGTTGTTAGATGCATTATCAAAACTTATACACATAATTTTATCACGAATATGAAAAATACCATAAATTTCTAAAATATGGTTTGCAATTTCATTACCACTATGGGGATAGGGCAACGCGGCAAGTGATATGATCCTTTTTTGAAGAATCTAATCACTGTCGATCCAATGATAGGTTATTCCTATCATTGGAATATTATTGCAATCCGTCCAACAATCCGAAGTTAAAGAAACTCTACAAGTTAAACTCCATAAAATTGCAATCAAAGCTTTCCTCATTTCATTGTACATTTTAAAACAATCCGATTTGCAAGTATTCCTGAGGATTCTTTTTAAATGGGGGATTAAGGCGGTTTGATTAAAATTTTCTAAGTCCCTACTCTCGGGATAGGAAAATGGTAACTCTTCATTGATTACTAATCGGGCCATTTCTCGACGAACAAGTTCGGGATCATAAAAATGGCTATCAACTATATCGGTCATAGGGTAAATTTTTTGTTGGCCAGGTAGGTCAACAAGAAGTTCTTTATGGACATTTTGGATGTGTCATCTAATTGTACCCGTGCCCTCACCCTTCTTCCATTTGTATAGCTTCGAACATGTTTTACAAACTTTTAAACCTACAACCGGAACATTTTCTTCCGAAATATAATTATATAATTTGTGCCACAATCACTACTTTCTCCTCTAGTTTTCCTACTACTAGCCGCTTGTATTGTTTCGGTTGCTTGTGTTTGTGGTTCTTCTTCTAATTCTATGTCTCCTACAAAATCATCATGTGTATCAATGTGTTGGGTCATAGGATTTGGGTATTCTTCGGCGGGCTCATTTTGTGGGACAATTGGAGGCCTACGGGAAGTACCGGTGGAATCTTGTCCACTTTGGCTATGGCTGCTACCTCGTGATCTAAACATGTTGATATATAGTAGTGTATGTGAAAAAATTAAATACAATGTAGTCGCGATAAGTTACAAAAAAAATTTAGAAAACAAGAGGGTTGTGAGAGAGGAGATCAAAAAACCAACAAACAAATATGATAAAAAAAAATTTAACTACAAAAAAATAAAAATAGAAGAAGATGGATGTCAAATTTTGATACCATTCACCGCGGATAGTCATATATAAAATGAGAGTGAAAATAAAAATAGAAGTAGAAATAGAAGTCCAGAATTGAAGACTTGAAGAGAGCTTCTTTGTTTGATCACTTGGAGAAGTTGAAGACTTGAAGATGTAGTTGAATGTTGAATTCGATATGATCAGAATTTTTCGTTTGATCGTTATATGTTGCTACCTTCTTTGCACAATTGTTCACAAAAATTGAAATAAATTGAGTAATAATAGTAGAGAGAGTAAGAGAGTAAGATGTGAATTTTTAGTTTAGGTATTATGGGTATTTATAGGAAAAAATAAAAAAAACACAGGCAAAAAAAAAAAAAAACAAAAAAAAAAAAACAAAAATTACGGCTAAAAGAGCCGTTATTGGGGATCTCGGCCCATTGGACCCGCGGGTCAAACGGTCGAACCGCGGGGGTCGAACGTACGGGTCAAATGGTCTTCAACCCGCGGGTCGACCCACGGGTTAGGCGGGCGGGTCGGGTACTGTAGCGCGGGTTATCGGGTTCAATTCGTTCTTTTTAAGACCCGGGTAGACCCGTTCGACCCGAATCTGAACCGCTCACTCACGGGCCGGGTTAGGCGGGTGGATCGCGGGCGGTTTGCGGATCGACCCGACCTGTTTGCCATCCCTAGATAAAAAACACCTCTCCCCACATTTCCATCCGAAAGTGACTCCCAGTACCTGGCAATGGGTTCGGGTTGCCACAGACACGGGGAAAACGAGCTGGGTTAAAAAGTCCCCATTTTTAATCGTTCATAATTTATGAACCCGTACCTGTACCCACGGGTCATGTATATTCCTACTTTTTTTTCTCTAGAAAATTAACAAATAAGAAAAATAAAATCTGAAGGAAAATAGTCATAGTAGAACCAACAACAAAATTTAAAGGAAAAATAATCTAAAGGAAAATATGGATCCAACAACAAAATAATCTGGAGGGATTGGAATTGAAGAGGAAGATGAACTTTTATAATGTTTTGGTCGTTTTTGTTTGATTCAGTGTGAACTTTTTTATGTAGCTTTTCCATGAGATAATTAGAGCATCCACACTCGTTTTTGCTATTTTACCAATTTGACAAAATAACAAACGACAAAATGAGTATTTCTTTGCACTCATGGATTACTATCTATATAATAAAACACAAAGAAAGCTATCAAGTGGCTCTCCTTCAATCCCCCAAAAATCAAAGGTCCAGATCTAACATCACAAAATACACTCCCCCCCCCCCCCCCCCCCCCAAAGTTTCTCCCCAAAACTGAAATTCAAATCCCCCCCCCCCCCAAAAAAAACAACTCATTTATGTATTTAATTACTTCTCTCTCTCTCTCTCTCTCTCTCTCTCTCTCTATATATATATATATATATATATATATATATATACTAGATTTTCCCGTGGGAACGGGCCTACGGAACGTCTTCGGAATGATACAGCATATGAAAGTCTTGTAAACAGTAAAACAACAATTATGTAGCTCAAGTTTGAATAGTAAAACAATAATTATTTGTAAATAAATGTCTATGTTTCCATTAGTATATGTTGAAAAGTAATTATAAACGGGAGTGTAAAATCCAACTTCTTAGAACTTTGAGTTTGGAAAATGATGAAATTTAACTGTTGATGAGATATTTGCTATTTTCAATGTAACATGAGCAATAAAAAAATGCATAAAAATCTAAAAATTTACAAACATGAAATCTAAAAATATAAATTTCTAAATAGAGAGAGAATGAGAGAGAGAGAGAAATAAATAAATAAATAAAGGAGTTGTTTTTGGGGATTTTAATTTGAGTATTGGGGGAAACCTTTGGGCAGGAAAATATGTTTTGTGAGGTTAGATCTGGACCATTGATTTCAGCCATTTTGAAAGAGAGCCACTTGATAACTTTCTTTGTGTTTTATGATATATGCTAGATTTTTCCATGGGCACGTGCCTATGGCACGTCTTCGGAACGATACAAAACACGAAAAGCCCTATAAACAGTAAAACAATAATTATGTAGCTCAAGTTTGAATAGTATGACAATAATTAGTTGTAAATAAAAGTCCATGTTTCCATTAGTATATGTTGAAAAATAATTATAAATGGGAGTCTAAAATCTAATTTCTTAGAACTTTAAGTGTGGAAAATGATGAAATTTAACTATTGAAGAGATATTTGCTATTTTCAATATAACATGTGCAATAAAAAAACATAAAATTCTGAAAATTTACAAACCTGAAATCTTAAAATCTAAATTTCAAAGTAAATAAAGAAAGAATGGGAGAGAGAGATAGGGAGAGAGAGAAAGAGAGAAATATGAAAAAGTGGAGAGAAGAGAGAGATAGTAATAAAGTAATGAGTTGTTTTGTTTTTTGGGGGGGAAATTTTGATTTTGGGGTTTAAAATTTTGGGAGGGCAAATGTGTTTTGTGAAGTTAGATCCGAGCCTTTGATTTTGGGGGGATTGAAGGTGAGCCACTTGATAGCTTTCTTTGTGTTTTATTATTATTATAATAATAAAACACAAAGAAAGCTATCAAGTGGCTCTCCTTCAATCCCCCAAAATCAGAAGCCCAGATCTATCCTCACAAAACACATTTTTCTCCCAAAAGTTTCTCCCAAAAACTCAAATTCAAATCCCCCCCCCCCCGAAACAACTCATTTATTTATTTAATTTTTTTTCTCTCTCTCTCTCTGAGTCTCTCTCTCTCTCTCTCTCTCTCTCTCTCTCTCTCTATATATATATATATATATATATATATATATATATATATATAATAAAACACAAAGAATGCTATCAAGTAACTCTCTTTCAATCCCCCCAAAACCAGTGGCCCAGATCTAACCTCACAAAACACATTCCCCCCCCCCCAAAAAAAGTTTCCCCCCAAAACTCAAATTCAAATCCCTCCAAACCAACTCCTTTATTTATTTAACTCTCTCTCTCTCTCTCTCTATATATATATATACATATATATACTAGATTTGCCCGTGGCCATGTGCCTACACACGTCTTCAGAACGATACAACATATGAAAAGTCTTGTAAACAGTAAATCAACAATTATGTAGCTGAAGTTTGAATAGTATGACAATAATTAGTTGTAAATAAAAGTCCATGTTTCCGTTAGTATATGGTGAAAAATAACTATAAATTGGGGTATAAATGTAACACCCGGTATATATATATAATATTATATATATATATATATATATATATATATATGTAACGCCCCGAATCCCAAATACACTGAATTCGACATGTTCTACAGGATCTTTTCACTTTCTTTAGTACAATTTAGCAGGGAAATTAAAACTTTTCATCATACATCAGAGATTACATCAAAATTACACTTTTCTTTTGAACAGCGGAAGTAAAAAGTACAACAATTGAATAAAAGTACAACAGCATGGTATAATCTTTAAGCATCCATTCTTCTTTACTCTTTAACAAGTCATTTACCTGCATATAAGACTGTGGGTACGTCAGTTTATTCAACCGACGAACATTATACACGGCCATCCTCTCTATGCCGGAAATAGTATAACTTAACTTTCCATATTTAACAAATACAAACTTGTCACAATCAAACTAAAGGGACTATCCTATTGATGTTGTGTTGTGATCGTGCACTTAATCCTTAATGCATTTATTTATGTTACATGACACTAATGCGCACTTGTTCGGATTCTATGCATCCCATACTACATAGGTCCGAGGGCAAGCCCTTATTCGTTCTTCATCTTTATAGGGTTCAATTCCCCGTTATGATTTAATCTACTACTGTAATTACGGTAAGTATCCTAGATGTTATCTGACCTACGAACTCATGTCTAAGCACTCTGGAGTAGTATCCTCACCCAGACTCATCATGGAAATTCCTGGGATACGCTCTCACCATAAACATGACACCACCCGTAGTCTTCAAACATCCCACGAGCGTCGCCACTGGGACGGTACTCTGGAGCAGTATCCTCACCCAGACTCCTCATGGGAATTCCTGGGATACGCTCTCGCCGCTACCCATGGCCCTCATACTCAGTGTTTTTCTCTTACTTTCATCGCATCTTCACTATGCACTAGTCCTTAGTTTTATAGAATCATGAATAAAATCAAAGTTCTAGAGTTAGCCTCTCCACTAAGCCGGACTTATTCATTTATACAAACGTGACCAACCTTGGTCTTTCATTTCAATATTTCATTTCCTTTTCTTTCCAATTGCCGGGGGAGACTTAGCTACTCTTTCATTTCAATTCCAATTCACAATGTCCAAATTGAGTACTTACAACTCATAAGATTCATATTCATAGCCAACAAATTTCTTTTTCATCAACATGATCTCTAATTCCTTCATTAATCCATAATCATACATGAACTCATGCACTTCATAATTTCACCTTTGAAATTCACATCACTAATGAACATTCATACTTCATATTTTACACAATATTCTCAAGTGAGAATAAATAGTATCATGTCACACAACAAGGTTCTTTCTGTCAATTACTTTCTAATAGTCCATTTCACTTTATCTTTATAAACTATAATTTTTCACAAGTGTATATTCTAGAACCATAGTTCTAATTGTGCCTTTTGTTCACAAACCATATTGTATTTCATTCAAATAATACCCAAATCACTCTTATAAAATTCCTTACATTTTTATGAGAATAACCATATTTTTTCCATAATTTTTGGACATCAAAAACTCTCAAAAAAATATTTTTTATAAATGCCGAGGGGGAGAATCGAACTCAGGCACAACGGAACCAAAGCCAAGAGCACCCGCCAACCGGCCGAACTGTGCTAGCGACATAAGAGGGGTCGAAATGGTACATATTGTGTTCAGGCCGAGAGTTATAAACTCTCAAATTTTGTAGAAAAAATGTTGGAGACACTGGGGTTCGAACCGCTCGACCCAGAGAAGCCAACCGCACAACGTGACCGCCTGAGCTACTAGCTCAGGTTGTCTCAATGCTAGTTTAAAGCCCATATAAGTTATTTTAGTACTGTGGTTAAAACAACTCGATGTTCAAATAAACTTAGTTTCATATTGCTTTTATGAAAGTTACTGAAAAATTCCAGATTAGCTTTCTCTTACATGATCTTCATACCAGTAAGATTAAAATAATTTTTTGCACTAATAAAATATATTTTTTGCACACAAATCCATGAATTGTTCATCAAAACCATTATATTCTTCATTTTCGACATTGACTACACTTAGTCTTCAATTCTATCCAAAATTCTTATACAAATTTTGCTGATATTAATCTTTCATCTAACACACAAATCTACTTCTTTTTAATTTGTCCATCCCCACAATAATTAAGGAGGTCTCTTCACAAATTAGCACTAACAAGGTATAGATTTTCATTTTCATGCAATTAGTGATGGCAAAATGTGTTTCATTTGAATGAACATATACTTCTAGTTCATCATGTGCATCACAAAAATATATAGTCACTTATCAATTATTAGGTTCACACATCAAACATACAAGAAAGTTGCTCCTTTAAAAAGCGTGCTCTTTCTTAATCAGTTTACATGCTTCAATTTTTCAATTAAACTAACATCCTCATTAGTATTCTCAAGCATCAATACTATCATCATTCATTTATTCTAATGAGCATGGAGAGTTTTATCTACAACTTAATTAACAATAATAATCACATGCAAATTGTTCATTAACATACTAATCAATTTGTAAACTAACTTTCCAATAAAAATGTAATCCACTAACATTCTCCATGAATTATTTCTAATTAGAAACAAAGATAATCAACTCACTTTGTAATCACATTCTTATGGCATACAATCACATATAATTCACATGTCAATAATTCAATCAACTAGAGATTATTTATTCAATTAAAGGCGCATTCTTATTAATCATTTTTCATGCAATTTACTAATGGGATCTAGCATATACTCCTATATTAGAAATATGAATTGTTTACCCACCTTGTATGGAGAGAACTAAACAAATTTAGCAACACAAGCCTTGCAACAAGATGCACCTCCTCCTAGCCAAAAGCGCGCACAAGCTCCAAGCCACCAAGCAAAACCGAATGCTTCTTCTCCTTCAATGGCCGGCCTCTCCAAGCAAAAATGCACACAACTCTCACTCTTTTATAACTCACACTAATATTAAAATAAGACTATAGTTTGGAACATGAAATTGCATATGAAAATAGCCATGAGAGGGGGGGTATTTATACTAGAGAATAAGTGAAATGGAGGGCCAAGATTGATTGGTTGGTTGTAGAATGGAGGGCCAAGATTAGAGTAGGAGTTATAAAAACTACCCACAACTATACAACCACCTCCATGATCACCATGATAAAAATCAAATCTCCCTCCAAAAAGATGCAAATCGGCCCCATCAAGAGTGTGCATAGCACGTGTACGTGCAGTGCACGTGCATGCAACTAGGCAAAATTTGTACATTTTAATTTTGTACAAAAATAAAATAATGATAAATTAGTCTTCTACATGACAAGTTTTAATTAAAAATAGATTAATTCATGGGCTTTATTTTTGGGCCAAAATAGTTTATTAAAATAAATAAAATAAAATACATTTGGGCTTTTAAGAAAAGGGCCTTTTCATTAAATTAAAATAAGGCTTTCTATTTGTTTAAAGAAAGGCTTTTGTACAAAATAATTTGAGAACAAATATTTATATATTTATACACATCATAATAAAATAATCCAAACAAAATATTGCACGTGCACACTACGTGCAAAATAAATAATTTTTCATTAATTGAAAAATCAGGGTATTACAATATATATATATATATATATATATATATATATATATAATAAAGAAAAGAAAGAATGGAAGGTGTGACGTGGAGAAAGAAAGAAAGAAAGGAAATGAGTTAGATGGTGTTTGACTAGTTGACCAAACATATGGAATGGAATAAATGAATGAAAGAGTGCATGCATGTGTGTGTGTGCTGGTTGGTCTTCTTTGACCGGGTGACTATGGGAATGAAGATCCCATATCGGTTGGGACTAGGAGTAGTGTGAGTATATATAGGTTTAACCAAGTGATTAAGGTACCAAATGGTTAACCACCCTTTTGAGGCAGCCTGTGGTGGGCGTGGCTAGAGTTTTGTGTCCGTTCTTTCGCGTGTGCACACGTGTAGCCACGTGCGCAGCTGAGCCGGGCTCGGGGCGTTACAAATGCTCTGATACCATTTATAACGCTCCGAGCCCGGCTCAGCTGCGCACGTGGCTACACGTGCGGGCACGCGAAAGAACGGACACAAAACTCTAACCACGCTCACCACAGGCACCATCAAAAGGTGGGTTAACCCTTAGGTACCTTAATCACTTGGTTAAACCTATATATACTCACACTACTCCTAGTCCCAACCGATATGGGATCTTCATTCCCATAGTCACCCGGTCAAAGAAGACCGACCAGCACACACACACATGCATGCACTCTTTCATTCATTTATTCCATTCCATATGTATGGTCAACTAGTCAAACACCATCTAACTCATTTCCTTTCTTTCTTTCTTTCTCCACGTCACACCTTCCATTCTTTCTTTTCTTTATTATATATATATATATATATATATTATTATATATCTCTATATAATATTATATATATACCGGGTGTTACACACACCCCTCCTTAAGAACTCAGCGTCCTCGCTGAGCCCGGACTTACAACTTTGATTCAGGATTCCTTTCTAGCCGATGTGGAGAGGATTACCCTGATTCTGCTAGTTGTACAGTCCCCTACCCGGGCGACCTGTCCTAACCTAGCTCCTTCTCAGGCGTACATCTTGCACACACTCGGTGTCGAAAGTCGGCTCTGATACCATTTGTAACGCCCCGAGCCCGGCTCAGCTGCACACGCGGCTACACGTGCGCACACGCGAAAGAACGGACGCAAAACTCTAGCCACGCCCACCACAGGCTGCCTCAAAAGGGTGGTTAACCATTTGGTACCCTTATCATTGGCATTTTCCTAATATATACTTATATTACTCCCTAATCCCATCCGATATGGGACTTGAATCCGCTTGGGTCAACCGATCAAATACACCCACACTTATCCTTTCATTTATTCCTTCCTATGTCCCATAGGAAATCTTATAGGCCATCATCAACCACTTTCCTTCCTTTCTTTTACACGTCACCAACCAATCCTTTTTTTTTTCTTTTTTTTCCTATACTTTATTTTATATATATATATATATATATATATATATATATATATATTATTATTATTATTATTATTATTATATATCTCTATATAATATTATATATATACCGGGTGTTACACGTCACCCACAACGAGGATGCTGTATTCTTAAGGAGGGGTGAATGTAACACCCCGTATTTCTAGAAAGAGTATATATATATATGTATATACTAGTATGGAATAGTATATAGTAAATATATACTAGTAGAGAAATAAAGAAAGGAAATGAGTTAGATGGTGTTTGACTAGTTGACCATACATATGGAATAGAATAAATGAATGAAAGAGTGCATGCATGTGTGTGTGTGTGCTGGTTGGTCTTCTTTGACAGGGTTGACTATGGGATTCAAGTCCCATATCGGATGGGATTAGGGAGTAATATAAGTATATATTAGGAAAATGCCAATGATAAGGGTACCAAATGGTTAACTACCCTTTTGAGGCAGCCTGTAGTGGGCGTGGCTAGAGTTTTGCGTCCGTTCTTTCGCGTGTGCGCATGTGTAGCCAGCGTGCGCAGCTGAGCCGGGGCTCGGGGCGTTACAATAAAGTCCTTGTTTATATATATATATATATATATATATATATATATAGGGAAAGCTTCGGTTGTGCAATCCTCTAGTGCACACGGCGTGTGCACTCCTCTAGTGCACACGGCGTGTGCACTAGGCCTTCGGGTGTTCATATCGACGATCCGAACCGTTCACATTGATCTACACATCTAAATTAGTCTAAATATGTAAAATCAAATCAATTGAAATTCATTTGCCCATCCATTATGTGACTATAAAAAATAATGATTTTCAACCATACAATTTTGTAATACTTCAATGGATGGGCAAATGAATTTCAAATAATTTGATTTTACATATTTAGACTAATTTAGATGTGTAGATCAATATGAACAGTTCGGATCGTCGATATGAATGCCCGAAGGCATAGTGCGCACATGCCGTGTGCACTAGATGTAGTGCACAACCGAAGCTTTCCCTATATATATATATATATATATATATATATATATATATATATATATATATATACATACAAGATTTGCCCGTGGGCACGTGCCTACGGCACATCTTCAGAACGATACAACATATGAAAAGCATTGTAAACAGTAAATCAACAATTATATTCACGTGCCTACGGCACATCTTCAGAACGATACAACATATGAAAAGCATTGTAAACAGTAAATCAACAATTATATAGCTCAAGTTTGAATAGTATGATAATAATTAGTTGTAAATAAAAGTCCATTTTTTCATTAGTATATGTTGAAATAGTTATAAATTGGGGTATAAAAGTCCATGTTTCCATAAGTTTGTATATATATATATATATATATATATATATATATATATATATATATATATATATATATATATATATATATATACATAGAGAGAGAGAGAGAGAGAGAGAGAGAGAGAGAGATAGAGTGAGGGAGAATTAAATAAATAAAGGAGTTGGTTTGGGGGGATTTGAATTTGAGTTTTGGGGAAAAACTTTTTTTTGGGGGGGGGGGGGGAGGGGAATGTGTTCTGTGAGGTTAGATCTGGGCCACT